>JAPDNY010000014.1:10643205-11843205 GCA_029375565.1 Gekko gecko
TCCGCGGGGCTCGAGGGGGCCGATTTCCACGGGAGCGTCATAGTGCCGTGCAACAATTCCGACGGACGATGCAGGCGTCACGTGAAGAAGCACTGCGTGAGCCCTGCTCACAGGAGTCGTAAAATAGAGGTCATCTCTCTAAAACACGCGTTCTGTGGTATCAGGGTCTTTTTCATCCGCACGGGGAAATAATGGTTTTTATCTATGCCAGCATTTCCTACCGAATGGCCTCGATCCAGCCAAATTTAGCACTTCTCCGCTCGGTCAGTGATCACGTGTTTTCCCCTGGAAACCAACAGGGCACTAATAGAGGCGCTTACTTATACTGGGCTAAAGTCTGGCCACTGGTTATCACTTCCCTGCGTGTGAATAAAGGCGTATTCTCTTTCCCTTCTTTCACGTGTACCAGTAGGCTAATTTGGAAATGTGTAATTCGGATCACGCCTTGGACCCTGTAAATAGATCTGGCGTTACAGAAAAATTGAGGGACACTTCCTCCCTTCCTCAACAAAGTCATTCAATTACACTTTCCCCAGCCGGCTTGGAGGATTCCAACCGGGGCGATCCGACCTTCTGTAGACCAAAGTATTAAAACCACTACAGGATCAATTTGCATGAGGCCAAAAACCGCTTCCCGGAAAGGGAGCTGATCACCTCTACAGCCCAGGCGTGATTGACAGGGAATGAAGGAAAGCGAAGTGATCAGAAACGCTTGAAAACGCCCCCGGTGTTTCCTTACCTGGTCTCCACCTCGGTCTTCCCACCCGCAAGATGGGCGTAATATAGTGACCTGCCTCAGCGGGCTGCGCGGAGGATGAATGGCAATCCCCTTCGAGAAGCGCTGTCCGAGTTCCATCGACGCATAACGAGGAGAAGAGAGGGAGAGAGAACAAACTTGAAGCCGGGTGGCCCCTTTAAGACCAACGAGGCTTAATGCTGCGTGTAAGCTTTTGCGTTTGCACGCAACACTTCTTCGGACAGGCTGGAATTCCCCACCCTGCCCTGGAAGCCGGCGGAGTGCCCTTCGGCCCTAGTTCCCCTCTCAGCCTACCTCACAAGGTGGTTGTGAAGATCCAAGCAGAGGAGAGGGGAAGTGTGTCGGCCGCCTTGGGCCCCCACTGGGGAGAAAGACGGGGCATACAAATAAAGCAAATAAAAATTGCAGCAAGGATAATAACAGTAATGCTCAGGTGAGGCTCACCTTTGAAAGCATGTCTGCTGACGGGTATCCAAGCCAGGCGTTTAGGATGTTTACTTGTTTGTTTGTTTGTTTGTGTATCCCCTGCGCCCTTTACTGGCAAGAGGACGTAGCAAGGGACCCCCGCCCCGGGTCCATTCGCAGGGTCCTGGCAGACTTGGGGGGGGGGGTGTTGAGGGGGTGGATTCCAAGCAGCTGTTGGTAACGAGGCGACTTTCCTTCCTCCCCCCCCCTCCGCGGCCCTCCCCCGGCTGGCCCACGAGCTAGCGAGACGCCGCAGGGATCGATAGCCGATCGATGCGGGAGGCCAATCAATCACGCGGGTTTTCTTTCCGAAATATTTAATTAAATGTGGTGGCAAATAACTCCAGGATTTATCGCCCGGCGCCGAGAGCCCCGCTGATCTCGCCGCGCTGGAGCTCCACGCCGGGGGACCCGGCCGGGCGGCTGGGGGGGGGGGGGGGCTCGGGCCAGGCGAGACAGCCAGGTCGCCGAGAGAGGGAAGGACTCGTCCAGGTACACGGCTGTAGACCCGCGCCGGGCTCTAAATAACCCCTCCTGTCGATGACTCCTTTCCATTCGCGCTGAGAAACAGCGCACCGGGCCCGAGTCGCGTCTGGGGCGTTTTGATGCCCGAGGGGTAGGCAGGGCGAGTGTGGGAGGAGGCAGATCCCCGGCTGGGGCAGTTCGGCCCCTGAAAGGGCAAGCCAGGAATTCTGCCAAGGAAGGAAAGAATAGATGGGCAGAGAGGAGAGAACGAAGAAAGAAGGAAGACAGAGGGACAGGAGGAAGGAAGGAGAGGGGGGAGAGAGGACAGAAAGAAAGAAGGAAGGACGATAGAGAGAGATGGACATGAAGAAGGAAGGAAGCAGAGAGAGAGAGGGAGAGAAAGAATAAAGGAAGGGAGGAAGACAGAGAAAGATGGACAGGGAAATGGAAGGAAGGAGGGACCAAGGGAGAGAGAGAGAGAGATGGGGAGAGAGGAGAGAAGGAAGAAAGACAGAGATGGACAAACAGGAAGAATGAAGGAAGGAGATGGGGAGAGAGGACAGAAGTAAGGAAGGAAATGGGGAGAGAGGACAGAAAGAAAGAAGGAAGGAAGACAGAGACAGATGGACAGGGAAAAAGAAGGAAGAAGGGAGGGAGATGCGTAGAGAGGCGAGAATGAAAGAAAAAAGGAAGAAACAGATGGACAGGAAAATGGAAGGAAGGAGGGAGGGATGGAGAGATATGGGGAGAGAGGAGAGAAGGAAGGAAGGAAGACAGAGATGGACGAAAGAAAGAAGGAAGGAAGACAGAGATGGATGAACAGGACGGAAGGAAGGAAGGAAGGAAGGAAGGAAGGAAGGAAGGAAGGAAGGAAGGAAGGAAGGAAGGAAGGAAGGAAGGAAGGAAGGAAATTAGCTAGATGGTCTAAAGTCAGGTGTGGTGGAAATTAGGGTTGCCAACCTCTAAGTGGGGCCCAGATATCTCCCACTATTACAATTGATCTTCCAGATGACAGAGGTCAGTTGCCCTGGAGAAAATGGCTGCTTTGGAAGGTGGACAGGACAATATGGTACCCTGCTGAGGTCCCTCCCCAAACCCCACCGTCCCCAGGCTCCACCCCTAAGATCTCCAGGTATTTCCCCACCCAGAGCTGGTAACCCTAGATGGAATAGTCAGAGGCAAAGCCCTGGAATCTGGCAGCTCTGGGTTTGAATCTCCACTGTGCCATGGAAGTTCACTGGGTAACATTGGGCTCGACTCTCTCTCTCTCTCTCTCTCTCTCTCTCTCTCTCTCTCTCTCTCTCTCTCTCTCTCTCTCTCTCTCTCTCTCTCTGCCTCTCTCTGCCTCCCCCTACCTCTCATGATTGTTGCTGGGGAATTTTGTAAGCTACTTTGTGTCCCCTTGGGGGGGGAAGTGGGGTCGCTGCCGCTACTACTGTTATTGTTGTTGTTGTTTTATTTATTTATTTTTTTAATTTTATATACACCCGCAGTACAGCACAAACCACCACCAAATAAAACTGGGATTCATCACAGATGACTTCCATAGTTCCCCAGACCAACAAACTCTGAAAACACAGATCAGACATGTCAGAACTACTGTTATTGTTTTGTTGTTGCTTTGTTATCATCACCAGGGCTCTTTTGGTAGCAGGAACTCCTTTGCATATTAGGCGACACACCCCTAATGTAGCCAATCCTCCAAGAGCTTACAGTAGCCCCTGTAAGAAGAGCTCTGTAAGCTCTTGGAGGATTGGCTACATTAGGGGTGTGTCACCTAATATGCAAAGGAGTTCCTGCTACAAAAAGAGCCCTGATCATCACCATCAACATCATCTATCCTTGGAGATACCATTCTGTCACTGCTGGGTCCTCTTCCACCCTTCAGTGCTTCAGTGATTGCTTTATGAGAAAAGAAGGATAGATTTGAAAAGAGGCCGTACCCACCACCATGGGATGAGGTTGGGCCTGGTGATCACCACGAAATTATTTCTTTCCTTTCCTTTTGGTTGGATCAGCGAAATCGCCCATGACGGAAGGCCCTTTTCCAACGCAGCTCACAAAGAACGTCAGCCGGATCAGGGGAAGGCCGCTGTACGCGTTCGATTGCCGGTGGCCGCCGATTTAGCCTCTGGCCTTGGGGATGCCTTTCCCAAAACCGATTCTAGCCTTGCCGTTTTCCGGTAAAATGTCTTCCTCCTCCCTCCCTCCCCCCCGCCCCTTCCCCTGCACCTCCGGCACTCTCCCCTCTCGCATTTTCTTTCAACAAATCACTTCCAGTCTTAGGAGCAGAAGTAATCAATAAGCCCTGAACGATCGCATTTGACCTGCTTAAGGAAACAGCAATACTGGTTATATCAACTACCTTTTGCAATAACTGCATGTTTGTTTGCATTCTCCATTTTTTTAAAAAAAGAGAGGGGGGGAGATCCACAAAAAAAAATTTAAAAGGGGGTGCGTTATGCCATCGATGCTGGAGGGCCCTGTGTGGGCCAGCGATTCCACCTGGATAAGCCATAGCCCTCAGTGGGGAAAGCCGCGGCAACTTTGTGTGAAAGCCGCATGCCCCAATCAATACAGTCTGGGAAATTAATCTTTGTCTCTGGAGCCTACAGTGAGACTGTCTTAAAGAGGTAAGGTGAGTTCAAGGGTTAGGAGCAGCTGACTGGTAAATAATATACTCTACAAGGGAAACCCGTCGAGAGGCGGAAGGAGAGAGGCCTGAGAGACGTTAGGGAAAGAAAGAAAGAAAGAAAGAAAGAAAGAAAGAAAGAAAGAAAGAAAGAAAGAAAGAAAGAAAGAAAGAAAGAAAGAAAGAAAGAAAGAAAGAAAGAAAGAAAGAAAGAAAGAAAGAAAGAAAGAAAGAAAGAAAGAAAGAAAGAAAGAAAGAAAGAAAGAAAGAAAGGACAGAGGCAGGCGAGACGTTTAAAATGGTTGATAAATGGTTGGAAGGTGAGAAAATACGAGTGAAACGACAGGGTAGGGAAAATATTAGAGGGAGGGGACACCAAGGTGCAAGAGAGATGGGGACAGTGTGGTGTAGGGGTTAGAGTCCTGGATCAAGGACAGGGAACTGGGAGACCCAGGTTCGAATTCCCTCTTCGTCATGAAGCTCGCTGGTTAACCTCGGGACCAGCCACCCCATCTCAGCTGTTGTGAGGACAAAGTGGAGAAGAATGTGTGCGGCCTTGAGCTTCGTGGAGGACAGGCAGGGTGAAAGCTTTCCTAGAGGCAGTTTGGGGTAGTGGTTAGGAGCGTGGGAGAACCGGGTTGGATTCCTCACTCCTCCACATGCAGCCAGTTAGGTGACCTTGGGCCAGTCACAAGTTCTTTCAGAGCTGTCCCCTCAAGGGCAGTTCTCGAGAGAGGTCTCTCAGCCCCGCCTACCTCACGGGGTGTCTGTTGTGGGGAGGGGAAGGGAAAGGCGATTGTGAGCCGCTCTGAGACTCCTTCAGGTCGTGAAGGGCGGGGTATAAAACCAATATCTTCTTCTTCTTCTTCTCAATAAATGACAACAGTAGCCCCTCTTTCATCAAACTTCTTTTCAAGACCCTTCATTCCTCATGAATCCTAATAGTCAATATACCCTGATTCAGCTCTCCCTGTATTGTTTTTTTCCAATTGCCTGTTTTGGACTGTAATTTATTTATTTACTACATTCGTACCAGGCTGGGAGAATGTGACCGACCCAAGGTCACCCGGCAAGCTTCCATGTCATGAGTGGGGATTCAGACCTGGGTCTCTCACTTCCTAGTCCGACCCTTTAATAATAACTAATAATTATTATCATATGGCATTGTGCGTAGTATAGCCAGGAGATCCTAAGATTGTCTGAGAGCGTGAAGTTCTAGCTCTTGTGCGTTATGCACCACTAGGTGGTGACCTAGACTTATTTGGAGGGCTGAGAGAGCTGTGACTGACCCAACATCACCCAGATGGCTTCATGTGCAGGAGTGCTGAATCGAACCCGGTTCTCCAGAGTAGAGTCCATTGCTCTTAACCACTAAACCATGCTAGCTGTCTCTGTAAACTACTTGAGGGCAGAGCCAGACCATTTTTGCCCTGAAGGTACAGTGCATGAACGGCATGGGACCCGTGACAAAAAGAAGAAACACAAAACATAGTGATGTTCTCCCAGCCCAGGTCTCTTTATAAAAACACTTGGTGGGCACTAGGGAAGATATCAGCAGGTGCCATGGCACCCCCCGCCGGGCACCATGTTGGAGGAGTCCTGGTAGAGGAGGGAGGAGGAGGAGGAGTTTGGATTTATACCCCACCCTTCTCTACCTGAAGGAATCTCAGAGCGACTTACGATCTCTTTGCTCTTCCCCTCCACACAACAGACACCCTGTGAGGTAGATGGGGCTGAGAGAGCTCTCTGGTCTGATCTAGCAGGGCTCTTCTTATGCTCTCATGAAGGCCTCAGCCTCTATGCCCTGTTGTTGGACTTCCAAGAGAACTGGTTGGCCAATGCATGAGCCAATGTCACACCAGCAGCTGCACATGGGGGAGTGGGGAATCAAACCCGGTTCTCCCAGATTAGAGTCCGTGCTCCTAACCTCTACACCAAACTGGCTCTCGTTATACATGAACGTAAGTCACCCTAACAGAATTCAGCCTGCTATCTCCGAGTTTCTCCTTGGAGGCCTGGGATGGGGACACGGGGCTAGACGGACCACTGGTCTGATCCAGCAGGGTTCTCGTTAGGTTCCTCTCCTTCGTCGTCAACGCCTAGCTGAGGATTCCCTGTCAAGCATGTAGACAAGTCTATTCCCCCCACACACCCAGTTCCTGTTTGGTGATGGGAAACGTGGCATTTTTTAAAAAAAAAGTCACATGCACACCCCAGCTCTTGTACCAGATTTTTGGTACAATGCTTCCCCTTCTCCTCTTTTCTTTCCTCTTTCCCTCCCACCCGGGATTTTCACACTTGGGAGCGCCCCCTCCCCATCTCCCACCATCTGGCCTCTCCGGTTGGAGGCGAGAAACTCTATTGGAAATCAATGCAGGTCACGCTTTCCGGTAATGATGGCCTGGGCCTGTAAAAACTAGCCATGGAGAAAAGCAGCAGATAAACTGGGGCAAAGGCCAGAGAGAGAAAGAGAGAGAGAGAGAGAGAGAGGCACTATTGGTCATGCTTGCTCTCATCACCTGGACCACTTTGCCTTGGATCGCTAGCCTTGAGAGAGGACGGAACTGGCTCGCTCTTCCTGGCCTTCCTGCCCCACTGAAGGAGGGCGGCCGTGAATGTGGAAGGCAGGGAGCTTTGACAAGGTTAGCTTGGATTGGAACGCCTTCACAGGGAAAGTAAGCTATACTGGCTGGGAAACTGTGAATGACTTCATTGACATTACCACCACTAGAGGAGAAGAAAAGATTGGATTTATACCCCACCCTTCACTACCCAAAGGAGTCTCCGAGCGGCTTACAAACTCCTTTCCCTTCCCCTCCCCGCAACAGACACCCTGTGAGGTAGGTGGGGCTGAGGGAGCTCTGACAGAAATGGCTCTTTTTCAAGAACAGCTGTGCCAGAACTATGGCTTGCCCAAGGTCATCCAGCAGGTGCAAATGGAGGAGTGGGGAATCAAACCTGGTTCTCCCAGATTAGAGTCCGAACATTTAACCACTACACCAGACTGCCTCTCACTAGGGATGCCTCCTTGGGAAATTCCTGGGGATTTGCATGGCGGAGCCTGGAGAGAGTGGCGTTTGGGGGTGGGAGGGGCCTCAGGAGGGTATAATGCCATAAACTCCACCCTTCAGTGCAGCCATCTTCTCCGGGGGAACTGATTTTATGTAGCCTGGAGATCAGTTGCAATTCCTGAGGATCTCCTGGAAGTTGGCAACCCAAGGTGGGGGAGCAAATGCCCCCTAATACCAAGATGCCTCAGGATGGCTTTGAGGTCGTAACATGAATGGCTTCCAGTTCACATCCTTCTTTACGAACCACTGGATGGATAATCTGTGTGATCTTCTGGTTTGGGGATAAGGACTGGTTGAAATCCTAGTTTCTGCAGGTGTCTACGGGAGCATCAGCCAAGAGAGTCTGGAGCTTCCCGTCTGGGCTCTTAAGATGTGTCTGTCTTCAGCACTGTTCAAAGGGCTTTCTTTAAAAACAAACAAACCCCTCCCAGTTAAAATCTCATCTCAGCCATAAGCTCAGCCCTTGACAAATTGCTTTTTCGGCACCCATCTGCTCCAGGAGGAGAATAAAATTGACCCACCATAAAGGGTTGATCAGGGGTTGCAGAGGAATTAGATGTGAAGCACTGTGATAATTGGAAAACACCATAACATCATGATGATGATGGTGATGATGGTGATGATGGTGGTGATGATTGATTGATTGCCAAAAGACTGATTGATGAACCAGGAAGTCCCCAGTTCAGACCTTGCCTTTGCCATGAACGAACTCAATAGCCTTCATCTAGCCATGGAACCTGGCTCCCTTCATCTTCAGCATGGGCAGAAGAATATTCACAGGGGTCACATGAAGTTGCCTTCCCCTGCACCAAACCCTTGGTCAATCAAGGTCAAAACTGTCTGCTCTGATGGGCAGTGGCTCTCCAGGTTCCTAGGCAGAGGTCTTCTCCATCGCCCACTGTTTGATCATTTTGACAGAAGAACTTGGGCCCTTCTGTAGGCAAGGCATGCATTCTGCTACTGAGACGCAACCCATTCCCAAATAAGAGCAATTATGTTCGTTTATTTATTATAAAATATCTATCACACTGGCTAATGGTTTCTGGAGTGGCTTTACAGGAGAGACCGTATCACGCCAATCTTGTCCCATCTACATTGGCTTCCAGTTTGCTTCCCAGATAAATTCAAGGTGCCGGTATTGACCTTTAAAGCTCTGTATGGCCTGAGACCAGCATTTCCTAAGGACCACCTTCTCCCATACAAACCCACGCACTCACTCCGTGGGTGAGTGGCCCTGCTTCACTTGCCCCCACCATCTGAAGCCAGATGGGTTGGAACACAATAAAGGGCCTTCTCGATAGTGGCACCAAAACGTTGGAACTCCCTCCCCAGTAGGGTTGTGAGGTCCAAGTTGAGAAATATCTGGAGATGCTGGGGGTGGAGCCTGGAGAGGGTGGGGCTTGGGGAGGGGCTTCAGTGGGGCATAATGCCATAGAATCCACCTTCCAAGGCGGCCATTTTCTCCAGGTGAACTGATCTCTGTCACCTGGAGGTCAGTGGTAACAGCAGGAGATCTCCAGCTGCCTGGAGGTGGGCAACCCTACTCCCCAGGGAGTCTTCCTCTTCCTCTGTCGTTTACCATCTTCTATCTTTTGCCATCAGGTGAAGAGTTTTTTTAAAAAAATCCGTCTGGCATACTTACTTGTTTCATCTGCCAGAGGATGTAGCGATGTCAGAGGATCTCATGATGGCCACAGAAATAAACAACTTTCAAAGGGAACTCAATAGATTCATGGTGGATAAGTTTATCATTGGTTACTCACCATGGTGACTGAGGGGAACCTCCACATTCAAAGGCACTAATCCTCTGAATCCCAGAGCCAAGAGGCAACATCAGGGAAAGGCCTCAGCCTCTATGCCGAGTTATTGGATCTCCAGAGGAACTGGTTGGCCACTGTGTGAGACAGGATGCTGGACTAGATGGACCACTGGTCTGATCCAGCAGGACTCTTCTTATGTTCTCATGAAGGCCTCAGCCTCTATGCCCTGTTGTTGGCCCTCCAGAGGAACTGGTTGGCCAGTGTGTAAGACAGGATGCTGGACTATATGGACCACTGGTCTGATCCAGCAGGGCTCTTCTTATGTTCTCATGAAGGCCTCAGCCTCTATGCCCTGTTGTTGGAGTTCCAAGAGAACTGGTTGGCCAGTGCATGAGACAGGATGCTGGACTAGATGGACCCCTGGTCTGATCCAGCAGGGCTCTTCTTATGTTCTCATGAAGGCCTCAGCCTCTATGCCCTGTTGTTGGGCCCCCAGAGGAACCAGTTGGCCACTGTGTCAGACAGGATGCTGGACTAGATGGACCTCTGGTCTGATCCAGCAGGGCTCTTCTGATGTTTTCACCCACAATAATGGCTACTGGCCCTCCTTCTACTGTTGTTCATTTGTGTGTTTTTAACTGAATTATTTCATAATTTCAAATGTATGTTTTAATTCCTCAAAAGTTTTAATGCTTTCCATGTTTGCCATCTTGTGGACCCCGATTGGGTGGATGAGAAGACTCACTGGAAAGACAGTCATCCTAGGAAAAACTGGAGGAAAACAGGAAGACCCGCACATGAGATGGATTGATTCCATCAAGGAAGCCATGGCCCTCAGTCTGCAAGATCTAAGCAAGGGTGTTTGTTAAGGAGAGGACATTTTGGAAGCCATTACTTCATAGGGTCGCTGTAAGTTGGAAGCAACGTGCCAGCATTTTATGCATATCGTTCCCAGGGCTCTTTTTGTAGCAGGAACTCCTTTGCATATTAGGCAACACACCCCTAATGTAGCCAATCCTCCAAGCGCTTACAGTAGCCCCTGTAAGAAGAGCTCTGTAAGCTCTTAGGGGATTGGCTGCATTAGGGGGGGTGTGGCCTAATATGCAAAGGAGTCCCTGCTACAAAAAGAGCCCTGATCGTTCCCATTCTGAAGTGACTTAACTCTCTTCCTCTCTCTCCCTCTGTGCGTGTCTCTCTCTCTGTGAGTCTCTCTGTCTGTCTCTCTCCTTTCTCACCATACTCTGAATTAAGGAAAGAGGGTTGTTCCCAGTGCAAATGACAGGTCATGGACCTAGGACTTCTAAACCAGGGGTACCAACCTTTCGGAGCCTTTTGGAATTCTGACAGAGTCACAAAATGGCTGCCACCGAAATGCCATGCAAAATGGCGGAGCCGACCTCTACATGTCATGGAGCGAGGAGGTCTCTCTCACTCTAATAGTAACTCTTTGACGTTTCAAGCAGAAGCTCTGTGTTTAACCTACGGTTGCCAGGTCCTTACCTGCTGCCAGTGGGGAGATTTGGGGGGGGTCCCGAAGTGGGTGGGACTGTGGTCAACGCCATGAGGTCAATTCCAGAAGTGACCAGTGTTCCCTCAAAGCTGAGTTAGTGTGAGGCAGCTCACCGTTTTTTAGCCTCCGGCTCGCACATTTTTGTCTGAGCTCGGGAAGGAGGGCTCCAGAGCAAGCTAATTAATGCAGCGGCCAAATCGCTCGCTCGCAACTTTAATGCCAGTAGCTCACCGAGTAGAATTTTTGCTCACAGGACTCCACAGCTTAGAGGGAGCACTGGAAGTGACATCACCACACCAGTGATGTCGGGGCAACGCTCTACTTTCGAGGCCAAAACTCTCTGGTAAAAACGGCGACAAACCACAGAGTTCTGCCCAAAAAGTAGAGTGTCGTCCCCGACGTGATGACGTCACTTCTGGAAATGATGTCATCACGTAGGTGATGTCGCTGGGGGTGTCTTTTGGGGGGTGAGGTTTCCCCTGAAGGCCAGCTGGTGGGTGGTGGGCATGAGCCTACAAAAACAGGGGATCGCCCGCTCCCACCTGGGGGCTGGGAAGCCTACTTGAACCGGATGCCTTTTAACCTGCACGGCCAATCAGAAGCCCTGCTGGGCCCAGGGCCCACCTAGCTCCTCCCACTTTTGAAAGTTAATTAGATAAACATATGGAGCAGAAGTCCATCAGTGGCTATTAGCCACAAGGTATAGATAGGAACTCTCAGTCCGGGGCAGGTGATGCACTCTATTCTTGGTGCTGGAGGGGGCAGCAGTGGGAGGGCTTCTAGAGTCCTGGCCCCGCTGCTGGACCTCCTGATGGCACCTGGTATATTTTGGCCACTGTGTGACAGGGTGTTGGACTAGATGGGCCATTGGCCTGATTCAACGTTGGCTTCTCTTATGTCCTTATGTTCTTAAAGCACTCAATGTGCACCATAGACAGTGCCCATGGGCACCGCGTCAGGAACCCCTGTTCTAAACACTGCCCACAGTTCTTCCAGGGAGTCCTAACTTAGAACTCCACCCACTTTTCAAAAAGTACTTTTAAAGATGGTAGTTTAGAATGGCGCTGCCACTAAATTTATGCTGAGCGCCCCCTCCCCCTCCCCCACCACACTGGTCCCTTCCTTCCAAAGGAGCGTCAACATCTAGCCGCCGTCGCATGGATCAAAGCCACACACACACACACACACCGAGACACCCCCCCCCCCACAACCGCTCTCCTGCTAGACAACAGATGCAGCCTCTAATGCAAATGGTGCCATTTCCCTGCTGAATTAGCCCTGTCACTTAGCCCAGAAGCTGGCGGTGTTAAGCCAGCTTGCATTTTAATTTGGCCCTGAAGTTACTTATTTCATTATTGATCAAACATAATGCTGAATCAATGTTCATCTTGTTACCTGGGCCATTTCCATGTAATACAGTGATAGCACTGCCTGGAGTTACTCATTCCCATCCCAAAGTGACTTTACCATAAAATCAATGCTTGTTTGTTACTGATATAAGGGGAGGGGGGCCAGCAGCGTCTATGGAACGGAGTGCAAAACCGAGCCGCTTATGGGAGGCGAGGAGGTATCTGGCAGGCGTCCTCCCAACGCGTGTGATATGCAAATAGGGGGGTTTATCAAGCAGCGGAACCGGCCAAGCCAGGCCCAAAGCGGGGGGGGGGGACGTGCTAAGATGGAAAATACTGATGGGGAGTGTTGTCTTTTGACAAGGTGAATTCCTGGTTTGGGGGGAGCGGTTTCTGGACCAATGTGTTCATAGCTTAGCAGAAACATTTGGGCTGCCAGGGACTTGCTTTCCTTCTCCTTAGAATAAAACGATAGAGTGCATTTTTTAAAATGATAGAGGGTTTTTTTTTAAGTGATAGAGCACATTTTAAAAATAGAGATTAAAAAATAGCTCTTAGGGAACAATAAGGAGTAAGGATTGCATCAGACTTTCTTTCCTTCAAGGAGTAATGGGCAATCCTCCTTTGCTAGATTGTGCCCTCCCAACGGCCCTGCGAGGTAGAAGAAGAAGAAAAAGAAGAGGAAGAGGAAGAAGAGGAGGAGATTGGATTTATACCCTGCCCTTCACTACTCAAAGGTGTCTCAGAGTGGCTTACAAACTCCTTTCCCTTCCCCCCCCCACAACAAACACCCTGTGAGAGAGATGGGGCTGAGAGAGCTCCTGACAGAAACTGCTCTTTTTCAAGAACAGCTCTTATCAGAACTATGGCTTGCCCAAGGTAGGCTGAGCTGAGAGAAAATGGCAGGCCCAAGGCCGCACAGTGAATTTCATGGGAAGCCTCAGCGAAGCCTTTTCATTCGGCATTTCTAAAAATGTTCCAGTTCTTTTATGGCCTGTTTCTGGTCTCTGTTTTATTATCGTCTTTGTAAGCCGCCCCCAAGCAGGACATGGAAAAGATAATGCAGAGATCTCTTCAATCAATCAGTCAATCAAGCAATCAACCAATAAGAAGACCATCTTGGGGGGTGGGGCAATTTCTGCACCTCAGCATATTTAACCAGGAAGCAACTGGTGAGATCTTTAGTCATGCCGGCCACATGACCACGGAAATGTCTTCAGACAGCACTGGCTCTTTGGCTTTGAAACGGAGATGAGCACCGCAACCCTAGAGTCGGATTCGACTGGCTTTCGAGCAAGGGAACCTTTACCTTTACCAGTCCCATAGCTACAGTGGGGCATTTCTGGGCCTGGCCCCCCAACTTCCTGACAGCCCCCCCGACTTCTGGTCCTCAGCCTCCCCAGCTCTCTGGGCCGCCCAAAAGACTCCCTGCCACCTCCTCTTCCCCAAGTGTAGCTTGCTCTCCCATGCAGGCAGGCAGAGTGTGAGCACCGCAAACGTGAGTTTTTAAATCTTTTATTTTATTTTGTGCCCTCAGTGCCCCCTGACTTATTTAATGCCCCCCCCCGAATTACAAAACCCTGGCGACGGGCCTGGTCCGTATTATTGAAATCAGCCTCTTAAGTGGCTTTGAACTTTGGCAGTATGCAGATGTGCTGATAACTCTGTCTGTGTGTCAATCTTGGCTTCTCTGTGACTGTGTAAACAGAGAACCACAGCTCAAAATATCAAAAGCATTAAACAACGGAGAGCTGTAAAAATGCACTAAAAACAATTTGTCGAAACCGATTTGTAATACCGCATCAACAGTGTAACAGAATAACATGTACAAAGTGCAACTGCGTCCAAATAAAAGTTATAGTTGATGAAGTTCTCCGGATGGCCAAGTCGCTTCGAAAAGCTTCATCCGAACGGTACCATATAGACCCTTATAATGTTACGAAACCGTATTAATATAAATTGGACAAGTGCAATGTACCAACAGTTTAAATACAACTGAAATCAATTTGAATCAAGAAATGTGTGTAAGTTACATACAATGATGTGTCTTCTAATCTTTGTTAATCGTTGAATGAAATGACAATGGTTGTAATACTTCGTGGAATAGGTATTCAAATTGATTTCAACTGTATTTAAACTGCGCTGGTACGTTGCACGGGTCCAATTTATATTTATACAGTTTTGTAACATTATCAGGTTATATGTGGTACCGTTCGGATGAAGCTTTTCAAAACGACTTGGCAGTCCGGAGAACTTTGTTAACTATTTCTCTTTGACTGTAACAAATAACATATCTCAAGAAACGAGTAGGTCATCCCAGTCCTTGTCAAACAGTCTAGCCCCTTCACACGCTATCCTGACTCTCTAGTGAGGCTCCCACAAGCGCTGTATGTTTTTCACAACTCCGCATAGACTGTAACCCTGGTTTGGTTCTTTAAAAGTAAACAGGAGAGTGGCCTGTTAGGGTTTACTAGGGCAGGTGAAAAAGGGAAAAGGGAAGATTAATTCTGTTGCACAGTATTCCGGAGAGAGACCTTGAATTATATTTTAGGCCATTAAAAATCCATCTTCACTGTTTTTGTTTCTCAAAGCCGGTTTCCTCGAACTGACCCTCCAGGCTCCCAGCTTGTGGACGCCGATGTTTTCGTTTCAGCCCATTTGCAGCAGTGTTCCCCCTAAGCTGAGTTAGTGTGAGTCAGCTCACAGTTTTTTAGCCTCCGGCTCACAGATTTTTGTCTTCGCTCAGGAAGGAGGGCTCCAGAGCAAACTGATTTACGCAGCAGCCGAATGGCTCGCTCACCGCTTTAATGCCGGTTGCTCACAAAGTAGAATTTTTGCTCACAAGACTCCACAGCTTAGCGGGAGCATCCCATGTCGATTAGGCCCAAGAACTAGGCCTACATTGGAGGGTGGCTCTAGTTATTTGCTGCTGAAAGAGGCTCTCTGAACATGCTCAGAGGCCCCATCATTTTTGCAATCCTTTTATGTATTTCAAGTAAGCTTTCAGAATCAGGTTTGGGCTGTACAATTACAGAGACATTTTGAGGCCATATGCAGGCTCAAAAATATCAGGGACTGCTGGTCTAAAGTGATACTGGAATTACTGAAATTCGCAACCCATATTAAGACCGGTTGGTTCCCCCATATCGGGACTCAAAGACATTGGGTGGGGGCACGTTCAGACTAGGAAATTGCACTGGGGTGTGTGTCCTGTGCAGTGTTCCCTCTAAGCTGAGTTAGTGTGAGTCAGCTCACAGTTTTTTAGCCTCTGGCTCACCGTTTTTTAAAAATTACAGAAATTTTTAAAATCACAGAAATTAAAAGACACCCGCTCCTTGGGAGGAAAGCGATGGCAAACCTAAACAGCATGATAAAAAGCAGAGACATCACGTTACCAACAAAAGTCCGCATGGTCAAAGCAATGGTATTCCCCGTAGTAATGTATGGCTGCGAGAGTTAGACTATAAGGAAGGCCGAGCGCCGGAGAATAGATTCTTTTGAACTATGGTGCTGGAGAAGACCCTTGAGAGTCCCTTGGACTCTCAAGGAGATCAAATCAGTCAATCCTAAAAGAAATCAACCCTGATTGTTCCCTGGAAGGCCAGATTCTGAAGCTGAAGCTCAAACACTTTGGCCACCAAATGAGACAGGAGCACTCAATGGAGAAGACCCTGATGCTGGGAAAGACTGAAGGTCAAAGAAGAAGGGGACGGCAAAGGATGAGATGGTTAGACAGTGTCATCGATGCAACGAACATGAAGTTGAGCCAACTTCAGCAGACAGCGGAAGACAGGAGGGCCTGGCGTGATCTGGTCCATGGGGTCGTGAAGAGTCGGACTCGACTGTGCGACTGAACAACAACAACACAGGTTTTTTTTGTCTTCGCTCAGGAAGGAGGGCTCCAGAGCAAACTGATTTACGCAGCAGCCGAATGGCTCGCTCGCCGCTTTAATGCTGGTTGCTCACAAAGTAGAATTTCTGCTCACGGGACTCCACGGCTCAGAGAGAGCATCGGTAAACATATGGAGCAGAAGTCCATCAGTGGCTATTAGCCACAGGGTATAGATGGGAACTCTCAGTCTGGGGCAGGTGATGCACTCTGTTCTCGGTGCTGGAGGGGGCAGCAGTGGGAGGGCTTCTAGTGTCCTGGCCCCACTGCTGGACCTCCTGATGGCACCTGGTATATTTTGGCCGCTGTGTGACAGAGTGTTGGACTAGATGGGCCATTGGCCTGATTCAGCATTGGCTTCTCTTACGTTCTTATGTTCTTATGGTTTGCAGCCCCTTCCCCAGGTGTCTTTGCAAGGACCACCTGAGAATGTGGCTTGGAACCATATTGCAGAACCCCCTTCTTCTCTCCGTTTCCCCGGCAGGCCTGCCTAATTCTGCACAGAAAGGCCGGTCTTCTGCTCCGACGGGCGCACCTGCCTCGAAACCCGCCCTGCCTAAAGCCGCACTTTGCTTTGTCCACGGCTCCATTTCATCCCCCCCTTGCTCCTTTCGATGGCTCTTGATCCCAAGAAGGGAAAATTAGTTTTATTCTGTTGGCCGCCCCAGATGGGGCCTTCGCAGAGGCAGAAGAGGCCTCCCCACCACCCGCCTCCCCACCCCGAGGTTCTGTTTACCCTGATTAATTAACACGTCCCTGCATTATTTGGCTAGAGAGGTGGCATTGAAGTGTGTGGGGGGGAGAGAAGAGATGAGAAAGAGCCCCCCACGGCGTGTTCCACTCAGAGCAAGCAGGAGAGTTCACCAGGGACATGCCAGGGTAAATAACAGCATGGGGAGCCACGGGGAAGGGGGGCGGCACAAAGAGAATAATCGGATTTGAGGAACCTAATAAAACCCAAAGAACCCTGTTCAGCCAAGATCAACAAGCTAATATTGACAAAGAAAGAGAATGTAGACACCCAAAAGGGCATTTGCTCAGACGTGCGCACACACAGAGGGGGGGGGGAGAGAGAGAGAGAGAGCTACCAGCCTTCTCAATCAATACTTTCTGGAGAGGTTTGGAGTGGGGTGCTTTGGAGTGTTTTCTCCAACCCGATGGAGTGCCTGGGAGACTCGCGGCTGTGAGCGAGCTGGTCCGGCTGGCTGTGGGAGGGCCCCGGGGTTGCCAACTTCCAGGTGGCACCTGGCGATCCCCTGCTCTAACAATTGCTCTCCAGGTCACTTCTCCTGCAGAAAATGGCTGCTTGGGAGGATGGACTCGATAGCATTGTGCCCTGCTGAAGCCTCCCACCGAAATGTACGGGTTCGAGACGCGTATAGTGATCCGCTCATAGTCTATTAGCGATTTCAGCTTAACTCTGAGACAACTCTAGCAGGGCCGGAGCCCTGCTTGTATGCATGCAAAACACCCCGCCCCCTCCCCACACACACACTCCCTGTGAGAGGCTATTTACAAAACATTACCACTTGATTGGTTTATTCTAGAGTCCTGGTTAGCTATTGTTCTTGTGCTCCAACCTCAGCCAGTCTCTAGGCTGATTCAATCCCAATACATAACACTCCGCTTCCCAAAACCCAACTTCCCCAGGCTCCACCCCCAAAATCTCCAGCGATTTCCCACCCAGAGCCGGCAACCCTAGACGGTCCCTTTCTACCTCTGAGTCAGAAACCTCTTGAGCTTCCCAAGGGGGAAATGGTCACCTCAGTGTTCAGCATGAACCAAGAGACCCAGGAGCCCCAGAATACATTGGCCGTGTTCTGAAGAACCTCTCGGCACATGCCCAATCACTCTTAGAGCCAGTGTGGTCTATCTACGGTTGAGTCAGTCTCAGAGAGACAGGTGTTTAAAACCCTGCTCTGTTGCAAAGCATGCTGGGTGACCTCGGGCCACTTATACACTTATCCTTACTGTGCAGGGTTGTGGTGAGGATAAAATGGAGGTGGAGAGAATGACGGGGACCAGGCCTGTAGCTACCGTGGGGCCCATGAGGCCTGCCCCCCCCCGGTGGTTTTTATGGGCCCCTTCCCCAATCCTCAGCTCCCCCTCCCTCTCCCCGGCCCCCTCACCCCCCGATCGATCGCTTCTTCCCCCCCCCATGGCCAGGTTCAAGGTGATGCTGTGCCTTCAACCGCCCCTTGCTTCTTCTCTCCTCCCAGTACACTAAAATACATTAAAATACAGAGGATTCACTATTTAGTTCTTATTTAGAAATATGAGCATGGCATGGCAGTACTGCACAAACATATAATGGCAGCCCCCCCCCCCGAGAAAACATTGCCCCACCCCCGAGCAAAAAGTTGTTAGCTACGGGCATGACAGGGACTGTCCTGAACTCCTTGGAGGAAGAAATGGGACGATGATGTACTAGACGACAGGGAGATACGCAGTGGGATCTAGACCTGCTTCCCTTGATGAGCAACACAAACACACTCCAGATCCCCCCAGATATCTCCAACAGCTTCTGGAACTCCACTTGGTTTCAAAAGTAGCTTGGTGACAATGGCACAGAAAGAGCTGTCCTCATAACAACAACAATCGGCAGCGGCGGCAGCAGCGTCATCCCGTATTTCTTACTGAAACTCACGGTGGATTGTGTTTGGGTAAAGCACCGTCAAGCCACAGACAACTTGTGGTGACCCCTGCCAAAGGTTGTCAAGGCAAGATACAGTGGTGAGTTACCACTGCCTGCCTCTGTGTAGCAACCCTGGACTTCCTTGGTAGTCTCCCATCCCAGTAAGGAGATTGGATGAGATCAGACTAGACTGGACCATCCCATGTCCTGACTGCCATTAAAACCAAAGCTGTGAAATTTGTGATCCTAGTACTTGGTTTGGCGCAGTGGTTAAGTGTGCAGACTCTAATCTGGAAGAACCGGGTTTGATTCCCCACTCCTCCACTTGCAGCTGCTGGATGACCTTGGGCAAGCCATAGTTCTGTCAGAGCTGTTCTCTCAAGGGTAGTTCTCGAGAGAGCTCTCTTAGCCCCCCACCTACCTCACAGGGTGCCTGTTGTGGGGAAGGGAAGGGAAAGGAGATTGGAAGCTGCTCTGAGACTCCGAGTGAAGGGCGGGGTGTAAATCCAATCTCCTCCTCCTCCTCCTCTTCCTCTTCCTCCTCCTCCTCCTCCTCCTCTTCTTCTTCTTCGTCATAGTCGTCATTGTCTTTCTTGGTGAATTTTTCTTCTGATACCCTCACTGTTATACGACTTGTTACGGGGTTTTTTAAAATAATGAAATAAAAGTCTGCCATGTATTTTGCAGAGCTGGATGGTTTTATTCTGTCCCAAATCTCCCCACTCCCCCATTTCTGATACCTTTCTGTGAAATGAAAGGTTTTTCTTAAAACCTCTGAAGTCTAAAAGAGAAGAAGGTGATGGGAGGACAGGAACAGAAACCGTCTCCTGTAACAGACAGACTTTTGCTCGCTTGGAGGGTGCTTCCCCCCCCCCATCCCCAAATCAAAGCACCATCATATAGACTTGGGAAGAGTAATTCCATTCCAGGGTGTATCAAAGGGCCAGTCCAGGGCTCTGCTGTCAAAAGCAAAACAAGAAGAAAAAGAGGATCCAATTTGGACGGTATCCACAGGGCCATTGCAGGCCTCTGAATTTTCAATTTCTTTCAAAAGGCCAGAGCTCTTTCCCTTAGGGAGATTCAAGGGGAAAGGGGCAGGCTGTGCTCTCTCTGATTGGTTCAGAAGCAGTAACCCTACTCCCGCCTTCTAGCAGTCTAGCCAATGGGTGCCAAGATCTTTATTAGGGCTATTTTAGAAGAAGAAGAAGAAGAAGAAGAAGAAGAAGAAGAAGAAGAAGAAGAAGAAGAAGAAGAAGAAGAAGAAGAAGAAGAAGAAGAAGAAGAAGAAGAAGAAGAAGAAGAAGAAGAAGAAGTGCCGAATTCTCAAAAAGGAAATGTTTTCAATCTGTATACTGAAAACCCATTGAACTTTAAAAAATTTTTAAACGAATTTTGTCGAAGGGGTTCCGCAGCTCTCCAGGGTTTCAGGCAGAGGTCCTCCACGTCGCCTCCAACTCAGTGTTCCCTCTAACCTGAGTTACTGTGAGTTCGCTCACAGTTTTTTAGCCTCCGGCTCACACATTTTTTGTCTTAGCTCAGGGAGGAGGGCTCCAGGGCAAACTGATTTAGGCAGCAGCCAAACCACTCGCTGACAACTTTCATGCCAGTAGCTCACAGAGCAGAATTTTTGCTCACAAGACTCCACAGCTTGGCGGGAGCATTGCCTCCAACCTGTTCTTCTTTAACTGGAGATGCCGGGGATTGAATTTGGGACCTTCTGCGTGCCGAGGAGATGTCATTGACCATCTTATTGCTGACAGGGGGCATCTCTGGCATGCTGTACCATGAGTGGTGGCTGTCAACAGAGTAACTCTGGACTCCAGTGGAGTTGCTAGGCTTTCAGTTCTTTGGAGCAGGGTCTCCAAAGACAGCCAGTTTGGTGTAGTGGTTAAGTGTGCGGACTCTAATCTGGGAGAACCGGGTTTGATTCCCCACTCCTCCACTTGCACCTGCTGATGTGACCTTGGGTCAGTCACAAGCTCTGGCACAGCTGTTCCAGCGGTGCACAGTCCTATACAAACGTACATGGGAGCAAGCCCTGGTGGGACTTTTAACGCCATAAGAAGAGGAAACCAGAATATGGTGCAAAATGTAGTCTTGGGTGCCTCTTCCTGTGCCCCTCCGAAAATGCCGTCTTTGTATAACATCACATATTTTGATACACAGAATATTGATATAATAAACATATTATACAATACTTTAATGATGCCAGTGTGGTGTAGTGGTTAAGAGCACAGACTCTGATCTGGGAGAGCCCAGTTTAGTTCCCCACTCCTCCACATGCAGCTGCTGCAAAAGTCCTTTCAGAGCTGTTCTCTCAGGAGAAGTTCTCAAGAGAGCTCTCTCAGGCCCACCTATCTCACAGGGTGTCTGTTGCGGGGAGGGGAAGGGAAAGGAGCTTGTGAGCCGCTCTGAGACTCCTTCGGGTAGTGAAGGGTGGGGTATAAATCCAGTCTCCTCCTCTTCCTCCTCTTCTTCTCCTCCCTACGGCTAGTGTGACTACTGGTTTTATATGTTTTAATGTGTTTCGAAATTTTATTGCATCTATTGAAATGTTGTGACCCGTCCTGAGCCCGTTTACGGGATCGGTGGGATATAAACGCAAATAAATAAATAAATAAATAAATAAATTAATCAGGAATAGCCAATTAACTTGTTAGGAGAAGAGAAGAGAAGAGAAGAGAAGAGAAGAGAAGAGAAGAGAAGAGAGAGAGAAGAGAAGAGAAGAGAAGAGAAGAGGAAGAGAAGAGAAGAGAGGAGAGGAGAGGAGAGGAGAGGAGAGGAGAGGAGAGGAGAGGAGAGGAGAGGAGAGGAGAGGAGAGGAGAGGAGAGGAGAGGAGAGAAGAGACTGGATTTATACCCCGCCCTTCACTCGGAGTCCCGGCTTCCCACTGAACTCCTTGAACCGCTGACCTGAAGGCCAGAAGTCAAATGGGCACAACCTTGTCCCCTGGCCTCGGTGGCGGAATTGCAGTCAAGTCATAGCCCCAACTTACGGCAGCCCCACAGGGCTTTCAAGGCCAGAGACCTCCAGAGAGGGTTCGCCATTGTCTTCCTCTGCGTAGCAACCCTGGACTTCCTTGGTACTATTAACCAGCTCCATCTACTAACCAGCTCCAACCCTTCTTAGCTTCTGAGATCTGATGAGTTTGGGCTAGCCTGGGGCCATCTGGGTCTTGGGCAACCTAAATTAATACATTGGGGGTCCTCAGGCCTGTGGGACCCCTAGGCAGTTTGCCTCCCCATAGATCCCTTGCATCAGAACAGAGCTTAACCAAGGTGGTGTAGGGGTTAGAGTATCAAATTAGGCTATGGGACAACGGGTTCAAATTAGGCTATGGGACAACTGAGTTCAAATCACCTACTCTGCCATGGACAAGTGCTGGGTTACCTTGAGCATAACCTTCCTCACACGGCTGTCGTAAGGGTAAAATGGAGGATATTAGCCACTTTGGCGTCCCGTTGGGGAGAGCGATGGGTTACAAATCTGTATGGAAATGCTTTCTGCTGTTTCACACCGTTTTATGATGGGCCCGCCCGTGTAGACCCGAAGGCTTCTGCCGACACATTTCGGGCTGGAGGCCAGGCTCCGAAGGAAGAAGCAATAAAACCCTTTGCTGCAGTGCGTGACGAAGACAGAACTGAAAGCACGTTGGCGCATTTTGCATGGCATGTACACCCCCTGTCATTCATTCCCGGAGCAGGTACGTGACCCTCCTTCTCTGACTTCCTTAAGAGGCTTACGGAAGCACTTAAGGCTCCCAGCAATCGGACCCCCATTTATCTAATTTCACTTCCATCCTGTTAAAATCCAGGCTTCTGGACCTTCCGCTCAACCTCCCCACCTCCCAAAGAAAATCTTTTTCCCTTTATATTTAATGAGAACAGGGAGTGGTTTTTAAGGAGTGATGGAGGCCTGCAATAGAACCAGTCTTTGCTTCTGTTTTGCCGGTGGTGGATGCACCAAGACCAAATATATATATGTGTGTATGTGCCTTTTTGGCATGGGAGGAAGACACGCAGGAGTTTAAGTTTGTCATTTGTTGGTGTACAGCCCAAACCTGATTCTGAAAGCTTACTTGAAATACATAAAAGGATAGCAAAAATGATGGGGCCTCTGAGCATGTTCAGAGAGCCTCTCTCGGCAGTAAATAAGTACAGCTGCTCTTCAATGTAGGCCTAGTTCTCGGGCCTAATTGACACAGAATGCTCCCTCTAAGCTGTGGAGTCTTGTGAGCAAAAATTCTACTTTGTGAGCTACCGGTATTAAAGTTGCGAGTGAGAGATTTGGCTACTGCCTAAATTAGTTTGCTCTGGAGGCCTCCTTCTTGAGCGAAGACAAAAATGTGTGAGCCGGAGGCTAAAAAACTGTGAGCTAGCTCACACTAACTCAGTTTCGAGGGAACTCTGCACAGGACACACACCCCAGTGCAATTTCCCAGTCTGAACATGCCCCCAACCCAATGTCTTTGAGTCCCGATATGGGGAAACCAACCGGTCGTAATACGGGTTGCGAGTTTCAGTAATTCCAGTATCACTTTAGAGCAGCAGTCCCCGATCTTTTTGAGCCTCCATATGGCCTCAAAATGTCCCTGTAATTGGTCAAATTTCAAAATTTTCTTGGGGGCCCCCATAACAGTTCAAGCTTCAGGGTCCCAAAGAAGAAGAAGATGAAGAGATTGGATTTATACTGCATCCTTCACTAGCCAAAGGAGTCTCAGAGAGGCTTACAAACTCCTTTCCCTCCCCCTCCCCACAGCAGACACCCTGTGAGGTCGGTGGGGCTGAGAGAGCTCTGAGAGAAACTGCTGTTTTTCAAGAACAGCTGTGCCAGAACTATGGCTCACCCAAGGTCATCCAGCAGGTGCAAGTGGAGGAGTGAGGAATCAAACCTGGTTCTCCCAGATTAGAGTCCGCGCACTTAACCAACTGCACCAAGAATTCAGGGACCTACAAAAATGTCGGTCCACCACTGCTACAGGTGCCTTTGGGATTCTGACGCAGCCAGTGGCTGCCACAGGGTGGAGAGGCAACCACAAAATGGCCGCCTCAGCTGACCTTCAGTCATGCTGTGAAGATCTTTGCTCCATGGTAACAGCCGCTGCCAAAGCAACATCTTTAAAAACCTGCACAGCCCAATTTTCCAATGGCCAATCAGAAGTTTGGCTGGACAAAAGGGCCACCTGGCCTCACCCACTTTCTAAAAGCACTTGGTAGCCACCAGGAAAGGACCAATGCCAGGGTGGTCCCGCAATGGAAACAGGTCTGTAGGTACAGTGGGGCATTTCGGGGCCTGGCCCCCTGACTTCCTGCCAAGGCCCCCTGACTTTCATGCAGCCCCCAGGCCCCCCAACTCTCTGGGTCACCTGGAGGTCTCCCCACTGCCATCCCTTCCCCCAAGCACAGCTTGCTTCCCCATGTAGGCAAGCAGACTTCAAACGCTGCAAAAGTGAGTTTTTAAACATTTATTTTAATTTTTTTATTTCATGATGTCAGTGCCCCCCGACTTATTTAAAGGCCCCCGAAAGACAAAATCCTGGCTACGGCCCTGAATGGAAACCTCTGCTTTAGGGCATATTTCAGATGGTGATGGCAGCTACCTGACTGTGAGGCAAATACCCTCTGCACAGACTCAGAGCCCCCAGTAACAGAGATGTCAACCCACCTTTTCCTGTGATGGTGAATCCATGGCTGGGTATCTCAACTGAGGCAGCAGGTATGGTCTCACCTGAATGAATGTGCCTTCATACAAAGACGAAAAGTCCAGAAGTGGAAAGGTGGATGCCCAACATCCTGGTTTTCTATGTGAGGCAAATATCTTGCTTTGGAGAATTCAGTCCCGTGAGCCTGGGCCTGCCGCGATTCGGCTTCAGGGCTTCAGATAGATACATTTTTATTTATTAGAAAACAAAGTAAAGATGTGAAGACAATACAGAAAAGAAAAAGGGGTTGCATATCACAATTATGTGTATTTAAAAAAAAAATTATGTAATGCAGGGCGTGTGAAACAAAAAGCCTTTCTCCCCAACACTGGTGTTCCCTCTAAGCTGAGTTAGTGTGAGCTAACTCAGAGTTTTTTAGCCTCCAGCTCACACATTTTTGTCATAGCTCAGGAAGGATGGCCTCAGAGCAAACTAATTTACACAGCAGCCAAATGGCTCACTCCCAACTTTAATGCCAGCAGCTCACGAAGTGGAATTTTTGCTCACAAGACTCCACAGCTTAGCGGGAGCCTTGGGCCGACACCCCCTTCATTCTAGCTCCAGGGCATACTGGAAGGGGGAAATGCTCCTGCCAAAGGCTCTAAACACTCCCAAAGGAGAGGGTGAGGGAGAAACAACCAGCTCAGACATCGCAACCACCATGCACCACTTGGCTTCACTATGCAGCCTTCCAAACACTACCAGGGTGGTCCCAATGGGGAGGTGCCCCCACCAGGCCATTAGCCCACCAGGACTTTCCTCAACAGCCTTCGCAGCCAATCCATCCCCCTGTAACCCAGACATAGGTTCCAACCTCACTGAGAACTGCTCCTCTAGGATCTGTGGAGAAGAGAACCTGGATTCCAGAGCAGAAGAAATTTGTTCGGGGGGGGTAGTTCCTTGGTTTGGGTTTACGAAAAGCAGGGCAGTCCAAAGTCCTGATGGAGAGAAAGAGCATTCCAGGACCTGGGGCAGAAGGCTCCTTCATCCACGCCCTCTTCACCCACAACTTCAGAGAACACCATCTCCACCACACCCAGGACGGAGATCCTGCTGGGCCCATAACCAATTTGTTAGGTATTTTGATTCAAAAATAGCCAAGTTAGGCTGCGGTCTCAAACACACTAAATAATCCGCTCTCAATCCACTTCCAATGCACTTTCCAACTGGATTTTGCCAGTCCGCACAGTAAAATCCAGTTGGAAAGTGCACTGAAAGCGAATCATTCCACATGTGTGACCGCAGCCTTAGATTAAAGCAACCAGACATGTGTGTGTTTGTCTAGGAAAAGAATCTGTACTAAAGATTAGGCAAGAGTATTCAGAGAATAAAAGTAAAGTAAATCATCCTTACTAGCTCTAAGCTACATGTTACTACTCTAAGTACCAGCAGGTCCATCTGTTCCTCATCCAACCTAGATCAGTCTGGAGCATCTTTTCTGATGCCTCCCACTGTGAGTTGGTGCTACTGCTGGAGAAAAGGGGTATCCTAGGATCCTAGAACATCTTGTCTACCTACTGGGCAGAGCTTCAGAAACATCCTTACAGCTCTTGCAATATAGGTCTGGGCCCTAGCTGTACATTAGAGTATGTACCTTTCAAGTAGCCTTTCAAGTAGCAACCAACTTATGGCAACCAATGCTCCCTCTAAGCTGTGGAGTCCTGTGAGCAAGAATTCTGCTTAGTGAGCTACTGGCGTGAAAGTTGTGAGCGAGCGATTTGGCTGCTGCATAAGTTAGTTGGCTCCGGAGCCAGCCTTCCTGAGCCAAGGCAAAAAAATATGTGAGCTGGAGGCTAAAAAGACCTGTGATCCAGCTCACACCAACTCATCTTAGAGGGAACGCTGATGGCAACCCCAGCAAGGGGCTTTCAAGGCAAATGAAAAGTGGTTTGCCAGTGCCTTCCTTTGCAGAGTCTTCCTTGGTGGTCTCCCATCCACGTACCAACCCTGCATAGCTTCAGAGGTCTGATGAGATGGGGCTATAACACACCACATTTCCTCTCCTTCATTATATTAAGTTATCACCATTTAGTGAGATTGGGGGCCCTTTGGGGAGGGAAATGTATTTGGGGAAATGGCTGTAGGCTACCAGAGCCCATACGATGGAGCAGAGTATTCAATACATTCATTCATTCCTGGGTCTCCTGCCTGTAGACCAGTGATCCTCAACCAATGCTCTCTCTAAGCTCTGGAGTCTTGTGAGATGAAATATTACTTTGTGAGCTACCGTCATTAAAGTTGTGATCGAGCAATTTGGCTACTGCATAAACTAGTTTGCTCTGGAGCCATCCTTCCTGAGCTAGGACAAAAATGCGTGAGCCAGAGGCTAAAAAACTGTGAGCTAGCTCACACTAACTCAGCTTAGAGGGAACGCTGCCCCCAACCCTTTTTGAGCCTGTGGGCACCTTCGAGAGCCAGCATGGCATCGTGGTTAAGAGTTGGAGAACCAGGTTCGATTTCCCCACTCCTCCGCATGAAGCCTGCTGGGTGACATTGGGCCAGTCACAGTTCTCTCAGAGCTCTCTCAGTCCCACCTGCCTCACAAGGTTCCTGTTGTGCGGAGAGGAAAGAAAGGAGATTGTAAACTGCTCTGAGACTTCTTAGGGTAGGGAAAAGTGGGGTATAAAAAACAACTCTTCTTTCGTTGGGATTCTGACACAGGGTGGTGAGTGCAATCACAAAACGGCGGCCTCCGGTGGTGAAGCCACACTCTCAGTCGGATAAGTCCAGGTGTAGTGAAGAAGAGAGGGTGGTTTAAACATACTGGGGAAGGAGGAGGAGGAGGAGGAGGAGATTGGATTTATACCCCAGCCTTCACTTGGAGTCTCAGAGCGGCTTACAAACTCCTTTCCCTTCCCCTCCTCACAACAAGCACCCTGTGAGGTAGGCGGGACCGAGAGAGCTCTTTCCAGAACTGTCCTTGAGAGAACAGCTCTGCCAGAACTATGGCTTGCCCAAGGCCATCCAGCAGATGCAAGTGGAGGAGTGGGGAAGCAAACCCGGTTCTCCCAGATTAGAGTCCGCGCACTTAAACACTACACCAAACTGGCTCTCAGAGGAGAGGGGGACAGAATAAAATCAACGCAGATGTTGTTGTTGTTTTTATAGACTGGATTTATTCCCTGCACTTCATCACCTGAAGGAGTCTCAGAGTGGCTTACAGTCTCCTTTCTCTTCCCTTCCACACAACAGACATCCTGTGAGGTGGGTGAGGCTGAGAGAGCTCTCCTGAAAACTGCACTGGAGAGAACAGCTCTGAGAGAAATTATGACTGACCCAAGGTCACACCAGCAGCTGCATGTGGACGAGCAGGGAATCAAACCTGGTTTTCCCAGATTAGAGTCCACGCAGTTAACCACTACACCAAACTGGCTCTCAGAGGTATGGGAGACAGAATAAAACCAACACAGTTGTTGTTGTTGTTGTTGTTGTTGCTGTTGCTGTTGTTATAGATTGGATTTATATCCCGCCCTTCAATAGCCAAAGGAGTCTCAGAGCACCTTACAATCCCTTTCCTTTCCTCTCCCCACAACAAACACCCTGTGAGTTGGGGCTGAAAGAGCTCTCTTGAGAACTGTGCTTGAGAGAACAGCTCTGAGAGAACTTATGACTGACCCACGGTCACACCAGCAGCTGCATGTGGTGGAGTGGGGAATCAAGCCCAATTCTCCCATATTAGAGTCCGCGCTCCTAACCACTACACCAAACTATCATTGCTACTACTACGATGACGACAATGACGACAGCATATGGACTACCCAATATTTAAATATGAAACAACAATCTAAAAGGTTCAGATGGCGAATTCCAATTATTTCCAGTTTTCAGACTGCCAACCGCTTTGCAGGTGGGGGAGGAAGGACAGGGAGAGCACAGAGAATGGAAGTGAACACCAGTGCAAGATGATAACTGTCACTGTCCTCAGCCTGGTGGAACATCTCCACCTTACAAGCCCTGTGGAGTTGCACGAGATCCCACAAGGCCCTGATGGGATTCAGCAGAGAGTTCTACCAGGCTGGGGCCAAGGCTGAAAAGGCCCTGGCCCTGGTTGAGGACTGCCCAATGTCTTTAGGGCCAAGGACCACCAGCAGGTTGTCGTCCAAGGAGCGTGATGCTCTCCTAGGGACATAAGGGAGGATACAGTCCCATAGATACATTGGTCCCCGACTGCCCAAGGCAGCACCAGTTGTATGCGTTCCCACCAGCCGCCGCCAAAGCGACTTGCTTGCACAGCCAACGGAATCTTCAATGGCCAATCAGAAGCCACACTGGGCCAGAGCCCCACCTGGCCTCACCCACTTACTTAACACAGTAAGGTGTCCACTGGCTTCATGGTGCCCGCGGGCGCCCCGTTGGGGACCCTGATGTAGACTATCCGATCTCCCCCCTTCTGACCCTAAAATCTTAAATCCCGGTTCTCGAAGGAAACAGAAGGCCTGCTTCAACTCCCGACTGCCCCCTCCCTCCTAAGGGACCCTGAGAGAAAATGGAGTGGGGAGGGAAGAAAAAGAAAAAGGCAGAGCAGAGGGACATCTGAACCGACGTCTCCATGCTAATCGTTTACGAATTAAGGTAACCCCCACCCAAAAAAAAAAAAAATTAAAAATCTGGGGCTCGTGCAGACGCCTCTTCTAGACTGGGGGGGGGAGGGGGCCGTTTGTCTCGTCTTTGCTTTAGCGATCAGACGATGTGCCCGCAATTAAGGACTCGGGTCTCAAGAAGCGCCATGGAAGATTGACTCCATATGTGATAAAGGAATGCGGGCTTCGCTATCTCTCGGTAGCCCTGGAATCCGGGCGGCGGGGTGGGGGGTGCGAGAACAGAAGCTGGCGACCTATATAATTGGGAGAGCGGCTTTTAGCCCCCCCCCCGCCCCTCCCTTTTGCTCTTCAAGTTTTCCTATTTGCCTTTTTTAAAAACAAAGTTGCTTGGAGTTTGCTTCGTCCATACTTTTCACCCCGGCACCCCTCGGTCTGTTTTACCCTGTTTGGCCGGCGGGTGGGTGGGATGAACTCCCCGTGTTTGATCTCTCTTTATTCGTACGTCCTTCTGGCTGACCCGGCGTTTGGCGACCCAGGCAGGGATTTAACAGCAGTGGACCAAGAGGAGGAGTCCAGTGGCACCCTTGAAGACGAGCGGGATATGTGGCAGGGGAGGAGCTTTCGGGAGCTGACCGCCCCCCTGCTTCAGAATTGCAGCTGGGACGCCAGCAGTGTTCCCTCTAAGCTGAGTGAGTGTGAGCCAGCTCACAGCTTTTTTTAGCCTCCAGCTCACAGATTGTTGTCTCACCCCGGGAAGGGATGGCTCCAGAGCAGACTAATGTATGCAAGTAGCCAGATCGCTCGCTCACAGCTTTAATGACAGCGGCTCCCAAAGTAGAATTTTTGCTCACGGGACTCCACAGCTTAGAGGGGGCATCGAACGTGAGTCCGTCTGGCCTTCTCCCGCAAGGCTTGATGGGTTTCCGTTCTGCACGGCTAACTGAGGGGCCTTCCGTGGAGGTAGATCGAGGTGGGCAGCAGCAGAAAAGAGCAAGAGTCCAAGAGCACCTTTAAAGACTAACAAAATTTGTGGCAGGTGAGGAGCTTTCCTAGATAGGAACTCTCGGTCTCTGGGGCAAGAGATGCTCTGTATACCTGGTGCTTGGGGGGGGGGCAACAGTGGAAGGGCTTCTAGTGTCCTGGCTTCTCTAGTGGACCTCCTGATGGCACCTGGTATTTTTTGGCCACTGCATGACAGAGTGTTGGACTGGATGGGCCATTGGCCTGAGCCAACATTGGCTTCTCTGGTGTCCTTATGTTTGGGGCTAGTGATGCTGTGTATTCTTGGTGCGGGGGGGGGCATCAGTGGAAGAGCTTCTAGTGTGCTGGCCCCTCTCGTGGACCTCCTGATGGCACCCGGTATTTTTTGGCCACTGTGTGACAGAGTGTTGGACTGGATGGGCCATTGGCCTGAGCCAACATTGGCTTCTCTGGATGTCCTCATGTTCCTGAGTCACCGCTCACTTCTTCAGGCACGGCTAGAACGTGGGTTCATCTGTCCTTATGTCACAAGGTTTGATGGATTTCCGTTCTGTACGGCCTTCCGGGGAGACAGATCGAGATGGGTAGCAGCAGAAAAGATTGAGCTACAAGCATGGACAGTTTCAAGAGGGAATTAGATAAACATCTGGAGCAGATGTCCATCAGTGGCTATTAGCCACAGAGTATAGATGGGAACTCTCAGTCTGGGGCAGGTGAGACTCTGTATTCTTGGTGCTGGAGGGGGCAGCAGTGGGAGGGCTTCTAGTGTCCTGGCCCCACTGCTGGACCTCCTGATGGCACCTGGTATATTTTGGCCGCTGTGTGACAGAGTGTTGGACTGGATGGGCCATTGGCCTGATTCAACATTGGCTTCTCTTATGTTCTTATGAGCGAGAAGTCCAGGAACGCCTCACGAGATTTGTGGCAGGGGATGAGCTTCTGTGAGTCACCGCTGGCTTCTTCAGATCCTGCTCCCTTCTTCTGAATATCTGAAGGTACCTGAAGAAGCGAGCGGTGACTCACGAAAGCTGACGAAGCGAGCGGTGACTCGCCCTGCCACAAATTTTGGGAGTCTTTAAGGCGGTACTGGGCCCTTGCTCTTTTCTCCTGCTACAGACAGACGCACAGGGCTCCCCATCTTGGAAAATGTAATGTTTGAACCTGATCCATCTCCAGCGCAGCCGCTGTCCTGTGAGCAACGGTTGTCCCACTGAGCCAAAATGAAGTTTGTATGGAGTTCATGGCGCGGATTGTGTGCCCCCCGCACCACCGGGAAGCTGGCTTTCACACAGTTCATTGGCCGAGTCACTCCTGATTCGCCTGCTTCTGATCCCGCCCAAGACCCTCGTAAACCCGCGTGTGGAAGGATTCCCAACTCCGCCCTGGTTTCGAACAGCTCTGGTCGTGAGAACGCGGTCCGTCTCAAGCATCTTCCACCACGTGCCGGACTGGAGCTTCCATTGGCGCCGGCCCTCTACCTCTGGAGGTCAGAAGCTGTCCACGAGTTCGCTCACCTTTGCCTCCCTGGTTCTGAGCCAGTCAAGACTCTCTCCTTACCTGAAAGTGGCTCGAGTCCAGTGGCAAGATCCTCCCCGCAAAAAAAGGGGGGCGGAAGCCACCCCTTTTCACGTAAATAAAACAACGTTCTGCCTGGCGCCCCTAACGGTCCCCATCCTGGCGCCCCTTACCGTCGCCATCATTTACAGCTCTGGAAGAAGTAATCTCTCTCTCTCTCTCTCTCTCTCTCTCTCTCTCTCTCTCTCTCTCTCTCTCTCTCTCTCTCCCCCCCCCCCCCGTGTTGTCTCGATCGGGGAGGCTCGCTGTAGGTACCAGCTGGGGGGGGGGAGACCAAAACAGAACCTACTTTGGCCATATATTCCTCCCTCCCACCCCGCGCTCCTGTGCTTTTAAAACATCGGCAGTGTGCTAGGCAGGAATCCAACCGGTGGAGCGTTGGTTCCCAGACACTGGCGGCCCCGACGATTCACCTGTCGGAATCCTGCCTACCCGGCAAGTTTCAAAAGCGCAGGGACCCTGCCCAGTCGATCCGGCGGAGGTTAATGAAGGTTTCGACCCTTGGCACCTGTTCTCGAGAGCAGGCCTCGTCTCTTACCACGGGGCTTCTGTTCATACCGGGGGAGCGCCTTTTCTTTCCCCTCCGTCGAATCACCGGAAGCAAACCCACTCTGGAGCGGGGAGGGGGCAGAGGGCGAATCCGAGGTAGGTGTGAAGTTACGGTGTGTTCCCTCTAAGCGGAGTTAGCGTGAGCTAGCTCGCAGTTTCTCAGCCTCCGGCTCACCCATTTTTGCCTTCGCTCAGGAAGGGGGGGCTCCAGAGCAAACGGATTTATGCAGGAGCCGAATCGCCCGCTCACCACTTGAATGCCAGTAGCTCACCAAGTAGAATTTTTTGCTCACAAGACTCCATAACTGAGAGGGGGCACTAGGGTAAACCCTGGGACCTCTCTGGTGGTGGTTGTTAAGCAAATCACGCCCCGGCAGGGAGAGAGGCGGATTTCGAATCAGGGCTCTGGAGAGCAGCGGGGGGGGGGGTAGAGGACTGCAATTCGGGTAATAAATCAAGATGCAGCCCCCCCACCCCCCGTGCCTTTGACAGATCCCGGCCAGAGGACACGTGTCCGCCCGACCTAAATCTCCCCCCCCCTCAGTGACCGTTTGGGAGGAGGCTTTCTCCCCCACCCACCCTCCCAACCCCCGATCCGGCAGACAAAAACCTTCAGAGGACAAATTCTTTAGGAGAACTTCTTGGGGAGGGGAGAGTTCCTGACCTCTTGCTTAAATGCTGCCCCCCCAATACACACACACACACGTGTATAAATGTGTGTGTGTGTGTATTAGATCAAATCTAGAGTCCAGAGGCACCTTTAAGACCAACTCAAGTTGTGAGTTGTCGTGTGCCTAAACACTTTTTAAAAAGTGTGCATGGGCAGGAAAGCTCTCACCTTGAATAAAATAAAAACTTGGTTGGTCTTAAAGGTGCCACTGGGCTCTAGATCCGTGTTGCCTACACACTTTTGACGAAGTGTGCATGCACTGGGAACTCACACCTTGAATAAAAACTTGGTTGGTCTTAAAGGTGCATTTGAACTCTAAATCCGTGTGCCTACACCCTTTCGACAAAGTGTGCATGCACTGGGAAGCTCACACCTTGAATAAAAACTTGGTTGGTCTTAAAGGTGCCTCTGGGCTCTAAATTTGTTCTGCTGCTTCAGACCAACACGGATGACCACCGGGATCTATATGTATGTACGTACGTATAGGCTCCCCTTCCAGAATTACAAGTTCCTCCCAAATCACTCCCCAGTCCTGAGAGAGGGCCGGTTCCGCCAGCGGAACGCACCTCCACTTGCGTATACTTTCGCCACCCATCTTCTCAGCACTCCCCCCAACAATCCGCCCCCTTCTCCTTCCCTCTTCTCCTAGTTCCTCCACCCTTCTGCTGACATAGAATTGGTGGGACGTCCATTCAGACGCTCCTTTCCCACACACCACCTCTCTCCGAAGCCCCCCTCCCCTAATTCAAGCGGGGCTGGGGCGGGGCTGGGGCGGGGGGGGGGGGGCGGAGGAGGCTGTGAGGGGCAAGTGTCCAGCAACTGAGCTCTGGACGTACCACCCAACTTTTCTGGACACATGTCTGCCAAACTTCAAACTTCACCTGCGGTTTGGGTCTTAGCGCACCCGGAAGGGGAAGAGTGTTACGTCCCGGCCATGTCCAACACGTGTTCCTTTGGACTGAAACCCTGTTGGGGGGGGAGGATCCTGCCCCCACACAGCTAAGCAGCGATGGTCGCATTTCGGGAAACCGTTAGACTCTCCTCCCCATCGAAGTCTCTGGGTAAGCAGACGCTCTCCGCATTCAGGTGGCAGCTGTCCCGTCTGAAATCGTCTGAATGGGTGCAGCGCGGGTGCTTGACGTCGGGGGCGTTACATACCGAATGCCACGCGGCTCATTAATCTGTGGCACACAACGGGATCCATACAGGTTGGACGTGAGCTGTCTCGGCCGCGCATCAGGTATAGGGTTCAGACAAGAGGGAGCGCGTAACCGATCTCATAGACACGTGTAACTTCCTCCGTGGAAAGAGAAGCTTGGGAAAGGGGTGGGGACATCCTGAACAGAAGAAGGCCAGGCCAAGAACAGGTTAAGGAGCCCTTCTGTCCAACTAGACAGTCTCCATCTTTCTGCAGAAGCGCTTTCCTTTTCACAGATCGTCGGGAGGCGCTTTCACGTGTAACAACTGGTTTGGCGCTGCCGCTGTGTAGACGCGCACAGAGCCGGCCGTTTGGAAAGCGTGCGGGGGCCTTTGCCCCGATGGGCGCTGAAAACCCTAAACTGGGAACTCAAACCTTTCGCAGGCTTCGTTTTTCATTCTCAAAAGGATAACCGAGTTATGAGGTCGGTTCGAGGCCGATCTTGAATCAGGACTTTTGAATGGGGGTCTCCCTGGGTAGCAGGGATCTAGACCGGAGCGTCTCCACCCCCAAACAGATCCTCAGCACTGTTGATCCCCCTTTCACACACACCCCAATACCCCCCTCTCTCTTTTGGGGATTTACTTCCAAGTAACTGCGCCTCAAATCTATGTCAAACCCGAGATTCAACCACTGTTCTCAGTGGACTGTTTGCGTTTCTATGGGATCGGGTCCCGGCCGCTTACTCTGGAGTCGAATCCTGGAAATCAGGGAGAGGAGTCCAACGTTACTCGCGAGTAAATCAACCGAAGCCGCCAAGCCGCTTGGCCCTTTGCCTGTAAGGGATATTTTAGTCGCCAGTAGCCGGGCGCTCTCCCCCAGCCAAAGGGAAGCGCGTCCTTGAAAATGCAAAAGGTGGGGGGGAAATAATAATAACAACCCTAAAACCCTAAGATCCCGGTTTGTCCTTCCCCTGATGACCTTCTGTCCTCCTCCTCTAATATTATTATTAATCATCATAATCCCAGAATCCAGTGGAATATTATCTCTCTCTCCATTACAACCGTCTCCCAAAAATATAACAAGAGCAAAATTGAAAAAGAGGCGCATAAAGCCCAGGATTGGGGACAGGAACCGGGGAGGAGGCCGTCCTCTATTAGCAGATCGGAGAAGATCTCGAGACCAGCCTAATACGATTAGGGATGTTCCCTTCCCGATTCTTCTATATTGATTCCGGGAATTTTAATTCGGAGTCCTGCTATTGGACATAATCCGTATTTATTACAAGATTGAGGGAGCTTTAATAGAGCCAGCGATCAAGGGCGATGCTTCTAACTGGTTAATCTGACATGAATTTCATTTCGGGGCCCCCCCCCAACTCTCCCCCTCCCCGAAAAGAAGAAGTAGAAGAAGAAAGAACCGGAGATATAAAAATAAAAGCCATCCGGGGAGGGAGGGGAAACGAAAACCCGGCGATTCTTAGCAGAGGAGTCTTGTCGAAAAGGATAAATCCGAGAGAGTTCTTGTCAAACAGGAGGGAAACTGCCGGCCCACCTCCTCGGTATAAGGAGAGCCGTGGCGGATCCCGGCCTAGGTTTTTAGCCGTCTCCTGGCTTCATTTAAATCTTTCTTCCCCGTGCACGTCTGCTTGGAAACGCGCGCGTCTCTCTCAACCGATCCGCATGCGAGAAATTGACACGAGTTGGCAACAGATACGAATGCGTGCCGGAGAGGAAAAACGCGTGCGTTGCAGTCAGGTCTTTAGGAGCCGAGAAAGAAAGAAAGAAAGAAAGAAAGAAAGAAAGAAAGAAAGAAAGAAGAAGAAGAGAGAAGAAAGAAAGAAAGAAAGAAAGAAAGAAAGAAAGAAAGAAAGAAAGAAAGAAAGAAAGAAAGAAAGAAAGAAAGAAAGAAAGAAAGAAAGAAAGAAAGAAAGAAAGAAAGAAAGAAAGAAAGAAACTCACTTTTTTCAGGAAGAACTTAAATCTCAGGATCCGTTTGCGGGAAACAATTTTTGTTTTGCAACCCAAGAATGATCCCCCTTCCAAAAAAACCAGGACAAGTAATTCAGCCATAAGTATTTAACCAGTTTCTTTACAGATTCCCCCACACACACAAACACACACTTGCATAACTTTATGGGGGGGGGCCATTTTGTCCCGCCCAGGTAAAGTGACCACCTTTAGCCCGGCTTCCCTTTGCGCCTCCGAAGGCGGCGGCGGCGAGCGAGCAAAACGGCCATAAATTTCCTAATTAGAGATTTCGCACCCAGACAAAAAGGTCTTAATGAGTTTCATTCAGATGCCTGTCATTGTGTTTCTTCGGGGGGGGGGCGGTCCTTCACACACACACATACATTTCTTCACACCACTTATTTACCGACGGCCCACGGGGCCGCTTCTTTGTTCAGATTTTAATTCGCCTCCCCTTTTCTCGCCTTTGATGTCAAAAATTCTGACCCGCTCGTCTTTGAAGTCCCTTATTGGGACGCGGGGGGGGGGCAAATTAACTTCTCTTTCTTTGTAACCCCCCGCCTTTTTTTCCCCCACCTCGCTGTATCTGCCTGACTGTGGCCGAGAAACCCCTTCAAGATTCGGGGCCGGAAGGAAATCCACATTGATGGGGGGGGGGAGCCCGAAGGGGAATATAGACACAGTGGAGTCCGACTTTTAAATCTATATTAGCAGAAGTCTCAGGGCATCGGAGGGACGGGGCGATCCCAGCAATTAGGCAGCGAGAAATGCAGGGCTTTTCCGCACACGGTCCGATCACGATTCTAGGCAGACCGCTGGTCCTAAATTCCGCGCGGGACCCCCACCCCCCCTGCTTTGATTCCAAGCGGCGGGAGGAATCCCCGAAGTATTCATAACTACTAATGACAATTTATTTTTTTTTGTTTTTAAGAGACAAAACCTCTGGGGCAGAGTTAAAACTCTGCTTGGAAAGGGGGGGAAAAAACAAACTCGAACTGATTGGCGACGGCTAGAACGAGATCTGAAAGGCACTCAAATAAAAGATCGCGACGTCAGTAAATGGAAGGCGGGGGGGGGGGGGAGAGAGAGAGAGAGAGAGAGAGACTCTCCCTGACTTAAAAAGAAGGAGGCGGGGCTTGGGGGAGAGAGAGAGAGAGAGACTCCGGCTGTCAATCAAAGGCGGGGAGTTCAATAATCTGCAGCAATCTGTTAGGACCTGACCCGGAGTCCACTCAGATCAATAGGAAAAGTGAGGCGAGGAAGGAGCCGGCGGATCGTTACGCGGCAGCGGCCGGAGGAGGAGGAGGAGGAGGAGAAGGAAGAAGAAGAAGAAGAAGAAGCCGAAGGGAGGGAGCGAGGGAGGGAGGCGCCCGCAGCGCCCCCCCCCCCCGGCCTCGCCTCGTCTCCACCCTACCTTCCTTCCTCCCCTCCCCTCTCCCCTCTCTCCCCACCCTCCCCCGAACCCACCGGGCAGCACCAAATGTCTGGCAGAGTTTCCGAGCGACGCTAAAAAAGTACAGCGCGGACCGAGCGATCCGGGCTTCCCTTTCAGGGTCGCTCCCGCCGCCGGCTCGCCCGCCCGCCCGCTTCCTTCCCTTCTCTCTCTCTCTCTCTCTCGCGTTCGCTTCGCCCGCTTCGCCGCTCCCCCCCCCTTCCCTCCCGCTTTCCCCTCCCCTCTTTTCCTCTCCCCCCCTCCTCCCCCCACCCTACCCTCCCCACTCCGCCATGGCTTTTTCCCAATTGGGATACCAGTATATCCGGCCCATCTACCCGACGGATCGCCAGGGGAACGGCAGCTCGCGCAACGGGGCAGAGCTCAGCCCGGCGGGGACCCTCTCCAACGTCCTCTCCACCATGTATGGAGCGCCGTACGCGGCCGCCGCGGCCGCCCAGGGATACGGAGCCTTCCTGCCCTATGCCACCGAACTGCCCATCTTCCCGCAGCTGGTAAGGAGAAAAAGCAGCTCCCGTCCCCTCTTCCTCCCCGGTTTCTGCAGCTCCCCCCCCCCCTTTCAGTAAAATAGACAAGCCTCGTCTTTTAGGAGGGATTTCCCCGCTTTGGCTTCCGACCGCCGCGCTCTTGTATATTACAAAGAACAAACAAGGTGAAACTGACGAAGGCCGGCGGAGCAATTGACCAGCTCGCTCCGCCGGGGCTTTGCGGAGCCGCTTGCAGAGATATCCCCCCCCCCCTTCTCCGGGCTGGGACGGGGACTTTTCCCACGCACCCCCGAGGGGCTCCTCCGAGAGAGAGTCGCCGGGGGGATCGGGGCTCCCTCGGCCGGTCTGCGTTTCGAGGCACACGCGGGCTCCCTCGGCACCCGGCGCTCCAGTGCAGCGGCCAAATCGTTCCGGGTGTCGCGGGCGAGTTTGGGGGAAGAGGCGGCTGGAAGGGGAAGGAGGAAAGTCAAAGGGGGGGGGCGGAATGGGAGAAGAGGGAGCTCGTCTCGTTTGATCTCCACCACCACCACCACCACCCCCCGTCCCCGGACATACAAACAGATTTTTTATTTTTGAGCTCTTTGCCGGGGAGGAGGAGGGAGATTTCGCTTCGTAAAGGCAGGGAGAAAACTCCACAAGCCAAGCGGTCCGGTCGGCGAAGTTCAGAAAATACGGGTCCCGGACACGTCAAAGAAGCTTTCTCGGGGGAGGAGGGGGGGGCTGTTTGTTAAAATCTCGAGTTGTCCCAGGCTGGGTCGGTCTGTGTTCAATTATTGTCCCCCGGCTGGGATACAGTTGGCAAGGCCGTTTTCGGCCCATGTGCTGTTCTCTCCCCCCCCCCCCGCCCCGGCCTCGAATTAAAGTTGCAAAAAGAAAATCCCACGACTGCTTGTTCCCTTCTTCCACACTACACACTCACACACACAGGGTCTCTTGCCACCCTTGAACGCATACAAAGCAAGGAGAAAGATATAGGTGTTGGGGCAGGATTGATTGCTTTTTCCCTTGGCGAGCCCTTGAGTGACAGTTCGTTCCAGCGCGCAGAGGGGTCGGCGGCGGGGGGGGGTTGGGAGGCGTTTATCAATCCCAGTCCGTTATTATGCAAGGGTGTTTTGTTTTGCGGGGGGGGGGAGAAGGTGAGCAGTCCGAGGGGGCTTCTGCCACTTTTAAATCCGGCCTTTTACTTTTTTCGAAGTTTCAAATGGGGGCTCGGAGAGAAGGGGAAGAAGACAAAAAGAAAGCAAATATCTCCCCGATGCCTCCTTTCTCTCAACGGTGGTCCATTCGCATGCGGAGCCCCCGATTTCCCCAGCTTGCCCCCCCACACCCCCGGTGTAGTAGTACTGACAGGCCCGGGAAAGAAAGAAAGAAAGAAAATCATAATAAATCCCTTCCAACTCCGATTTAAACTGTTTCCATCTTCTCGCTTGTCCTTGGCAGCGAATTCGAACAGAAGTGGGTAAAGGCCGCGAAGGTTTTAACTTTTGTTTGCGGGGAGGAAAAATAACGCACGGTGTATATATATATATATATATATAATATGACCCTCGCGACTGCAGAACGGAATTTCTAGGAAGTTTTTTGGGGGGTGGACTATAAGAAAGAAAGCTGTGGTATTTGGGGAGATGGCCTGCAGGATTAAACGGCCCTCTCTTCCCCAAATAGACATTTCTTGAAACTGGAGAGGATGTCTCTCTGTTTTTGTTTTTTGTCCCACCGAGTGTCCCTGCGACAGCTTTCGAGCGTCATAGAATTCCTCGACGGCTCAGGAGAGACCCGCGCCAGCTTCGTGGGGCCTGACGCTTCTGCCCTTTCCCCTGCCTGGTCTCTCCACCTTTTGGGGCCTTATCCTGGCTCTTTCCTGACCAAGGGAGCGTTGACTTTCCAAAGCTCACACCTCCCCAGTTCTGGTGGGCCACTAAGCTGCTGACTGGACTCGAACCCAGCTCTTCTTCCGCAGGCCGAGGCGGCTCGCCCTCCGAAAAAGTCCTGCTCTTAAGATTATTTCCTCGGGAACGAGGTTCTCGCCGCTTTCCCAAACCAACCCCTTCTCTTTCTCTCTGTCCAGGGCGCCCAGTACGAGCTGAAGGAGAGCCCCGGCGTCCAGCACCCGGCCTTCCCGCACCACCACCCGGCTTTCTACCCCTACGGGCAGTACCAGTTCGGCGACCCGTCGAGGCCCAAGAACGCCACGCGGGAGAGCACCAGCACCCTCAAGGCCTGGCTGAACGAGCACCGGAAGAACCCCTACCCGACCAAAGGCGAGAAGATCATGCTGGCCATCATCACCAAGATGACCCTCACGCAGGTCTCCACCTGGTTCGCCAACGCCCGGCGGCGCCTCAAGAAGGAGAACAAGATGACCTGGGCGCCGCGGAGCCGGACCGACGAGGAAGGCAACTCGTACGGCAGCGAGGACGGCGAGGGGGACGGCGAGGGCGACAAGCGCGACCCGGACGAGGAGGAGATCGACCTGGAGAACATCGACACGGAGAACATGGAGAGCAGCGCCGCGCCGGGCGCCAAAGCCGGCCAGCTCCTCTTGGGCGGGGAGCTGGAAGAGGACGACGAGGAGGACGAGGACGAGGACTCGGAGCCCCCCGACGACTCGGCGCTGCTCCACTCCGACGCCAAAACCACGGACTCGGACGCCTCCGACGGCTTGGAGGACTTGGCCGCCCCGGAGAGCTTCCTGAAGGCCATGGAGGCCCGGCGGCGCGCCTCGGCCGGCGAGCTGCCTTCGCCCGGGGCCCTCCGGCCACACGCGGCGGCCTCTTCCCCCGGGTCCCCCTCGACGGCGCCCAGCCCGGCTTTGCCGCCGCAGCTCCAGCCGGCCCAGCCGCAAGCGCAGCCGGCGCCCAAGCCCAAGATCTGGTCCTTGGCGGAGACGGCCACCAGCCCGGATAACCCCTCGCGGAAATCTCCCCCCGGCGGCGGCGGCGGCTCCCCGCCGGCGGCCTCGGCGGGCCCCCCGAGCCTGCAGCTGGTGGCGGGCGCCCACCCGTCGCCAACCGCGGGCCCCGCGCACAGACTCGTCGCCACCTGCCCCCTGGGCAAGTTCGCCAGCTGGTCGGGCCGGGCCTTCTCGCACCCCCACTCCCACCCGCACCCGCTCACCTTGCTGAACACTCCCCACCTCTTGGGACTCGGGGGGGGCAACCCCAGCGCGGCCCCCACCAACGCGGCGGCCATCGCGGCGTTCTCCAGGCCGGCGGACCAAGCGCAGCAGCAGCAGCAGAGCTCGGAAGCCTCGGGAACAGGTAACCCCTCGAGCCGGAGGGAGGGAGGGAGGGAGGCGAGCCCAGAGAGCGGGGAAGGGGGCCCGTGGCGGGTTTGGGGGAAGGGGGGGCATTAAACTTCAGCCCCCAGAGACCTTTCTGAGGACCGGGCTGATGCGAGGAAAAAATGGCAATCGCCTTTCCGCACCCCGGGGGAGCCTCGTCGACGGGGCTTCCCCCCCCCACGCCGCTGGGAGTCAACTGCGCCCTCCCTCGGGGATCGATCCCTCGCCAAGGACCGGGGCGCGCCTAGAAAGCGGCGGCGGGGGGCTGCGATCCCTGGCGCCTTTGCGCCGGAGTCGAGGGGCTCCGAGTCGACGTGCCGAGGAGCACATCTCTCGAAACGACGGGGGGGGAGAGACGGGGACCCTCTGAGAGTCAAGGAAGGGGGGTGGAAAGAAGGAAAGGAGAAGGGGAAAGGCCGAGCTTGAAACCCAGAGAACCGGCCGGAGGAGGAGGCCGAAGGGGCGGCAGGAAAACGCCGGTCTGTTGCTGTCTCTGGGTCTCTCTCTCTCTCTCTCTCTCCCCCCGAAGCCGTTCCAGACAACACCCGGGGGCGTCAGTTTCCCCACGTTGGCACCCCCCCACCCATCCCCAAACACACACACACACAAACCCCCATTGTTGCTGGAACAGTCCCTTTCTGGACCGAGACTCCGGGATCTCCGGCTCTTTCTTATTTTATTTTCTTCTTCTGTTTTTTTAAAGCAGTTGGTAAGGAAATGGGGGGCTCCTGAAACGGTTCTTCCTGCCCTCCCCCCGGGGGGGGGAAAGCTTTTGAATGACAAGATCATTCAGCTTCTAAAAACAAATCTGGGGTTTCCCCGCCTCCCCTTCCACTTTCTTTCAAATCACAGCCTTATACTTAGGAGCAGAATTCCAAGCCTCGATTCAAAGGGTTTACTCGCAAGTAGAAGGGACTTGGGGATCCAGTGGCTTCCCCACCAGGCATGAACTGGCGGGGGAAAGGTCCCACCGAATCCGGTACCGGGGGGACTTTACAAGAAGCGCGGACCTTGCATTTGAATGAGTCGAAAATCTTTTAAAAAAGGGATTAAAATTCAGGGACCCTTTGCAAAGCAAATCGAAGGGATTATATTTTTTTTTTTATATAAGGAACTTTCCCCCCTTTTCTTTTCTTTCTTTTTTTAATTTTTAGATCGCTCTAGTGCCTTGGAAGTAGAGAAAAGGTTATTAAAGACCGCTTTTCAACCAGTTCAGAGGCGGTAAGAGATGGTCTATGTCCTGAAAAGGGGGGAGGGAGAGTTATGGAAACATACGGGGGCGTGGGGGGGGGTGGCGAGGAGAGCGAACCCTGTTTAGAAGCAAAGTTGCATGGAAATCACGGCGACTGATTTCCATGGGAGGCTGAGCACTTACTTGGGAGTAAATCCCCTTTGAACTCAGCGGGGCTTACTTCTGAGTAAACGGGGGGTGGGGAGGGAAACCTGCCAGTGTTTCTAGGAGCTGGGAGAGGAGAGTTTTCAAAATGTTTCACCCCTTCCAAAAAAAAAAAAATACCCCGCACCCCCCCAAGTTTCTTTTCAATATCCAGTGTGTTTTCTTCCATGTCTGTGGGATATTAAATAGGGACAGGGGACAGTTGAGACCTTGGATTTTCGAGCTTTGTCAAATTGCTTGTGTCATGCAAAACTCTTTCCCCCCCTGTGCCATTGTCTGGCTGGGATAAATAGGCAAACAGAAATTGTTCTTCCTACCCTCTCTTTGCTGGCACGCAACAACCCCCCCCCCACCACCACCACAACCCTCCAATTTTAAACAATGCCATTCAAAAGATAGAGAGAAGGATCAGTTTCCAAAACTGGGGCCTCTGGAATAAAGGGCTAACACTTTTTTGTCTTCTTTTTTTTGCGCACTTGTGGCGCCCCAAGTGCGCGCAGGCAGTCTATGTGTAAAAATAAATAAATAAATCTAATTTTTTTCATAGATGTAAATAGCGTAGCCAGAACATAGTACAGAGGAGAAACAGACCACCATATTGAAATCAGGGGTTATGGTTCGTGGCATGAATTATGTATTTTTTAAAAAATATTATCCTGCACCTCGAGTAGGATAAAAAAAAATATATGCCCTATATATTTCATACAACAAAGAAATAGTGTTAATTAAACCCAAGATTGCCTGAAATCGGGGGGGGGGTGTTTGTTTTTGAATAGAAATGCATGGCACTTGGGCCTCTAAGAGATTCGATGAAGGATCAAGTCCACAATGTATTGCAGCTTCCATACATTTGCATTGGGAAGGAGTCCTTTTAGCCTCGGGCATCCCTTAAGTGGGTTCCAGTTTATTGTGGCACAGGCTTTTGTGGCCTAGGGTCCACTTGATCAGGATGGGGTCCATCAGGCCTACCCCCCCCCCAGAAAAAAAAAAAAGCTATTCCTCTTTCAGAATCTCAGAGGTATGGCCAAAACTCCGCCTCAAAATGAAGTCCCAATTGGAATATCCTGAATATTTCCCAAAGACGTTTGTCCCAGTTAAAGTCATCGCGGGCTGCAAGGCAGTCTCTAGGGTTGACCGCATATTTAGATCGACAGATAAATTATTCTTTCTTTTTCTTTTTCTTTTAATTATTATTTATTTGTGTCCTCTGTCCCTTTCCTTTCCAGGCCCCAAAACCAGCTTGATGCAGCTATGGTTCTATCTGCGTTGTCATCATCCTAGTTAATTTTTTTTTAATTATTGTTCTAATGACTGTAAAATAAAAAAAATTCTCTGTATAGTTAACGACTTGTACGCATGCCCATGTATTAAATGAAAAAAAAAAGACAAAAACCGGGGGGGGGACACCTGCTTCTGTACTATCCATCTGGATTAGCTGAGTCTGTGAGGTTTTTTGAAAGTCCAGTGCAAAATAGGAGTCTTTAATTTTTTTTGTATATATAGTAAAAAAAAAAAATGTACATATGTGTGAACCAAATTGTACAAGAAAGTATATATTTTTGGCTAATAAACTGTTGCCACTTTGACTACACTTTTCTGAGACGCAATGGAATTATTATTATCGCCATCATTATGTTATCATTATAATTATTAGTATTAGCATTATTATGAATTGTCACAGTCAGGCGGTGTTCTGCTGTTCCAGATCTAGCCAAGTTCTTGGGAACTGCACGTGTATCTTTGCATTATTGTTGTAGTTGTTGTTGTTGTTAGTCACAGTCAGATATCTGACTGGCAGATGGTGTTCCACTAGTTGAGATCTAGCCAAGTTCTTAGGAACCGCACATGTAGCTTTGCTTCTTCTTCATTATTATTATTATTATTATTATTATTATTATTATTATTATTATTATTATTATTATTATTATTATTATTATCTGTCACAGTCAGATGTTTGACTGGTAGATGGTGTTCTATAATTCAAGACCTAGCCAAGTTCTTGGGAATTGCAGAGGTACCTTTGCAGGATTCTTGCTGGTCCAATCAGCTCTGTCTTCTGGAACTGAGCTGGTGTCATTTCTTCAAAGCCCAGAATGGCCAGGCGTTGAGACGTTTATTACTATTGTTTTCTTGGCTTTTTAAAAAATTGTTTAGCTGGTTAAAAAAAAAACAAACCCAAAACCTGTGGATACAGAAATTTGTTGAATTTATAGGTGGCTAAATGTAGGTCTTACCTTTCCCCCCAAATGTTAAAACGGTAGAAATTCTAGGAACAGGGTGCTCCCAGGAAGCATATGGATTTGGGGCTGAGAAAAGCAACATGAATGTGCCAGGGAGGCGGGGGGGGGGAACCAACAACGAGGAGGCTTGTCTTTGATATGGATACGAAGCCGGGTTGTTATAGCAAATCTTTTTCTTTTCTTTCTTTTTTTTACCAAAAAAAAAAAAAGTATCGCGGTTTTCTGTTCTTTAATTCCCCCCCCAACCCCCCTTTGCCTCCCGAACCATCCACTTCGCCCCATTAACGGAGCTTCTGGTTTCACATGCCTCCCTTGACTTCGAAGTTCTGGGCTGAACTTTAAAAAAACAACACAAAACCCGGCAGAGAACGCCGCAGCCCCGTTTGCAGGCGAGCCGAAGTCCTGCGTCGTTTCTCCCCCCGGGGACTTGCCGGTGGGCTTTTGCAAACCGACCGCTCGTTCATGGATCCGAGAACAGCTGCTTGGCAGCAGCCAGGCCGGGAAAGGTCCGCGCGGTTCTTCTCCTTCTTCTCCTTCTTCTCCTCCTTCTTCTCCTTCTCCTCCTCCTTCTTCTTCTTCCTCCTCCTCCTCTTCTTCTTCTCCTCCTCCTCCTCCTCCTTCTTCGCTGTCCTTTGCCGAAAGGAAAGAGGCGCCCGGGGCCGAGGGAAGGGAAGGGGAAGCGAAAGGAAGGAGCGGGGCCGGCTCTCCGAGAGAGCAAACAAGCCTCCCTCCGCCTGCCAGCGCTTTCCAGCGGCTTGGGTGTGTGTGTGTGTGTTTGTGTATATTCCGTTGCTCTCCTTGGATTCAGTGGAGAGTCTTGTTGCTGTCTGAGCCGGCAGCGAACGGGAGGGACGGGGGGGAACGGGACGCAGGATCGCTACCTCCCCGCGATTGTTTTATATTCATTATCCAACCCGTTTCTATTTATATATAAAAAAGCCCTTTCTGAGAAAGTGAGAGGAGAAGCGCGGGGGAGCGGAGAGAGCCAGACTGCGCCGGGCCTGCCGGGGAGCCAAAGCTGAGACGCGGGCGCCCTCTACAGGCAGACCCGCGCTCTCCGTCCGTTGCACGTCGCCTTCGGGAGGGGGAGGGAGGCGTCCTCCAGAGGGCGGTTTTTTCTTCCGACTCCCCCCCCCCCGTTACTCAACTTTTCAGTTTCAAAAAAAAGTTTTCTTTCCTATTTGGGGGGGGGAGTTCATTCTCCCCCCCTCCCCTCTTTTGCTGCGGAATGTCCAGGGGGAAATCAAAAAGTGCATTTAGATTCTGATTTTGGGGGGGGGGCCGGGGGAGAGAAAGAGGAGTCCTGGGGAGAGGTAGGATTGTTGGCGCGGGCGGGCGGGCAGGGGGGGGGCGGTCTGGCCTTCCTAGAGAGAGTTTGGAGAAGGCTCGCTCGGCGGAGCGACGGAAGACGCCGGCAGCAGCAGCAGCAGCCCAAACTCGCTTCCAAGGTGATCTATGGCACCCCAAGGACCTTATTACTTAGCTTTGTTACCTATTGATTTCCTCCCCCCCCCACCCGCTTCCTCCTGCATCCTGCGATGGAAACGGAGGGGGGGGGCGAGAACCCAACTTTTCCACACTTTTTTCCCCAAGTCACAAAAGTCTGGGGCAGAGTCACATTGATTTTCTTTTGCACAAACGGGAAATGTATGTATGTATGTATGTACGTGAAGGTCCGCGGTGGCTCAGAGGTTAAGACACCTGAGCTGCAGACTGGAAGGTCGGTGGTTCGGCAGTTCGAGACCCGAGTGCCATGTGACGGAGTCTCCGGCCCTGGCTCCTGCCAACCTAGCAGTTTGAAAGCAAGATATTGTAAGTAGATAAATGGGGACTGCTTCAATGGGAAGGTAACAGCATTCCATGTGCCTCGGCGTCTAGTCATGCCGGCCACGTGACCACGAAAAAGTCTTCGGACAGCGCTGGCTCTTTGGCTTGGCAACGGAGATGAGCACCGCCGCCCCCTAGAGTCAGATCCGACTGGCTTTTGAGCAAGGGAAACCTTTACCTGTATGTATGTATTAAAAAGACTTAACAGGGTAGAAGGTGCCAGCACCAACGGTGCTATTTTGCAAAAATTCCCCCCATTAGAGGATGTACATTTGTTCTGCACATACCCCACCCCTAAGGGGGAAGGTGGCGTTACTTCTCAGAGCCTCCCGATATTGGAGGGGTGGGGAGTGTTTTGATTTTTTGTTAATAAACTAGGAGGAGGATCATAAACCAGCCTGTGGCAAGTTGCGTTGCCAGAATCGCATGGAGGAGGGTAGAGTGATGTGATCAGCTGCCCTGGGAGGTGGTGGCAGCTACGAGCATGGACGGCTTCAAGAGGGAACTGGATAAACATCTGGAGCAGAGGTCCATCCATGGCTATTAGCCACAAGGTATAGAGAGGAACTCTCGGTCTGGGGCAAGTGATGCTCTGTATGCTTGGTGCTTGGGGGGGCAACAGTGGGAGGGCTTCTAGTGTCCTGGCCCCCCTGGTGGACCTCCTGATGGCACCTGGTATTTTTGGCCACTGTGTGACAGAGTGTTGGACTGGATGGGCCATTGGCCTGATCCAACATTGGCTTTTCTTGTGTTCTTTTGAATGGGCCAGTGATGCTCTGTATTCTTGGTGCTTGGTGGGGGCAACAGTGGGAGGGCTTCTAGTGTCCTGGCCCCACTGGTGGACCTCCTGATGGCACCTGGTATTTTTGGCCATTGTGTGACAGAGTATTGGACTGGATGGGTCGTTGGCCTGATCCAACACTGGCTTCTCTTATGTTCTGAAGCTGTTTTGGTTCCCCAAGAAGGAGAAACGGCAGATATAAATAAATAAAATAAGCAAGCAACCAGCTTCAAGGCACTTACTTAGAAGTAAGCCCTATTGAATTCAATGGGAGTTACTTCTGAGTAAACATTCAGTGGATCCACCTACACACTTTGCAAGGAAGTTGCAAAGAAGGCAGGGCTCAGGGTGTATGTGTGCTTCCGCTGCGCCACTTTGCTGTATTAACTAAATATCCCAATAGTATGTTAATCCTCGTTATGTTTTTCTTCCCTCCCCTCTCCCTTTCCAAGCTGGAAGGAACTGTTAAAATGGCAACGTTCCCTGCATTAACTGGGCAATCCTTGCCAAGATTCCACTAGTCTCACGTGATTGGCCAACATGCTCAGATGTCACAGAATCCTCACTCGTAATGCAGCCCAGATCCCCACCCCACCAGGTCAGTTTCAACGGCTTGGAAGCCCAGGGCGCTAATTGATAGAACTGTACCAATTCGCTTCCCCCCCAAAAAAAAAACCCCTCTGTGTGTCATATTTAGCACTTCCCTCTAGGGTTGCCAAAGGGTCTGGGGGAAAATGTCTGGTCCGTTTAATCAAATTTTAGTGTGTGAAAATGGAAATAGGCTACTGTAGCTTTTCAGGGCATGACAGTCAATAACATCACCTGATAAATATCAGCCAATGGAGTCTTCACTGGAGGCACAAGGCAATTTTCCTCCAAGCCCATTGGCAGCCCTCCTCTTTTTATAAGGGCCTGTCCCACGATTTCCTTGAGAGCAGCTGTCTTAACCATCCAAACTTAAAAAGCTCTCTCTCTAGTTGAAGGTGGGCCCTTCGACGTCCAATGCGGGGAGAAAGATGTCCCAAACCCGGATTGTGAACAGAGATCGATCTGTGTTACGTCTTGTGCTGTGGGAACTAACTGTTTGCACACCTGCCTGTATGGGATTTAAGCCGCTAGGTTGTTCCTGAAAAGGTTCCTACCTTCCTATCCATTTTTTTGTTTTGTTTTTTTAAAAGATCCACAAGTATTCTTGCAAATGAGCCGAGAAGAACTGAACCGGCTACTTTTATTTTCTTAATCTATCCTCTGCCTTTCTCACTGAGGTTTAAGGCGGATTACGGAATTATGAAGATAATGCCATAGAGATCAGTCGAATACGTACGATGAATAGTGTCATAAAACCGGATCGCGTAATTACATATGCAATGGCTACGTGCAGTGTATGACACGAGGAGAGGAGGAATTCCTTCAGGAATGGAAAGCCAGCCATCTTAGAAAGTTAACTCCGAGCAACTTCAAAAAAAAAGAAACAAACTTCAAAAACTTTCAGCTCTGGGAGGGAAGAGAAAACCGGTGGGCCACCAGCTCCAGGTAACTCTGTGCCCCCCCTCCCTCTCCACTCCTTTGGTCGAATCGCAGCCCCCTGGAAAGTTCTGTCTGCGAGCCCCACAGCAGCCAAGAAAGAAAAGGAAAGATTTCAGCTCCGTTTCCTTGGCCAAGTGTTGAAATTGGCCAGCTTTGCCAGAGGTCAAACTGCTTAAAGTCACTCCAGTTCTACCTGCCAGTTCGAGAATCCCGGAGGGGGGAGGGAGGGGGAAGGGAGGAAGCCTCGGCAACCTGAAAAGAATCAGGGACTTGGGGGAAGGGTGGGGGAGGGGAGGAGGAAGGTGGGGGGGGAGGCCTTCCTCTCCCCCATGAGTTGTCTTTGGCCATTAAGAAAATTAAAACAGACGTTTTCTTGGTTACTCTGACCCCTTTTTACTTTAGAATTCGGGAAGTCGGGTGCAATCAAATTAAAACCATCCGAGAATCTCTCCCTGACCCCCCCTCCTCCCCTTTGCGGTAGTCCCCCCCTCCCCCAGCCGCCCTTCTTTCTTCGGCAGTTAACTTTGAAAACTAGGTTTGAACAATCATGGGAGATTAAAACGAACCAGAAGCCAGGCCTGTAATGAAGGAGAGCGGGACTTTGGAGACCCGACATCGCAATACTGGTGCGAATACAGACAAGGATGCCCAATCAAAAACTGGTTTACACAAACGCTGTTAGTTGCATACGTTAGCTGAGTGGTTTGACAAGAAACAGCCAAAATGTGTGTGTGTGTGTGTGTGTGGATTAATAGAGATATATAGATATTATTTAAAGTGGTGTATGCCTTCAAGGGCGGCGGTGGCTCAAGTGGTTAAGTCACTGAACTGCAGACTGGAAGGTCGGTAGTTCAGCAGTTTGAGACCCGAGTGCCGCATGACGGAGTGAGCTCCCGTCTCTGGCCCCAGCTCCTGCCAACCGAGCAGTTCGAAAGCAAGAAATTGCAAGTAGATAAATAGGTACCGCTTCGGTGGGAAGGTGACAGCGTTCCGTGCGCCTCGGCATCTAGTCATGCCGGCCACACAACCGCGGAGAAGTCTTCGGACAGCGCTGGCTCTTCGGCTTGGAAACGGAGATGAGCACCGCATCCCTAGATTCGGATTCGGCTGGCTTTCGAGCAAGGGAAACCTTTACCTATGCTTTCAAAGCGGTGTGTCTTTTAATCAGCAGAGATGGGAAGACTGGGGAAAGGCTGCCGAGCTATCTGTTCTTTAAAGTTAGGCTATGACGTTTGCAAACGAGAGCGTTTTCGGATGTGATGCTGGGGACCGAAACCAAACAAAACATTTGGCTGCAGAGGAAACAGGCAGCCATGTGTCAAGCTTGGCTCCTCCTTCACTGTAAGTAAAGTTTAACCCAAAGAAGACCCCTGCATTTGCAGAAGCAGCATGGCAAAGTGGTTAGGGCAGGGGTGTCAAACATACGGCCCGGGGGCCGGAACTGGCCCGTCCAGGGCACTTACCTGGCCCGCAAGCAACTGGTAGGTATGGATATGTAAGGTACTCATCCTTTTATGGTATCTCTTGGGAAAAAAACCTTATCTTGCATATGATTAAACACATTTATTAGGGCTTTTGTGGATCCCCCAGTAAATCAATTGCTTTCACTGCCAGGAATCAATTGCTTTTGTCTGTATATTGAGTAAAAAATATATATCGTTAATTGGATTTGCCCATGTCCTTTATAAAGTTTATATCTCTGGTACCTGGCATTACGTTTTATGGCACACAGCATGTCGGATCTGGCCTTCATAACAAAGGAGTTTGACACCTCTGGGTTGACGAGGATGGGCTCTCTCTCCGTATACAGCTCACTGCACGCTGCTGGCCCGGTCCCTAATTCAGCCAAAACTACTTTGCAGGGTTGTTGTGAGGGCGAAAAGAGGCAGACTGCGTAGAATGCCTGGGATTTCTATATATTGTTGATTATATTTTTTTACCCCACCCTTCTCCAAGAGGTTCATGGGTGAATATTTATTTATATGGAACCTTATATGTCAACTCTCCAGACACCTGTTTGCGGCAACTTACTATTAAAGCAATTCAGGTAGACAGCTGAGTTGCTCTGAAGCAATAGAACCTAGCCAGTTTGGTGTAGTGGTTAAGTGTGTGGATTCTAATCTGGGAGAACCGGGTTTGATTCCCCCACTCCTCCACATGCAGCTGCTGGATGACCTTGGGCAAGCCATAGTTCTGTCAGAGCTGTTCTGGAAAAGAGCAGTTCTGTCAGAGCTCTCTCAGCCCCACCTACCTCCCAGGGTGTCTGTTGTGGGGAGGGGAAGGGAAAGGAGTTTGTAAACCGCTCTGAGACTCTGAGTGAAGGGCGGGGTATAAATCCAATCTCCTCCTTTTCCTCCTTTTCCTCCTCCTCCTCCTTCTCCTCTTCTTGTCCTCCTCTTCTTCTTCTTCTTCTTCTTCTTCTTCTTCTCCTCCTCCTCCTCCTCCTCCTCCTCCTCTCCTCCTCCTCCTCCTCCTCCTCTTCTTCTTCTCCTCTCTTCTTCTTCTTCTTCTTCTTCTCTTCTCCTCTTCTTCTTCTTCTTCTTCTTCTTCTTCTCCTCCTCCTCCTCCTCTTCTTCTTCTTTCTCCTCCTCTTCTTCTTCTCTTCTCCTCCTCTTCTTCTTCTTCTCCTCCTCCTCTTCTTCTTCTTCTTCTAGCTTGAGTCCAGTGGCACCTTTAAGACCAACACAATTTAATTCTGGGTATAAGCTTTTATGTTCATGCACACTTCATCACATCCCAGCAAAGTGTGCCTACACGTGGAAGCTTATGCCCGGGATTAAACTTTGTTGGTCTCAAAGGTGCCACTGGACTCCAACTTGGTTCTATTAAACAATATATTCCAGAAAATCCTTTTTCAGCCAGTGTCACCTTTGAAAGCCATGAAACAGGGGGAAGGATGCAAAACAGAGAGCATTGTGTCCTCAAAATAGCCCTGTGAGGTGGGATAGACTGAGCGGGGCAACCTAGCCTAAGATCCCTGGGAGTTCTTCACGCCTGAGTCGGAATTTGAACCCGGGACTCTTAGATCGTAGGCTGACAGTGATCACCACTATACCACACTGGCTCCCTTAAAAGTAAAAATGAAATAAAAGTCCATGTGGGGTATTTTCGCATTCATGCAGTTGCTGTGTGGGGATGAGACGGGACGTAGGTTAGGACACAGAACAGGTCTGGATATTCTTTTGAGGCAGGAAGAACTCAGCTCATGGATGCCACGTCGAACAGAAGTTTGCAGGGCTCTTTTTGTAGCAGGGACTCCTTTGCATATTAGGCGACACACCCCTCATGTAGCCAATCCTCCCAGAGCTTACAGTAACCCCATAAGAAGAGCTCTGGAAGCTCTTGGAGGATTGGCTACACTGGGGGGGTGTCACCTAATATGCAAAGGAGTTCCTGCTACAAAAAGAGCCCTGGAAGTTTGTGTTTCTCACATTGCATTGTTCCACGTTGAGTCTCTCTGACAATGTTCACTTATGAATGTTGTTGTTAACTATAAAATAGGGAGTCATTGCAACATTGCCTGCACCTTCCAGCCAAGGATTACTGCGGGATGTCAGACATGGGAAGCGGAAGGTTTATGTTGACTTATTTTATAAGATTATGAATGGGATTGAGCAGGTTGAGAAAGAAGTACTTTTCTCCCTTTCTCACAGTTCAAGAACTCGTGGGCACTCCATGAAATTGCTGAGCAGTCGGGTTAGAACAGATAAAAGGAAGTCCTTCTTCACCCAAAGAGTGATTAACATATGGAATTCACTGCCACAGGAGGTGGTGGCAGCTACAAGCATGGACAGTTTCAAGAGGGAATTAGATAAACATATGGAGCAGAAGTCCATCAGTGGCTATTAGCCACAGGGTATAGATGGGATGTCTCAGTCTGGGGCAGGTGATGCACTCTATTCTTGGTGCTGGAGGGGGCAGCAGTGGGAGGGCTTCTAGTGTCCTGGCCCCACTGCTGGACCTCCTGATGGCACCTGGTATATTTTGGCTGCTGTGTGACAGTGTTGGACTAGATGGGCCATTGGCCTGATTCAACATTGGCTTCTCTTATGTTCTTATTTTATTGCGCCTTGCCTCCAAGGAGCTTAGGACCCCTTGCATCATGCTTGCCTCCTCCGTTGTATTCTCACAACAGCCCTGCGAAGCAGATAAGGCTGAATAACTGGCCCGAGGTCACCCAGTGAGTTTTGTGTAACGTGGGAACTTGAACCCGGGCCTCTCTGTTTTCAGCCTGGTGTCCTCACTTCCTATGCCATTCTGGATGTCATGTGTTTTAAGTGCTGAGTGAAAATATTCCCAATGTATCTTTTGGGTTGGCATTTGCTGTGTGAATTCTGTTTATATGGGCAAGGATTCAGAACTTTTTCAGCGCAGAAGTAAATCCGCAGTGCAATTCTGTGCAGAGTTACTCCAGTTGAAACTCTTCAGTCTTGCCCTGGATGGCCCAGGCTAGCCTGATCTCATTGGATCTTGGAAGCTAAGCAGGGTCGACCCTGGTTAGTACTTGGATGGGAGACCACCACGGAAGTCCAACATTGCTATGCAGAAGCAGGCAGTGGTGAACCGTTTGTCTCTTGTCTTGACCCAGATGGCCCAGGCTAGACTGATCTCATTGGATCCTGGAAGCTAAGCAGGGTCAACCCCGGTTAGTACTCGGATGAGAGACCACCACGGAAGTCCAGCGTTGCTAAGCAGAGGCAGACAATGGTAAACCGTTTGTCTCTTGCCTTGACCCAGATGGCCCAGGTAGAGTGATCTCATTGGATCCTGGAAGCTAAGCAGGGTCAACCCCGGTTAGTACTCGGATGAGAGACCACCACGGAAGTCCAGCGTTGCTAAGCAGAGGCAGACAATGGTAAACCGTTTGTCTCTTGCCTTGACCCAGATGGCCCAGGTAGAGTGATCTCATTGGATCCTGGAAGCTAAGCAGGGTCAACCCCGGTTAGTACTTGGATGGGAGACCACCACGGAAGTCCAACGTTGCTACGCAGAGGCAGACCAGTGGCAAACCGCCTCTGAACATCTCTTGCCTTAAAAACCATTTTACCGTAAACTGGCTGCAACTTGGCAGGACTTCCCACCACCACCAAACCCATTGGTCTTAGAACAGAGGGACTCTTTGCAGGATTGCGCCCAAAGGATGTCTCAGCCACGTCCCTGTTCTGATCTGTCAAATGGTGGCGTATTGAGCTCATGAGGTTATGCACAGGGAACAATCCGGGAAGGGGGAGAAATGCAGCTGGCCCCACATATACAGAGTAGTCCTTGCAGAAAACCCCTAAGCATCAGCAGGACCAGGATCCATGGGAACAATATAAACGGAGCACCGGATAACCACGTTCAGTGTGGAATTGAGTTCAATAAGCCAAACTGGTGGCAGCGCTGCTAGTGATCGAAAGTGTCGTTTTCAAGGCAAGAGACATTCAGAAGTGCTCCACGTAGCAACCCTGGACTTCCTTGGTGGTCTCCAATGCTCCCTCTAAGCTGTGGAGTCCTGAGAGCAAAAATTCTACTTTGTGAGCTACTGGCATGAAAGTTGCGAGCGAACGGTTTGGCTCCTGCATCAATTAGTTTGCTCCGGAGCCCTCCTTCTTCCCGAGCGAAGACAAAAATGTGTGAGCCGGAGGCTGAAAAAACCTGTGAGCTAGCTCACGCTAACTCAGCTTAGAGGGAACGCTGGTTGTCTCCCATTCAAATACTAACCCGGGCTGACCCTGCTTAACTTCCAAGACCTGGCAGGATACGAGCTGGACTGGGCCGTCCAGGTCCAGGCGAGACAAACTATTTTGCTGAAAAGAACTAGAATAGCATTTTTCTTTCCCCCTCCCTCCAAATCGAATTCTGAGCTTTGGAACCACCCCGGAACTTCCAAAGAGACAGCACCTTCCTATGGACAGACTGAAAGGGGAGGGGGGTTAGGTTTCTGAAACCCAGAGGAGCTGCCTTATAGCACACCTATTCCCAGAATCGCACAGGAACCTTCCCTCGGAAGAACAACTGTGGATTTTTTCCCCCTGTGCAGGGCCACGACTGCTTTTCTTCTAGGCTGGTGAGAAGGCTGCTGAGCGCGAAGAGTTAAAGCAAAGTTAAAAGTACCAACATACAGAAGCACCTAAGGTGACATGTTTCACGTTTAGACAGTGTGCATTATGCAAATGCGGGGGTGGGGGGTGCAGTATTGACATTTTGAGGTCACGGTGATAGGGATGTATTATTTATAGGCTTACGTTCCAGGAGGCCGATAAACCACATTTCAAATCCTCGAGGTTTGTAAAGCTAGATTTGAAGGGAAAAAAAGATGCACACCAGGAAGACTGGGGCATAGGGGTTAAAACACCTCCAGGACTGTATTTATGTTGTGTGTATGTGTGTCCCCCTCCATGAAAGGGGTGCGTGTAGGCACAAAGAAAAGTCACAATAGAAAATTATTTTTTCGGAAGAAGGGACGAAAAACGAGCGGCCGTGGCTCTCTTCTTTCTCTCGGGCGCGGAGTTCTGGCTCGAGAAGAAGGCGAACAAAGTTCGAGTCCAATGGCACCTTTCAAACCAAGTTCTGTTCAAGGTATAAGCTTCCGTGCGCACGCGTGCTTCTCCAGATGCAATGAAATGGAAATGACCGGTCCATGCATACAGGCAGAGGGTGAGAGCAGTAAATTAGTTTACAGCATAATGACTTAAGAACATAAGAGAAGCCACTGTTGAACCAGGCCAATGGCCCATCTAGTCCAACACTCTGTCACACAGTGGCCAAAAATACCAGGTGCCATCAGGAGGTCCAGCAGTGGAGCCAGGACACTAGAAGCCCTCCCACTGCTGCCCCCCCCCAGCACCAAGAATAGAGTGCATCACCTGCCCCAGACTGAGAGTTCACATCTATACCCTGTGGCTAATAGCCACTGATGGACTTCTGCTCCATATGTTTATCTAATTCCCTCTTGAAACTGTCCATGCTTCTAGCTGCCACCACTTCCTGTGGCAATGAATTCCATATGTTAATCACTCTTTGGGTGAAGAAGGACTTCCTTTTATCTGTTCTAACCCGACTGCTCATTGAGTGCCCACGAGTTCTTGTATTGTGAGAAAGGGAGAAAAGTACTTCTTTCTCAACCTGCTCAATTCCATGCATAATCTTATAAACCTCGATCATGTCACCCTTCAGCTGTCATTTCTCCAAGCTAAAGAGTCCCAAGCGTTTTAACCTTTCTTCATGATGTTTAACAGATTCAAGGACCAAACCGGAATGACAAGCTTAGTTTATATGGTCACCATTTGTTTGGGTTTAATTCTGGGGAGGGGGGAGCATAGTGAAGGAAATAAATATACCAGACTTGGAGACCGATGGGTAGGTGTATCCTTAATTGTGGAATGCAGAGAGTAATTAATGGAGACCCCGCCATTACACTCCATCTGTCTTCTCTCCAGCATGGAGGTGAGAAGAAAGTAGGTCTCCACGGATGATACGAAGGCTGCTGCTGCCAATCTACTGCAATCCAGACCAGCAGAAGGCATCCCAGGCATCCCAGGCACCAGTTTGGTGTAATGGTTAAGTGCACGAACTCTTATCTGGGAGAACCGGGTTTGATTCCCCCACTCCTCCACTTCCACCTGCTGATGTGACCTTGGGTCAGTCACAAGCTCTGGCACAGATGTTCCTGAAAGAGCAGTTTGTGCTAGAATTCTCCCTGCCCCGCCTACCTCACAGGGTGTCTGTTGTGGGGAGGGAAAGGGAAAGGAGTTTGTAAGCCCCTCTGAGACTCCAAGTGAAGGGCGGGGTATAAATCCAACGCTTCTCCTCCTCCTCCTCCTCCTCCTCCTCCTCCTCCTCCTCCTCCTCCTCCTCCTCCTCCTCCTCCTCCTCCTCTTCTTCTTCTTCTTCTTCTTCTTCTTCTTCTTCTTCTTCTTCTTCTTCTTCTTCTTCTTCTTCTTCTTCTTCTTCTAAGTTAGGAGTGAAAGTCAGCCCTGGGACAGGCTGTTTTGGAGTAAAGGAGGTGGCTGAAATTCATTTCTGCTTTGTCCATACATCCTGAGAGCAGTGTTCCCTCTAAGCTGAGTTAGCGTTCATCTTCTCTCTAATCCAAAAATCTCCGATCTCTTCATCAACTGAACCATCCTGGTTGCCCGCTCCTGCACTTTTCCCATTGCTGCAATACTGTTTTGGAGTTACAGCCAGCAAAACTGTTCCCAGTATTCCAAACAAGGCCACACCACAAGGGTTCACAAGCCGGTTAAGATAAGGAGACTGAATTGTTCCCAGCGCGGCTGTGTCATAGCTCGTTTCTCGATTGCTGCGGCAGTGTGTGTGACGTGCAAATATTTGCATCTGTTACTTTACATTGGGCTCTGCGGTAGAACACGGCCTTTGCATAGGAAAGGTCCCGGGTTTCGCAGCAGATGTTCAGAAAAGCCTTTCTGTGCCCAAGAAACCAGGAGGCTGCTGCCTGCCAAAGTAGACAATACTGAGCTGTCTGGACCAAAATTCGACTCCGGTAGCACCTGAAAGACCAACAAGGGCCCCAGTCACACGGGCGGGATACTGCACCACTGAAGGGAGGCAAATTAGAGCCGGAGCAAAAAGATGTGCTGTAGTGTGGTCAGACGGGTCCCAGAAATGCTGCACAGACAGCGATAGCCAGCAATCACACGGCGATGTTGAAGCACATCAAAGGGTTTCGCTTTCGCATTCTTGCACATGCGCAATCTTACATTTCTTTGCATACTGTGGAGGCTTGGAAAAAACACATTTGGTGTGACAGGATGCACGCGTGTGCCAGATGCGCCGGATTAACCGCTTCCACAATCCGACGCTCGCCTGCATTTTCCAGTTGCTACTACCCTTTTGCTGTATCTGTGGGTCTTTCTTAAAAGTACATTTCACAATTTTTTGTATCTCATTGTGGATCTCTGTCCAATACTTTACTGCCTTATCACATGTCCACCACATATGGTAAAAAGACCCCTCATGTTTTTTACATTTCCAACATTTGTTGGACATACTTTCATTTATGATAGCAATTTTTTTAGGCGTCATATACCATCTGTACATCATTTTATAACAATTTTCTTTAACATTTACACACGTTGAAATTTTCATTGATTTTTTCCACAAATATTCCCAAGATGTCATTAGTATCTCATTATTAACATTTACAGCCCATTTTATCATTTGCTCCTTTACAACTTCATCCTCAGTATACCATTTCAATAACACCTTGTACAATTTAGAGATCATTTTTTAATCTTTCTCAAGCCATACAGTTTCAATTTCAATATTCTTTGCTCTAAAACCATGCTCTCTTTTATCGGTCTTAAATAGATCATAAATCTGTCTGTACTTCAACCAATCATATTCAAATTCAACATCAAATCTATCTTTTAACACAAAATTTTTCCCTTCAGATTTTAAAAGGTTTTTGTAAGGTAGCCAGTCTAGTCCTTGGTTTCTTGAATATGGATTAATTACTTCCGCTGGTACAATCCAAAGTGGTCTTTCTTCTGAGAAGAATTTTCTATATCTCATCCATGTCCCGAACAGTGATTGTCTTACAAAGTGGTGTTTAAAAAATTTATCCACTTTCTCTTTTCCATACCATAAATATGCATGCCATCCGAATTTATTATCATGTCCTTCCAGGGCCAATAACTTCTTATTGTCCAAATTAATCCACTGTTGCAACCATGTTAAACAGACGGCATCATAATACAGTCTTAAATTCGGTAATTGTAAACCTCCTCTCTCTTTTGCATCACATAAAATTTTCATTTTAATCCTTGGCTTTCTTCCTGCCCATACGAATTTAGATAGTTCTTTCTGCCACACATCCAATACCTTCCTTTGTTTTAATATTGGAATAGTCTGAAACAAAAACATCAAACGTGGTAAAATATTCATTTTTACAGTTGCGATTCTTCCCATCAGTGATAAATTCAAAGTGTCCCATTTCTTCATATCTTGTTGAATCTTATGCCACACCTTTTCATAATTGTTTTTAAACAAGTCAATATTTTTCATGGTTAATTCAATTCCAAGATATTTGGTCTTTGTGACCACTTCACATTGAACTTTCTCTTGCAATTCTGTTTGTCTTTGTTTCGTCATATTTTTACACATCACTTTGGTTTTACTTTTATTAACATAAAATCCCGCAACTGAGCCAAACTCTTCAATTTTTTCCATCAATTGTGGTATTTTCTCAATTGGGTCTTGAATCATAAACATTACGTCATCTGCAAATGCCCTGTACTTGTAGGCAAAGCCTTTCACTGTAAGTCCTTCAATAGTATTGTCTTTCCTTATCGCTGTCAATAATATTTCCAACATCCAAATAAACAGCAACGGGGATAATGGGCAACCTTGACGTGTTCCCTTTTGGACTCGGAAGAAGTCCGTCCTTTCTCTATTTATATTCAAAGCCGCTTTTTGTTCTGAATATATTGCCACAATCATATTTAAAAAAGACTGTCCAATATCCATTTTTTCAATAACTTGTAGCATAAATTCCCAGTTTAAATTGTCAAAAGCTTTTTCCGCATCTAAGAAGAGGAATCCTACTTCTTTTTCGGGATGCTTGTCATAATATTCAATTGCATCTATCACCACTCTCAAGTTGTCTCTGATTTGTCTATTTGGTAAAAATCCAGCTTGTTCTTCCGCTATTGTATCTTTCAAATACTTTTTCAGTCTCTCAGAAAGTATTTTTGCAAATAGTTTGTAATCATTATTTAATAGCGAAATCGGCCTATAGTTCTTTACTTGAGTCAAATCCAAACCTTCTTTAGGTATCAATGAAATGTTTGCTTCTTTCCATGAATCTGGGATCCGTTTAGTCTGTCTTATCTCATTCGACAGAAGTACTAAAATAGGGGTTAGCTCCTCTTTAAATTTCTTATAGAATTTTGCTGTAAAGCCATCTGGTCCTGGAGCTTTGCCCAACTTTGCATCCTCTATCGCCATTGTCACTTCTTCTTTCGTTACTAAACCATTTAATAATTCCTTAATTTGTTTTCCCAGCTCTGGAACTTCAATCTTCTCCAGATATTTCTTGATTCTCTGTTGGTCAATTCCTTTCTTTTGGAATAATTTAGCGTAGTATTTAAAAAAGCTCTTTTTATACCATTCAGATTCATCACATCTTTTCCATCTTCAACAATCTTAGATATAAAGTTTCTTTCTTTTCTATTTTTCAGTTGCCATGCTAAAAACTTCCCTGGTTTGTTTGCACCCTCAAATGCTTTTTGTTGTAATTTTTTCAGATTCCAATATAATTCTCTATTCAAAAGAACATTCAGCTGATCTTGCAAGAAGTGGATTTCCTTAATAATCTTCTTCTTCCCTGGTCTTTTTTTTAATTCCCTTTCTTTTGTCGAATTTTTTCATGAAGGTCTTTCTGTTGCTGAATCTTTTGCTTTTTATCTTTGGAGTTCAGAGAGATAAGCATACCTCTCATTACTGCTTTGTAAGTATCCCATACAACTTGTATATCCGTTCCTTTATTCAAATTCAATTCAAAAAAACTTTTGGTTTCCTTTTTTAAAATTTCATTAATTTGTTTTTGATCCAATAAATCTTCATTAATTCTGCCCTCTTCATGGAGGGAGATCAAAGTGTAAACAAGCTTCCTCCGAAGCTTATCCACACCGATCTCAACCCCCCTCAGGCTTCGCTGCTTGCTTGCCACTCCCCCGCCTGGAGAGTGCTGCGCTGGGCCAAGTAGAGCCCAAACTGTCGTCAGATGCCGCAGTACACTCTGCACAACTCGCAAAGTGTGTCAATTCGCCATTTTCCCCGACCGGAAGCCCTTTTGCTGGTACTTTTTAAATCCACTTCTTCGGGCGACGGTACGGGTTGGTGACGGGATGCGCTACATTTCCCAGATGTTGCCGTATAATCGCACCCATTTGATGCGCCCTCAATCCATCCGTTTCACGGGGCAAATCCTCCCGTGTGACCAGGGCCAAGATGTCTAACAAAGGGAGCTTTGACTCTCAAAAGCTTATAACCTGGAATAACAACAACAACAATAATAATCACCATCATACTCATCATCTGATATTGTGTATAGAATAGCCAGGAGATCCTAAGTTTGTCTGGCAGCCAGAAGTTCTAGTTCCTTTAACGTTATGCACCACTAGATGGCGAGCTAGACTTGTTTTGTGAGGCAAGAGATGTATCAGAGCTCGTTTACCGTTGCCTGCATCTGCGTCACGACCCTGGTATTCCTTGGAGGTCACCCTTCCAAATACTAGCCAAGGCCGACCCTGCTTAGCTTCCGAGATCTAACGGGATCGGGCTAGCCTGGACTATCCAGGTCAGGACCTGGAAATCTTGTTGGTCTTTAAGGTCCTACTGGACTCCAATCTTGTTCTTCTACTGAAGAACAACACGACTGCCCTCCTGAAGTCGGACCAAAGTCTTGGATTTGGGTTGGGCAGCTTCATCTGTGTGGTTTGGCGGCGATGCTGCATCCCCCCACCCACCCCTCCTCTGAGCATACATGGGACAAACTCAAATGCCAGCAGTCCAGTTCTCCGGTGCTTCTGAACCTCCTTGGTAGTCACTAATGGTACAAGGTACAAATGTGGAGAAGAGAAATGGGTGTTGATCAGGGCCCCAGAGCCTAGGGGGCGGCCTCAGTTGTCAACCCAACACCATGGAAGGGTCTATTAAAGTCTTTGGTGACGTGGTTAGAGCAGGGGTGTCAAACAAGTGGCCGGGGGGGCGGATCAGGCCCCCGGAGGGCTTCTATCAGGCCCACAGTGGAACTGGCTGTCTTCTGCTTCTCCTTCCAGTTCTGCTGCTGCTGTGTCATCATAGGTTTCAGGCCCGTAGCCAGGATTTTTAAAGTTGGGGGGGGCATTTAAATTTCTTATGGGGCACTGGCTAATCAAATTAAAGGAATACCCGGCTCCTTCCCCACACCTGCCGCTGCTCGGGGGCCCTGGGCTGGATAGGAACTCATGGGGCCTCAGTGGTAAGTTAGGGGGCCTGGCCCCAAGATGCCCCACTGTAGCTACAGGCCTGGTAGGTATGCAGCTTACAGATACACGCCTGAATGGCACACTCAAGATTGCAACAGCACAGACATTTTGATGCAATAATCCAGAGCGAGAGGTGTCCGTTAGCAGACACGGTTAAATAAACAAAATATTGCAAGAGCGCTGATGTCTCGAGCATGTTTTTATTTTAAGTTAAAAAAAAAACCAACCCTTTGTGTTTGCGTCCTTTATAAAGTTTATATCTCCGCTACCTGGCATTGCATTTTATGACACACGTGGCCCGGCCCGACAAGGTCTCATTTATGTCAGATCTGGCCCTCATCACAAATGAGTTTGACCAGGGCTTTTCTTGTAGAAAAAGCCCAGCAGGAACTCATTAGCATAATAGGCCACACCCAACAGTAGGAACTCATTAGCACATTAGGCCACACCCCTGATAGAACAGTTCATTAGCATATTAGGCCACACCCCCATATTACCAGACGTGTGGTCATCCAGCCACACCCACCTTTTGTTTCTTATTCTGTTTACCTTGTTTGTTGTCAAAACCCAGGGCTCTTTTTGTAGCAGGAACTCCTTTGCATGTTAGGCCACGCACCCCTAATGTAGCCAATCCAAATGAGTTTCTGTTGTTGGGTGCGTCCTATCATGCTAATGAGTTCCTGCTGGGCGTGGCCAACTCGGGAGCCACCCGGAACTCCGTTCCTGTGCGTTCCTGCCCAAAAATAGCCCTGAGTTTGACACCCCTGGGTTAGAGAGTTGGGCTAATATCCGGGAAGTTTGCACGGTGACCTTATGTTAGTCACTCTCTCTCAGATCAGCGAACCTCACAAGGTTGTTGTTGCAAGGGGAAATGGAGAAAAAGAGAATGTTGTTGGGGACCTCTTTGGGTCCAAACTGGGGAAGAAAACCAGGGTATAAATATCTATAGAAATACACCAAACAAACACTTATTTCATGACTCATGGGATTGCGTCATGAGCCGAGCAGGTTACCCGTTTATACCGGCCCAGAGAATTTGTGCTTTTGCCCTTTATTTAGGTGTTTATTTATTTAAACATTTGCTAAGGCCATGAGCTCATGCAATAAAGTTTATGATAAAATGACTTAAAATGTTCTTATGCTACCTTGCCACCCAGGCAGGGTCCACAAGGCGGTGAACACGAAAGAGTAAAACATTTAGACAATTAAAAATACAGTTACAATTGTACAATAACTCAATTGAAAACCTTGTAAACAACATTAGACGGAGAGCCAATGACCATTATTGGGGGCATGCAAGATGAGATGAAGAAGTCTTCACCTCCCAGAGCCAGTTTGGTGTAGTGATTAGGAACACAGACTGTAATCTGGGAGAACTGGGTTTGATTCCCCACTCCTCCGCACACAGCTGCTGGTGTGACCCTGGGTCAGTTACAAGTTCTTTCAGAGCTGTTCTCTTGAGCAGTTGTCAAAAGAGCTCTCTCAGCCCCAACTGCCTCACAGGGTGCCTATTGTTGTGGGGAGGGGAAAGGAAAGGACATTGTAAGCCACTCTGAGACTCCTTCAGGTAGTGATAAATCCAATCTCCTCCCCCTCCTTCTCCTCCTCCTCCTCCTCTTCTTCAAAGACGCTAATAGAGGGATAGATTCAGGAGGGTAGCCATGTTGGTCTGAAGCAATAGAACAAAGTTGGAGTCCCATGGCACCTTTAAGACCAACAAGGTTTAATTCTGGGTAAGAGTTTTCATGGGCATGCACACGTCTTCAGATGCACATGAAAGCATACACCCAGGATTAAACTTTGTTGGTCTTAAAGGTGCCACTGGGCTCAAACTTTGTTGTTATTATTATTTATTCAATTTGTTAATCGCCCTATCCCAGTTTACACCAGGCTCTGGGCTATGTACGAGGGGGCAGAACGCCATAAAAAAATACAGAATGTTCATTCATTCGTCAACAATGTTCATTCATTCATTCATTTCCCCTCCCTCTCTCTTCTATCCTTCCCCCCTTCCCTTTTGGTCCAGTTCCCTGAGGACCACATTTCCCTGGGTGCCTTGGAGGCTGAGTTCAGACTGGCAGTTTGCCCTGAGATAGGCACGTTGCAGCAACGTTTCCCAAGTGGATTAAAGGGGGCCTTCACACAGGCACATCTGTCTGGCATTCCCTACCCGTAGTCAACCCATTCTGTACCACTTTGCTCCATGTTTAAAAGATACCTGGTGAAAGTGGTAGCAAATCCCGGAGAGCGCATTTATCCCGCTTCATTCCACTTCTGGGAAGTGTGAACGCTAACCCAAAAAGCTGGGAATAACCCACGGTGACACATAAGGTGCACCTGATTGCCCCGGAGAGGCAGCAGCGATATGATTGGATGTGCTCTGCTCTACTGCCCAATGCGGTGCCGGCGCAACGGGATCCTCCCCAAATCTCCCTGATGTGCCTGTGCGCATGAGCGCATATGTGCACATGCGCACATAGCCGAATTACCAGGAAAAAGCCATTTACAGCCGCCCCTCTGGGCCAGCAGTCTGAATGCTCCCTCGTGCCTCCTCCTGGTATGCTCCTGCATCAATCCACACAGTGTGACTGGGAAAACCCAGAAAAGTTTGTTCCGGGGCTTTTTTGCCACGACTTGCTCCCACTTCAAACCGCCAGTCTGAACTCATCTGGATACTGCTCAGACAGCTTCCGAGATGCCAAGGGGGAGGGGAGTAGAACCAGCAGGCATGGGCGGTCTTAGCCACCGAGCCAAAGGGGGCAGCTGCCCCATCCCTTGTGCTGGGGGACCCCCAACTATACACATTCACCCTCAGTGGAGGGAGAAAAGAAGAAATCCAGCAGCCTCCCCCTACCTCCATTCATGCCAAGCTCATTCGAGGCATGGTTCCGCCTGCTCACAGCAACAGCCGCTTGAGCCCACCCTATTTGGGACTCTGGCGGGTGGTTTGGTGGTGGCCCCCTCACACCCTCCATGCCCAGGCAGCCGAATCCCAGCAGCACCTCCCGCCTGTTTCCCACATTGTGAAGGAGGGACCCTTGCTTGTGTTCCCAGAAGGGGGCAGTGATTCTGGGCCCCATTCTGGACTTTTGCGCAGGGCCCCAGAACCATTAAGACTGTTCCCGTCAGCAGGCAAAACCTGGGCACCAGATGCACACAAGTGCAATTTCTCCTCCCAGCCTCTGTGGGGTGATAGACCCCCCAGCAGCTAACTGTCTCAGTGTAGCTATAGCTCCACCTTCTGGTTACACCCCTTTGGTTCCACAGGCAATCAAGGCCTGGACTATTGGCTGCTAGCATCGTTGGAGTCTTCCAATGACGGTGTGAATTACCCTCATGATACAGTCATATGTTCCCCCCACACACACGCACCCGGTGGCGTTCATCCTCGGGAAAATCTTTCTCCTTCAGAGGATCAGAAAGCCCCCGGCAAGCCAACGAAAGCTTTTAGCCAAGCCGGCCTGGGCCCCCCCACCGCCGCCCCCTTCCCTCATTGTCTTGGCTGCTCTTTCCCTGTCTAATCAATTATCTTCCTAGCTAGTCCTTCTCAAAGGTGAGAGCCCATTATGCATATTCATAAATCACAGAGCCCAGACCTGACACTGATTGATGTAATCATCTGCCTTTCCTCTACGAGGCTCGGATAACGGGAGGAAGGGGGACAGCGGGAGGAGAGGAACCTGCAGACTGTCTGATTGGGCTCTTCTCCGGCTTGTTAGGGAAGACTTCGAAGCTAAGGACCCATTACGAGGGTCTGGATAAGCCGAAAGGCCAGCCAGCGGCTTTCGGTGACGCATCCTGCTCCTCGTCAGGACAGTTCTCCATTTTTTTTAACCCTCCTAAAACATGGGGGGTCTTCCCCCCCATAGTTCCAAGCGAGAAAACGAACCTCGCAAAAGAAATTGTGTGCCGAAGAAAAGAAAGCGCTCGAGAATATGCCTGCGGGTAAAAGACCTGTGAGTTGTTTTCCTCAGTGAGCATCTATTTTCAAGATGGCCAAGTACCTTCGACTCCTGAGGAAGGAGGCGGGGGAGATTTCTCTTTGCGTCTGGATGGGGACGACCGATTTGCTTAATTCCGCACCACTGTGCAGACGGCGAAGTTGGTTCTAGCAGGATGACTCACAGAAGCAGGAGACAATCTGGAATATGGGTAAAGGTGTTGCTTCTGGGCCCAACGTTCTTATTTAGGATGGCCAGCTCTGCATTGGGAGCTACTTGGAGATTCTGGGGGCGGAGCCTAAGGAGGGGGCGGTTCGGGGAGGGGGCTTCGGTGGGGTACAATGCCCTAGAGTCAAACTGCTCAAGCAGTCATTTTCTCCAGGTGAACTGGTCTCTGTCTCCTGGAGACCAGTTGTCATCCTAAGAGATCTCCAGCCACTATTCTTACTGTAGAGCAGACCCACGCTATTCTTACTGTAGAGCAGACCCACGGCCTTGAACGAGATCTCTCTGGCACAGAGGAACTGTAGCTTGAGGTGATTTCAAGGAGCATAGAGTTTCCCAGCAATTGTTTAAGATCAGTGGTCCTTTTGAAGAGTGAGATGATATTGCTGCAGGCAGCTGCTCAGGCCCGTAGATACAGTGGGGCATCTCGGGGCCCAGCCCTCTGACTTACTGCCAAGGCCCCCTGACTTCCCATCCAGCCCAGCCCCCCCCCAACTTCCATTTTTTTGTTTTATTTGTGGCACTCCCTTGGGGGGCATGTCTGTGCAAGTGCCCCTCTGACTTATTTAATGGCCCCCCCAGATTAAGAAATCCTGGCTATGGGCCTGCTGTTGTTCAATATTCACTCTTAATTTTGCCTTCTCCATGTTGACTTTTACACACGTACAACACACACACACAGAAAGAGAGAGAGACACACACACACACAGACACAGAATTTCTTTTTAAAAAGAAGGTGCATGGATAGAATCGGGATTGAAACTTGATGTTACAAACCAGCAATGGCAGAAGAAATTTTTGTTTATGTTATTTACCGGCTGCCTTTCTCACAGAGACTTTCTCACCGAGGCAGATTACACCATGGAACTCTGCACACTCAGTAGCAGGAGGAGACATCTGATAAACCACGGAATCGGACTAGGGTCGCCGAAATCTGGAACAAACCGCAAATATTAAACATGACAGGTTAAACAATGCAAGAAATGCTATTAGGCAAGTCGAGATATAACACCGAGAGAGCACAATAAAAGCCCATTGCTGCAGATTATGCATATCCGTCGTGTCATCCGCAGGAGAAAGGATACCAGCAGCCCAAACCTGACGGAGGGTGTTACAGAAGAAGTCGCCAACGATCAAGCGATTCTGAAAGCCTTATCTGCCTTGTGGACAAACAGCGATGAGAAAATTAAGGCGTAGGGCCTGATTGCTTTTTAATCTAAGAAAAACCAATAAAGATATCAAAGGTGCTTGATACCCGGTGCTTTTGGACTGCAAAGAACGGCATTTTTTTTTGTTGTTGTTAAAAAGGGACATGTTCACTAGGACTTCCCTCCTTTTGAACTACAGCTGTGTTAACCCTTCCTTTGAAAAATCTCCCCTTCCCCAAGCCACGTTCTATCGAACAACCAAAGAGAAATATTTAATTCTTAGGAACAGAAGCCTTTTGGGGGCCTTCTGCGGAGACCACCCCCATCGCCGCCCGCCCGGCTATTAGACGCAGAATGGGCTCCCGACGGCTGCTGCGCTAACTATGTCCAACAGGCCTCTTTAACTATTCAGCAAATGGAGGATATTAAACAACATTTTGCTTTAAGGTACACCGAGGCCATTTCCATTAGGACATGGTGTCATTCACTTATTCACATGTTAAGTGAATGTCCTTGTGGCTAATGAGTAATAATCAACAGTGACTCCGCTTTCGTTCCTTCGCCTCCCAGCAATGTTAAATACTCTGACGGAGACTCTTTGCTGACACACACAAGAGAATATGGTTAAAAAGCGCTAAAGGACATTCTTGGCAGGGAGGGAGGGAGGGAGGGAGGAGGCCTGCACAAACACATGCTAGGAAATGCCCTTTTATTACCGTCTCTCCACTTTTATTAGGCACAAATGCTTGGGAAAGCACCGCTCTTCCTTTTCAGTGTTAAGAATCCCAGGTTCCTCGCTTGTAAGCCTGTTAGGCTATGGCGGTCACTGAGAGTCATCCATCTGCTTGGTAGAATATCTCAGAATCAGGGGAGGGGCCGTGGCTCAGTGGAAGAGTCTTAGCCTTGCATGCAGAAGGTCCCAGTTTCAATTCCCGGCATCTGCGGTTAAAAAGGATCCGGCAATAGGTGATGTGGAAGACCTCTGCCCAAGATTCCGGACAGCTGCTGCCGGTCAAAGTAGACAATACTGACCTTGATGGACTGATTCGGTAGAAGGCAGATCTGTAGGACACACAATGTTCAGCACAGAAACCCAGTTAGAAGCAGAGGTGCTCCCGGGGTTGTATCCTACCAGCTCTTCCAGGGGCGCAAAAGAGAAGAGGGCAATCCCACCTGATTACCTTCCCCAATGCAGCCCCATTGTGTAGCCACAATCCCCGGCATAGCCCTGTATGGGGGAATGGAATCAAAAAGAGTTCTTTCTTCCTGGAAGAGGGAAAAGGGAAAGTCGGTAGGATCTCACCCACTGTGTTGAATTTCTAAGAGGAAAATGACTTGCAAGTTTCATTTTGGAGTTTCGAAACAGATGTCTGGAAGGATACAGGCGGCGCAAAATGGCTGCCCTCTTTCAGAGCTCTGCGGCATTCCTTGTAGAGATGTCTGTTCGTTTCAAGAGCCCTTGTTTGCTGTCTCCGATGACATTATGTAACAGCTGGATCTGATCGGCTGTGCCAACCTGCATGATTTTATCTAATGTCATTACACCTGGAGAAGAAGAGAAGAAGAAGAGGAGGAGGAGGAAGAGGAAGAGATTGGATTTATACCCCACCCTTCACTTGGGAGTCTCAGAGCGGCTTACAAACTCCCTTTCCCTTCCCCTCCCCACAACAGACACCCTGTGAGGTAGGTGGGGCTGAGAGAGCTCTTTCGAGAACTGCCCTTTCAAGGACAGCTGTGCCAGAACTATGGCTTGCCCAAGGTCATCCAGTAAATATCATCTCATCCACCATGTAACCCCTGATTGGGTGGGATCAATCACATGCCTGATTAAGGAAGCTCAAAGAATGAACCGTGAAGGAGAGCGATGGCACCAAAGAGGGTAAAAGGGGAACATGAATATCACTGAACTATAGTTTGGGAAAGAGTTTTACCCCATCAAAATAAACATGAGAGGATCTCCTTCGTTCCCCTCCTCTGTCCATCAGAGCCATTCACACCATTCTATATTCCACTCTTCCTCAGTTCCAGGTTGGCTAGGAGAATATCTCAAATGAAGTCCAACTTGGGAGACCCGTTGTCAGCTTCATTGCCCACTACTCGGTGTTACTGCGGCATATATAAACATGTATCAAAACACTTTTAAAAATTATGTGATTGTAGTATGAGCACATCAAGATTTCGTTGTGCATGGTGTTTTATTGGTGTGTGCTCTTGTGAGTTGCGAGGGCATACAGTAACATCAAGACCGCTCTTTTGCAGTGTTGTATCCATTCATACATCACCACTTCCAGGGCTTTTTTTTGTAGAAAAAGCCCAGCAGGAACTCATTAGCATAATAGGCCACACCCCTGACTGGGCAAACTCATTAGCATATTAGGCCACACCCCCACATTATCAGAAGTGAGGTCATCCAGCCACACCCACCTTTTGCTTCTTATTCTGTTTACCTTGTTTGTTGTCAAAACCCAGGGCTTTTTTTTATAGCAGGAACTCCTTTGCATGTTAGGCCACACACCCCTAATATAGCCAATCCTAATGAATTTCTGCTGTTGGGTGTGGCCTATTATGCTAATGAATTCCTGCTGGGCGTGGCCAACTCAGGAGCCAGCCGGAACGCCATTCCTGTGCATTCCTGCCCAAAAATAGCCCTGACCATTACTACTGCAGATGGAGAAAGGGGACATGAATGAAATTAAGGAAGACAAAACTGGCAAACTACATATGCAGAGCTGTCTGCAAATTTTGTTATGTCTATTCTGTATATCTATCTATGGTCCCGATCACATGCAGAGGTAGCTGCGCCATAGGTACGAATGCTGGGCAGATTTTAAGGGTGCGATCACACGGGAACATCTGGCAGGCGTCCCGCACCTGTCGACAACCTGTCTCGCCCCGCCAAAGAAGCTGAGTAAAAAAATACCAGGGACAGTGCTGTATCAAACAAGTTTGTGAGAGGCCGCAGACAGACTTCCCCATGTGATCGCTCCGGCACACTCCCATTGCGTCAGTGATCCCTCGTTGAAGTGCACCGGAAACATGCGGTGACAGAAAAAAATCGATTCATCCACTGGTGCATCTGATCACGCAGTGGCGGGTCAAATTGCTACGGAGCAAATAGCCTCGCTTCCCCCCCGCATTATCTGGCACATGTGACCGCACCCTATCTGTATCTCTCGACATACAGACAGACAAATAGACAGACAATGGAGGGTTCTGTTTTAGAAGCAGGAGTCTGCAGTTCTGAGCTCCAAAATCCGACGAACCTTTGAATAAGGCAAAATTTGGAAGTGTCCCTAGATTTTCAGCACCCCAATGGGACCTGGCAAATAACAAATGAAGTCATAGTAGACGCTGGTCATGATTTTCCAGTGGTGAAAGCACTCTGTACGTCCTCAGAGGTTCTCTTTTGTTATTCATTCATGCGCTAACCTTCTTGGGCCCACAGTTCAAATATCAGATTGGATATTTAGCCATTTCCCCTCACTGTTTTTTTTTGGGTTTTTTTAAAGCCAAGTCTACTTTGACACGTATTTCATCACAGAAAGTAACTTCGGCTGGCACTTAATGAATCTAATTTTATTGCCTTCTCCTCTTGCCTTTTAAGGAGATTAATAAACTATTTTAATTAATAATATATATAATACCCATCTCGATAACTTTGGCGCGCCCGGTTGGGCCGCTACTTAACCCTCGAGAGCTCTCAGCTGGCTAGTCTTTCGTGGCAAGTCCCCAAAGTCTGGGGAGGTGTAAAATGAATCATTTCTTTGCCACGATTACGCTGAAAGTTAGAAATAAAATATGTCAATCAATCGGGCTGGAAGTGTTCTTGCTGTCTAAGCCGGTTATGCAAAGTACTCCAAGGTGCATCGCTACAATCAATTAGGTCAAGGGAAGTGATGGTTCTGGGAGCCATAAATGGGTGTCACTTGGATTCCTCATTATTTTTAGCACCGGTGGAAATACATGTCAGTAGGCCACCTTGAGAAGATGGGAATACAATTACTCACGAGCGACGCATTCGACTCAAGCTTCCGCTACATTAACATCTTGAAATTAAATTTTATTTTCAAGCAAAAACAGCAGAGGTGGAAAGTGTAAGGCAAAAAAGCAAAGCGGGGAGGGCGGGGAAGAGACGCCTCCCTTTCACATCAGGAACCACGGTGCAGGACGGGCGAGGGTGGCCGTACCAAAACAGCCGATAATTGCCACACTTAATCTATGACTGCCTGCATAAATAAGCCAGGTGAGCTCCAAATGCCTCTGGAAAGGGAGACGAGACGTGCATATCATCACGGGGGATGCCAAATGCAACTCCGTTCCCAAACAGCAGCACAACCCGAAAAAAACCCCGAGAGGAATGGGGCGGGGGGAGAAATGTTGCGTTTGTGATTCTAATGAGAAATTTGGGGTCCCTCGATGACGTTGATTGACACCTCACGCAATTAACTTCTGGGATTTGCTTGTAAAAGATGGCCACTAGCATCAACATTGATGTGGGGTTTTTTTAAGGACCAGACCCAAGGCATGGAGGAGAGGGTCTATCAGGAACGCGTAGCTGTAATGGCTGAAGGAACTTCCATGCTCAGAAGCATTATACCTTTGAATACCAGTTTCTTTCTTTCCCTGGTTGTCGGATTCTCAAAGACCATTGGGAATAAAATCCCCCTGGCCTAGGTGGACCTTTGGGCTGATCCAGCAGCATGGTTCTTACCTCCTTGGGTTTGATGGCCTTTTCATAGGTCAAGGTGGGTGTGACTGTCCACTTTCATGGGGGTCAACAGGTATCCCAGTTTTTCTCTCAACTGTTCCTTGACAGAGAAGGAGGAGGAGGAGGAGAAGAAGAAGGAGGAGGAGGAGGAGGAGGCAGAGAGGAGAAGAAGAAGAAGAAGAAGAAGAAGAAGAAGAAGAAGAAGAAGAAGAAGAAGAAGAAGAAGAAATTGGTTTTTATACCCCACTTTTCTCTACCTTAAGGAGTCTCAGAGCAGCTTGCAATTGCCTTCTCTTCCTCTCTCCCCAACAGGCACCTTGTGAGGTAGGTGGGCTGAGAGAGTTCTGAGAGAACTGTGACTGGCCCAAGGTCCCCCAGCAGGCATCACATGGAGGAGGAATGGGAATCAAACCCGGTTCTCCAAATTAGGGTCCACCCCTCTTAACCACCGCCCCATGCCAGCTCTCATAATGCCTTGCAACTTCACCTAATCATGAAGAACTCTTCTCAGAGCCCCAGTCGAACGGTCTTTAATGTCTCCGCCTTGCGGCTTCAGTCTGTTTTTACATCTCTTCTCTCTCATGCAAGTCAAATCCGTGATGTAAAAAAAAAGGAAAGGTGCCATTTCCTATTTCCCGGAATGAACTTTCCCTGTAAAAAACATGAATTTTGCAGCAATGAACTAATCAGCCTGCCTTGCATTGATTCAGATCACAGGTCTGCCTAGGTCAGCCTTGGCTACTGAGACTGGCAGCTGCTCTCCAGGGTCTCAGGCGGAGGTCTTTCACATCATCTACTATCTAACACTTTTAACTGGAGATGCCAGTGATCGAACCTGAGACCTTCTGCATGCAAAACAGAGCCACAGTTCCCCCACAGTGTACCATGTTGCAGGGCTATTTTGGGGCAGGAACGCACAGGAATGGAGTTCCGGCTGGCTCCCGAGTTGGCCACACCCAGCAGGAACTCATTAGCATAATAGGCCACACCCAACAGCCGAAATCATTAGGATTTGCTATATTAGGAGTGTGTGGTCTAACATGCAAAGGAGTTCCTGCTACAAAAAAGCCTTGGGTTTTAACAACAAACAAGGTAAACAGAATAAGAAGCAAAAGGTGGGTGTGGCTGGATGATCACACTTCTGGTAGGATGGGGGTGTGGCCTAATATGCTAATGAGCTGTGCTGTCAGGGTGTGGCCTACTATGCTAATATGTTTCTGCTGTTGGGTGTGGCCTATTATGCTAATGAGTTCCTGCTGGGCTTTTTCTACAAAAAAAGCCCTGATTTGTTGCATTAATAGTTCACCATTATGCATAGACCATGGGCCAATCTGCATTTAGCATTTGCTCAGTTGTTTTACCAAACCCACACTGGAACAGAAAAAGATGCAGTTCAAAACCACATTCCATTATCCTGGACAAACACTGTACTGACTGCAGAGTCACCCCCCAATGGACATAAAACAGCCATAAATCTATGCAGGCAGCCACCATAAAACCAGAGATCAAACGAAGTGAAAGCCGCATGCAGTCTGGACACTGCCATAAAATGCGACACTCAGTCAAAGTGAAAGTGGCATGCAATGTAGATGGGGATTTCTGTTCCAGTGTGGGTTTGGTAAGATAGCGGAGCAAATTCTAGATGCAGATCGGGCCTATGTGTAGAAACAATGCACCTCGGATGTATAATTATTGCCTAAACCGTGCCCGTAAACAGGCCAAGTCAATACAAACAGATCCACAAAACCAAGAGCAAGTGCAGGAGATCCAAAGCGGTCAATAAAAATAATTTTAAAAAATCAAACAGGGAATGTTTATTTATTGACGATATTTGTATGATTAGTTGCTGTAGATTTCCCGGGTTGTGTGGCCGTGGTCCTGGCATTGTAGGGCCTGATGTTTCGCCAGTAGCTGTGACTGGCATCCTCAGAGGTATAACACAGAAAGATGGAGTCCTCTCTGCGTCAAGGTGACATCTTTCTGTGTTATACCTCCGAGGATGCCAGTCACAGCTACTGGTGAAACGTCAGGCCCTACAATGCCAAGACCATGGCCACACAACCCGGAAAATCTACAGCAGCTAATGAACTCCAGCCATGAAAGCCTTCGACAAGATATTTGTATTATCACCTCTCCAGAGACCTCCCTTGAGGCAACTATAGTGGTAAAAAGATAAAAAGGATTTAAAGTACTGATGGTAGAACTCATGCGGCTGAGAGACAGAGCTGCGATTTGGAAGGGTTCATCTCAGCCACAAATCCACTAGGTGACCTTAGGCAACCACGGTCTCTGCGACCGAATCGTGCATAATGGTGCCAGCCTACCTTACAGGCTTGTTGTAAGGATCACCAACATAATATGGTGTGACAGAGGGTTGCCAGGTCCTCCCTGGCCATGGTGGGGGATTGGGGGCGGGTAGGGTTGCCAAATCGAGGCTGGAAAATGCCTTGAGATTTGGGGGTGGAGCCTGGGGAGGACAGTGGGGTACGGTGCGACAGAATTCACCCCCAAAGCAGCCATTTTCTCCAGAGGAACATCTTTGTAGTCTGGAAATGAGCCGTAATTCCAGGGGACCCCCGGGTCCCGCCTCGAAGGCCGACATCCCTATGTGCTTTGAACACTGGACCCGCTATGCAAATGCTAAGCACTGCAGTTACTAAGGTCCTTTCTGCACTTGGATCTCATCCCTGGTTTGATCAGAGTTCAACTCACGCGACACAATACCTTGCATTGATCCCTGGTTATAACAGCATCTGTTTATTTCGGGACAAGCATGGGGCGAAACCAGGTGACCTCGGGAAACAAAAAATACCCTGAGATAATTACGGGTTGGACTCGAGTGTAGTGTAGAATGTAAGTTCTGGGACAGCGTTGAACCAGGATCTAAGGTCTAGTGTGGAATCAACCTAAATCTACCATCCGTTCATTTTCAGTCTTCGCCATCGATCCAATTGATTTGATCCAGACTGAACACATATAGCTGCATGGGGAGAGATGGTAGTTTTAAGTCATTGGCATCAAAAAGGAGTTCCTGTAGCAAGATCTTGTTCGTATGTCTATTGCTAGGATTTCTGTCTTCTCTGAGACGATGATGTGGCCTTCACATTTTCAAGAAGAATGTCAGGCAGATTATTATTTCTGGACTGGCAAAATCACGTTACTAAATGTTTGCTTGCTTGTTTGATCTAGATGAGACAATTTCTCATTTCCTTCTGGAAATCAAAATGGAGCCACCCCTGGGAGAGAAAGTCACATGGACACATGAAGAGCCAGTTTGGTGTAGTGGTTAAGTGTGCGGACTCTAATCTGCAGGAACCGGGTTTGATTCCCCCACTCCTCCACTTGCAGCTGCTGGTGTGACCTTGGGTCAGTCATAAGTTCTCTCAGAGCTGTTCTCTCAAGGGCAGTTCTTGGGAGAGCTCTCTCAGTCCCACCTACCTCACAGGGTGTCTGTTGTGGGAAGGGGAAGGGGAAGGAGATTGTCAGCCGCTCTGAGACTCCTTTGGGTAGTGAAGGGCGGGGAAGAAATCCAATCTCTTCTTCTTCTTCTTATACTGAATCAGGCCCTTGGTCCATCAAAGTCAGAATTGTCTACTCAGACTGGCAGCAGCTCTCCAAGGTCTCAGACCGAGGTCTTTCACATCACCAGTGCCTGGTCCTTTGTTGTAAGTGGAAATGCCAGGAATTGAACCTGGGACCTTCTGCACGCCAAGCAGATGCTCTGCTACTGAGCCATAGCCCCTCAGTCAGTCGAAGAAAGTTCAAAAGGGAGGCTGAAAAATGCCACAGTAAGTGAAGGGGAAAGTCTATTTTTTAAAAAAAGATTTTGAATGATGGTTTCACCCCTGTTCCCCTTTGTTCATTGCTCAGCGACACCTCTGTGGACGGCAAAACATTCAGGCGATGCCTCTCCCAACCCTTTGATGTAAAGATGCCATCTCCATTGTGCGGCCAGTCTCGCTTTGATGCTGCGGCCACTCTTTGCCGTCATGTTGAAATCTTTTTATAATGCCGTCCAGATTGTCCGTCCCCACAAGAGCTCTCCTTATTGAGAACTGTTGTCTATTTTTAAAAAGTCAGAGGGACCAATTTAACTGGAATTGGAATTTCTAAAATGTTTTAGCGATGGTGTCCTATGCAAATCACAGGGGTCAGGCCAAAATGATGATAAACTAAGGACTCAATAGGGGATTCTCAGTCTAGAAGAAGAAGAAGAAGAAGAGATTGGATTTATACCCCGCCCTTCACTACCCAAAGGTGTCTCAGAGCGGGTTACAAACTCCTTTCCCTTCCCCTCCCCAAAACAGACACCCTGTGAGGTAGGTGGGGCTGAGAGAGCTCTTGACAGAAACAGCTCTTTTCCGAGAACAGCTCTTATCAGAACTACGGCTTGCCCAAGGTCATCCAGCAGGTGCAAGTGGAGGAGTGGGGAATCAAACCCAGTTCTCCCAGATTAGAGTCCGCGCACTTAACCACTACACCAAACTGGCTCTCCAGTAGTCTAGGATTGGCTAAGACCATAGCACAGTTCACACGTTGCAGTGAACACACGGACATCCTACCTGTATGGGTGTGCTTCTGTTTATGAGAACACATTCCCTTTGCTAGCAAGACTAGGAATCAGTTCCTGGTGAGATGCGGGGTTTAGACCACATATTCCGCTTACATCTTACACCTGATGCTGCCTTTGAGACTGGCAGTGGTGGGTCTCGGGTGGAGGTCCCAGGCGGAGGTCCAGGGTCTCAGGCAGAGGTCTTTCACATTATCTACTACCTGATCCTTTAACTGGAGATGTGAGGGATCTAACATGGGGCCTTCTGCATGCCAGGCAGATGCTCAACTACAGATGTTATACATGCACTGAATGTCATATGCATTGAATGTAACATGAGAATTAATCACCACATGTATAAAGTAAAATGAAGTGCAGTCTGTATATAGAATGAAGATGCATTCACTCTAGGGTTTCCAGGTGGGGGGTCCCCGGCTGACAGGCCCCACTGCCCAGCCACTGATCAGCTGGTCAGCAGTGGGAATTTAACCTGAAAAAGAGGATCACTCATCCATGGTACAGCGACATGCCTACATCACTGCCCACAGAACCCAGAAGTAACATCACAGGAAAAACTCTATGGTAAATTTGGCTTCTACCATAGAGTTTTTGCCCAGATACTAGAGTGTTGCCCCCAATGTTCTTGAAGTGATGACATCATTTCCGGGTCACATGGGCAGTGACTTGGGCATGTCACTGCATGTCAGCAGAGCCTCTCTCTCGCTCCCGGTAATTCCCCCCCCATCCCCGGCCAGTTGCCAGGAGGGATGTAGCAACCCTAATTCACTATAGCTTATGAACATGTGCTCGTGTTTTAGGACTGTCACACGGAAACTGAATTCCCTGGACAAAATAAATCTACCAGGCAGTTATGCTATCAAGTTCTATGGCCACATTGCTGTGCTTTGAAAATCCCAGTTGGTAGAAATATTACTGTTAAAAGTTATGTCTCTTTTTATATCCGCTGCTTGACGTGAAACTGCTGTATATAAACAGCAGAAAAATAGTATAAAAGAAAGAAACAGCTCAGGAACGCCAGCAACAAAAGTGGTTAAACCAACAGGCGTCAACATAAATGAACAAAAAGAAACTTATTTCCAAGAAAGTATTTAGTTCAAAGGTCACCAAGCTTTTTGAGCTTGCAGCCGCCACTGGAATTCTGATGCAGCATGGTGGTCACAGCCACAAAATGGCTGCCACAAGAGGCGAACGGCCACAAAATGGCTGCCAGTTTAGTCACAGAGTGATGGTAGCTGCTGCCGAAGCCATTATAAGCCTGCAAAGCCAATCGAATCTCCAATGGCCAATCAGAAGCCATGCGGAGAAAAGCTCCACCTGGCCTCCCCCATTGTCTAAACGCACTTGGAGGGTGCCAGAAAAGGGGCTGGTGGATGCCATGTTGACCGCGGGCCACCACATTGGGAGGCCCAGATTTAAGTCAAAGATTCTTCAGGCAGCCATGTTAATACATAACATTAAGCAACAATCCCTTTGTTTTTTTAACAATCTTTTGTGAATAAAGAGAATTTAAAAAAAAACAAAAAAAACTTTCGAACTTTGATATGTGCCCAATATTATGTGTGTGTGAAATGAGAGAGAATGATTTGATAAATCAGCCAATGACTGACAAGCACTCGCCGTATCTGGCCTATCATTGGCTCGGCTGCTCGTCAGGCTCCGGCTTTGCTGGCGGGACTTCACCCCACAGATTTAGCCGTCTGAGGTGTTTTGCTCATTCCACCTTGCGTCCCAGCACCGAGTAAACAGAATGGCATTTTCACATCTTTGTACATTATTTAGCATCGTCATCCAAAATCTTAGAGCTGCCCGTGAACCAAAAAGACCTTCTTGTTCTCTTTTCCGTGATACATTAATGTTAAGGAAGATAGATTGGAAGGTCTGGAACGAGAGAGCCTGTCACTGAAGGATTTATTTTCCTTGCAGTTTCTCAGCTCTGTCAGGCTCAGTTACTGCCGGTTCAGGGACAAGACTGGCATTGGGAGTGAGAATGTTTGGGCGCCTTCTGTGGACCGTGATCTGGAGGAGGTAGGGTTGCCGACTCTGGGTTGGGAAATTCCTGGGGGTTTGGGGTCGGAGGCTACGGAGAGTGGCATTTAGGGAGGGGAATGGATTTCAGGACCTAAAAAGGTAAGTCAAACGGAATAGAGGGCCAGCAATAAAAACTTAATGTGCATAGTATAAAAAGGTGCATGTATTTATCAACAAAGAATTAAAAAAAAACATATCAGGGCCCAATCTAGATTATTATCAGCGAAACATCAATTTGGCATGTGATTGCATTTTTTTACAGCAATTCTTTTCTGGTCCATCTTGTACCTATGTTGCACAATTGTATGTCTGTACTGTATTAATAAAGGTAAAGGGGAGCTGCGGTGGCTCAAGTGGTTAAGACACTGAACTGCAGGCTGTGGAAGGTCAGTAGTTCAGCAGTTCGAGACCCGAGAGTGCCGCATGACGGAGTGAGCTCCCGTCTCTAGTTCCAGCTCCTGCCAACCTAGCAGTTCGAAAGCAAGAAATTGCAAGTAGATAAATAGGTACCGCTTTGGTGGGAAGGTAACAGCGTTTCGTGTGCCTTGGTGTTTAGTCATGCTGGCCACATGACCACAGAAATGTCTTCGGACAGCGCTGGCTCTTCGGCTTTGAAACGGAGATGAGCACCGCAGCCCTAGAGTCGGATTTGACAGGCTTTCGAGCAAGGGAACCATTACCATTACTTACTGTATTAATAAGCCAATATGCTCCGCATTGTGTTTGAACTCTGAAGAAGGCCTAGACAGGCCAAAACACATCAGGTCAAGTCCATTAGCCCTTGTGTGCTAGATTCTGGTATTTTTACATGAGGTGTGATTGGGCCCTTATGTTTTTTAATTCTTTGTTAATAAACACATGTATCTTTTTATACTATACACATTAAGTTTTTATTGTTGGCCCTCTATTCCATTTGACTTATCTTTTTAGGTACTGGATCCCAGGTTTCAGGGTTAAGCTCCCCCCCCCGCTCTTTTTTGTCCCCCAGGGAATGGATTTCACCACAGAGTCTACCTTCCAAAGCAGCCATTTCCTCCTGGGAAACTGATCTCTGTCATCTCAAAATCCGTTACAATTGCAGGAGATCTCCAGGCCCTACCTGGAGGCTGGCAACCCTGGGCAGAGAGACAACTGGATATGTGGGGACAATCGGTTGCTTAGTAGGGTTGTATACCGCTGGCTGTATGCCGTGACAATAAAATTCATTCATTCATTGTTCCCTTCCTCAGGCAACAATCTTATCAGGAAATGCAAGGTTGCCCCAGTGGTCTTTGAAATATTTGATTGTCTTCTACCACCTTTTCCACTGGGTGTAAAAGGAAGAGGGGGGGTCTTTTCAGCCACTGAAAAGGCTCTGCTGGAGGTCGTGAGAACCAGGAGGACAAAAGCCACATGGAATGGATGCTTCAATGAGGAAAGGAATCAGGTGAGATGAAGAAGGAAACAGAGGTAGGATCCGATCCAGCAGTGCTGGCAGGTCTAAAATTAGTACAAAAGGACCACTCTCCATTCTCTCCAGTGGGAGGGTCATGGGGTGGTGTGATCATCCTGGGGCGGGGGGGGGGATTAATAAGAAAAGTAAGGCCTTGCCTACTTAGAGGAAGTTCTGATCATAGAGTTTTTGGTGATTCCTAGAACTACCTGAAAGTGACAAGGGTAGCGCTAGCAATTTCCAGAAACTCTGTGGAACGATTGCCATATCATATACTTCTGGGTAGCTCTAGGAACTCTGTGTCAGAAACTCTATGGTCAGAACTTCCTCTATGTACCCAGGCTTTTATAAGGGGGCTGGAACTTTCCACATGATCTGCTTTGGCCTATCTCTGCTCAGGAAGGTTTCTTCCAATAGATAGCCTAGTTGGGAAAAGTGAGCCCCAAGCCCAGGGACACAGCACTGCTTAGGGATAGCCCCAATTTGTGACCCGAGAGGTTCATTCTAGGGTTGCCAGTTTCAGGTTAGGAAATTCCCAGAGATTTGGGGGTGGAGCTTGGGGAGGGTGGGGTGGGACCATGGTGGGATATAATGAAGAAGAGGAGGAGGAGGAGGAGATTGGATTTATACCCCGCCCTTCACTACCCAAAGGAGTCTCAGAGCAGCTTACAAACTCCTTTCCCTTCCCTTCCCCACAACAGATACCCTGTGAGGCAGGTGGGGCTGAGAGCGCTCTTGAAAGAAATGGCTCTTTTCCAAGAACAGCTGTGCCAGAACTATGGCTTGCCCAAGGTCATCCAGCCATTGAGTCCACTCTCCGAAGCTCCCATTTCCCCCAGGGGAACTAATCTGTCTTGCCTGGATCTCCAGGCCCTAGCCGAAGGCTGGCAGCCGTACAAAGCACACCCAGCTCTGGGTTCCCATTTCCAGCAGATGGATTAGAGGAGGGTACCAGGCCAAAGAAATAGGTAGAAAGAAAGGGGAGGGAGGGGGAGTCGATAATTGCAGATAATCGGCATGAACCCGTCAGATCCAGAGCCGCGTGTTTTTGCTGTTTCAAGTGGTCCAGAGGCCTTGATCTGTGCTCCTTCTCAGAAGGGAGGGCGCGTCCTGCCAGCTCGCACAGGTGAGGGCCCTTAAGCACTGAAGGTTGCTCCTTTCTGCTTCTGTTCCCAGCTGCGGGTGGTATCCCAGGGAGCACATTACATTAATCTTAGCCCTCGGGGCCAGGAAGACAGAGATTCAACCCGATAAGGTCTATGCCTGGAAGTAAAGGTCTCACTTCTTGAATTCTTTCGAGATAGTTCAGAGGGGAGGGGAAGGGAAAAAACAAACCAGGTTTTGATGGAAGCTGAAGATACCGCCGGTAGCCAGGATTCCACATTCAGCTTTCATTTGCAGCTGACCTGGTCTCTCTCTCTCTCTCTCTCTCTCTCTCTCTCTCTCTCTCTCTCTCTCTCTCTCTCTCTCTCTCTCTCTCTCTCTCTCAAAGGCCAAAAAACCTGTTGGGCTCAAATCCCATCTGCAGATAAGATAAATCAGCAGCAAAGTGGGGAGACCCGTCCCTGGAAGGGAATACTGTGCATCTGGCAATAGGCACAGCCAATTTTCTTGTGTGCGCTCCGCTCAAGTGCTGTAGGGGGTATTTGTTTCAACTGCATAGTTTATTTAAGGAGAAGGAGGCCTCGTGAACTACCCTCGAGATGATATACCAGCCCCTTGCCATGAGCTGAGTTACTGGGAAGGCACGGAGGAGCGTTGATGAACATTTTAGATGCTCAGGGTGAAGGCGTAGGCGAGAGATCGTTGACATACGGTGCAGCTTCTGTGTAGAAAGAGATGGGGGGGGGAAAGGCCCCCCAGGGGGAATCTGGGTGCCGTTAGCTGGCCAAGAATGGAGACGCTGGTTGGATCTAGGGGTCAGGGAATCGTATTCTGTACTAGATTCTGTATGGGATTTCTTGTGCATGTAGATGCAAACAAAAAAAAAAAGACCTCCTGACTTAGAATCATAGAATCATAGAATGTTAGAGTTGGAAGGTACCTTGCAGGCCATCTAGTCCAACCCCCTGCACTCTGCAGGAACACAGACGAAACCCCTACATACCTACAACATACCCAAAAGATGGTTGTCCAGTCTCCTCTTGAAAACGTCCAGCGAAGGAGCATCCACCACCTCCCGAGGCAGTCTCTCCCACTGCTCAACCACTCTTACAGTCAGGAAGTTTCTCCCGATATTAAGCCGGTAACGACTCCCTTGTAAGTTCCACCCATTAGATCTAATCTTGCAATCCGGAGCAAGAGAGAATAGATCCACTCCATCTTCTACATGACAGCCCTTCAGATACTTGAAGACTGCAATCATGTCCCCTCTAAACCTTCTCTTTCCCAGGCTAAACATACCCAACTCCCTCAGCCTTTCCTCATAAGACTTGGACTCCAACCCTCTCACCATCCTGGTTGCCCTCCTCTGGACCCGCTCGAGTTTGTCAACATCCTTCCGAAAATGTGGTGCCCAAAACTGGACACAGTACTCCAGGTGGGGCCTGACCATAGCAGAATAGAGTGGAACTACCACCTCCCGTGATCTGGACACAATGCTTCTGCTAATGCATCCTAAGATTGCATTAGCTTTCTTCACAGCCGTATCACACTGCAGGCACATGTTTAGCTTGTGATCAACCATAACACCTAGATCCCTTTCACATGTTATGGTGCACATTTACTACCTGCATTATTTTATTTTACTTTACATGAATCAGAGCCTGATTCCTAGCTACTTGGAACACACTGGTAGACTTCGTGTTGTTTTGAATCTTGCTGGAGCTGGGCTGAGCTCCATCACTAAGAAAAGCAGCCTGATGAAGCCCTAAGAAACAGCAAAACAACCTAGGCGTGCTGTTGTCGCTCCTTTGGTTCTCACTACAGCTAGTCCTGAGCTCATGCCGTCTACTGCGTGTTTTCTTCTGGAAACTCTTCTCCGCACCATGAGCCGGTGACCCCATCGATCTGAAGAGGGAGACTTGTACTTTCAAGGACAATTAGGTCACTATTCAACTAGCGCAGTTGTCATTTTGGCATGGTGGCAAAAGTATTTGTTATGTGTATTAATTCTGGTTGTAAGTAGAACTGTATAAGAAGACAGGAGTCTCTAGTGTGATTTGTACAGCACGGCAGATTATTCTGTTTATTTGTCTCCGGGGGTATTGGCTTTTCTCTTGCTCCTGCCGTGGAAGCAAAGACATATTTAAGGGAATCTGGGAGAGTGAAGAACAACCACACACAAATGAGATGGGTGAGCCTCATTCTGCTCTTCCATGGTCTAAATGATATGGAAATTGATCGGCAAGAAATAGGTCTTCCCACAAGCTGCAACCCCCGAGGCCTTTGATTTTTAATTACTATATGTTTCTGTTTAATTAAGCAGATTTTTAGAGGCTCGATTCGCAAGGAGGTAGCTTGCTTGGCACACTCTTTCTGAAAGGAGAGGCTGCGTTTACATTCAGATGGATCGGGAAATATTCTTTAAAAAAGGGGGGAATCCTTGACCTAAAGAGGGTTTCTGGACCATCAGTTGGGATTGGGAAAGGAAAGCCAGGTGGGTTTCAGAACTCCCATATTCTATAGGCTTGGGATTGGACTCCAAGGCCTTTATGTTGCAATCCTAAGAACCCGGTCTTGGGAGCAAGCCACACCCAACTAGAGCCAGTATGGTATACTCCACTTGCAGCTGCTGGATGACCTTGGGCAAGCCATAGTTCTGTCAGAGCTGTTCTCTCAAGGGCAGTCCTGGAAAAGGGCAGTCTCTCATCCCCACCTACCTCACAGGCAATGCGCCCTCTAAGCTGCGGAGTCTTGTGAGCAAAAATTCTACTTTGTGAGCTACCGGCATTAAAGTTGTGAGCGAGCGATTTGGCCACTGCATAAATTACTTTGCTCTGGAGCCATCCCTTCCTGAGCTAAGACAAAAATGCGTGAGCCAGAGGCTAAAAAACTGTGAGCTAGCTCACACTAACTCCACTTAGAGGGAACACTGCTCACATGGTGTCTGTTGTGGGAAGGGGAAGGGAAAGGAGATTGTAAGCTGCTCGGAGACTCTGAGTAAAGGGCGGGGTATGAATCCAATCTCTTCTTCTCTTCTTCTAACCGTGATTCTTTTTTTAAAAAAACTATTTATTAATGGATATGTTTCACATATTTAAAATTACATCTTGTAAATATCCCATATCCTTTTCTTTTCTCCTCTCCCCCCCCAATACAAGGCTTCCTGCAATGCTCTTACCCCCTTATAAACTCTATTATCTAATTACCATTGACAAAATATATCACTTTCGTTATCAAATTACGGTAACATTTTAACAATCTTATCATTCTTTTTCTTATTTTCTCCTTAATAACTTTCAAAGCAAATCAATCTGTTTTTAACATCCCCGTTTTTCTCAAGATAGTCTTTGAAATCTTTCCATTCTGCAAAAAATGCTTCATCTTCTTCATTATTAAGCTTTCTTCTCTTCTAACCGTGATTCTGAGTAGTCCCCCTTAGGGTTGCTTTCCTAATCTCTAGTCACTATTGTGGATTTCTTAAATCAGTTATCACGCATGGAGAAGCTCTGCAGCTTCTTTTCCTAGCAATTTGTACTCTCATTTGGTACGACGGTGATGGTTTTCAGGTCCATCATGGGACTTGGCTTGATCCAGCCATGACAGTTTTTACAAATGAGGATCTGACTTCTGCAGAGACGACATCTGGATGTCAAACTACCCTTGCTCACAATGACCCTTTCCTCTCAAGGCAAGTACCCCCTGCGATCTCGTTGCTGATTATAGTATTTTGAGCATATTGAGCATGCTCAGTTGATGGCGTTGCGAGTGGCCACTGGCCAGGAAGCCACTGTTGGCACATGTTTACAGCTACACATGTCCAGTGTTCCCTCTAAGCTGAGACAGTGTGAGCTAACTCACAGTTTTTTTTAGCCTCTGGCTCACACATTTTTGTCTTAGCTCAGGAAGGGATGGCTCCAGAGCAACTGATTTATGCAGTAGCCAAATCGCCTGCTCACAATTTTAATGCCAGTAGCTCACAAAGCACAGTTTTTTGCTCACAGGACTCCACAGCTTAGAGGGAACATTGCACGTGTCCCAAGGTCATGTTTCAAGTCAGCTGCATTTCACATGTATGTGCCGCTTTTGTGCATGCACTGTCAACAGCATTCCTCATGCTGGGGTAAGCTCATAACTTTCTGGCTGCGACGACTGCTTCTAAGCGGCAGTGTGAGAATGTGTAAAATATTTCAGAACACTTAGGGCCAACATAGATGATACGAGCATCCCCAGGGATGTCCACCCTTCTGAAGCAGTGAGTTCCCAGCCAGGAATGCCTTTAAACTACACTGTGGGGATCCAATTCTGGTTGGGACCAATGCACGGCACGGAAAGGAGGGACTTTTGCCATCCCCTACTCCATTTTTCCTAGCCCAAAATGGCACTGAAGGGGCATATGGGCAAAGATCTCCCCCAGGACAGCTTCAGGTTGAAAAAAATGGCAGGCAGGAAGGAAGGACTCCCTCCCCCTGTGCTGTGTTGGTCCCTACCAAGACTGGGCCCTCATCCTGCAGTTTAGAGGTGTCCCCAGCTGGGAATTTATGGTTTCGAAATGGCAGGAGATGCCCATATCATCGGTTAACCTAATCATGCTCAGTTTGGAGAGTCAAGGAGTATTCCAGGCACCCCTGGAATATGGGGGTCACCCAGCTTCCCACACCCAGCCATCTGAAGACAATTAGAAGAAGAAGAGAAGAAGAAGCGATTGAATTTATACTCCGCCCTTCACTTGGAGTCTCAGAGCAGCTTACAAACTCCTTTCCCTTCCCCTCCCCACAACAGACACCCTATGAGGTAGGTGGGGCTGAGAGAACTCTAACACAAACTGCTCTTTCAAGGACAGCTGTGCCAGAGCTTGTGACTGACCCAAGGTCACATCAGCAGCTGCAAGTGGAGGAGTTGGGGAATCAAACCCGGTTCTCCCAGATTAGAGTCTGCACACTTAACCACTACACCAGTTAAGGACCTATGGGACCGTCTTGTCCCATATGTGCCCCAGAGAGCTTTATGGACTGCTGAGCAACATCTCCTGGCAGTCCCTGGCCCAAAAGTTGTCCACGTAGTCATGACCAGGGCCAGGGCTTTTTCTGCCTTGGCCCCAGCCCAGTGGAACATGCTCTCGGTTGAGACTGGGGCCCTGAGGATTTATTACAATTCTGCAGGGCCTGTAAAACAGAGCTGTTCCGCCAGGCCGTTGGTTGAGGTGGCGGTCATCTAACCATTTTGGCCTCCCCTGCTCCCATGGCCCGCATTGTTGCAGTGCTCGTAGCGCTCGTTACAATTTGCCCCGCTCTCAGAGACCAACGGAGCACCACCACAGGAGGCACTATGGATCTGCCTTGATCAGTCGCCATCTAATCAGGTTGGACCGTGACTTGGTTTTAAATTTTTATCGTCTATCTTTTGAATGTTAAATCAGTTTGCTTCTTTAAATCCTAATGTTTTGTTGTTATTATGTTGTTGGTTGAAATGCCATGACCCATCCTGATCCCGCTTGTGGGGGAGGGCAGGATGTAAACCAAAGAAATCAAATCAAATCACATCTTTGTGTAAATATATATTTATTTCTGGTGTGTTTCATGTGTGAGAGTGGACAGGGAGGGAGACAGTCTTGGGGAAGCGAGATTCGAGTCCAGTTGTGCCTTAGAGGCCAACACGGTTTTTGGGGTTGTGAGTTTTCAAAAGTCAAAGCTCCAGTGAGAAAGTTTAAAAGTATTGGTCTTGGATACATGAATTGTTACAAAAAGCATTAAAAACGACTGTACCTTATACACCAGAACTGTTTTTATTGAATATAACACCAGAGAAATACAAAAAACCCCAAGACTTTTATCTTACCGTACACATAGTGACAGCAGCTAGTTTGGTGTAGTGGTTAAGTGTGCAGACTCTAATCGGGGAGAACCGGGTTTGATTCCCCACTCCCCCACTTGCACCTGGCTGGATGACCTTGGGCAAGCTGTAGTTCTGATAAGAGCTGTTCTTGAAAAAGAGCAGTTTCTATCAAGAGCTCTCTCAGCCCCACCTACCTCACAGGTGTCTGTTGTGGGGAGGGGAAGGGAAGGGAGTTTGTAAGCCAGTCTGAGACTCCTTTGGGTAGTGAAGGGCAGGATATAAATCCAGTCTCTTCTTCTTCTTCTTCTAAATATTGGAGAAGAAATGAAGTCCCTCCAAAGGAAGAAGTTATAAATAAAATACTGGAAACAGCAGAGATGGACAATTCAACTTCAATTCTGAGAGGACATAACAAAGAAAATTTTGAGGACACATGGTCAAGATTTTATAAATGGATAGAAGAGTACAACATATAAAATTTCCAGACGTGTAATCAATGTAAAAGGAAATAAGAATTATATGTTTAATTATAAGCAGAAGGTATATATGAAAATTATAAGGTGGATAAAAGAAATGAATGTTTTGGATACAGTATGAGGTCAATAACTAGGTTAAATAAGGATACAAAGGAATCCCCTTTAATCTGTATTTATGTATGTTTGTCTCTTTCTGTCTTATATATGAAATTTTTTTTTAAAGAAAAAAAAGTCAAAGCTCCCTTCATCAGATCTGGCAAAAGGACTCTGGACTCCCAAAAGTTCAAACGCCCCAAAAGCTTGTTGTTTTCTAACACACATATTTTCACGTGTCCAGCAGCTTGACTTGAAAATTAGTGCTGAAATTGTGATTCGAGCAGACGAACATTCGCACAGATCGTGGACAATGGCTTTGAGAAAACGGCTTTCATTACTGCCATGCTCACAGGCTATAATACAACTTTCTGAGCCAGTTTGGTGTAGTGGTTAAGTGCGCGGACTCTAATCTGGGAGAACCGGGTTTGATTCCCCACTCCTCCACTTGCAGCTGCTGGATGACCTTGGGCAAACCATAGTTCTGTCAGAGTTGTCCTTGAAAGGGCAGTTCTTGAAAGAGCTCTCTCAGCCCCACCTACCTCACAGGGTGTCTGTTGTGGGGAGGGGAAAGGAAAGGATTTTGTAAGCTGCTCTGAGACTCTGAGTGAAGGGCAGGGTATAAATCCAATCTCTTCCTCCTCCTCCTCCTCTTCATCTTCTTCTTCTTCTTCTCTGTCATTCATTTTTGCTGGAGAAACTTATATATAAGAGAGAAGTATTTCATGAGAAACAATTTATTTTCCAAAGGTTTGTTTAAGCAAACAGTATGGGGGGAGGGGGGAAAGAAGCCCTGAAATACATCTCTCTCAATTTACCTTTCTTCTGTCAAGAAATTATGTGCAGTAACCATGTCATTAGCCGGTTATGTTTGTAATATTAGCTACATATGATGGCAATTACAGGCAGAGCCTTAAAAGGTCCCCCTAGTATGTTTAAGAAGAGCTATAGTTATTTTCATTAAACGGCATATAAGGCTGTCATGGCACGAAGGGGAGGGGGAGATGAAAATATTGTAACTGTTGCTTTAAATTATAGCTATCATTACTTCAAAGAAGATTTAATCAGAAACCGCGGCGGACTCCAGCTATTTACTTCTTCTCGTTCTGAAAGGGGGACTCGACAGTATAAACCCTCTCTTTACTTATTTTGGGTTTACAAGAAGGGGCGAAAAAGAGGGAAAGGAGACCCGTTGGATTTAGTTACTTATTTGCTTGTGCATTTTATTTCTAGAGTTTCTTGGCTGCTTTTTCAGCAGCCAGCCCTCAATCCTGCACGTTTTTTTAAAAAAACTTTTTTATTCTAAAAAATCCCCCATCAGAATAAAAACCAGCCACAAGAAGCTAGGCCCCGATCTCCCGATTCATCCATTTGTAAATCCCGCCCTTCCTCCAAGGAAGTCAGAATGGCATTACATGCCATTTCTATATTTTGTCATTCCTATATTTTGCCATTCCTATATTTTATCCTCACGCCAATGCTGTGGGAGGTTAGGCTAAAAAGAAGAGACCGGCCTGAGGTTGTGTAGCAAGCTACGTGCTGAAGATCTGAACCTGCTTTTTCCTGGCCCTCATCCAACATTCTAACCACTAGACCACATGAACTGGGATCCAACAAAAAAAACCACCAACAACAACAACAGAAGAAGAATTCCAGACATTATGGGTAGTCAGATAACCAGCCTGGGGGCTGAAAATGGATACATTCCTGAGCTTGGAGATCACCCGTTGTACCATCTATTGTAATTCCATTGCTTTCAGTGAGATGGACATTTTGCACACCACATTTGGGATCAGTCAGCTACGTGTAAACAACTTCTCAGATCAAAACTAGAACGGGGATCAGGACGTCACAAAGCAGCGCAAAATAATCAGTGAATTGACTGTTGGACTATTCAAGGTCTATCGTGCAGCCTTATGAAGATTTGAGGATTACCCTACAGGGGGACAGCTGAAGGACGGGTAGTTAGCATAGCTAGATTAGGGACCGCCCACAATTTCAAATTATGTCCTTGCTGTCTCCTTTTTTTTCTTTTTAATCTTATTTTCGTTTTCTCACCATTACATTCCATTTTGATTACACAGCTTGCATATAAATTAGAGTCTTATACATCCATTAATTTATCTGTTGTCCTTGCTGTCTCCTGATTGGCTTTTCTGGAGACTTCCCCATTCAGCAGTTAGGCTAGACAGTTAAGACTAGGCTCTCTCTTCTCTTCTATGTTCTATGACAGCCTGTTCTTCTTTAATAAACCTGCTTATTTTTTTTCTCTAAACAGCTGGTGCTCCACTTCCTATGCATATTTAAACTCCGCCGACGTTGACTGATTTATATTTACACTGGTATCTTGTGTGGCTCAGGGGTTAAGACGCTGAGCTGCAGACCGGAAGGCTGGTAGTTCAGCAGTTCAAGACCCGAGTGCCGCATGACGGAGTGAGCTCCCATCTCTGGTCCCAGCTCCTGCCAACCTAGCAGTTCGAAAGCAAGAAATTGCAAATAGATAAATAGGTGCCACTTCGGTGGGAAGGTAACAGCATTCCGTGCACCTCGGCATCTAGTCATGCCGGCCACATGACCGCAGAAACGTCTTCGGACAGCGCTGGCTCTTCGGCTTGGAGATGGAGATGAGCAGCACCACACCCTAGAGTCGGATTCGACTGGCTTTCGAGCAAGGGAAACCTTTACCTAAGGCTCATTGAGTTCAATGGTCAAGCAGGCTCAGGAGCAGGTTTGGTAAAGGCTTCCGTGAATATAAAGGACCTGATCTGTGCTGATCGTGTTGAGCCCTACTTGTGTCTGACGAAGGGCGCTTTGACTCTTGAAAGCCCCTGCCCTGAAAGTCTTGTGGGTCTCTAAGGTGCAGCTGGACTAAAACCTAACCGATCTCTCAAGATAGATCCAGGTGGGTCCCCGTGTTGGTCTGAAGCAGCAGGACAAAGTTTGAGTCCGGCGGCACCTTGAAGGCCAACAAAGTTTTATTTGAGAGATAAGCTTTCGTGTGCACACGTTTGTCTTCAGACCTGTTCTCTTCAACTTTGTTCTCCTCTATCAAAGAAAGGACGAATGCTCTGCTCCCCGACTCCCAGCTCCAAGCAAGGTAAGCAGAGCAGCTCTTTGAAGACCTTTCCAGATGGGTTTATGCAGGGCTTTTTTTGTAGAAAAAGCCCAGCAGGAACTCATTAGCATAACAGGCCACACCCAACCTTGTGGCTAATAGCCACTGATGGACCTCTGCTCCATATGTTGATCCAGTCCCCTCTTGAAGCTGTCTATGCATGTAGCCACCACCACTTCTCCTTCTATTACAATTGATCTCCAGATGACCAAGATTCAGTTCCCCTAGAGAAAATGGCGGCAGAAATGGACAAATCGACATTACAATTGAATGAGAAACCGGAGACTGACTTTGAAAGAAAATGGGTGAAATTTTATAAATGGAGACAAGCTTACTTGGGAGGCCTTAAATTGTAAGATGGGAATGACATAGATGGCCCAAAAGAAATGGACTTAATCAGGGCTTTCTTTGTAGAAAAAGCCCAGCAGGAACTCATTAGCATGACAGGCCACACCCATCAGCAGAAACTCATTATCATAGTAGGCCACACCCCTGGCAGCACAGCTCATTAGCATATTAGGCCACACAACCGTGTTGCCAGAAGTGTGGCCATCCAGCCACACCCACCTTTTGCTTCTTATTCTGTTTACCTTGTTTGTTGTCAAAACCCAGGGATTCTTTTTGGAGCAGGAACTCCTTTGCATGTTAGGCCACACACCCCTAATGTGGCCAATCCTAATGAGTTTCTGCTATTGGGTGTCCCCTATTATGCTAATGAGTTCCTGCTGGGCGTGGCCAACTCAGGAGCCAGCCGGAACTCCGTTCCTGTGAGTTCCTGCCCCAAAATAGCCCTGGGTTTATGGCATTAGGAAGTATTGACAGGCGAATAGGCTCATCAGACATGATTTGGCCCAAGTTAAGCATGTTCAAGGGGCTGCGGTGGCTCAAGTGGTTAAGATGCAGAACTGCAGATCGGAAGGTTGGTAGTTCGGCAGTTCGAGACCCGAGCGCCGCATGATGGAGTGAGCAACCATCTCTGGCCCCAGCTCCTGCAAACCTAGCATTTCAAAAGCAAGAAATTGCAAGTAGATGAATAGGTAACACTTCGATGGGAAGGTGACAGCATTCCGTGTGCTTCGACATCTAGTCATGCCGGCCACATGACCACGGAAACATCTTTGAACAGCGTTTGGAAACAGAGATGAGCATCGCGTCCCTAGAGTCGGATCCGACTGGCTTTCGAGCAAGGGAAACCTAAGCATGCTCAGGCTCCGTCAATTCCAGCAGGGGAAACGTTCAGCATGTGCTTAACTCTGGCAATGAAATCATTTGGACATAAAATATTCTTGAGTCTGGGTGGATCGCGCCCCGTGAGTCCAGCAGTAATGTCTTTGTAACCAGTTTCCTACCCTTGGCAAGTTTCGCAGCATTGCTCAAGTGTTCACAGGTGTTTCTTTGGCAAAAGCAGAAAAGGGGACAATGTGAGAGGAGAAGACTGGTAATGCTTTATGTCCTAAACTTATGTGCAAGCCAGAAGGAGGAGGAGGAGGAGTTTGGATTTATACCCTGCTCTTCACTACCGGAAGGAGTCTCAGAGTGGCTTACGATCTCCTTCCCTTCCCCTCCCCAGAACAGATACCCTGTGAGGTAGGTGGGGCTGAGAGAGCTCTTTAGAGAACTGCTCTGGAGAGAACAGCTCTGAAAGAACTTACGACTGTAGTTCAGCAGTTCGAGACCCAAGTGCCGCGTGACAGAGTGAGCTCCCGTCTCTGGCCCCAGCTCCTGCCAACCTAGCAGTTCGAATGCAAGAAATTGCAAGTAGATAAAATAGGTACCGCTTGGGCAGGAAGGTAACAGCGTTCCATGTTCCTCGGCGTTTAGTCATGCCGGCCACATGACTATGGAGAAGTCTTCGGACAGCGCTGGCTCTTCAGCTTGGAAATGGAGATGAGCAGCACCCCCCTAGAGTTGGATTCGACTGGCTTTTGAGCAACGGAAACCTTTGCCTTTTACCTTTCAAATGCCATTTAGTGCCTCACTCACGACCTCTAGTTCATTATTAGCCTAAGACTGCATCCTATCAATACCTGTCTGGGCCGATCCTCTGCAACCAGGCTGTGATTTTTTTCCAATTCGATGACCAGCTGTCGTTTGCAATTGGCAATGCCAGTGACTGATCCCTGAGCTCAACCGAAGCAGCATCAATAACAGATCCATAATATTCTACAGAAAGAGAATGGAAGACTCCAGAAAGACTTGGGGGGAGAGAGAGAGAAGGAAGGGGCTGTTAGCAGCATAAATGAAGACTCTCTGAAAATCTGCATGGAAGAGGAAGTGGTGCTTGAACCTTAGGAAACACTTAGGCTATAGTAAAAAGAGGGGGAGCAGGTGGAAATGGCCCCCCTGTGGGAATGACACACTCTGTACATCTCATAAAGCAGGTCTTTTATGGGAAGATCGTCCCCGTCCCCCCCACCCACCGTTGGATGCAACGAGCACAGCAGAGTCCTGACAATAAGTCATGCACAAATCGAAAAGGTTGCTGACATTTTCGGTTATGTGTCTTTTCATTAAAGGTAACTACCACTTTAAGCAAATTGTTTCAGGGATCGGAATGTAGCAATAGCCGATCTAATTAGTGTAGGCTGTAATTTAGGAGGGTTCGTTATGTCACAGACATTATGACTCCTGGGTATTACTAAAGGACTCATTTGTAGTACTTGGAATGAATTTCTCGCGAACACGGATAATGGTGTCCCTGTACCTCGAGCGCGGCTCGAAGATGACATTACAGGTTTTAAAGTCTCTGTGTTTTGGGTGAGGATTAGGTTCCCAGACAATCGTAAACAGACCTTCAAATGACAGAGACTTGTGTTTTGCAGAGTACACGAAATAAATATGTCCATACAGCAGTTCTTTTCTTGAAAGGTGGGGTGGATGGTAGAATTTGTGTTCAGTCCTGAACCCTTCCACATATGAAGAAGGCCCAGAAGGTTGGCGGGGGGGGGGGGGAGTTTCTACAGCAAGAAGCCGCGGCAATTGTCTTCAGAGCCTTATTTCACAAAGTAGATGTTTGGGCTTGACTTTATTCATACGTTCTCGCTTCCTGTATTGTATTGATTCTGTTCAAGATTTTATGTGCAAGATTCTGTACAAGATTTTATGTGCAACTGACCGGGCCGTCCACCAAAGGGGACTTCCTCACCCAAAGAGTGATTAATGTATGGAATTCACTGCCACAGGAGGTGGTGGCAGCTACAAGCATGGACAGTTTCAAGAGGGAATTAGATAAACATATGGAGCAGAAGTCCATCAGTGGCTATTAGCCACAGGGTATAGATGGGAACTCTCAGTCTGGGGCAGGTGATGCACTCTGTTCTTGGTGCTGGAGGGGGCAGCAGTGGGAGGGCTTCTAGTGTCCCAGCCCCACTGCTGGACCTCCTGATGGCACCTGGTATTTTTGGCCACTGTGTGACAGAGTGTTGGACTAGATGGGCCATTTGCCTGATTCAACATTCAACATTGGCTTCTCTTATGTTCTTATGTTCTTATGTATCCGCTAGATAGGAACTCTCAGGCTGGGGCAGGTGATGCACTCTATTCTTGGTGCTGGGGGGGGCAGCAGTGGGAGGGCTTCTGGTGTCCTGGCCCCACTGCTGGACTTCCTGATGGCCCCTGGTATTTTTGGCCACTGTGTGACACAGAGTGTTGGACTAGATGGGCCACTGGCCTGATTCAACATTGGCTTCTCTTATGTTCTTATGTTCTTATTAGGATGTCGGTCCCACAATTGTAGGGCGTCTTCATTGGACAGTCCTATCGAGAGCTATATTTCACAGCCATGGAAGGTACAAACCCAGCAAGAAACCAGTTTTGCAAATAACTCAGAAAACCTGGTTTTTAAAAGCAAAACCTGTTGAAAGTACACTGGTTTGTGATTGGTTGAAGTGGTCAGCCGTGCACCTGCTAAGCTGTGGAGTCTTGTGAGCAAAAATTCGGCTGAGTTCAGACTGGCAATTTGCCCCGCTATACCCCAGTTTCAGCGACATTTTTAAAGCAGTTTAAAGGGGGCGTTCACACAGGCACATCTGCCTGGCGTTCCCCACCCGTAGGCAACCCGTGCTGTTCTGCTTTGCTCCTGCATTTAATAAATACTTCATAAAAGTGGTAACAAATCCCCAAAGAGTTCCTTTATGCCGTGTTTGTCCACCTCCCAGCAGTGTGAACGCTACGTGGAAAAGCCGGGAGCAACCCACGTTGCGCATAAGGGAGCAGCGATATGATTGGCTGCGCTCCGCTCTACCACCCAATGTGGTGCCAGCACAGCGGGATCCTCCCCAAATCGGCTGGATGCCTATGTGTGTATGGGCACATGAGCGCGCTCATGCGCTCATGCGCTCATGCACTCATACACACATGGGCATCCAGCCGATTTACCAGGAAAAGGCCATTTACAACCGCACCTCCAGGCCAGCAGTCTGAATGCTCCCGCGCGCCTCCTCCCAGTATGCTCCTACATCAGTCCGAGCTGTGTGACCGGGAAAACCCGGAACAGTTTATTCTGGAGCTTTTTTCCCCACAACTGGCTCCCTCTGCAAATTGCCAGTCTGTCCTCAGCCTTTGTGAGCTACTGGCTTTCCAGTTGTGAGTGAGCGATTTGACGACTGCATGAATTATGTGAGCCGGAGGCTAAAAAACTGTGAACTAGCTCACACTAACTCAGCTTAGAGGGAGCACTGGTGGTCAGAGAGACCGCCCTCTTGACTGCTGAGACTGACAATGTGACGGAAAATATCTGTTCTTAGGACTGTTCTTCTTACCCGTAATGGAAGATCATGCATATATCCCGAAGAAACCCTTCATAAGGAGATGTGGTGAACTTTAACATTGACAAAAACATCTGTTGGGATAAATCAATTATTGGATGTAGTGCTGACATCTTGGCGATTATTGATTCCCTTATTGTTTGGCTAGGTATCTATCCCATGAGCTCTCTGACATATACAAAAGAAGCAATTAGATAAAGCTGTTTTGATTTAATGTTGGTTTTAATGAAGGCCCTTCAAAGATTTTTTTTTCCCCAACAGTGCTGGTCGTATCGGTATTTTGAAGAAACGCCAGCTGATCAGTCACATCGAATGCTGATGCTCCTCAACCTGAAGGCCTCTCCTCATTCATACCTCCTGTCCCCATGACAAGCTCTCCCTATGAATGAGCATCATCTCGATAGCGACTCAGACCCTAGGTCCACCTAGGTCAGTATTGTCTACTTAGACTGGCAGCAACTCTCCGGGGTCTTAGGCAGAAGTCTTTTGTATACCTACTGCCCATTCTCTACCTGGAGATGCCAGGGATTAAACTAGGGGCCTTCTCCATGCCAAGCAGATGCTCTCCCACTGGGCCACAGCCCCTGAGCCCAGCCCCTGAGCCCCGATTCAGTCCTTGTGGTATCAACAGTTTTAAAAGGAACGGATAGGAAGAAATGGGAAAGACCTCCACCCATAACTCTGACTGCCAGTCAGAGTAGACCACAGTGACTTTGATAGACCAACAGTCTGTCACAGGATGAAGCAACTTCATATGTCCAGGAACTGGGTGAGATTAACCAAAGAGGAAGTAGTAACCTTGGTATGATGTATCAACAGAGCTCTATGGATTAGTTTAAGTCATTCCTTAGGGACAAGACGCAGAGAGTTGCTGTCAGAGACCAGTTTTCATTGGCGTGGGACTTGACCTGTGGGATTCACAAGACTCAGTCTTATCAGCCATGCTGTTAACCTCTATGCATTTTTATGGTTTTGGAGTAGGTGGTCATCAGTTTGCTGATGCTTGAATTTTGTTTTATATACTGCCTACATCAGTACGGTCACATTGGTGTGTTTTTTTTTAAAAAAAATGTCTTGTATCTAAAAATCCCATAGTAAGAAAAAAAAACCCTTACTCGGTATGCACGAAACGTAAACCGATCAATTGCCCATGGGATGTGGGGATTTGTGAAAGTCCATTAAACTGATTAATAATTGGTTTGCTGACAAGTTAAGTGTCTCGTTGCCGTTAAAACTAAGTATATTTTTAACATATCTGACTTCCTCCTATTATCTGTCATCTCCGTGGGAAAGATGGTCAAGTTAAAAAGGCCGATAATTGGAAGCGTGTCAGTGCTTTCGTATCATTAACATATTCAAGTTGTTACATTAGGTCTGGTCTCTCCACTTAGAGTCATTTCGCATGGCCAAAATCAGTCCTTGACTATTGGCACTTACATCAAAAAAGTTATTGTGTGTGTGTGTGTGAGAGAGAGAGAGATAGAAAGCGAGAGAGAGAGGTCCCTGTTCTTGTAAGGTCACCAGACTTTCAGAAAGCTAAAGGACGGTCAGTTTGCAGATGTCAAGTGATGCTTCCTAATTTAGTTCATCACTCCACACCAGCGATTCTCCTTTCAGTGTGCATTATCCTAGTTCTTTCTGCTCTAACATCTTCCAATATCTGAAGGTCTTCTGTTCCATTATTTATTTATTTGATTGATTGATTTCTTTTCCTCCTGCAAACCAGGTGTCAAAGATACTTGCAAGATGACGAACCATCTAAAGATGACAGGGAGAGCCCCCCCCCCCCGACTGTCCCATCCATCAAAGAAGATAATTTGGTGGATAAACCTAAGGGACCGCCTTTCCCCACATGTTCCCCAGAGAGCACTATGGGTCAGGGTCCCTAAACCACCTGGCCCTACCAGGCTCCAGAGAAGTCAGGCTGGCTGCAACGAGGGCCGGGGCCTTTTCAGTGGTGGCTCTGCACTGGTGAAATTTATTTATTTATTTATTTATCATTCAATTTCTAGCCTGCCCTCCCCGCAAGCAAATGAGCTCCCGGAAGACATCAGGGCCCTGTGGGGCCTTTTACAGTTCCGCAGGGCCTGCAAGATGGAGCTCTTCCACCGGGCCGTTGATTAGGGAGCCGCACCCAAGCAGCTAAAGCCCTGGCCCAACATCAACATTAATCTCATTGTTGACAGCCAAGTAACCCAGATCATGATGTCAGCCAGCTATTACCAGAGAATGCTGCCATGTTCGCCATCTGATACAAACTAGCACTTTATATCTATACATTTTATAATTATGCTCATACTGTACCGTCTTGATTTTATCAACTCTTGTTTTAATTGTTTTACATCTCTATGTTAGCCGCCCTGAGCCTGCCTTGGCAGGGAGGGTAGAATATAAATCAATCAAACAAACAAACAAATAAATAAATAAACGAGAGAGGGGCCTTTTCAGTGGCTGCCCCGCAATGATGAAACTTCCCCATGAAGGTGCCTCTGACCCCCCTCACTTTCATTCTTTAGGAGGCTCGCTGAAGACAGTTTTGTTTCGGGCTGTAGCTGGTTAAGTTTACTAGCAGTCCTGAACTGCGATGTTAAATTTTGGGGGGGTTATGTTTTTAATGTATTTTATTGTTTGTATTTGATCTGTGTCGAAGACGGCCTTAGGCTCTGTATCAAAGCAAAGTGGCTCATTAATGCTTTCAGTGAAATCACGACACAACAAGAAAACGAGAGAAGCAGCCAGGAGGTGGGGCTGAGCAGATGGAAGGAGCAGATGGAAGGAAGGAAGGAGGAGTGCAAATTTAGGTTGCCAGCTCCAGGTTGGGTAATACCTGGAGATCGGGGGGAGGGGGATTCTGGGAAGAGTGGGGTTTGGGGATGGGAGGGACTTCAGCAGGGTATAATGCAATCTTCTTTGCTCCACCAAAAATCCACCTCCTCCTCTTTCTCCTCCTCCTCCTCCTCTTCTTCTCCTCCTTCTCCTCCTCTCCTCTCTCCTCCTCTTCCTCCTCCTCTTCTACTTCTTCTTGCCTTCCTCCTCCTCCTCCTCTCTTCTCTCTCTCCTCCTCCTCCTCTTCTTCTTCTCCTCCTCCCCCCCTCCCCTTTGCTCATGCCACTCTGTAAAAGTGTATCCCCGGCATTATGTAACTAGAGAGAGACTTACATCTGTGTAGGAGGGACTGCGAATCTCATTTTCAGCAGATTTACTAAACTTTGGCCCACGGCACCACCAGTGAAACATCACAATGCCATTCAATCATTTTAACGGGGCTCCGGAACAGCCCTAGTTGTATTCCTGCTGCCGTTAGATCATAATCTGGCTCAAGCGCAAGCACTTTAGAGAATCCAGGGAGGGATTTTGTATCCTCTTTTCAGATCCATCTATCAAATTGAGCTGTCGATGTGCTTTTCTGGGACGGAATTTAGGTTTCAAGTATTGCCTGTTTTAATCAAAAGCAGCCATATAGGCTGTCCCCTTTTTGCCACTGGCCCGGGCGGGGGGAGCACTCCAAGGCATTTTTCAAAGCATTGCAGTTTTTAAACCTTCTTTGCCACTAATCTAATTCCATCATTATTTAATCTCAAGCTGGATCAACTCTAAGACTGTGGCATTCCAAGGAAGATTTTTCAGGGGTCTCTCAAGGAGGAGAGAAGCACTGGTAGAAGTTTGCCACCACTGTCGATCCTTCCCTGCAAGAAACTTTACAAGAGTCCTTGAGTCTACACAGGGTGACCGACAACGATCAAGGTTCCATCACAGCCTCCAGAAGTCAGGCTATGTTTACCAGCGCAAGGGCCTTTCCTGCGTTGGCTTCTCAGCTGCGGAACTCTCTTCCGGCCAGATGATCTAGAGAGCATTTTCACACGCACTGAACAGTGCACTTTCAATGCACTTTCTTTCCACTCTAGAAATCGTTTGCAAGCACAGTAAAAACCAGTTGCAAAGTGCACTCAAAGTGGATTGAAAGTCCATTGTTCAGCATGACTGAAAGCAAGATCACACTGATGTCATGTTTAAGAGGCCCCATAGCATTACTGCTAGAACTGGTAATTTAATAATTTGAGTATATTTCTTTGATTTAGATGCCCCTATAATCTGGGAGCTGACACCACCAGGTCGTACATAAATCACGCTCCAAACTCCCTCCACACACGAATTTACCATGTGTCTCCATTAGGCGCCAAGTGAATTCCATCCAGCTTGCGTTTTGTCACAAACCCCGGATGTTCTTTCACAGAGTAATGTCAATTTCGAGTTAGGATCCTTCCATTACTCTATAAATCTTACAATCCCTCATAATGCAGATGGAGACCTGATTGCCAAACAATCCTGGCTAGCTTTAGGTTACTTCGTGACTTTATGGGAGAAGTGAGAATCAAACCAGGAACTCCCTTTCAAAGTGGCAACTTGCTTTTGTGGCAAAATATACACGTCTGGGTATCTCTGCCCATGTGTTTTCCCATGAGGATCAACTGCAGTTTGGGAGAATCATTTTGGATCATGAAAGAATCATGGGTAGAAAGAGTCCCCTCTTCCTTGGTCACTTCCCCCCAGTCTTGTAGTGGTTAAGAGCGGAGGACTCTAATCTGGGGAACCAAGTTTGATTCTCCACTCCTCAGCATGAAGTCTGCTGGGTGACCTTGGGATAGGCGTGCCTGCCTCCAGGTGGGACCTGGGGATCCCCTGGAATTATAGCTCATCTCCGGACAACATAGATCAGTTCCCCTGGAGAAAATGGATGCTTTAGAGGGTGGACTATATGGCACTGTATGCACTGAGGTCCCTGTCCTCTCCAGGCTCCACCCCCAAACCGCCAGGATATTTCTAACCTGGTTCTGGCAACCCCTACCCCCCCATGGCCCAATGGTGGCCCAGGGGGACCAGTTTAGCCAGAGATCCTGGAAGGGGGAGGGTTGCCCTCTTCTGGGCATAGAGCTGGGGTCACGGGGGGTGGTGGGGGGAGATATTTGTGAATTTCCTGCATTGTGCAGGGGGTTGGACCAGATGACCCTGGAGGTCCCTTCCAACTCCATGATTCTATGAAACCTTCTTTGGCTCAGTCACAGTTCTCTCAGAACTCTCTTGGCCCCACCTACCTCACAAGGTACCTGTTGTGTGGAGAGGAAGGGAAGACGATTGCAAGCCGCTTTGAGACTCCTTAAGGTAGAGAAAAGCAGGGCACGAAAAAACAACTCTTCTTCATCTAACCTGCAAGTTAGGCCCCAAAAAATGATGAGACCAATCCTACACGCTTCTGCTCAGAATCCCATTTAGGAAAGTGTTCTTATGAGTTCAGTCGATGGAACACCTGATACACAGGTCTTTTGCATCGAGCCCGGTTTGGCCTTCAGACTGTCGCAGGGCACCCCCTAACGGCTCCTGACCTCTATCTGGAGGAAGATCAAACGTCAGCTCCTGAAAATGATTGTTCCTTTCCATTTAAGACTAATCTTCTACAAGATTTCCCTCATTCAATTGGAGCCAGCTGTTCTTTATCCAGGATCTAATCTCCTTTGAGCACTGAGTTATTTGGAATACAGTAGTTCGCATTGGATATTTTATGCTGGTGAGATCATTGGCACTACAGCCAAGTTCTTGAAGATGGATTTGGTCTACCTGGGTGATGGATTTATATTTAAGTAGAGCCTCTTTAAGGTAAGCTACAAGCCAAATCCTGTAGTGTAGCACCAATTAGAATTATTACATTCTGGTACGGTTTGAGAAATGGAGCCGCAATGTCCCACGACCATCTTTTTTCCCTCTCATGTTTTTATGCTGGGCAGAAAGTGGTTTGTTTTTTTCCTTGTAGCAATGCCTTGTGAAGAAGAAGAGATTGAATTTATACCCTGCCCTTCACTTCCCAAAGGAGTCTCAGAGCAGTTTACAATCTCCTTTCCCTTCCTCTCCCCACAACAGACAACCTGTGAGGTAGGTGGGCCTGAAAGAGCTCTTTTGAGAACCGCTTGTGAGAGAACAACTCTGAAAGAACTTGTAACTGACCCAAGGTCACACCAGCAGCTGCATGTGGAGGAGTGAGGAATCAAACTTGTTTCTCCCAGATTAGAGTCCGTGCTCCTAACCACTACACCAAACAACAGGTATCTTGTGAGGTAGGTGGGACTTAGAGAGTTCTGCATAAGAACGTAAGAGAAGCCAATGTTGGATCAGATCAACGGCCCATCCAATCCAACACTGAGAGAACTGTGACTGGGAAAAGGGCAGATGAGCCATAATTTATCAGTGTTAAGATTCATTTGAAATATGGTGTTGGTGGAGAGTTTTATGGATATCGCAGGCCACCAAAAAGGACAAATAAGGGAGTTCTAGATCAAATCAAGCCTGAACTCTTCCTAGAAGTGAAAATGACTAAGCTGAGACTATTGTACTTTGGCCACGTTTAAAAGAAGACGAGAGTCACTGGAAAAGAAAACAATGCTAGGAAATGTTGAAGGCAGCAGGAGAAGAAGAAGGCCCAACACGAGATGGATGGACTCTGTCAAGGAAGCCACAAATACCCTCATGCAAGACCTGAGCAAGGCTGTTAACAATAGGACATTCTGGAGGTCATTCATTCATAGGGTCACCATAGGACAGAAGTGACTTGTCAACACTTAACACACACATAAGATTATTGAAATCAAGAATGCCGATCTCTGCATTGGATCCTGGCCATAATGTACAAAGTGGTCCTTGTACGATGTGGGTGGAGGCTGATGAAGCTAAATCCTCTACTACATCGAGGAACAAATGGAATTTGATATCATAGGCTGAGTTCAGACTGGCAGGATGAAGCACGAGGGAGTTGTGGCAAAAAGACCCGGAACAACGTGTTCTGGGTATTCCCGGTCACGCTACACCAACTGATGTGGGAGCATACCGGGGAGGAGGCGCAAGGGAGCGTTCACACTGTTGGCCCGCCCCTGGCGGAGGTGCAGCTGTAAGCGGCTTTTAAAAAAAATCCGACTGCATGCGCTTATGTGCTTATGCGCATCAGCGATTGGGGCACCTTGTTCACGGCTTTTAGCGTCCACGCTTCCGGGAAGCAGGATCAATGCACTCTCCAGGGTTTGCGACCGCTTTCACCTGATACTTTTTAAACTCAGGAGGAAAGCGTTACGAGGCGGGTTGAGTACGGCTGGGGAATGCCTGACCATTGTGCCTGTGTGAACCGGCCCTTTTAATCCATTTGTGAAACGTTTCTGAAACTTGCCTCTATCGGGCCAAACTGACAGTCTGAACTCAGCCATAGTTAAGAACATAAGAGAAGCCAATGTTGGATCAGGCCAATGGCCCATCCCATCCAACACTCTGTGTCACACAGTGGCCAAAAACACCAGGTGCCATCAGGAAGTCCACCAGTGGGGCCAGGACACTAGAAGCCCTCCCACTGTTGACCCCCCCCCAAGCACCAAGAATACAGAGCATCACTTGCCCCAGACACAAGAACATAAGAGAAGCCAATGTTGGATCAGGCCAATGGCCCATCCAGTCCAACACTCTTTCACACAGTGGCCAAAAACACCAGGTGCCACCAGGAGGTCCACCAGTGGGGCCAGGACACTAGAAGCCCTCTCCCAGCACCAAGAGTACAGAGCAACACTTGTCCCAGATTGAGAGTCCCTATCTATACCTTGTGGCTAATAGCCACCAATAGACCTCTGCTCCATATGAGTATCCAATCCCCTCTTGAAGCTGTCCATGCTTGTAGCCACCACCACCACCTCCTGTGGCAGTGAATTCCATGTGTTAATCACTCTTTGGGTGAAGAAGTAGTTGTATTTATAGAAGTGGTTTGTTAAATTAGCATGCAAAACAGTAAGGACACATTTTTTTAATAGATCAAAAGAATGACAAGCTTAGTTCCTGGTTATCATCTGTTTCAGCTCAACTGGGGGGGGGGAGGACAACATAGGTCATAATATGTTAGAACTGGAGATTGATGTGCCTGCATTTTTGAGAACCCTGTCCATAGACCCCACCCATCTCCTTTCAAGCATGGCGGTGAGTTTTACAGCATCTTGGCGGTGTAGAGTGTTGTCCTTGTCCCCAAAACAAAGAACTGCATTTAAATCTACCGTTCCAAATTACATTACATATTCAATTATATTCTTAATTGCTAAGAGAAGAAGAAGAAGAAGAAGAAGAAGAAGAAGAAGAAGAAGAAGAAGAAGAAGAAGAAGAAGAAGAAGAAGAAGAAGAAGAAGAAGAAGAAGAAGAGGAGGAGGAGGAGGAGGAGGAGGAGGAGACTGGATTTATACCCTGCCCTTCACTCGGCATCTCAGAGCTGGCTTACAAACTCCTTTCCCTTCCCCTCCCCACAACAGACACCCTGTGAGGTAGGTGGGGCTGAGAGAGCTCTTTCAAGGACTGCCCTTTCAAGGACAGCTCTTGTCAGAACTATGGCTTGCCCAAGGTCATCCAGCAGCTGCAAGTGGAGGAGTGAGGAATCAAACCCAGTTCTCCCAGATTAGAGTCCGTGCACTTAACCACTATTCCAAACTGGCTCCAAATTTTGCTTCAGTAAAACACAGACTTAACTGATAAAATCCTTTTTCTGGGATATGATACGTAATTCCATGTCATTGTTGGATGAGGTGTGCGTGCACACGAAACCTCATACCTTGAATAAAACTTTGTTGGTCTCAAAGGTACCACTGGACTCTATCTTTGTTCTAAACCTTTCCCCCATTTGCAGTGGCCATTGCTCTGGTCATTCTGTTTTGGGAACAGGCCCCGTGGAGGTGGAGGAAATCAGATGGTCTGTTTGCACTAGTCTGCAACAGTTAAGTCTAGGTTCTGTCTCCGGGCGTATCGCTGCTTGCTCCCTCTGAGATGTTTGCAGAGTTATTGTCATGATCTATCTAGCAGGCCATTTTTTTGAGGCTGAGAGCTGTTATGGATTAAGCCCCATGGAAAGTAATATGGGCTGGAACTTGAGGGGAATTTGAGCGCTGGGATGGATGGATATCGACACACAGCTTGAGCCAAAACCATCAGAAAAGCTCCACAAGCTACGTTTTCAAGCATCGGAGGGGAGCAAAGAGAACGGCGTCATAATCAAACGTTGCTCGGGGAACAGAAGATCCGTCACATCTCAGGCAAGGTTCTCAAATCTGCATGAAGTTTCCTGCTGGTGGATCTCTTGATGGTCTGTTTTATTAAGTACGCCCCCACCCCCTGCCCTTTCCGCAGGTGTCAATGTCATTTTTGGGAGGATGACATCAACATTCTTGCATTACATCTGAAAAATGAAAAAAAAAAAACATTCCTGAAGGTCTTTTTGTAAAAAATATGATTTTTCTTTCCCTCTCTGTTTGGAGGAAAGCTACAGCCCCCATACCCTGCCCAGCACACTAAGGAAGACATTGATTCAGACTAGGATAATAAAGACCAAATTGACCATTAGGTAGGGAGGATTAATTTTCCTACAGTCATAATTGGGGTAAGAATGAGTTCATACAAGAGGGACCGTGATCCAGTAGCAGAGCACATATTTTGTGTGCAGAAGGTCACAGGTTCAATCCCTGGGAGGTGCAGATGATACGAAGCTGGGTGGGATTGCTAATCCTGAAGAAGACAGAGTCAGGATTCAAAATGGTCTAGATAGGCTGGAACAGTGAGCCGAGACAAATAAAATGAATTTCAGTAGACATAAGTGCAAAGTCTTACACTTAGGTACAAAAAAATCAAAGGCACAGATACAGAATGGGAAGGACTTGGCTTGACAGCAGCATGTGTGAAAGGGATCTAGGTGTACTGGTTGATCACAAGCTAACCATGAGCCTGCAGTGTGATGTGACTGCGAAGAAAGCTAATGCAATCCTAGGATGCATTAACAGAAGCATTGTGTCCAGATCATGGGAGATGGCAGTCCCACTCTATTCTGCTACGGTCAGGCCTCACCTGGAGTACTGTGTCCCATTTTGGGCACCACACTTTAGGAAGGATGTTGACCAGCTTGAGCATGTCCAGAAGAGGGCAACCAGGATGGTGAGAGGGTTAGAATCCAAGTCTTATGAGGAAAGGCTGAAAGAGTTGGGTATGTTTAGCCTGGGAAAGAGAAGGCTTAGAGGGGACATGACTGCAGTCTTCAAATATCTGAAGGACCATCATGTAGAAGATGGAGCAGATCTATTCTCTCTTGCTCTGGATTGCAAGACTAGATCTAATGGGTGGAAATGACAAGGGAGTCGTTACTGGCTAAATATCAGGAGAAACTTCCTAACTGTAAGAGTGGTTGAGCAGTGGAACAGTCTGCCTTGGGAGGTGGTGGATGCTCCTTCACTGGACGTTTTCAAGTGGAGGCTGGATGACCATCTTTTGGGTATGTTGTAGGACTACCTTTCAGCTGTGCTCCTGCAGAGTGCAGGGGGTTGGACTAAATGACCTGCAAGGTCCCTTCCAACTCTAACATTCTACGAATCCATGATTCTGTGATCTGGTGTTAGTATTTACTTTCATTTATTTACATTATTAATAGCCTGCCTTTCTTGTAAGGGCTCAAGGCGGAGTACACATGAAGTCAGTACAATCAACTAAGTGGGACATTCAAAAACCAATGCATTAGGATTTTAGCACCCGACCTGGACCCCTTTTCCTTATGAAGCTTACTCTCCTCTGTACATTTGAAGCACTTGCAGACCAGATATGAGGGGAGTTGCAACAATTCTCACCACTTGCTTTTAATTACTGTATGTTGTTGGATATGGCTTTTGTGTTTTCATGTTTTTAGAACTTTCTACATCACCTGTTGTTGTTCAGTCACGCAGTCGAGTCCGACTCTTCGCGACCCCATGGACCACATCACGCCAGGCCCTCCTGTCTTCTGTCGTCCTCTGGGGTTTGCTTAATTTCATGTTTGTTGCATCAATAACACCATCTAACCATCTCATCCTTTGCTGTCCCCTTCTTCTTTGACCTTCAATCTTTCCCAGCACCAGGGTCTTCTCCAGGGAGGGCTCCCTTCTCATTTGGTGGCCAAAGTACTTGAGCTTCAGCTTCAGTGTCTGGCCTTCCAGGGAACAGTCAGGGTTGATTTCTTTTAGGATCACCTAGAGCCCCATAGTTGTGGGGACAGGTGATTAATAAATGGAAATAACAACAACAACAAAGATTGTCCCAGAATTTCCTGCCTGGGATAGCTTGCCTGCTTCTTCATCCATTGTCACCAAGCCCAGCCCCTCCAATTGGCAGTGCATTCTGGGCTCCATAGTCTCATTCTTCTCTCCTCCTGGGTCAGCTATGGGGAAGACAGGAAAGAAATTGGGGGGGGCAGAATCGCTTGTCCCTGGATCTTAGTCATCACCTATCTCAATCCAGGTGTTCAGACAGAGTTAGGAACCTGAGATGTGGTTTGTAACATTTGACTCCGAGAAGCCCAGATTTAAAAAAATCACCACAACCCCGAGGATACATCAGATGGGAAAGCGGGGAGAGATCCATTAGCATTAACTCAGGCGTATAAAGAGACAAAGTACAGAGTTTCCTTATATTATCCAGCTGTTTCTTCTCCATCTTTCCAAAAGAACCCACATATGTACAGTTTCCAACAAAATATACCGAGAGGGAATATCAATGGTTATGTTGGGGGGGGGTGGAACACCTCAGATTACCTCATGTTCTTTGGATTTCTTCTCTTTTCTTGTCTTTTTCCCCCTCCCTGAGCTCATTGTACTGAAATCTGTCAAGATCGGACAGGTGTTATTTCAACGCTGTCCTAAATAGCTTTCCTACTGCCTTGCTGTGCGGATTGATCCGCTCTCGCCCCCCCTTCTTGCCGTTCTGAGGTCCGACACAGATGTAAAAGAGATTAAGGCCGTACAGGAGGAAGAGCGCTTGAGATTTTTATTTTATTTTTTTGCTGAGCTCCTCGACAATAAAACACAGGGAGGTGAATAAAACGCCGCGAGAGACAGCTGCAAAATGACGAGGGTCGTGACTGATCGCTCCCAGGGATGACAGCTCAGCAAGTCTCTTTCCCCCCCTCCTCCTTTTCATATATCCGTAGTCCTGAAAACGTCTCAAGTCTATCCAACGAGCCGAAATATATGTACCGTCGAGAAGATAACTCCGGGTTGTTTGTCAAAACTTGCTTTCCTGGCTTCCTTGACTGTGTTAGAAGAGAACCTTGCCAAAAAAAAATCTCTTAACTTTGATTTCTAAAAAAAAACAAAAAAAACAAAAAAAGCCATAAAATACAGATATACAACTTTGTAACATTCTCAAGAACAAGTCGATTGGAAAGTGTCCACGTTCGCATTTGAAGAGAAGAAGAAGAAGAGATTGGATTTATACCCTGCCCTTCACTGCCCAAAGGCGTCTCAGAGCAGCTTACAAACTCCTTTCCCTTCCCCTCCCCACAACAGACACCCTGGGAGGTGGGTGGGGCTGAGAGAACTTCTGACAGAAACTGTCCTTGAGAGAACAGCTGTGCCAGAGCTTGTGACTGACCCAAGGTCACATCAGCAGGTGCAAGTGGAGGAGTGGGGAATCAAACCCGGTTCTCCCAGATAAGAGTCCGTGCACTTCACCACGACACCAAACTGGCTCTCTTCACAAAAACGTACACATCCAATACCATTTGAAGAGGAAACTTGGTGGATGGAAGGTGACGGCAATAACAAAAAGCTGTCCTCTTCGGATCAGCCCTAGCCTGGCTGGCCCAAGCTAGTCTGATCTTTTCTGATCTCAGAAGCTAAGCAGGGTCGACCCTGGTTAGTACTTGGATGGGAGACCGCCAAGGAGGTTCAGGGTTGCTTCACAGAATTAGACAATGGCAAACCACCTCTGAGCGTCTCTTGCCTTGAGAACACTAGCAGGTCGCCATAAGTTGGCTATGACTTGATGGCTCTTTCCTCCACCACCACCATCGGCACACCCCCCGATCAGAGAACGGAACGACACACCTTGTGGCCCACCGAGCAGAATACAGTTCATTGGCCACCATATGTGGTACTCCACCATCAACCTGGGATGCTGTCTCCTTTGCTGTCCTTAAAAGATTGCAAAACTGGATCGTTTTGTGTCGTGGTTGGTGTAGTGGCCAGGAGCATGGACTCTAATCTGGGAGAACCGGGTTTGATTCCCCACTCCTCCACATGCAGCTGCTGGGTCAGTCACAGTTCTCTCAGGGCTGTCCTCTCGAAAGCAGTTCTCAAGAGAGCTCTCTCAGCCCCACCTACCTCACTGGGTGTCTATTGTGGGGAGAGAAAGGGAAAAGATATAGTAAGCTACTCTGAGATTCCTTTGGGTACTGAAGGGCAGGGTATAGATCCAATCTCTCTTCTTCTTCTTCTTCTTCTTCTTCTTCTTCTTCTTCTTCTTCTTCTTCTTCTTCTTCTTCTTCTTCTTCTTCTTCCTCCTCCTCCTCCTCCTCCTCCTCCTCTTCTTCTTCTTCTTCTTCTTCTTCTTCTTCTTCTTCTTCTTGTCCTTCTTCTTCTCCTCCTCCTCCTCCTCTTCCTTCTTGTCAAACAGCATGCTGGGCCACCATAGATGGGCATTAGGCAACCCTTGATATGATGAGTTACAGTTGGAAGAATCCTGCCCTAGAAATTGCAATGAGGCAAAAGGGAAGGAGGGTTGTAGGGCCGGTGATGCAATGAGGTTGCAAACGAAAACACTGGCCTTCGCTCCAATCAGTTTCATTCTTAATGCAATAAGACTTGCAGAATTTGAGCTGATCTAAGGGAAATGCAAGTGAGAGCCGGAGATCTTCCCTTCACAAAGTACTCTCTCAGAGACCCCAAGTAGGAGACGGCTCTCTTCTCTCCATTTTATTCTGGAAGGGGTAAGGCTGAGAGAGTGCGATTAGTTCAAGGTCACGCTCGGGACTCTCATGGAAGACAGGGACTTCAGCCTGGGTCTCCCCACTCCTGGTCTGACTCTCTAGCTGTCACACCACCCTGGAACTCCCTAAACTACAGCTGGGACCAGCGTTGCCTCTAAGCTGAGTTAGTGTGAGCCAGCTCACAGTTTTCTTAGCCTCCGGCTCACACGTTTCTGCCTTCGGTCAGGAAGGACGGCTCCAGAGGAAACTAATGTATGCAGGAGCCAAATCGCTCGCCCACAACTTTAATGCCAGGAGCTCACAAAGTAGAATTTTTGCTCACAGGACTCTACAGCTTGGAGGGAACATTGGCTGGGACACACGGCTATTAGTCTCTACCCTTTGGGCCAATGTTCAATGTAGCTGAGCAAGAGAGGAGATTTGACAGTAGTGAGGGGGTAGTTTGTGTTAGCCTGGAGCAATGGAAGAATGGGGAGGCAGAGATGCCAGCCTCCAGGTGGGACCTGGGGATTCTCCCAAACTGCAGATCATCTCCGGACGACATAGATCAGTTCCCCTGGAGAAAAGGGATGCTTTGGAGGGTGGACTCTATGATATTGTGCCCCACTGAGGTCCCTGTCCTTCCCAGGCTCCACCCCCCGACTCTCCAGGAATTTTTCAACCTGGATATGGAGCATATGGCGTGGTGAACATAAGAACATAAGAGAAGTCAATGTTGGATCAGGTCAATGGCCCATCTAGTCCAACACTCTGTCACACAGTGGCCAAAAATACCAGGTGCCATCAGGAGGTCCAGCAGTGGGGCTGGGACACTAGAAGCCCTCCCACTGCTGCCCCCCCCAGCACCAAGAATAGAGTGCATCGCCTGCCCCAGACTGAGAGTTCCTATCTATACCTTGTGGCTAATAGCCACTGATGGACTTCTGCTCCATATGTTTATCTAATTCCCTCTTGAATCCGTCCATGCTTGTAGCTGCCACCACCTCCTGTGGCAGTGAATTCCATGTGTTAATCACTCTTTGGGTGAAGAAGTACTTCCTTTTATCTGTTCTAACCCGACTGCTCAGCAATTTCATGGAATGCCCATGAGTTCTTGCATTGTGAGAAAGGGAGAAAAGTACTTCTGTCTCAGCCTGCTCAATCCCATGCATAATCTTATAAACCTCGATCATATAACCCCTCAGTCATCGTTTCTCCAAGCTAAAAAGCCCCAAGCGTTTAGAGTCTCCAAGCTAAAAAGCCCCAAGCGGTTAGATAAACATATGGAGCAGAGGTCCATCGGTGGCTATTAGCCACAACATATAGATAGGAACTCTCAGTCTGGGGCAAGTGATGCTCTGTATTCTTGGTGCTTGGGGAAGGGGCAACAGTGGGAGGGCTTCTAGTGTCCTGGCCACACTGGTGAACTTCCTGATGGCACCCGGTATTTTTGGCCACTGTGTGACAGTGTGTTGGACTGGATGGGCCATTGGCCTGGTCCAACATTGGCTTCTCTTATGTTCTCTTATGTTCTTAAGTGATGCTCTGTCTTCTTGGTTCTTGTGGGGGGTCAACAGAGGGAGGGCTTCTAGTGCTCTGGCCCCACTGGTGGACTTCCTGATGTCACCGGGTATTTTTGGCCACTGTGTGACAGTGTGTTGGACTGGATGGGCCATTGGCCTGATCCAACATTGGCTTCTCTTATGTTCTCTTATGTTCTTATGGATCTGGCAACCCTACATCCCCATCCCCACCAGGGGGGACCTGGCAACCCTATGAGGAGGGGGACTGGGCTTAGGAAGTACTGTTTCTACACTGCGTTGTGCTATAGTGATCATTCATCTCCTGGATTTTCCTGCCAAGATAGGGGAAAGTTGCTCAATATTCAATGTATGGATTCCATCTCTCTCTCTCTCTCTCTCTCTCTCTCTCTCTCTCTCTCTCTCTCTCTCTCTCTCTCTCTCTCTCTCTCTCTCTCTCTCTCCCCCCCCCCCGGGAGCTTTTAAAAGATGTCAGAACTCAATACAAACTGGAATGTCTGAAAAGTGACCTTTGGGGAAAATAATGTTCATCCCTCTGAGGTCTTCTCCAGTTTTTCTCCCCAAATATTTTACTTGTATAATATATTGTGAACTTCTTCGCTAGGACTCCTTTTCCTTCCAGCAGTATATTCTGTCAACCTAAATTTCATCACCAGCCACACCACGGGACACGTAGCCAAAAGAGCTGAAAAGGATATGCGGCCACACCAGCAACCTCAAACTACATGTTTTGGAGACCACATCACTTATGTGTCATGTTTTATACACACAGCAGCCAAACGACGACTCTGAATATTTCCATGGCCTCTGATACAGTTCCTTGAAAACATTACACTAAGATTAGACAAGAGGATGGGAGATCCATATTTGGAATGTCGAAGCATTTCCTTCTTTCTAAGTAGAAGCACTGTTGGGGCCCTATTTGGTGTAGTAGTTAAGAGCGCAAACTCTAATCTGGGAGAACCGGGTTTGATTCCTCACTCCCCCACATGCAGCTGCTGGTGTGACCATGGGTCAGTCATAGGTTCTTTCAGAGCTGTTCTCTCAAGGGCAGTTCTCAGCCCCACGTTTCTCATAGGGTGCCTGTTGTGGGGAGGGGGAAGGGAAAGAGATTGTAAGCCACTCTGAGACTCCTTCAGGAATTGAAGGGTGGGATATAAATCCAGTCTCTTCTCTTCTCCTTCTATTTATAGGCTGGGGCCATGGCTCAGTGGTCAAGCATCTGCTTTGCAATCAGAAGGTCCCAGCTTTGGTTCTTGGCATCGCAAGATAAAAGGACCAAGTAGTAAGCCATGTGGAAGACCTCTGCCTGATACCCTGGAGAGCCATCACCATTCAAAGTAGGGGATGCTGACCTTGATAGACCAATAGTCTGATTCAATATAAACCAGATCCTGAAGTTGAAGCTCAAATACTTTGGCCACCAAAAGAGAAGGGAGCACTCACTGGAGAAGACCCTGACGCTGGGAAAGACTGAAGGTCAAAGAAGAAGGGGACGGCAAAGGATGAGATGGTTAGACAGTGTCATCGATGCAACGGACATGAAATTGAGCAAACTTCAGAAGACAGCAGAAGACAGGAGGGCATGATCTGGTCCATAGGGTCGTGAAGAGTCGGACTCAACTGTGCGACTGAACAACAACAATAAATGTGATCAGGGTCACAGAATAGGGAAGGACAGGGGTCTTTTGGGGGGGAGCTCACTGGAGCGCAGGAGCCAAGCCCCGCCCCCAGCCGGCATCCCGGGGAGTCTTTCAGGTAGCCAAATGTCAATTTCAGCTCCATTATATCCTATGGGCCATTGAAGTCAATGGTGAAAACATAGGGTATATTCTGGGGGCTGGAGGGGAGGAGTTTGAAAGTTACTTTTTTCCCACCATAGAGAACAATGGAGGGAATAGGGGCAACCTGTTTGGGGGCCCATAGATTGGACCCCTGATCCAATGTTCTTGAAACTTGGTGGGTATCTTGGGAAGAGGCTCCATCAGCTACCCTGTGAGTTTGGAGACTCTCCTTCAACCCCCCCTCCAGCCCCAGAATATATCCAATGTTTTCACCATTGACTTCAATGGCCCATAGGATATAATGGAGCTGAAATTGACATTCGGCTAATTTAAATACAAAATTACAAGGACCTTGCTCAAATAGTTCCTCGTCCCACTAACTCTGTAATATACAAAGTTGCACAATTTGCAGGGAAACCAGGGAAAGAATGTATAGAAGCAAATATCATTAAGTAGATCTGTATGAACTTTCTACCATCTTTCACACCTTGTCTCGGTTAAGGATGTTTGATATCATGTCTGGTTGTTCTTTCGTTTCAGCCTGGTTTGAGTTTTGCCATGACTTGGTTGGTTTCAGGGGAAGACTTTGGCCCCTATGCCCTGTTAGGGTTGCCAGCTCTGGGTTGGGAAATACATGGGTTTGGGGAGGGGAGGACCTCAGCAGGGTATGGTGCCATAGAGTCCACCTGCCAAAGCAGCCATTTCCTCCAGGGAACTGATCTCGGTCATCTGGAAATCAACTGTAGTAGCAGGAGATCTCCAGGTACCACCTGGAGGTTGGCAACCATACTATTATTGGCCATCCAGAGGAACTGGTTGGCCACTGTGTAAGACAGGATGCTGGACTAGATGGACCACTGGTCTGATCCAGCAGGGCTGTTCTTATGTTTCTATGAAGGCCTTGGCCTCTGTGCCCTGTTGTTGGCCCTCCAGAGGAACTGGCTGGCCACTGTGTGAGACACGATGCTGGACTGGACGGACCTCGAGTCTGATCCAGCAGGGCTCTTCTGATGTTCTTATGAAGGCCTTGCTCTCTCTGCCTTGTTGTTGGCCCTCCAGAGGACCTGGTTGGCCACTGTGTGAGACAGGATGCTAAACCGGATGGACCACTGGTCTGATCCAGCAGGGCTCTTCTTACGTTCTTATTGTCCACTATCTAACACTTACGATTAAGGGCTGGGGCAGAGATGCCATAGACTGATATATGGAAACAAGCCCTTTACGGTTACACCGTCCCGCTCCCCGACTGCGTGAGCAGTCAGGGCCATGTTTCCTTCTTCTGGGTTTCCAAGTTGCCAAAAAGTCAAAGGGAAGGGTTTGCAATAGAAGACAGTTTAACTCAAACAGGATATTAACACCCATGTAGTTAAGGAAATCATATTTCCTTTGGATTCACTTTCCGTTCATCCCATAGCACAAAAAAAGGAGGGGGAAAAGGCACATAAGTATAATTCCAGCAGCTCATCAATGTTTCTGAAATGCGAATCACATCCATCGCAAGCACATCAAAAAAACAATCACAGCTGGTGAAAAAGCAAAGTTCTCCAGCTGTTCCACACCCAGGTATGCCTCGTTCCCTTCTTCCCTCTCCCTTACCTCTCTGCTCCTTCTTAAATGCTGAATATTAGCCAACCGGTGATTAACTCGCATATTCAAAGGTCTGTGGATATTAACAGCTTCTTAGGCATATGGGGAAATAGTGTTTTATTCTCTTACTCTGATATGATCCTTCCTCCACTTGATGGGTACAGAGATTTTCTCTCCTTTGCTGCAAAGAGGAGGTTTTAAGTAGCTTATTCCCATTAGCATTAACAGGAATTACCTGTGTAAATCCCTAACATGATGAATAGGGGGAGAGGAAAAAACAGACTTCGGTTATTTCTCTTCTCTCTTGTCAGTGTTGATCTGTCTGAGCTTGTTTAATAGTAGCAACTTATTATCAGTAAGTTTCTTCAAAGAGCTGTTCCATAAATCAGCTCTGGTTTTTTTGTGAGATGAATTGTTAAAGTTCTGGAGCCCGCACCCCCCTTTCACCAAACAAATCCTGCCACTTCAAGCCACAGCTCTTTTTGAGATGAGCTCAAGCAAACAGGAAGTGCTTCAGTCTTTACAGGAAGTATCGAAGACGGGAAGTATCCTTTTCCACTCAGGTGGCACTTCCTGTTTGCCCGTGGAATGGGCAATATGTAGAAAGTGTTAGCTGGACAACAGGGAGATGGGTACCCCTTTCCCAACATTCTGCATGTGGCACCGTCCTACCCATTTACAACAATACAATTTTGCTAACACAGTACTGTTTTGCTGTGGAGATACAGCCTTACTGTATGACTGGCCCTGGGACCTTAGCACTGGCTGGACTGTGCATTCAAAGAAATGAATAAAAGAATGAGACAAAGAGAAAATCACAGATCTTCCTAATTCAATGCTCTGTCAAAAATATGTACTATGGTTCTTACCTTTTCAGCAAGTCCGTGGGCTTTAATTTATACATGAAGCTTTCCCTTGGGGTTGCCCAGTTTGGCTTCAAAATTTCTTGGAGATTTGAGGTCCCATGCCTGAGGAGGCTAAAGTCGGTGGGGGGGCAGGGAGCTTGGGAGTGTCACTCTAGGAAGTCTTATTTCCTAGACTCTGTGGTATACCATAGAATCTGACTTCCAAAACAGGGGAAATAGTCTGTGTAGTCTGGAGAACACTTGTAATTCCAAGAGAACTTGAGGCCCTATCTGAAGGCTGGTAACCCTATTCCCCCCATCCAAATTCACTTTAAACAGAGGACCTAAGCTTTGTGTATATGTGTTTGTACATTTGGGTCTACCTGCTAGTTTGAAGAAAAATGGGGTGGTGCCAGGAGGGAGAGCTCCCGTTATAACAGAACACACTCAAAGTCTGGATTAGAGCAAAAATTATTCTCAGTAGAAACAACAGCATTTTTAGTAAGGTTAGAAGCTTTCCAATGAAGCAGCAAAATGGCTGTCCACCATTCTGGAGTTCAGAGTTAGCATCACATAGCTGCAAGACGTTCTGGCAGAAGAGCAAGCATGGTCAATGCCTAGAGCATCGAAGTAGGATCTGAGTTTGAACCCCCCACCCTGCCATGGAAGCTCGCTGGGTAACCTTGGGCTGGTCACACACTCTAAGCCTAACCAACCTCACCAGATCATCGAAGACAAAACTGAAGAGAAAACATAGATGTCACAATGATGTAAGGACTCCCCATTGGCAAGAAAGGTAGTGTACAAAATGAGTAGAAAAGTAGAATAATGAAGAGGAAGAGGACGGAGGAGGGGGAGATTGGATTTATAACCCGCACCCTTCACTCAGAGTCTCAGAGTGGCTTACAGTCTCCTTTTCCTCCCCTCCCCACAACAGACACCCTGTGACGAAAGTGAGGCTGAGAGAGCTCTTTCCAGAGCTGTCCTTGAGAGAGCAGCTCTGACAGAACTATGGCTTGCCCAAGGTCATCCAGCAGCTGCAAGTGGAGGCATGGGGAATCAAACCCAGTTCTCCCAGATTAGCAGTCCGCTGTACTTAACCACTATACCAAACTGGCATACACATGCATCTTTCATCCATGATTTTTGAATGGATGTAAATCACCAAGGTACCTTCCAAGGCCAAATGCTTCTGAGAGTACCTAGGTAAAGCTCCAGTTAGTGGGTCATGTGAAAGTTATAAAGGACTGTTTAACATCACTTCCAGATACCGGCCTTCTTAACCACAAGAGCTGGATTCCTATTTTAGACTCAATTCTTTCCTCCGTGTATTATTGTTTGGGTACGCTGACATGCCCTAAAGCCAAGTTCTTCTTCAATGAGATAGCTGCTTCTTGAAGACCAGCCATTAGCACATTAAGTACATTATGTTCTCTTATTTACGGAGGGATTGCATTGTGGCATGGCTAGCATGTTGTTGGCATTGCTGTTGTAAACCTCAGCTTTAGCAGTTTATGGCTCTGATTTAAAAAAAAAAATTATCTCCAGCTGAGTATTTTTATGGGCTTTCTGGTCTTTAGATGAATCCTGGACTCGGGGTATTGTTTCCACCATTCCGTCTGCTTATTTGTTTATGAACTTGCCACAATATCACCACTTATGGAGATGTCGCCACTTGTGGAGTTGAAACCTAATTGTCCAGTACCGGGCATTTCTGATGTAAGGTGCGAAATCCGGTTGATCTGCCTCTAATGAGCGCTTCCACTCGTGCTAAATAATGCCGTTTCAATCCGCTTCAGCAACCAGTTGCAAGTGGGCTTTGTCATTTCACACAGTTGCAAAGTGCACTGAAAGTGGATTGAAAGCGCACCATTGAGTGACTGTCTTCAAACACTCCAGAAGTCTGTCACGCATGCCAGTTCGATACTGACTCTCTTGGAACATATTACGTTTGCACTAAGCCTAGATCTAGACAGAGGGCATGTTTCATTTATTTGAACCAAATTTAAATCCCGCCTTCCGGCTCTCACAAAGGGCCACCAAGGTGGTTAAAATTTACATAATAAAAAATCCCATTTCAAAAACATTAAAAACCAACCTTCCAAAACTCACACATCGTTAAAACCATTAAAAACAGCTAAACTGAATACTAAGACAAAAATAAATAAATAAACGTTGGTCAGGAAGGAGGGGTCACTTAGGAAACACCAAACCAAACAGAAGAAGGCTTCATCAACTGGCGGTAGATGGTGAACAGCAAGGGGCAGCAAGATGAGCAGCTGGAATTCAGAGCTGGGCTGGCTGTCAAAATGGAGGTTCCACGGCTCATTTATCGTGGAAAATAACTTAAACTCTGCTGGATCAGCACAAAGGTCCATTTAATAATCCCCCTTCCTACTGAAGCCAACTAGATTCTTCCACAAAGCTTGCAAACATAGAAGCATAGAATCATAGAGTTGGAAGGGACCTCCAGGGTCATCTAGTCCAACCCCCTGAATAATACAGGAAATTCACAAATACATCCCCCGCCCCCCAGTGACCCTTGTTCCATGCCCAGAAGATGGAGGGGAAACTCCAGGATCCCCGGCCAAACTGGCTTGGAGAAAAATTGCTTCCTGACCCCAAAGTGGCAACCAGCATTTCCCTGGGCATGTAAGAAAGGGCCACAAGAACTAAGCACTGAGGCAGCCCTTCCTGCCCCTCCCTTCTCGTGATCTGCCTAAGTTCACAGAATCAGCATTGCTGTCAGACGGCCATCCAGCCTCTGTTTGAAAACCTCCAAAGAAGAAGAGCCCACCACCTCCCAAGGAAGCCTGTTCCACTGAGGAACCGCTCTGTCGGAAAATTCTTTCTAATGATTCACCGTTAGCAGTCCTCCAGTTTGGTGTAGTGGTTAAGAGCATGGATTCTAATCTGGGAGAACTGGGTCTGATTCCCCACTCCTTCACATGCAGCTTCTGGGTGACCCTGAGTCAGTCATAAGTTCTCTCAGAGCTGTTCTCTTGAGAGCAATTCTCGAAAGAGCTCTTTCAGCCCCGCCTACCTTACGGGGTGTCTGTTGTGGGTGGGGAGGGGAAGAGAAGGGAAACCGCTCCAAGACTCATTCAGGTAGTGAAGGGCAGGGTATAAATCCAATCTCCTCCTCCTCCTCCTCCTTCTCCTCCTCCTCCTCTTCTTCTTTTCCTTCTCCTTGCTGCTTGCCCTCCTGGAACTGGTATAATGAGATGTCCTGCTTTCTGAACATGGGTGTTTCTTTTAGCCACCTCTTGGACCTGCCCTCCTTGTTTATGAACGCCATCTAAGCTGGTGGCCAACATCTTGTGGCTTCAAATGGCCCTGGCGTGGGGGGAACAGCCTCTTCCTCTTCGAGGATGAATGCCCACCCTAGGTCAGTTACTATCCTGCCAAATATGTATAGAAGAAAACCCAACCCATTTTAAAACAAGAAGCCTTTACCTCAGGGTTTTTTTATTTTTATTTACAATGCCCTCGACCTGTAAACCTCACGTCAAAACAGATTTTGTTTTAAAGAAAATAACCCTCGGTTGATGGCGCATACCGAGTTTCAGCCATGAGGAAATGTTTATGCATGAATTACCAACCCATGAGGAAAAAAGAGAGAGAAGAGAAATGGAAACATATACAGGCCATTAACTGTAATGGCAGAACTGGGGCAACGCTTATACACATATACATCATCTTTATTGACGAGTTACAACATTTTACCAGTTTCTAAAAGCTCCGAAGTTGGAAAGTTTGTCATGTGCTGAAGCCAAAGATTAAGGGCAGTAATTCACCGTAGAATTAACTTTTTCTAAGAACCCGAAAATTTACTGGGCTGCAGTTAACCTTTCAAAAATATCACGGGACAGCAGCCGATCAATGGCCAAGTCTTTCGGGCCTGGCAAACGTAATAAATTTGACACACGGCGGCATGCGGGCCAAGCTACAAATCGTGGTGCGCCTTGGCAAACCTCCTACATTCCCCAATAAGTATCCCCCTCGGAAGCTGAAGGATACGTCAGAAGACCACCTTCTCTCTGGGCTGGAGTCAAAATGGGCTGGCTTTTCCAGGAGGACTTCCCTAAGCCTATTCGGTTGGGCACTAGAAGTATATTGAATACATGAAGGTGACTTATGGCCAGGGTGGCTAGCCAGTGGATGACAACCTGGGGCAGTAGTATTGCCAGCTCGGGAGATTTGGGGGGAGGAGTCTGGGAAGGTGGGGCTTGGGGAGGGGATAGACCTCAGCAGGGTATAAGGCCACAGAGTTCATCCTCCAAAGTAGCCATTTTCTTTTTCTTTCTTTTCTTTATGAACAGTTTTATTGGTTTCACAGAAAAAAACAGAACAAAAAAAGAAACAGAAAGAAAAGACAGAAATAGAAAACGAAGACTATACTCATACAGCCATTTTGTTCACATACAACCATTAAGCCCAGGGCTATTTTGGGGCAGGAACGCACAGGAATGGAGTTCCGGCTGGCTCCCGAGTTGGCCATGCCCAGCAGGAACTCAATAGCATAATAGGCCACACCCAACAGCAGAAACTCATTAGGATTGGCTGCATCAGCGGTGTATGGCCTAACATGCAAAGGAGTTCCTGCTCCAAAAAAAGGCCTGGGTTTTGACAACAAACAAGGGAAACAGAATAAGAAGCAAAAGGTGGGTGTGGCTGGATGACCACACTTCTGGTGACATGGGGGTATGGCCTAGTATGCTAATGAGCTGTGCTATCAGGGGTGTGGCCTACTATGCTAATGAGTTTCTGCTGATGGGTGTGGCCTGTCATGCTAATGAGTTCCTGCTGGGCTTTTTCTACAAAAAAAGTCCATTTCTTTTGGGCCATTTATGTCATTTCCATCTTACGATTTAAGGCCTCCCAAGTAAGCTTCTATCCATTTATAAATTTCACCCATTTTCTTTCAAAGTCAGTCTCGGGTTCTCATTCAACTGTAATGTCGATTTGTCCATTTCTGCCGCCATTTTCTCTAGGGGAACTGATCTTGGTCATCTGGAGATCAATTGTAATAGAAGGAGAAGTGGTGGTGGCTACATGCATAGACAGCTTCAAGAGGGGACTGGATCAACATATGGAGCAGAGATCCATCAGTGGCTATTAGCCACAAGGTATAGATGGAAACTCTCAGTCTGGGGCAGGTGATGCTCTGTATTCTTGGTGCTTGGGGAGCAACAGTGGGAGGGCTTCTGATGTTCTGGACCTGTTGGTGGACCTTCTGGTGGCACCTGGTTTTTGGCCACTGTGGGACACAGAATTGTTGGACTGGTTGGGCCATTCGCCTGATCCAACATTGGCTTGTCTTATGTTGTTATGAGATCTCCAGGTGTCATCTCCCTATGGAGGGAGTTTCCTGAGATTCCTAGACAGGCATGATGTCACTTCTCAGCAGGGCTCTTTTTGTAGCAGGAACTTCTTTGCATATTAGGTGACACACCCCTAATGTAGCCAATCCTCCAAGAGCTTACAGAGCTCTTCTTACAGGGGCTATTGTAAGCTCTTGGAGGATTGGCTACATTAGGGGTGTGTTACCTAATATGCAAAGGAGTTCCTGCTATAACAAGAGTCCTGCTTCTCGGGTTTCTATGGGAGTGACTAATGCCATCATGTCAACTGTTATTTTTATTTATTTTATTGTTCTTCTGCTGGCTATCAGAGTGGCAGCAAACAATGGGGCTGGGGGCTGGGAAGATCTCTCACACGCAGTAGTAACTGGCAACCCTTATGGTGCCTCATGCACACATTACAGTGAACACACGTAGTATATTCTTACATTCTATTCAATGCATGTGCAGAGGATTTGAACCCCACATTTATCCAGTTGCTGGCCCCTGGTTTTATTTTTCTTACAAATAGATGTATGCCTATATATATATGAAGGACATATGTGGACTCAGAAACCTAATGGAGACAAGCCAGTGGTTAGGGTTGCCAACTCCCAAGTGGGGCCGGGAGTTCTCCTGGAATTACAACAGATCTCCAAGCTACAAAGACCAGTTCTCCTGGAGAAAATGGCAGCTTTGATGGTGGACTCTATAGCATCTTATCCCTGCTGAACTTTCTCCAGTCACCAATCTCCACTGTCCACAAAGACTCCATCCCCCAAACACCAGGGATGTACCAACCCAAGAGTTGGCAACCCAAGCTAATTCATGTCTACTCTGACTAGCAGTGGATTCCTGCATCTTTCCCAGAATGGTCTATTTGAGATCCCTTAATTGGCGATGCCAGGATTTGAACCTGGGACACTTATCTATCAAGTACATATTTACCTCACTCTCCCTCCCTTCAGCAAATTCAGAAGAGCATACATGGTTTTCCTTTCCTTGTTCATGGAAAGCAGGCATTCATCATTGAGCTAGTGTTCCCCAGGAGGAAATGACTGTTTTGGAAATTGGTCTCTATGGTACTATACCCTGCTGAAGTCCCTTCCCGAACCCCATCCTCCACAGGCTCCAACGCCAAAGTCCCCAGGAATTTCCCAACCCAAGGCTGGTAACCTTACTCCCAATAAAGCTTGCCTGTCCAGAATGAAATCATTGTTCCACTTAGTTCAGCATTCCATACTTGAATATCTTCCCTCCAAAGACTAAGGCACAGGTGGGTCATTGCTACCACCCACTAGTTGAGACCCTTTAACTGGAGGCACCAGGAACTGAGCCTGGAATCTTCTACACTCAAAGCATGGCCCCTGTCCCCAAGCCAGAGCCTTCTGCAGGAGACTGTAGTAGGACTACCCCGGATAAGAACATAAGAACATAAGAGAAGCCAATGTTGGATCAGGCCAATGGCCCATCCAGTCCAACACTCTGTCACACAGTGGCCAAAAATACCAGGTGCCATCAGGAGGTCCACCAGTGAGGCCAGGACACTAGAAGCCCTCCCACTGTTGACCCCCCCAGCACCAAGAATACAGAGCATCACTTGCGCCAGACTGAGAGTCCCCATCTATACCTTGTGGCTAATAGCCACTGATGGACCTCTGCTCCATATGTTTATCTAATTCCCTCTTGAAGCCATCTGTGCTTGTAGCTGCCACCACCTCCTGTGGCAGTGAATTCCATGTGTTAATCAAGGAGTAGGAGGCACTTAAACATGTAACTCGGGTTTGGCAGCAGGACTGCCCTGTCAGGGATCCCAATCTACAGATGGGGCCTAGAGCTCTCCTGCAATTGTACACCGCTTTCCAGACCATGGAGACCAATTTGGCTGGAGAAAATGGCGGTCTTGGATAGTGGCTTTTCTGGCATCTCACCCCTGCTGAGCTCCCTCTCCTCCTCAAACTCCACCCTCCCCTCGCTATAACCCTAAACCTCCAGGAATTTCCCTATCCAGACCTGGCAGCCCTAGAGACCAGGATTGCTAGTTCAGAAGACCAGCACAAAACACTCAAGAGCTCAACGATGGGAACTAATTGAATCAGGGGCTCCCACATTGAGGCTTAAATAATCTCAGAGGGCAACACTTTTCTGAGTGTTGTTCTTGAGGCTTCATAGTGCAAGGATTTAGGACATGATCCTATGAAGAACAGGAGTCCAGATCACTGACCACACAGGCTGCAAGCTGGGAATTTATCCCATGCAGGACTGTTTTCTTGCAGGCCTGCAGGCCTCCAACAATCTTGATGTTTGGGAAGAAAGCATTGGGGGGGGGGCTGCAGCTGGTTTAAGGCCAGGCTCTGCATGGTTGAGGGATGGCTGACCTAGGTTTGCCAGCCCCCAGGTGGGAGTGGAGGATCCCCTGCTTTTGCAGGCTTGGGCCCATCATCAGCCAGCTGGCCATTGGGGAAACTCCGCCCCCAAAAAGACATCCCTCCACAACATCGTCGACATGATGACATCACTTCCAGGAGTGATGTCATCACATGAGCGATGTCGGGAGCGACACTCCACTTCAGGGGCAAAACTCTATGGTTTGTAGCCCTTTTTACCATAGAGTCTTGTCCCAAAAGTAGCGCATCACTCCAATGACACAATGACATCACTTCCGGAAGCACCATGGAGTATCCCCCCAAGTCCCCCAGCCAGCAGCAGGTAAGGACCTGGCAACCCTAGGGTGACCCTGGGGTTTGAAGGTTAACAGTAGGGTTGCCATCTCCTAGGTGGGAAATTCCTGGAGATCTGGGACAAATGCTCACTCTAAGCTGTGGAGTCTTGTGAGCAAAAGTTCTACTTTGTGAGCTACCAGCATTAAAGTTGTGAGCGAGTGATTTGGCCACTGCATAAATTTGTTTGCTCTGGGGCCATCCTTCCTGAGCTAAGACAAACATCTGTGAGCTAGAGACTAAAAAACTGTGAGCTAGCTCACACTAACTCAGCTTAGAGGGAGCACTTGTGGAGAAGACTGGGGAGGCCAGGGTTTGGGTAAGGGAGGGACCTTAGCAAGCATATAATGAGGGATGCCAACATGCCTGGAGTGCAAAAAAAAATGTGCTGTCGTTTTAAAAGGGGCTTCATGTGTGGAAATGGGCAGCCAAGACTCTTTTGTGGCATGGAATTAGATAACATCACCTGGTGTGTAAGAGCCATCAAGTTGCTTCCAGTTTACGGCGAGCCTCTGAATTAATGTCCTCCAAAACGTCCTATTGTTAACAGCCCTGTTCAGGTCCTGCGAACAGAGGGCCATGGCGTACTTGACTGAGTCACCCCGACTGATTTCCCACAAGCGGCTGCACTGCCCTCGCTCTTCCCTTCCTCCCAATTGTATCTGCCAACTTCCCACTACTTGCTGCACGGCCGCATTTTGACCTGCAGCATCCCCCGGTTCCCCCCTCCCCCGGTCTTCTCGATCCTTGTTTTCTGAGATTGAGAAGATGTGGGGGAAATCAGGGGATGTTGCGGGTCAAAATGTGGCCTCGCAGCTAGTGGTGGGAAGTTGATGGATACAATTGGGGGGAAGGGAAGAGACGAGGGTGGCATGGCTGCTTGTGGGAAATCGGTCTCCATCTCATGTCGGGTCTTCTTTTCCTGCTGCCTTCAACTTTTCCGAGCCTTATTGTCTTTTCCGGTGACTCTTGTCTTTTCGTAATGTGACCAAAGTACCCCATTAGGCCTCTCTGTTAAAGGGACAGGACATATTTTCCTCCAGGCAATTGGCAACCCTCATCTAATGCCATAGAGTCCACCCCCCAAAGCAGCCATTTTCTGCAGGGGAAGTGATCTCTACCCCCTGGAAATCAGTTGTAATTCTGGGATATCTCCAGGTCCCAATGGGAGGCTGGCAACTGCATCACTGTGGCTTGCAGTTAGCTATGGAGTGTTCATGTGTTTGAACAAATTTAGATCCCAGTGGCACCTTTAATACCAACAAAGGTTTATTCAAGGTATGAGCTTTCGTGCTTGAATGTTTTCCCATATTATATTTTTTAAAAACTTCTTCTGTGCATAGAAAGCTAACATATCAAGATCAGACCATTTTGCTCTGACCTCTGGTTTTCTAGGTAAAGGTTTCCCTTGCTCGAAAGCCAGTCGAAAGCCAACTCTGGGGGGCGGTGCTCATCTCCGTTTCCAAGCCAAAGAGCCAGCGCTGTCCAAAGACATTCCCATGGTCATGTGGCCAGCATGACTAGACACCGAGGCGCACTGAACGCTGTTACCTTCCCACCGAAGTGGTACCTATTTATCTACTTGCAGTTTCTTGCTTTCAAACTGCTAGGTTGGCAGGAGCTGGGACCGGAGACGGGAGCTCAATCTTTAGGCTTATTAGAGTGGGGTGAAAAACGTCTCCTTATTCTGAGAAAGGAATGCAGCACTCGACGAGTTAACGGCCTGACTACCGTGTCTAATGCGAGCAGCTTCCCTTTGCACAAGTTTAATAAAATAAAATTCTGAATATCAATAAAGTACGTTCTATTTGTCTTGGCATGCCTTCGCCGCTCCGTATCCTTCTTGCTGCAGAAGCCGGCCCTTTGGTGGAAACCTTCCCCGCCGTCCATTGAAGCGGTGCCACAGAAGCTGGAGACGGTTTATGGAAAAGGCTCCAAAGGTATTCAGATTTCTTTGGGGAAAGAAATTCAATTTATTACATTTATATCAATACGTCAGTCGGGAAGAAAGGTCCTAATCGCCAGCTTATTTGTGATTTACATTTTCGTCTTTCTATGAGGTAATGGCATGAGAAAGAAACCCGGAGGTTTGACGTTGAACCAGATGTACGGGCCCAATGTTGTCAGGGAGGGGGGGTCTATAGCTGCTATGGTCGCCAACAGTGGGTTGGGAAATTCCTGGAGATTCGAGGACAGAGCCTGGGGGAGAGCAGAGTTCGGGGAGGCAAAGGAGCTCAGCACCCTCTGAGGCGGCCATTTTCTCTGGAGAACCGATCTCCCTAGACTGAACAGCAGTTGTAATTCCAGGAGAACTCCAGCTGCTGCCTGGAGGTTGGCAACTCTATTAGTTTCCAAGGAAACTTTTTTTAAAAAGAAGACGTGTTGAAAAGATGCCGAGTGTAACATGTTGGGTAGTCTTGGGGCTAAGCCAGTTTGGAGTATTGGTTAAGTGCGCGGACTCTAATCTGGGAGAACCGGGTTTGATTCTCCACTCCTCCACTTGCACCTGCCGGATGACCTTGGGCAAGCCATAGTTCTGGCACAGCTGTTCTTGAAAGGGCAGTTCAGGAAAGAGCTCTCTCAGCCCCACCTACCTCACAGGGTGTCTGCTGCGGGGAGGGGAGGGGAAAGGAGTTTGTAAGCCGCTCTGAGACACCAAGTGAAGGGCGGGGTATGAATCCAATCTCCTCCTCCTCCTCCTCCTCCTCCTCCTCCTCCTCCTCCTCTTCTTCTTCTTCTTCTTCTTCTTCTTCTTCTTCTTCTTCTTCTTCTTCTTCTTCTTCTTCTTCTTCTTGTCACCACTCAAGAGAAACAGAATTGTTGAAGTGAAATGGAGAGGGGGAACCAAGCTGGTTGCCAGCTCCAGCTTTGGAAATTCCAACTGGTGACCAGGGATGGTAGAGTTTGGGAAGGGAATAGAGTTCAGCAGGGATGTGACACCATGCAATCTGCCTTCCAAAGCTTCCATTGCCTCCAGGGAAAAATTTAGTGTGGAGATCCTTCCAAGGGAAATGCAGGCCCTACCTTGCGGCTGGTCGCTCTGTGTTTGTTGGAGGAACTACACAATACAAATGTGACAGACAGGCAGACAGGTGTGTGTAAAGTGCTGTCAAGTCATTGTTGTTGGCATTCAGCTGTCGAGTCGCAGCTGAGTTATGATAATCCTGTAAGGTTTTCAGGGCAAGAGACTAACAGCAGTAGTTTGCCATGGCCTTCCTGTGGATAGAGACCCTGGAATTCCTTGATGGTCTCCCATCTGAATACTAACCAGGGTTGATCCTGCTTAGCTTCCGAGATTTGACAAGATCAGGCCAGCCTGGGCCATCCGGGATGGATGGATAGATGGATGGAGGGATGGAGGGATGGAGGGATGGATGGGGATGGATGGATAACCAGCCAAACCTGAAGACTGTTCAACTTTTAGTTCTTCGGTACTCTTCAATAGTAGCCTTCAACATTCGGTTGAATGTATTTATTTTTATTAAATAATTTGATTTATTCTAAAAGTTTGCTGGGGGAAAGTTCCTCACCACTGCCTGAACCCCAAGGGGATTTTTTCTTCTTCAAATGTTATATTGGCCATCCAGATGTCTCCTTCATCTGAAGTCTAAGAGTGCTGTCCTTAGCGGAGTTACTTGCCTTCGCCATCCACTGGCTTAACGCTGCTCAGGGTCACACTGTCAGTGAATGAAAGGTTTTCTAAAAAAAAATATTACAGAGCTTCAGTCTTCTCAATCAGGTCTGTTATCCCCTTCGTTTCTGTTTTCCTTGGCTTCCATGGGAAACATCTTTGGCTGAAATCCCTTCCCCCGCACTTGCTGTGAATAAAATTTACAGAAATTGTCCCATTCGCTGAAGGGATCGTCTCCACTAAATTTCAGATGGACAGAAGGAAGGCTCCCAGGTTTATAGGCAATTGGACACAAAACACATTTCCAGCTGCAGGGGCTTTGCATTCCATTCAAGTGTTTGTGACATTTTCAGGAATTGTATCCTTGCCCCCAAGAGACCCTTCTTGCCAAATTTCAGGCAAAAGGATCACAGTTTTATAGGCATTTAGAAGTAAAAATGCATAGCCAATAAGGGTGAAACACAAGGAAAGAAATAAAAGAAGTGGATTGTATTTATTCATTTGTTTTTTCTAATGAATGTAACAAGTTAGGCTCGCTCTTTTTTCATTTGTTTGGAAGCAAATGCACATCCCAAGTAGGAGCTGGTCTTTGCTAGCTCCAGGATTGCCGGACCCCCTCCGGTGGAGTCAGAGGTCCCTAGCTCCTATGCCCTGCCCCCAGCCACCAATCAGCTGGCCGACAGGGGACTTAGAAAGAAGAAGGCCCAGGCCACATCAGTTGTGCCACACAGGAAGTGATGTCATCACACCAGCGATGCCAGACAAAGCTCTGGTATTTGGGCAAAAACTCTATGGTAGAAGCCATTTTGACCACAGAGTTTTTGCCCAAATACCAGAGTATCGCAGCGACATTGCAGCGTGATGACATCACTTCCTACGTGATACTGGCGGTGTGGCCTAGGCCTTCCTCTTTCTCTTGGTAAGTCCCCCTCCATCCCCCATCGATTGCCAGGAGGGACTTGGCATTCTGAGACTCTACACTACAGCAGTGCAAAAAAACGCCATGTGTTACAGAATCACAGGAAAAACATGGATTCCTGCAGGACTTCATGAAATCCCAACTTCTGTTCTTTTACAAAGGATAGGGAGAACTTCCTTGACAGGGAGTGTTTTAGTCTGCAGCACGAGATAACGTAGACCATGTCAAAATTAAGAATGGCGGCGACTTGTATCCCAGCACAGTTTTACAAAGAAACATTCTAAATTATTGATCAGACCTGCAGCATTTGACAATCTGGAAGCCGGCTGAGAGACGATGAATTTTCTAACACTACATCCAAACAAACAGAAAGGGGTGTTTTTTTTTATTATTAAAGCTGCTGTCGGTACACAAGAAGCGCGGTTGGACTTCTCGCCGCGATTCTCGCTCAGAAAGTTGTCGAGGGGTAGAATGCAGGTCTGAACGTAAGCCCAGAACTCGGTATTCGTATCATTATTGTATGCCGGTATGTGGTGTGAAGCTAATTTTATAGAAAAGATGCCACACGGCTCCTGTTAAGAGCAATTTGGTTAGCTTTTGTAGCTAACCGCCAGCAGTCTTTTGAGATAGCGGAGGGATTAATCCGGACCTGTGGAGCAGGGGGGAGAAGAAGGAAGGAGGGGAGAAATGCACGAGAAGTCATAATTCAGTCTCAATACAGCCTTCAGTACAATTGATAACTCCCATTTGGTATAATTCTTAGAGGGGTCCTTTCCCACCGGACAGTTTTGAGCTTGGACAACATATGCCCTGGCATCCGACATAGTTGCTGTTTTCTCATAACCAGGTAAATTCAGGGGGGGTAGCCATGTTGGTCTGAAGCAGCGGAATGAAGTTTGAGTCCAGCAGCACCTTTAAGACCAACAAAGGCTGTGGTCACACGTGCCAGATAACACGGTGGGGAAGCGAGACTATTTGCTCCGTAGCAATTTGACCCGCATTTGCGTGATCACACAGTCAGATGCCAACCGCAGGTGAATCGGTGACCAATTTCACACACGAGCTGCACTGCCATCATGCCTCCCTTTGCCCCGTTTCCATTGGTCGATTTCCCACTGGAAGCCGCGCAGCTGTATTTTGACCCGCAGCTTTGCCCGATTTCCCCCGCGGTTTCGTGATCCTGTTTTTTGAGGATCACGAAACCATGGGGAAAATTAGGCAAAACCACTGGTCAAAATGCAGCTGTGCGGCTTCGAGTGGGAAATCAACAAATGGAAACGGGGCAAAGGGAGGCATGACGGCAGCGCACCTCCTTGTGCAAAATCGGTCACTGATTTTGTGGTTGTGTTGGGTTTTTTTACCTGGTGTTTCCAATGCGCTTAAACGGGGGATCAATGAATCATATCTCCACACTGAGGGCTTCCTATGGCAGTATGCTATGATGCGCATACTGGGAAGGGGGGGGGAAACGGCATAGAGTTGGGATGGCATGATCAGACCATCCTGACGCCATGAGAGTGTGCTGGCACAATCACACAAGGGAAAGTCCATCCGTGGCCCGTAGCAACCTATTTGATAGTGGACTTTCCCTAGTGTCTTTTAACTCTGCACTTGCGGCAGAGCACAACGGGCTGGCCAAATGTTCACGTCTGATCACACCCATTAAATCTGCCCGGCATTCACGCCTATGGCGCGGCTAATTGTGCATGTGATTGCAGCCAGAGTTTTTATTCATGGCCGGTGTTCCCTCTAAGCTGAGTTAGTGTGAGCTAGCTCCCAGTTTTTTTAGCCTCTGGCTCACACATTTTTGTCTTAGCTCAGGAAGGATGGCTCCAGAGCAAACTAAGCCAAATCACTTGCTCACAGCTTTAATGCCGGTAGCTCACAAAGTAGAAGTCTTGATCACAAGACTCCACAGCTTAGAGGGAGCATTGTTCATGGTATATGTGTGCAATTGCACACGAAAGCTTATCCCATTAATAAAACTTTGTTGGTCTTAAAGGTGCCACCGGACTCAAACTTTGTTCAGCAGTTCCTGGTGCATCACTGCACCCATTTTGTATCCAGTTGTGCCCTTAGGGGATGCCTTGTTAAAACGGCATCAGTGCAACTTGCTGGATTTGCCAGTCTTCAGAATTCCGCTCCCTCCCCAGAGTCCCAGAAGTTACATCTCTGACTGGGGAAGAAGGACACATCTTGTCTCTAGTGCATGAACATTAATGGGCCATGGCGCCTTTCCCATCACCAACTGCAGGTCTGGGGGGGGGTCTGTTTTGAACTATTGATAACATATTGTTAAGCAATTCTGTTTTTCTACTCTACCTTTCTTGACCAAAGAAGAATAATTACCCTTTTGGCTTGTAAACCAGTGCAAGCTAGACTATTTTGGAAGAAGTGAATACAGCATTCAAGGAAGGGAGCAGGGTCTTCAGCAATCGTATGTGTAGGGCAGAGGGGACTCAGGTAGAGATCTTTGCTTTGTGAACAGGTATGTTATAAGCAAAGGGCTGTGGTGGCTCAGTGGTTAAGACGCTGAGCTGCAGACTGGAAGGTCTGTAGTTCAGCAGTTCGAGACCCTAGTGCCGCATGACGGAGTGAGCTCCCGTCTCTGGCCCCAGCTCCTGCCACCTAGCAGTTCGAAAGCAAGAAATTGTAAGTAGATAAATAGGTACCACTTCGTTGGGAAGGTAACAGCATTCTGTGTGCCTCGGTGTCTAGTCATGCCAGCCACATGACCACGAAAGTGTCTTTGGACAGCGCTGGCTCTTCGGCTTGGAAACGAAGACGAGCGCCACCCCCTAGAGTCGGATTCGACTGGCTTTCGCGCAAGGGAGACCTTTACCTTTATGTTATAAGCAGTGCCCCTTCTAAACATGTGAAAGGATAGAGGCTGTGTTGGAAAGTACTCCCACAAGGTGATCGCACTTTCCAACTGATTTTGGCAGTTCACTTCCGCACTGTCCCTTTTGTCACTCATTTTTCCCAGTTGGTTTGGCTCCTTCCCCCGCTTTTCGCATATATTTTCCTCCCTCTGGGACTGCTAGAGAAATTGAAACAAATTGGGGGTGGGGAACCCTGAAGCAGTAGGGACAGTGACAAAAATGGCCGTGCAGAAGTGGTGCGTACAGTCAAATCCAGTTGGAAAGTACACTGAAAGTGGATTGAAAGTGGATTCTTTTTTTTAAATAAAAAGACAATTTATTATCAGATATATAATAGCATGTTCCACATTTTGTTTAAAATTCTTATCATATCCTTTTCAAATTTTTATCTCCCCCTCCCCTGGCTTCCCACGATGCTCCGCCCCCGTTAACATTCCCACCCAATATTCTCGTACATTCAACTCGTTCTTAATATTCAAATCTTAAATTTCAATATTTTGCTTTTTAACTTTAACGATTAGGTAACTTTTCAAATACAGTCTCTCTTGTTACAACACTTCTGTTATTAGTAACTATCAAAACAAAGTAATCTATTTTTCACATCCCAGTTAAGCTCTAAACTTAGTGGATTCTTTAGTGTGTGTGACCGCAGCTATAGACCATTAGGGTCTCGAGTCTAACTCACACTCATCTTGCCCCCACCACATTTCTCCACGCACTCCTTCCCAGCAAGGAAAAGACCCTGAAGGAAGAGTTCGGAGTCTCTGAGAGGAGGATTCTGAACTGACAATCTGCCTGTTGTGTCCTAAGATCAGGAGTCTGAGCTGGCGAAATGCAGCCAAGCTCCGCTCTCTGAGAACAATAGGGACTAGGCTCCTGAGCTCGCCAGTAAAGAACCAATGGCAGCATTGGCGGGTGATTCAAACCCGCCAATAGGAATGGGGGGGCATCCCCCCCTTACTGTATATAGTTGGCCTCCGGCCGTTACTGCATGTCTTTGTCTTGTGTGAAGTACGAATAAACGCGTCTTCTCTTATGACGTCGTCCGAGTCATGAGGCACGAAACCCAGTACTTTACACTGCCGACACAGCTTGTGTTGCATGTACAGATCAAAACTGAGATGCCAAAAGAGTGGGCCGGATCTCAGAGATCTGTTCCCCAGGTGGTGCTGCTGTCTTCCAGCACAAGAAACCCTCCTCTGGCCCAAAATGCTTTGCCTCGAGGGAGGGTGCCTTGCGCCGGAGGAAAGCGATGCCACTATCGGAAGAGGCCCACAGGATTCAGCCCAGTAAATATATGCCACAAAATATATGCCGAAAGCAGATACGAATGGGTACGCATCTCTGCTTGAAGCCAAGAACAGAGCCCAAGGTGCCAACGATTACCTTTGATGGAGGTTTTAGACAGCTGTTTGAAAACGGAGCATGACGTAGGGCCTCTTTGTTGTTGTTGTTGTTGTTGGCATCCAATATAAACGCATAATAACCAGTCTGTGCAGTTGTCTTTGGGCACGAAGCACGTGCGCAACGTATAGCTTTCAAGAAAAGCTTGTGGTGCGTTGATCGATATCTGCAGAAAGAGACGCCCTGCCATATAAATCACGCTTCTGCGCCACTGACAGTCCAGCCCCACAGGGGAAAAGAGATGGGAGCCAAGATTGCCCAGGTGTGTTGGCTCCTGGGCCACAGCGGGAGGCTTGCGAGATACCAGCATAGCAAATAAACACCAATGTATCAGCTCGGCCTCCATTCCTGAAGGAGTGATGTATGCCGTAGAACTGGCGGATGTCCATCTGCCAAAACATGCCAGGAGCCAATGCCCACGGGCATTCCTATGCTCAAGAAAGAATTCTGCCTGTAAGGTCAGCAGAGTCTACCTTAAATTTTTGGGGGTTGGATATTTTTGGTATTTGTATGTGTGTGTGCACCTGGAAGTCATGTCGACCGCTGGTGACTGACTCCTACTGGGGGCCCGGAAGATATTCAGAGAGGTGGCTGAACAAAGCCTGCCTCTGTCCTCCTGACTTGGTATTCCAAAGAAGTCTCCCATCCAAGTACTAACCACAGTCGACCCTCCTTAGCTTCCGAGATCTGATAAGATCGGGCTTGCCTGGGCTATCCATGTCAGGGCGTCTACCTTAACTTTTGAATCTCAAGATTGAATCTCATGAGTCACGAACTACTTTTTTTTTTTTTTAAGTTGTCCCTAGGGACAGTTTTTTATTATTTTTACTACAACAAAACACCACATTGACAAACAATACATACTTTACATAACATAACGTTGCATTACATTACAAAACAACACCCTAACCATCGCTGATTTATACCGCTTGACTATAACACTCGTTTAACAATCAACAATTACAGGGGGTAAAATCGTTAACACTATTTCGTAACATGCTATCCTTCTAACTATCTCTTATATGTGTACCCTGAATCTCTACTTTTATTACCTTCTCATATAACTAATCTTCAATACCGGTTCATGCATAAATATCAACTATCAATCCTCTTATCTAGTCGATTCATACCAATCGTAAAAAGCATTGCCATGTGTTCTGAGAAGTGGATTCCTCACATCCTTTCAGGGACAAAGTCAACTTGTCCATCTCTGCCGCCTCCCAATATCTTCATAACATATTCTTGCTCAGATGGTACCTTGGTCACCCGCCAGTATTTTGCATATAGAATTCTGGCTGCAGTTGTCAAATATATCAACAAATATCTATCATCTCTACCTGTCTCTTTTGGCAGAATACCTAAAAGAAAGATCTCAGGTATAAAGGGGATCGCTCGCCCTGTGATTTCCTTTATAATTCTATGGACCTATATCCAAAAATTTTTAGCTATATCACACGTCCACCACATATGATAAAATCTGCCTGCCTTATTTTCACATTTCCAGCATTTGTATAAGGGCTACTGTTGTATAAGGGCTAGAAGAAACTGAACTGTGAACAGGCCTGTAGCCATGGTCAGTGTTCCCCCTAAGCTGAGTTAGTGTGAGCTAGCTCAAAGTTTTTAAGCCTCCAGCTCACCCATTTTTGTCTTGGCTCAGGGAGGATGGCTCCAGAGCAAACCAATTCATGCAGTAGCCCAATCGCTCGCTCACAACTTTCATGCCGGTAGCTCACGAAGTAGAATTTTTGCTCACCAGACTCCACAGCTTAGTGGGAGCATTGGCCACGGTGGGACATTTCGGGGTGCAGCCCCACCCCGGATGAGCCCTGCCCCACTACGGGGGGATGCCAGACCTCCTCAGAGCCCCCACCCCCATTGCGCCTTGCCTTTCCACAGGGAAGAGGCCAGGGAAGGAAAGGGAAGCCACCCCGGGGCTTCTGGTCAGTTTCACTCCCCCAATCAGCTGTAAAATGACTAAACTAACCCTATCATCCTAACAAAGTTTGAGTCCAGCGGCACCTTGAAGGTCTTAAAGGTGCCACCGGACTCACGCTTTGTTCTGCGGCTTCAGACCGATACGGCTACCCAACCAAAAGTATCGTCCTAAGAGTAGGCCGCAGTGAACAGACCTCAGTAGGATTCTGAGTAGACCGGCTCAGGAATGCTCTATAAGGCTGTGAGAACATTGGTCAGATTATGAGAAGACAAAGGCCAAATCTGCATTTGGCTTTCCCACCAGCGTCCCCGCCTTTTGACTCCGTCTTCAAAAAGGCTGTCCACATTTGATGTCGTTTTCACACCTCAACAGTGCTAGCCTCATAAGAACATAAGACAAGCCAATGTTGAATCAAGCCAATGGCCCATCTAGTCCAACACTCTGTCACACAGTGGCCAAAAATACCAGGTGCCATCAGGAGGTCCAGCAGTGGGGCCAGGACACTAGAAGCCCTCCCAGTGTTGATCCCCCTCCAGCACCAAGAATAGAGTGCATCACCTGCCCCAGACTGAGAGTTCCTATCTATACCTTGTGGCTAATAGCCACTGATGGACTTCTGCTCCATATGTTTATCTAATTCCCCCTTGAAGCCGTCCGTGCTTGTAGCTGCCACCACCTCCTGCGGCAGTGAATTCCATGAGTTCATCACTCTTTGGGTGAAGAAGTACTGCCTTTTATCTGTCCTAACCCGACCGCTCAGCAATTTCACTGAGTGCCCACGAGTTCTTGTATTGTGAGAAAGGGAGAAAAGTACTTCTTTCTCAACCTGCTCTATCCCATGCATAATCTTATAAACCTCGATCATGTCATCCTTTCGCACATCCACATATGTTTGTCGTCCTTTCGGGGCGGCTCCACTGTCCTCGCCCCTCTGCGCTGCTTTAAAAGAATCTTCTCCAAACAACATTCAAACAATCATAGAGAAAGACGGCGTCACGGCAGCACGCGACTGATTTAAAAATGCAAATGCAGATTCGACCAAAGAGTCACTGGAAAAGACAATAAAGCCAGGAATTGTCAGAGGCAGTGGGAAAAGAGGAAGATCCAATGCTACAAAGCGGGAGTGGCCAAACTGTGGCTCAGGAGCCACATGCGTCTCTTGTGCACATACTGTGCAGCTCCCGGAAGGGTGGCTGAGAAAGCGAAGTGGAGGGCATGCCTCCCCAATCGGTCTTCTCTTCCCCAGCCAGTGACTCCCTCCCTGGGTAGGTTTGAGGTGGGTGGAGGGGAGCAGAGAAAGCAATCAACTTTAACTTTAAATGCATTCTCAAAGGGCCCCCTCCCCCACCAGCCGGCTTGGAGAAGGCATCTGTCTCTTTAAAATCCTTTCTCCAAGCCAAGCCTGCTGGCATGGGGGTGGGGGGTGGCCTTGGAGAACACATTTAAAGTTGCTTTCTTTCCACTTCTCTCTCCCTTTGACAAATAAATATAATTAGCAAACAAATAAATATCGTTGGACAAGTAAATGTCATTATAAAGATCTGTTTTTACCTTTTGTTTTTATTTTCGGCAGTCTCACTTAATGCCAGTTTGGTGCCATGTTTAAGTGCGCGGACTCTAATCTGGGAGAACCGGGTTTGATTCCCCACTCCTCCACTTGCACCTGCTGGATGACCTTGGGCAAGCCATAGTTCTGGCACAGCTGTTCTTGAAAAAAGAGCAGTTTCTGTCAGAACTCTCTCAGCCCCACCCACCTCACAGGGTGCCTGTTGCGGGGAGGGGAAGGGAAGGGAGTTTGTAAGCCGCTCTGAGACTCCCTTGGGTAGTGAAGGGCAGGGTATAAATCCAATCTCTTCCTCTTCTTCTTTTCTTAATAAAAAGCAAATTTGCATATTTTTCAATAAAAATGTGTGTGTGATACTTGTTCCTGTTTTGCGGCTCTCAGACATCTGACATTTATTCTACATGGCTCTTACGCTGAGCAAATTTGGCCACCCCTGCTATAAAGGGAAGCCACGGGCCTCAGTTTGCAAGACCTGAGCAAGGACATTCATTCATAGGGTGGTCATAAGGAGGAAGTGACTGGACAGCACTTAACATGCACAGAGGAAAATTTCCAATTCTTCAGCTTTCCCATGTTTCGAGGGATGATTTCTGGTTTCTCATCTGTTTCTACTTTGCTTCTCCCTTCTGCAGATCACCCTTATTTTCACACCACCGGTTGTCGGACCAAATTCTCCCCATCAAGCCAATGCGTTTTTTTTCAGCATGACTTTTGCATCAATAAATCAGCGCGATACATTATACATCTGAATACCATATACAGGCGGCATTAAAACCCTGCGCAAGTTCCACGCACAGAACCTACGACATTATTGGCAAAAGGCAGAGAGCGTCAGAACCCGCTAACGACGATGTAAACAGACAGAAAGAGAATTGTTCACCTGTTAGCAATTTTTTTTTGCTGGCTTAGCGACCGTTCGCATGAAGCGGAGATCAGAGATCTGATCCCGCAAATCCTTTCTTTAAAAATAAATTAAGTAGATGAGCCAGCAATGCCTTCCCTAACGTGACTCATCTTGTAATATTCTTTTTCTTCCACAAAAGCGTACACCTATATTTCCACTGCAATCCAAAGCGGACTTCGGCCTTTCTAAATCCGTAGACTCCAGTGCACTTAGAAGGATATAACTCTGCTTGCAACGGCCCTGTCAAAGTCACCTAAACAAACAAGTAATCTGTGTCTTATTTTTCATAAAGGTTTGTAACATCCTCCGGTGTTTGTTCATTCTGTCTAGTTACTCAGCAGCGAAGCCGCTGGGGACGTTTATTAAAATTCAATTCGGCTTCTCTTTCTTAGAGAGTTAATGCTGAATTCACACTTCCACGGAGCGTCGTGGATAAAGAGGGTAATGATACTTGCTTAGTACTTTATCGATGTATGAATTGGTAGGCTGAAAAAAAAAATCCAAGAGGTATGAAAAGAAAAGGTGATTGAGTTGTTTAAAAGGGAACCATAAAAACGAGATGAGATTTATTGAACTTTGGGGAATTGTTTGGTTACTGTTTGTGAGCACGCGTGCGCTTAAAAGGCACCAGCGACCACAAGCATAGCTAGCTGGTAAGAGATTAGACTTCATCATTTAGGTGAGCTTCAAGCAGTCTTAAGGGTATCTGGACAATGTATTTCTTTCTTTCAGTAGCTCCATCCCACCTTTTCCAGCAACTCAAGGCTGTTGTTGTTGTTGCTATTTATTGGACTTATGGATCACCCAGTCCCTGCTGGTGAAAAAGTGGCAAGTTAGGTGAGATCTCTGTGCCATAACAGGGAAGTATCTCTGCCTTTTGGCAGTTTGGTGTAGTGGTTAGGAGCGCAGGCTCTAATCTGGGAGAACCCACTCCTCTACAGGCAGCTGCTGGGTGACCCTGGGCAAGCCACAGTTCTCTCAGAGCTGATCTCTCATGAGCAGTTCTCCTAAGAGCTCTCTCAGCCCCTCCTACCTCACGGGGTGTCTGTTGTGTGGAGAGTAAGGGAAGAAGATTGTAAGCCACTCTGAGACTCTGAGTGAAAAGCGGGCGATAAATCCAATCTCCTCGTCTTCTCTTCTTCTAAAAGAGGGAGACTGAGCCCAAAATGGTACTTGAGGTGCTGGAGAAAGAAGTACTTTTCTCCCTTTCTCACAACACAAGAACTCGTGGGCACTCAATGAAATTGCTGAGCAGTCGGGTTAGAACAGATAAAAGGAAGTCCTTCTTCACCCAAAGAGTGATTCACACATGGAATTCACTGCCACAGGAGGTGGTGGCAGCTACAAGCATGGACAGTTTCAAGAGGGAATTAGATAAACATATGGAGCAGAAGTCCATCAGTGGCTATTAGCCACAGGGTATAGATTGGAATTCTCAATCTGGGGCAGGTGATGCACTCTATTCTTGGTGCTGGAGGGGGCAGCAGTGGGAGGGCTTCTAGTGTCCTGGTCCCACTGGGAGACCTCTTGATGGCACCTGATATTTTTGGCCGCTGTGTGACAGAGTGTTGGACTAGATGGGCCATTGGCCTGATCCAACATTGGCTTCTCTTATGTTCTTATGTTCTTAGGTGGATGTTTCAGATGGTGGCTCTCCTCATTGGGGAAAACAAGTACAACAGTGGGTTGGATCCAGAGGTGATCTTCAGTAATGTGGATGATGCCTTCTACTCATGGAATGTACTCTACACTTACGCTAGAATGCTGCATGAGAAAAACAAAATGAAATCCAACACAATTTACCTACGTTTTCACTACAGCCTTGTGCAACCTGTTGTGGAACCATTGCAGAGTCTACCTATCACATCACTAACAAAATTTTAGCAGGGTATGCGCTTTCATGAGTCGCTGCTCACTTCTTCCGAAAGCTGATCCCCTGCCACAAATTTTGTTAGTTTTGAAGGTGCCTCTGGACTTTTGCTCTTTCCTACCACCACAGACAGACTGTTCCTTGGGGCGCTCAAGGAAGCAATGGTCTGCCCTCTCCTAAAAAAAAAATCTTTGGACATGCCTGAATTGGCTAATTAGTGTCCGGTCTCAAATTTGCCCTATCTGTGTGAATTGCTGGAGAGAGCGGTGGCGATTCAGTTGCAGAGCTTTATGGGTGACACTTCCATACTAGACCCTTTCCAGTCTGGCTTTCGTCCAGGCACTGGGACAGAGACGGCACTGGTTGCCCTCACAGACATCTGGATCAGGGTGGCATGGCAGTACTGTTGCTGTTGGACCTGTCGGTGGCGTTTGACACGGTCGACCATCAGTTACTGATCCACCGCCTCGCTGACACGGGGATTCAGGGTCTTGCCTTTCAGCGGCTTGTCTCCTTTCTCCAAGGTTGGGGACAGAGGATGGCGCTAGGGGATCAGACGTCCCAGAGGCACCAGCTGACTTGCGGGGTCCGCAAGGGGCGGTGCTATCCCCAATGTTATTCAACATCTACATGCGCCCCCTTGCCCAGATTGCCCGGAGGCACAGGCTAGGGAGTCACCAATACGCTGACCACACCCAGCTATATCTGTTGTTGGGCGGCCAGTCCAACTCTACCCATGATGACCTGGATTGGGCGCTTCAGGACATGGCGGGCTGGCTCAGACTGAGCCGGTTGAAATTTAATCCAATGAACACGGAGGTCCTGTGCCTGTGTCAGAGTGGGTCGGGGGTAGGGATCCCACTACTGACCTTCAGTGGGGCGCCACTGGTGCCAGCGCTGAGGGTTAGGAGTTTGGGAGTGCTCCTGGATGTTGCCTTAACAATGGAGGCCCAGGTAGCAGCCACTGCCAAGGCAGCCTTTTACCACCTATGGCTGATCAGGGAGTTGGTTCCCTTCCTCGAACGCAATGACCTCGCAACGGTGATCTATGCTATGGTCACCTCGAGATTAGACTACTGCAACGCTCTCTACATGGGGCTGCCCTTGTCCCAAATTCAGACTCTGCAACTAGTGCAAAATGCAGCAGCCAGGCTGCTGATGGGTCTCTCTGTATGGAGCACATCTGGCCTGTGCTGAAAGTACTGCACTGGCTGCCAATAGCATACCGGATTCACTTCAAGGTGCTGGTCTTGACCTTTAAAGCCCTATGTGGTTGGGGGCCTGCCTACCTAAGGGACCACTTTCCCTATACATCCCCCAGAGAGCACTGAGGTCATGGCTCCAAAATTGCCTGACCCTTCCTGGCCCGAAAGATGTCAGACTGGCCATCACCAGAGCCAGGGCCTTCTCAGTGGTGGCTCCACATTGGTGGAATGAGCTCCTGGAAGACATCAGGGCCCCGCGGGACCTTTTACAGTTCTGCAGGGCCTGTAAAATGGAGTTCTTCCACCAGGCTTTCGATTAGGAGCTGTCACTGACGAATGAGCATTAAGTCCATCTATGGATGCCGGCCTGGTTCCACCGGATCACTGTACAGCAACCGCCATCTATACTGATCTGCACTTTACTTGTATATTGTTTTATGTGGGAACTAGGAAGGGAAGCCCGTTGTGGACTTGAGACAATGGGCGCTAGACAGGGCCCCCCCACGAAGAAGGTGATGGAGGCAGGCGTACTGGGCGGCCATTGGGGAAGGAGCTCACCCGCTGTCCGTGGCCTCCACTGTTCCCCTCACTGAGACGCCGTCTCTCCGGGGGCCCTATGTCCTCCTGGCGCTGGCCCTGGCCTCACTCCTCACCCAGCACCGTCGCCTGGCTGCGCAGCCTCCCTTCCCTGGCTCCTGGAGGCAGTGTTTGCTCACAGCGTTCACCTCCTGCCTCCCAGCCAATGGCATGCCAGCAGCCTTGAGCGGCAGCTGGTGGGCCAATGGCTGACGGCGAACATTTTTCTCTGCTCCCCATAGGCCAGTGGGGAAGCAAAAACTCAATTATTATAAGGAGAGATTTTTATTGTACCGCATCTATGCACTGCGTTTTATTGCATTTTAACTTGTTGTATGCCTCCTTGGGCCTGCTTGTGCAGGCTAGACAGGATATAAATCGAAAATAGTAAATAAATAATAAATAAATAACACAGTGACCCATCTTGAGCTATCACATCACCGCAAGAGTTCTGAGGTAATTCTCACACAAAGCTTTGGGGGACTGCACTAGTGGCTACTTTACTTCTTTCTCACAGTTCTTTGTCTACTCAGACCGGTAGCTGCTCTCAAACGTCTCAGGCGGAGGCCTTCCACATCACCGACTTCCTTATCCTTTCAACTGGAGATGCCCGGGATTGAACCCGGGACCTTCTGCATGCCAAGCAGATGCTCCACCACTGAGCCACAGCCCCTCCCCGATATGTACATATCAAGCTGCCTCATACTGAATCAGACCACTGGTTCATCAAGGTCAGTATTGCCTACCCAGACTGGCTCCAAGGTCTCAAGCAGAGGTCTTTCACATCACCGACTGCCTTAGAGAGCCAGTTTGGTGTAGTGGTTAAGTGCGCGGACTCTAATCTGGGAGAACCGGGTTTGATTCCCCATTCTTCCACTTGCAGCTGCTGGATGACCTTGGGCAAGCTGTAGTTCTGGCACAGCTGTTCTTGAAAGAGCAGTTTCTGTCAGAGTTCTCTCAGGGTATCTGTTGTGGGGAGGGGAAGGGAAAGGAGTTTGTAAGCCACTCTGAGACTCCGAGTGAAGGGTGGGGTATAAATCCAATCTCTTCTTCTCTTCTTATCCTTTCAACTGGAGATGTCGCGGCTCGAACCTGGGACCTTCCGTGTGCCAAGCAGATGCTCTACCAACTGAGCCATGGCCCCTCCCTAAAATCAAGTCCAATCAAGTTCCACATGTTAGGAGGGGAGAGAGGTAGGAGGAATGAACGGGGCATACCAGCACAGTAGCAAACTATACCTGCAGCCAATTGAAAGCTTCATTGCCATTTGTTACGAGGCCTGAATGAAACCTCTGTGTAAGAGGAGGGCCAGCTCCGGAATGACGCAGTTCTTCACGTTTGGCCAGCTTGCCGGTGCTTAAGAAGGCTGGAGGAAATCACCTCTCCCGTTAAGTGAATAGTGCTGTACTCAATTTCTTTTTCCTCATTCCATTTTGGGTTGACAGTTATATATTAGGTGAGCTCTCCGGACTAGTAAATGGAAGTGTAGAGATGAGCCTTTCAATTAAAGAAAGCTGCAAGAGTAAACACTGAATTTATGAAGTAAATTTTTGCAGCTCTTTTTTTTTTTCTGAGCAAGAGTTCTGGGTAATACCACCTTATTAGCGCTGGCAAACTCCCAACGAAAGTATTATTTTATTTACCATTCTGCAAGGAATAACTCAGGACTGAACTGCACATTATGTAGCAGATCCTTCACTGCTTAAATTTTTTTTAAAAAAAATAATAATAATTAAGTGATTGGTCATAGATTTCCCGTACAAATTGCAGTCCGGCCTTGACTGCATTGAAAGAACAGCAAACCAGAAATGAACGACAGCTGGGAGATATTATCCACAACACTACGTGGAAGTTTTACTATTTTTCATTTTTGTTGTTGTTGTTGTATTTTCTGTATTCTATTTTCTGTACTCTATTATCTTTTAAGCCGCTTTGATTGTCATAAGGTAGAAAGGCAGCAAGTATATGTTTTAAATAAAGAAATAATCAAAACTTTAAAACATTTGAGACATCAAAAGAGCATTTGTGAGCCATCTCTAGCGGGACTCTGAAGAGGCGGCATAGAAATGCTTTGAATAAATAAGTATTCTAAATAAAGTATATATGAAATCTATATATATGAAGTATATATCATTGCTCTGACCTGGCTGGCCCAGGCCAGGGCTACTTTTGGGCAGGAACGCACAGGAACGGAGTTCCAGCTGGCTCCCGAGTTGGCCACACCCAGGAGGGACTCATTAGCATAATAGGCCACACCCAACAGCAGAAACTCATTAGGATTGGCCACATTAGGGGTGTGTGGCCTAATATGCAAAGGAGTTCCTGCTCCAAAAAAAGCCCTGGATTTTGACAACAAACAAGGGAAACAGAATAAGAAGCAAAAGGTGGGTGTGGCTGGATGACCACTATTCTGGTGACATGGGGGTGTGGCCTAACATGGGCTAATGAGCTGTGCTGCCAGGGGTGTGTCCTATTATGCTAATGAGTTTCTGCCGGTGGGTGTGGCCTGTCATGTTAATGAGTTCCTGCTGGGCTTTTTCTACAAAAATAGCTCTGGCCCAGGCTATCCAAATCTCAGAAACTAAGTAGGGTCAGTCCCGGTTAATATTTGGATGGGAGACCACCAAAAAAGTTTAGAGTTGTGATGCATAGGCTGCGATCACACACACTAAATAGTGCTCCTTCAGTCCACTTTCAACGCACAGACCAACTGGATTTTGCCAGTTCACAACGGGCTTTTCTGCATCTAGCATTCTCTCCACATTTTCTCAACTGGAAGGAAAACCACATTCAGATACTTTGGGGCAACACTGTACTGACAGCAAAGTCACCCCGGAACAGCCATAAAACGGCCATAAATCTATGCAGAAGGTACCATAAAACCCGATGATCAAAGGAAGCGAAAGCGGCACCGAGTGTGGAGGCTACCATAAAATCCGATGGTCAAAGGAAGTGAAAGCAGCATGCAGTGCAGAGGGGAATTTCTGTTCCAATGTGGGTTTCGTAAAACAACGGAGGGAAAAGCCAGCACAGAATCAGCCGAAGTAAAATCCAGTTGGAAAGTGCATTGAAAGTGGATTGAAAGTGTATTATTTAGCGCGTGTGTGATCACAGCCAAAGACAGGAAATGGCAAACCACCTCTGAATGTCTTCCTCCCTTAAAAACCCTATGGGGTCACCATAAGTTGGCTGCAGCTTGACAGCACTTTGTACATATGTATGAATTAACTGGGGAGCCACGGTGGCTCAGAGGTTAAGATGCTGAGCTGCAGACTGGATGCTCTGTAGCTCGGCAGTTCGAGACCCGAGGGTGCCACATGACGGAGTGAGCTCCTGTCTCTAGTTCCAGCTCCTGCCAACCTAGCAGTTCGAAAGCAAGAACTTGCAAGTAGATAAATAGGTATCGGTTCAGTGGGAAGGTAACAGCATTCCGTGTGCCTTGGTGTTTAGTCATGCTGGCCACATGACCACGGAAATGTCTTTGGACAGCGCTGGCTCTTCGGCTTGGAAATGAAGATGAGCACCGCCCCGTAGAGTCGGATTCGACTGGCTTTCAAGCGAGGGAAACCTTTACCTTTATGAAACAACTAAACAATTCCATAAAACATATAAATACCAACACACACAATACAACCAGGGCGGAAGGCCAATAACAGCGGAGGAACGCCAAACAAAACAGAAAAGTCTTACCTACTGGCAGAAGACAACGATAAAGGAAGACAGACAAATTGCTCTGGGGAATTAATTCCAAAGTTTCGGCACCATGACTGAGAAGGCCTTTTCTTGGGGCCGCCTCCTGTCCAGCCTCAAATGGTGGAAGCACCCAGAGCAGGACCCCCAAATATGACTGGAGTGTCCAGGTAGGTTCACGTGGGACTAGATCAGGGTTGGCCAAACTTTGGCTCGGGAGCCGCATGCGGTTCTTTCACACATATTGTGCGGCTCCCGGTAGGGCAGCTAGGGAAGCGAAGGGGAGGCATACTTTTTCTTTCTTTCTTTCTTTCTCCCTCCCTCCATCCCGTCCATTTGCTTTCTTTGTCTCTCTCTCTCTTCAGATTTCTATTTTTGTATGTTACGACTGCTTTTTCTCTCCCTCAAATATTATGCTTACTCTGTATGTTGGCCTTAAGACCGTAATAATAATAAAATAAACTTCTTCTTCTTCTCTCTCTCTCTCTCTCTCTCTTTCTCCACCTCTTTCATTCTTTCTTTCCACCTCTCTCTTAGACAAATAAATCTCATTCACAAACAAATAATTATCGTTGGACAAATGTCATCATCAATATCTGTTTTTACCCCTTTTATTTTTGGCAGTCTCATTTAACGTTAATAAAAAAGCAAATCTGCATATTTTTAAAATAAAAACATGCATGCAATATTTGTTCGTGTCTTGCGGCTCTCAAACATCTGACATTTATTCAATGTGGCTCTTACGCTGAGCAAGTCTGGCCACCCCTGGACTAGATTGTCCTTCAGATATGCTGTCCCCGAGCTGTGTTGTTGTAAGGTTGTTGTAAGGTTGCAGAAAAGGGGAGGGGAAAAAACTGAACCCAAAATAAAGAATTCAGTACCTGAAAAGGTTAGTCCAAAACAAAAGAAGGCCAAATTTAAAATCCACTTTAAAAACATACAAAAACATACATGTATTTATTAAACACAGATTAAAACATTATATAGGGGCCCATGCATGCCTCATAAAGAATTGTAAAAATATACAAGGGCTGATAAAATAGACCTGACGCGTTTCGGCCTTAGCAGGCCTTCTTCAGAGGTCTAATACAAAATGCATATGGAACAGATTGGCTATTATATAAACAGAAATGCATCAACCATACATACATAAAGTTTGAAATCAATAAAGACCAGAAAACAAAAGAAAGTTTAACCACTGGGCAAGGAAGAAAAATACAAAATTGCAAATGAGGCCTCCACTACAATCACATGTCCAGTGGTGCTCCTCTCTGGTCAATTATATATTTTTTTCAAAGATTGTATGGCCAATTGTTCCATAAAATGTTCCTTCAATTAAAAGCAGTGCTGGTCAAAAGAATGTTGGACCTATATAGTAGAATCAGGGTTATAATGAATACAAACGAAAGAAGCGCAGCTCTCGCTGGTACACAGGGCTGCCGGACCTCTGTAAATCTGCCAGAAAGAACACAACTAGAAAAGGCCGCTGACGCAACGTAAGCAGGACCTGTGGAGACAACTCTGGCCCTTTGTTGACACTCGACAGGGAACTCTAGGAATCGTTGACTCCTCGACGGGTGTCTATGATACAGGTCTCTCACGTTCAAACTTTTGAAGGTTCCACTGAAAACATCTCATAAGTGGTCGTGGCAATCGGGAGTTTTGTCACAGAGAAGGTGTACGCATGGGGGGGGAAGCAGCGAAGGTAAGCGGCGCGTCTTCTCCCCGCGCATTCTCCACCAGAAATGCAGCTGCTAAATGCCTCCGAGCCCGCGGTGAGCCTGCCTCCTCGCTTGAAGTAGGCACTGACACTTCCCTTTGAAATTAATATAGTGGGGTTCGGCATGTACCGTATCATTAAGAAGGGATTACATAGCTCTGAGACAGCATAATGTAACACCGGCTGAGGAGACGCTCGTCGTTAAGCTAATTGGACAGCCCGGCGCTCTGATAACTGGGAGCTGCCATAAATAAGCAACGAGGAGGGCTCTGGGAGGAGCAGGCCTTCGGAGTCAGCCCCTCAGGGAAGTCATTAAAGATTTCCATCGGCCACCTCCCCACCTTGGAAACAAACAAACAAAACTGGCTGGACAGTTTGGAGAGGCCGGGGTCGGAGGGGATTGCGGCCAGGACGCTGCCAAAGCTGTCCGCCGACACCTCGCCACGGCGCCGCGCCAACATCACCGGTTTCCACTAACGGCATCCACTTCTGTAAAAGGGTGTGCTGGTCCAAAGAATAAAATATAATTCCTTTAGCGCCTCGGTTGCATAGCTTGGTAGGGGCTCCAGAAACAACTCCAGGTTTGGGGCCTCCTGTGTCCCCCAGAACACCCAGAAGATGGCAAAGCGGGAGAAGTCGATTTGTAATTGGATGCCAAAGGACAAGCAGTGTCCCAGGATGATCGGAGGGGAGGAAATGTTCTCTTGGATGAGCGCTTGACATTGTTCCAAATTGTATTGCAAATGTTTTGCGTGTATGCAGAATTCCAGGTATCCCCTTTCCTCATTTGCCCAGCCCACCGGACAGGGGGGGAAATTAACTTACAAAAGAATTTATCTTAAACCTACCAGGCCAGGCTTGTCTCTCTCATAGACCGACCTTGTCTAGTTTGCCTGCCCGGCTTGCAAAACTGAGTATTTTGCGTTAATTAATGGTTCTAAATTGAATCACTAAGTCTTTTCCTGGGAGAGCCAGTTTGGTGTAGTGGTTAACTGCAGACTCTATCTGGGAGAACCGGCTTGACTCCTCCACTTGCACCTGCTGATGTGACCTTGGGTCAGTCACAAGCTCTGGCACGGCTGTTCTCTCAAGGACAGTTTGTGTTAGAGTTCTCTCAGCCCCACCTACCTCACAGGGTGTCTGTTGTGGGGAGGGGAAGGGGAAGGAGTTTGTAAGCCGCTCTGATACTCCTTTGGGCAGTGAAGGGTGGGGTATAAATCCAATCTCTTCTTCTTCTTCTTCTTCTTCTTCTTCTTCTTCTTCTTCTTCTTCTTCTTCTTCTTCTTCTTCTTCTTTTCTGCAACTGTCTGGAAACTGTTGTTTGGCTCAGCATCCTGCCTCACACAGTGGCCAACCAGTTCCTCCAGCGGGCCAAACAACAGGGCAGAGAGGCCAAGGCCATCCCCTGATGTTGCCTCCTGGCTCTGGGAGTCAGAAGCTTAGTCAGAGCATTTTTTCCTAGGGGAACATGCCAGAACAGAGTTCCGGAACCTCTTCGACAAAATTATTTTTCAAATGTTTAAAAGTTCGTGAGTTTTCAGTAGACAGACTGAAAACTTCATTTCCCTCTTGAGAGTTCCAACACCTCTTTTTCCACAAACAAAAAAAGCCCTGGGCTTAGTGCCTCTGCATGGGGAGGTCCCCCTCAGCCACCATGGCTAGCAGCCATTGATAGACTTCTCCTCCATGAATCTGTCTAATCTCCTTTGAAAGCTGTTCATTCCTGTGGCCGTCACTCCATCCTCTGGCAGCAAATCCCACATTTTAACCACTCTCTGTGTAAAGTGGTATTTCCTTTTGTCTGTCCTGTACCTACTGCCCATCAGCTTCATGGGATGTCCTCGAGTTCTAGATGAATGCTACCAGCTGGGCAGCTCATGGGTGGGCCATGGCTCAGTGTTAGCAGGGCTTTTTTTGTAGAAAATGCCCAGCAGGAACTCATTAGCATAATATCCAACAGCAGAAACGTATTAGCATATTAGGCCACACCCTGACAACACATTATGCATATTAGGCCACACCCGCATGTTACCAGAAGAGTGTGGTCATCCAGCCACACCCACCTTTGCTTCTTATTCTGTTCTCAAAACCCAGGGCTTTTGGTAGCAGGAACTCCTTTGCATGTTAGGCCACACACCCTTAATGTAGCCAATCCTAGTGAGTTTCTGCTGTGGGGTGTGAGCCTATTATGCTACATAAGTTCCTGCTGGACGTGGGCAACTCGGAAGCCAGCCGGAACTCTGTTCCTGTGTGTTCCTGCCCAAAAACAGCCCTGAGTGCTAGGGTTGCCAGATCCTTACTGGCTGCCGGCAGGGGGCTCCTGGCTAGTGTCTGGGATCTTCTTGCACATGCGCTTCGCTTGTGCACCGCGATAACATCACCTGGGAGTGATATCATCATGTTGCTGATGTCGGGAGGGTGCCACACTAGTTCTTGGGCCAAACTCTATGGTTTTTTGCCCTCGAAACCATAGATTTTGCCCACAAACTACAATGGAACACCACCACCCCGATGTCGGCAACATGACAACATCACTTCTGGGTCCTGTTTGAGGGTGAGGTTTCCCCGCCAGCCAGCTGTCCAGCGGCAGATTCAAGCCCCCAAAATCGAAGGAACCCGGTGGCTTGGCAACCCTACTCAGTGGTAGAGTGCCTGGTTTGCAAGCGGAAATTCCCAGGTTCCATCCTGAGCTTCTTCAGTTAACCAATCAGGTAGCCGGTTTATGCAAAAGGCCTCTACCTGGAATCCTGGAGAGGCACTGCCAGGCAGAGGAAACAGTACTGACCTCAGATAGGCCTGTGGCCACACTCAGCAGAAGGCAGCTTCCTAAACTCACAACCTCAAAAACAGCACATATACTTAAAATACAGCTGATTCTGAATGGCGTGTGACTGCCCATAATGACCGTGGGGCACACAGAAGAACAGCAAATTAGAAAACTGTGAGGACAGAGTAACGATCGCTGGTCAGGAAGCTGCCATGGGGAATGCCCCCAACAGCACAGACACAAAAACCACTTGACGTATTGTTCATTCTGGATTGCAAGCACCTGGAGGTGTTCCACTCGAGAGAAAAACAGGTGTTGCACGCAAGGTAAGGACAATTCCTGAGCCCATTTTTTTTGCAAAGATTGCAGCGTTCATTCTTTAAAGCACCTTCCCAAGGAGATGATGCATAGACCTGACCATCTAGGACCCATCGAGGGTTTTTTATCCCCCCTCCCTGTATTTTTAGAACAGATGCAAGTTTGGCGTAGTGGTTAAGTGCGTGGACTCTAATCTGGGAGAACCAGGTTTGATTCCCCAGTCCTTCACTTGTACCTGCTGGATGATCTTGAGCAAGCCATAGTTCTGTGCCAGGGCTCTTTTTGTAGCAGGAACTCCTTTGCATATTAGGCAAGACACCCCCCCTAATGTAGCCAATCCTCCAAGAGCTTACAGAGCTCTTCTTACAGGGGCTACTGTCAGCTCTTGGAGGATTGGCTACGTTAGGGGCGTGTCGCCTAATGTGCAAAGGAGTTCCTGCTACAAAAAGAGCCCTGGTCCTGTCAGAGCTGTTCTTGAAAAATAGCAGTTTCTGTCAGAGGTCTCTCAGCCCCACCTACCTTACAGGGTGTCTGTTGTGGGGAGGGGAAGGGAAAGGAGTTTGTAAGCCACTCTGAGACTCAGAGGGAAGGGCAGGGTATAAATCCAATCGCTTCTCTTCTTCATTTAATACCCACTGAAGCACAAAACTCCATGTATTCAGTGTGTGGATTCTTATACGTTATGTACTTGGAGCTTTTATTGTGCTTTTTATTTTAAAAAAGGAGGAAAAAGAAACTTGGAAAGCCCACTATACATGTGTTTCTTGTCACTTAGGTGCTTAATAAATGGGTTGTTGTTGATGATTGCCATTGTTGATGATTGCCGTTCATGATCTAGCCAAATTCTTGGGAATTGCAGAGGTATCTTTGCAGGATTCTTGCTCCGAGCAACACTGTCTTCTGGAACAGAGTTGGTGTTATTTGTTCGGTGTCGAGACAGTTTGGTGTAGTGGTTAAGAGCGGTGGACTCTGATCTGGGAGAACTGGGTTTGATTCCCCACTCCTCCACATGCAGCTGCTGGTGTGACCTTGGGTCAGAGCTGTTCTCTCAAGGGCAGTCCTCGAATGAGCTCTCTCAGCCCCACCTACCTCACAGGGTGTCTGTTGTGAGGAGAGGAAGGGAAAGGAGATTGTAAGCCACTCTGAGACTCTGAGTGAAAGGCGGGGTATAGATCCAATCTCCTCCTCCTCCTCCTCCTCCTCCTCCTCCTCCTCCTCCTTCTTCTTCTCCTCCTCCTTCTCCTCCTCCTCCTCCTTCTTCTTCTCCTCCTCCTTCTCCTCCTCCTCCCTCTTCTTCTTCTTCTCCTTCTCCTTCTCCTCCTCCTCCCCCTCTTCTTCTTCTTCTTCTTCTTCTTCTTCTTCTTCTTCTCCTTCTTCTTCTAAACCCAGAATGTCCAAGTGTTCTTGAGACTTCTAGGCATAGCTTCAAGGGCTCCAATGACAACTGGCACAATATTGTCATCGTCATCATCACTACCACTTACAAAATTGAGATCCATGTGTTTAGCCTTATAACTTTTTTCATACCATTCGCCACCCTTATAATTTTTTTTTAAAAAATCAGACGATCCAGTCTTTCTCCCATCTGAGCCCTCTTTTTTAAAAACGCGGGAAACTGCATTTGTGCCCACCTACAAGTCCAAGCAGGAAGGCCTTTAGAAGGCCCCATTTCTCCAATACCCTCCTTCAGATGTCTTCTGTGAACCTTTTTCTTCATTGATGAAAAATAGATGAAGGGGGGGAAATGAGGCAGGGTGGGAGGAAGATCCTTGGGTTTTGCTGCATCATTAACATGGGCATGATTGGCAGTCCGGGAAGAGAACATTCTACAATCGATGCCAGGAAGGTGACCCGCCACCAACCTTCCGCAGGACCAATCAATACATGATTCTTGTTGCGGAGAGGGCACTCTCTGTATCCGATGTTTCATCTCGGTGGGTCTCATTGTCAGGAGGAACATACTTTTAAATAAATAGCACAAGAAGAACGCTCGGGGGTTTTGTTTAAATCGCATCCCCTTAAAAACAAAGGCGGAAGCAGTTCTGCTTGGGAGACGGCGCCCTTCTCTTCCAAACGAGGTCCGTCAACCACAACGCCCCACGCCCCTTCTTCTAACAAGTTAGTTACGGAGTGCGAGAGTTTGTCTCGCTCTGGGTTCACATTATCATAAGCCATTTCCACTTTGATGAAGGGTAGCTCATTGTCGAAAGGCAAGCGATGATCATTTCTTGCGTATAAGACGGAGAACTGGCATCGAGGGCGGATTCGTCTGCTTGCAGTTTTAATAGGAAAAGTCGTGCACGAATATGACTTGTCCCGAACATGAATTTTCATGAAATGCTGTTTAATGTTGCACCAAAAAAAACCCAAACCCTTGGCAGGAAACATTAAGAAGGCATTCTTCCTTCCCTCCATCTCTCGAAGAAGAAGAAGGAGGAGAAGGAGAAGAAGAAGAGGAGGAGGAGAAGGATGAGGAGATTGGATTTATACCCCACTCTTCACTACCTGAAGGAGTCTCAGAGCGGCTTGCAAACTCCTTTCCCTTCCCCTCCCCACAACAGACTCCCTGTGAGGTAGGTGGGGCTGAGAGAGCTCTCTCCAGAACTGCCCTGAAAGAACTTGTGACTGACCCAAGGTCACACCAGCAGCTGCAGGTGGAGGAGTGGGAAATCAAACCCGGTTCTCCCAGACCTCTAACCACTACACCAAACTGCCCTCCCACAACACAGTAAAATACACACACATAAACATAATTTCTTGCTGCAGTCATCCTACTTGTGGGGTTCCTAGAGGACTGTGTAGAGCTGTCAGGGTTGGCTGCTGTGTAGAGCTGTCAGGTCCCCCCAGCCACTGACAAGAGATTGGGGGGGAGGGCTTGCCAGAGCCAGGTTGGGAAACTTGTGAAGATTGGTGGGGGGGTTGGAGCCTGGGAAGGACCAGGGACCTCAGTGGGTTAGGATGCCCAGAGAGTCCACCCTCCAAAGCATCCCTTTTTATCCAGCTGAACTGATCTCCGTAGTCTGGAGATGAGCTGTAATTCCAGAGGGATGCCCAGCAATGCTCCCTCTAAGCTGGGGAGTCTTGTGAGCAAAAATTCTACTTTGTGAGCTACCGGCATTTGAAGTTGTGAGCGAGCGATTTGGCTACTGCATAAATTTGTTTGCTCTGGAGCCCTCCTTCCTGAGCTCGGACAAAAATGTGTGAGCCGGAGGCTAAAGAAACGTGAGCTAGCTCACACTAACTCAGCTTAGAGGGAACACTGATCCTCGTTGCCCCACCTGGAGGCTAGCTAGTGGGGCACAGTGCAATACAGTCCACCAGGGCTTTTTTTTGTAGAAAAAGCCCAGCAGGAACTCATTAGCATAATAGGCTACACCCAATAGCAGAAAGTCATTGGCATATTGGGTCACACCCCTGACAGCACAGCTCATTAGCATATTAGGCCACACACACCCATGTTACCAGAAGTGTGGTCATCCGGCCGCACCCACCTTTTGCTTCTCATTCTGTTTACCTTGTTTGTTGTCAGAACCCAGGGCTTTTTTTGTAGCAGGAACTCCTTTGCATGTCAGGCCACACAGCCCTAATGTAGCCAATCCTAATGAGTTTCTGCTGTTGGGTGTGGCCTATTATGCTAATGAGTTCCTGCTGGGCGTGGCCAACTCGGGAGCCAGCTGGAACTCCGTTCCTGTGCGTTCCTGCCCCAAAATAGCCCTGCAGACCACCCTCCAAAGCATCCATTTTCTCCAGGGGATCTGATCTCTGCATTCTGGAGATAAGCTGTAATTCCAGGGGATCCCCAGGCCCCACCTGGAGGCTGGCAACCCTACAGGGACCTCATTGGGGTACAATGCCATAGAGTCCACCCTCCAGAGCATCCATTTTCTCCAGGGGATCTGATCTCTGTATCTGGAGATGAGCTGTCATTCCAGGGGAATATCCCGGTCCCACCTGGAGGCCGAGTAACCAAAAGAGTACCACGGAAAAAGCTGAATACAGATATCAACATGAGCCATGATTAAAAAAGCAAAACACTATGCTGCTTCACACAAAATATGATCAAAGTATGTAATCTGGATAATAGCAAAACTAGTGACAATACAAATACAAAATATTCACAGTAAAGCAACTATAGACAAAAAATCATTTACAGAAATAAGCCGTTTACTAAATCAAAGCTCTAGCCGATGAAAGAGCAGTCCTGGTTCCCGATCATATTTGTACATTGGTGACTGGCTGCTACCGTCATACTACCAGCACTTTATTATGATTTTATGATTTGTTTTCATTGCCAACTTATGTTTTAATGTAACTATCTGTTTTTATGTAACCTAGAGGGTCGTACGTGCAACTAGCCCACACCAAGAGTCTGTAAGGAAACAAGGAGAGCAGTTTTGCCACTAATTTTGTCATCACTTTATACCATCACTATCTTTACCACCACTACTAGCTGGCCCTGTGAGGAGCGAATGACAGCGTTGCGTGGAGCCGATACCACTGAACTGGGAGTACCATCTTTAAGATGCCATCTTTTTATTGAAGACTGAAACATCTTGAGCACTTAGTATTGTAAATGATTGTTTTTATGTTGTTTTAACCTGTTTGGGCCCCCCCAAAATAGCATTTAATCGTGCCTTCCCCTCCCCGTTCCCCTCGACTTTAATTAAGTTTTCAGATTCAGAGGAGCTGCGGTGGCTCAAGTGGTTAAGACGCTGAACTGCAGGCTGTGGAAGGTCAGTAGTTCAGCAGTTCAAGACCCAGGTGCCACAAGACGGAGTGAGCTCCCGTCTCTAGTTCCAGCTCCTGCCAACCTAGCAGTTCGAAAGCAAGAAATTGCAAGTAGATAAATAGGTACCACTTTGGTGGGAAGGTAACAGCGTTCCGTGCGCCTTGGTGTTTAGTCATGCCGGCCACATGACCACGGAAACGTCTTCGGACAGCGCTGGCTCTTCGGCTTTGAAACGGAGATGAGCACCGCAACCCTAGAGTCGGATTCGACTGGCTTTCGAGCAAGGGAACCTTTACCTTTACTAACCTGTTTTATGTATTGGCATGTGCCCTATTTGTGAGCCACCCTGAGCCCGCTCGCGGGGAGGGAGGGCTATAAATCGAAGGAAGGAAGGAAGGAATAGAGCAGCTCTGGGGATTGAGGGCAAAAGGAGTGCTGGTAACATTCTCAGCACTAGCCAATAGGTGCTCACCACATTCCTTTTTACCCAGAGAGCTAATGTGGTGTTGTGGTTAAGAGCAGTGGACTCTAATCTGGAGAACCAGGTTTGATTACCCACTCTTCCTCCACCTGAAGCCTGCTGGGTGACCTTAGGCCAGTCACAGTTCTCTCAGAAGCAACTGTAAGCCACTTTGAGACTCTTTAAGGTAGCGAAAGGTAAAAGGTAAAGGTAAAGGTTCCCTTGCTCAAAAGCCAGTCAAATCCGACTCTAGGGTTGCGGTGCTCATCTCCGTTTCAAAGCCGAAGAGCCAGCGCTGTCCGAAGACGTTTCCGTGGTCATGTGGCCGGCATGACTAAACACCGAGGTGCACGGAACGCTGTTACCTTCCCACCGAAGTGGTACCTATTTATCTACTTGCAATTTCTTGCTTTCGAACTGCTAGGTTGGCAGGAGCTGAAACTAGAGATGGGAGGTCACCCCATCATGGGGCACTCTCAGGTCTTGAACTGCTGAACTACCAACCTTCCACAGCCTGCAGTTCAGTGTCTTAACCACTTGAGCCACCGCAGCTCAAGGTAGAGAAAAGTGGAGTATAAAAACCAACTCTTCTCCTTCCCCTGTTCAAACTGAAAGAGAGTGAAAAGTCATAGAATTGTATTTGTTTTTCCTCATCAGTGTGTGATCCAAGCCATACGGATACTGGTTTGATTGGAGTGTGTGTGTGTGTGTATATATATATTCTCCAATTTGAAAATGAATTCAAGGGGAAGAGGGTACAGTTAGGAACATCAACAAACAATGAGTAAATTCCAGGCTTTGTATTTCCCGGGAAGTTATTATTAACGAAAGAGAGAGCCCTGGAAAACTGACCCCGAAGAGAACTGCTACAGGATGGTCAGCGAAGTTTGACAGGCGGGCAAAGAAAACTTAATTAAAGTCGAGGGGAACGGGGAGGGGAAGGCACAATTAAGTGCTATTTGGGGGGCCCCAAAACATAAATAACGTCAGCTGTAAAATATTCATTTTGGGGGTATCAAGGGGAATAGATTTTTGAATATTTTATTGCTTTCCCTCTCTCCCTGATGTCTTTTTGGGGGAAAGACTCAACTTCAAAGGGCTGGAGCTTTGGATCTGTGCTCCCTGCTTGCCCATCAACGGCTTGTTTCACATCAGACTCTTGCAAATCCAGAAGGAAATAGGCCCAGATGAATTTAGACTCATTCAGAAAGTCAGCTAATCCTCGCTGCTGTCGATTTAGGTTAGAGGCCTTGCCAAACTAGATCCCGGCTCAACATGAATCTGAAACAAATATACCTGCATATTTTGAAGGCCGTTGGTCACCTCTGTTCCTCCTTTGCCAACGGCCTACCTCTGAACCTTTAAGAGCTCCCAGCTGACACCTGATTTATACTGATTTATCTGTCATGGCTTCCTACCCAAAGAATCATGGGAAGTGTAGTTTCTCAACGGGAAACTGTGAACGTGGAGTATGAGATCCCTAGCCTGACCCGCTTTCATTCACAGAACTGTAGCTCCCAAAGTTCCCTAGAAAGTTAAAATGAGTACTTAACCTGTTGTAAATCTGTAGCAGCCCAGACTTAGCTAGCTCAGGCTAGGCTGATCTCAACAGATCTCAGAAGCTAAGCAGGGTCAGCCCTGGTTAACATTTGGATGGGAGACCACCAAGGCAGGCAATGGCAAACCACCTGCAAACATCTCTTGCCTTGAAAAACCCGACAGGGTCCACCATAAGTCCGCTACAACAATGTAGAGAGAGAGAGATTTGCTCCAGGACAATGTGGGACAGATGTGGATTGAAATGGTATTGGCATCTGCACCACCCTTCCTGGGATCTGGCCACCTAAGTCCACCTCGTTGCAAAGATGGGTGAGTTGCACGCAGCGTGTGCAAAATCAAGTACAATTGAAACCAATGATACCTGAGCATGTTGGGAGAGAGAGGTATTTCTAGAACCTGGTATGTGTTCTAGAGCAGTGGGCCAGTAGTCCCCCACACCATGTTCACAAGGCAGCCCCATAGCTAGGGATTTTGGGGGGAGGGGGCCGAGGGGGGGCAGGCAGCTAACCCAGCCCAGGGCATCTCGCGATCCACGCTGAAAGAAGATGCAAGCACCAGATCATGCCCTCCTTGGGTCTCCTTTCCAGTTTGGTGTAGTGGTTAAGTGTGCGGACTCTAATCTGGGAGAACCGGGTTTGATTCCCCACTCCTCCACTTGCACCTGGCTGGATGACCTTGGGCAAGCCATAGTTCGGATAAGAGCTGTTCTCAAAAAAAAGAGCAGTTTCTGTCAAGAGCTCTCTCATCCCCACCTACCTCACAGGGTGTCTGTTGTGGGGAGGGGAAGGGAAAGGAGTTTGTAAGCCGCTCTGAGACACCTTTGGGTAGTGAAGGGTGGGGTATAAATCCGATCTCTTCTTCTTCCTTTTCTTCTTCTTCTTCCTTTCCTCTTCCAAGCTGGGAGGGGGTGTGGCGGCCCAGACTTGCAGAACTCCCGAGGGAGCACCCGGAACCACCAGGAGAGCTCTGCGCCTGGGAACCCAAATGCCTCCCCGGGAGGGAGGTGGCCCAGAAGAAAAACTATCCCCCCCACTCAGAGAAGCACTCAGTGCCCCCACGCAGCCTCCACCACCTTGGCTGGCCTTCCTGATGGGGGAGCCATGGCTACTGCTTCGAGCCACAGGGGCACCCTCCCTCCCTCTCACCTTGCCCCATCCACGGTGGGCATAAATCACCTCACTGCCTGGGTCGGAGTCCCTGGCTTGCTGCTCACTTGTGCAGTGCCAGGCCAGGCCCCGTCCTGCCTAGCCTGGCCCAACAGAGGCTGACCCAGGGCCAAACCCTGCCAACCCCCAGTCCGCTCGCTCACTCGCTCAACTGGGCTGGGGCTGGCTTCTCCTTGAGCCCAGCCGTCTGGAGCCAAGGGGGAGAAGAAGTGATCGATCCGGGGGAGGGGGCTGGGGGAGGGAGGTGGACCTGAGGATTGGGGGAGAGGCCTGCAATACCTGTGGGGGAGGCAGGCCCCATGGGCCCCACGTTAGCTATGGGCCTGTCACAAGATATCACTTGACATGAATAAAGTATAAAACTGTGCCATCCCCCTTCAGACTACAGATATCAGTTCCCTCAGAGAAAAGGGCAACTTCAGAGGACAAACTCTATGGTATAACCATAGATTCTAGGTAAAATCCCGCCTCAAATTCCCCCCTCCCCAGGCATTGTCCTTAACTTCATGCTGTAAAGTGCTCTTTAAAAAAAACCACCCTGATTAAAAACAAATAATAACAAATCACAATTGTAAACGAAACTCTGCTCGCCATTAAAAAAAACAAACTATTTTTACAACTTTCCTGTTTAGAATGGTGACCCTAATGATCAGCGGTTCCGAACTGTGCAAGCCAACCTCTCTAGCTCTGAGGAACTCAGGCTGTGAGCAAGGAGCTTGCCGTCTCTGGAATTCTCATCAGAAGCGATCTCAGCCCCATTCCCATCTCTGGGTAACCTTGGAGCACCTCTTTAAAATTCCAAATAGCGCGGCTCATGTTTTCTCTGTCTCTTGACTCCCCACGCGATGACAGTGAAAAAATTAAAGCAAACGGGACTCTCGTAATGGGGGCGCTCGAATCCCTTCCATTCGCCATGCATCAAGGGCTTATAGCACAGCCCCAGAAAAAAAAACACATGCTTGGCGGAAATTTCAAATACATATTGTGGGCCCTGGGGGGCTTTGAAAAGTATCCTATTAGGATGTGTCAGATGGGTTTTCTTAAATAATGCAGATGTGTAAGGCATACAACGCGATTGCCTTTTTCTGAAAAATCAAATGTCTTGTCTGAGAAATGGGATTTGGCAAGCAATTAATCAATAAGGAATACAAACCTTTTTTTTTTCCATGGGAATGTAAAGATCTCGGCACAGATAGACTGGTGCACTATGCAACGGTATACTGGAGATCCTTGTCCTCGTAATGGTTGCTTCCATTATGCTCAGAATGCATGAACCCTCCTCCAGTCCAGAAATGGTATTAAATCTCACGGTATTAAAACTCAAGCCCACAGTATGTGTTGAACTGGTGACCTGGAAGGATTTGGGAAGGAGTCTGTGTGCCACCATCCATCTCTAGCCAAACTAGGGAAGTACATGGAAACTGGTCCCCTTGTTCTAAAGGACCAGTACCCCCCATACTCCTTAACCCAGGGTGTTGAACCCATTTGTTATGTGGGCCGGATCTGACATAAATAAGACCTTGTTGGGCTGGGCCATGTGTGTCATAAAAGGTAATGCCAGGGAGCTGAGATATAAACTTTATAAAGGACACAGACACAAAAGGGTTTTTTTTTTACTTAAAATAAAAACATGCTTAAAACATGAGCACTCCTGCAATATTTTGTTTATTTAACAGTATTGAACTGACACCTCTTGTACTGAATTATTGCATCAAAATGTCTGTGCTGCTGCAATCTTGAGTACGCTGTTCAGGTGTGCATCTGTAAGTCTGCAAACCTACAATGATGAGGCAGCAGCAGAACTGGAAGAAGAAGCGGAAGACAGCCGGTTCCACTGTGGGCCTGATAGAAGCCCTCCAGGGGCCTCATCCGGCCCCTGGGCTGCATGTTTGGCACCCCTGCCTTAACCCCTATAAATATTTCTGGGTGTGGATTGCTCATAGGTCCGTCCAACTAAAAGAGCTCTCCTTGCTTATTCCAGGCTACCATTCTCAATCATCTGGGCCTGCCGGGGACAGCCCCCATCTTATCTCCTTAAAAAACTGAGGAGTGGGAGAAAAAATGGCTTCCATCACGATGCTCTAGGAATCTCCCCTAGTCTCTCTGGTCTTTACCACAGAGATTAGGGGATATTTTATTGATTTGTTTGTTTACATTGTTTATATTCTGCCTTTCTCACTTGGATCCAAGGCAGAATCTACAGAGTGAGTCAATACAACTGACGGATGGGACATTCAGTGAACAGAGCAACAGGATGACGGTTGTAGAACCAACCAGAAGTCGAAAAAAAAAGAAGTGAAGCAACACAGAAGTATTAACATGATAGATTAAACGATGCAAAATTCCATAGCAGGATCCTAGTTGCAGCAAACTCTACAAGCCGTATTGACCAGAGTCCCTCATAATTTTTCTAAGTAACTTTATGAATCATATAGTACAGTGCAACTCTATTGCCTGCATGGAAAAGCTAGGGTTGTCAGATCATACCTGATTGTGGGCAGGGGTCCTTCTCCTGTTCCGGGAGTTCTTCAGCACATGTGCTGGCTCTGGCTGGTCGCCACAAACACAATATACATAAGCTAGATGCAAAGTCCAAACCAAGCCGAGAAACAGTGCCAGGGGTCGGAATGCCAGGAGAGCAATCAGAGTTCTCAGGAGTGATGAGCGGAGCCGGAAGAAGGTCCAAGATTGCATGGTTGCAACCGCACCGAGGCAGGTGAGCGTGGCTGCTTATGACCGGATCCTCCCTTCCCTGGGAGGTGACCTGAAAAGACTCACAGCCCCTCACGCTGCCTTTACAACAGCTGAAGTCTGGCACTCCTCCTTCTCTCCCGCACATCCAGACGCTGGCGTGCCCTGTGTCTGGGACATTCATTTTATGTGTTTGGGTTTTTTTGTATGTGAGCCACCCTGTTTTGGAGGGAAAGCCGGGGTATACATTGAATAAATAAATAAATTAAATAAACTGTATGAGATCCAGGTATGACACAGTCCCTGTTCACAGTGCACCCTACAAGATCGCCTTTGAGGGCACGGGACTTCCTGTAAGCTTCCAACTTGGCAGGACTGCGGGGAAGTAACAGCTGGTGCCATCGTTACAGTACAGGACTGAAATGGATCATACTTATGTAGAAGTTCAAGGGTCAGACAGCGTGAAGGCCTTAGGCCAGTGTTGTTCGACAAGTCTAAGCGGGCCCTCTGTCTCGAATTAGAGAGAAACAGTCCAATCATAACATATTTGCTGATCCACTCCCCTAATTATAGCTTTAAAGAACCAAAGCCATAAACGTTTGCATGGATCTGGAAATGTTTATCTGGAGAGTGACGCGAAGACGTCTATTAACATTCTCAAAAAAAAAAAGATCTGGTATGTGTTTCTGAGAGACTTTCCTAGAAGTATATTTCTGCATAACGAGGGAGTTCATGGAAATTCAGGTTACTTACATACAGCTCTGAAGAGGACGGAATCCACACTGGGTTGTTTTTAGTGTCGAGAAAGCACACGCCCATTTGGGTTACTGGATGCGGAGAGGTCTCTGTGCTGTCTATTTCGACTGTTTTAAAGTATTCGTCTTTCTTCTCAAGCGACCTTGAGAACTGGAAAGCTAAGGACCGAGTGAAAAGGCCGGGGCGAGTGAGATCTTAGCAACAGCAAACATTGGTGGCTCAGCAACTTATATGGTCCTGGTACTAGCACAACAGCTATGGCTACCACTTTGACTTTTTGTGAAAGAAAAGGACAACCCAGCGGCTGTGCTGACATCAGGACCACCCTCTTCATGACAAAGACAAGGCAGAGAATCTTGCATCATAACAAACATGGAGGACCAGGCAAGCAGGTGGTGGCAGTCATTCTGTATTCTCCTGGATCATCCTTGTCTTGGCTGCTTTCCCTACCACAGGGCCTCCCCGGGTATAAGCTTTCGTGTGCATGCACATTTCATCAGATGCAGGGACACAAAAGCTTATACCCAGAATTAAACTTTGTTGGTCTTCAAGGTGCCACTGGGACTCAAGCTTGGTCCTCTTGCTTCAGACGAATATGGCTGCCCACCTAAACCTAGGGTCAGACTTGGTTAGAATTTGGATGGGAAGCCACCAAAGGAATCCAGGTTTGCTAGGCAGAGGCAGACAATGGCGAACCACCTCTGAATGGCTCTTGCCTTAAAACCCCATGGGTTCGCCATAACTGGCTGCGACTTGACAGCAAAAAAACAAAACAAAAAAGGTGAACACAGATTTATATCTTGGGCTTCCAACTACTTCTTCACCCAAAAAGTGATTAACATATGGAATTCACTGCCACAGGAGGTGGTGGCAGCTACAAGCAGGGACGGCTTCAACAGGGAACTGAATAAACATATGGAGCAGAGGTCCATCTGTGGCTGCTAGCCACAAGGCATAGATAGGAACTCTCAGGCTGGGGCAAATGATGCTCTCTATTCTTGGTGCTTGGGGGGGGCAACAGTGGGAGGGCTTCTAGTGTCCTGGCTCCACTGGTGGACCTCCTGATGGCCCCTGGTATTTTTGGCCACTGTGTGTGACAGAGTGTTTGACTGGATGGGCCATTGGCCTGATCCAACGCTGGCTTCTTTTATGTTCTTATATTCTTAAGTGATGCTCTGTATTCTTGGTGCTGGGGGGCAACAGTGGGAGGGCTTCTAGTGTCCTGGCCCCACTGCTGGACCTCCTGATGGCCCCTGGTATTTTTGGCCACTGTGTGACAGAGTGTTGGACTGGATGGGCCATTGGCCTGATCCAACTCTGGCTTCTTTTATGTTCTTATATTCTTAAGTGATGTTCTGTATTCTTGGTGCTGGGGGGGGCAACAGTGGGAGGGCTTCTAGTGTCCTGGCCCCACTGCTGGACTTCCTGATGGCACCTGGTATTTTTGGCCACTGTGTGACAGAGTGTTGGACTGGATGGGCCATTGGCCTGATCCAGCAATGGCTTCTCTGATGTTCTGAAATCCAACATTCTCCTCTCTTCATCACACATTTCATTGCACATCTTCCGCCCGGAATTACTGAAGGCGAAGCGTCGCTTGAAGCCACGACCCAGTTGTAAACTGTTGGTTTCCTTCAGAAGATTTCTTCATTAAAGGAGAGCACCGCTCTTCCCTCGCCAATCCAAACGTATCTGTTTTCCTTTCAGTTCAGCTGTATTCACAGCGGGCGTTTCTCTCCTTCCTCCCTCCCCCTTTTTTTACTATGAAAGCGCCTCCCTCGATGCAACTGTTCTGTCACTGCTCTTAACTCAAAATCATTTATTTAACATCTGCTCCGCAATCATTCCTTCAAGATTTATTTCCTTGAAAACACAACTGGGACGCTTGGTCCTCCCTTGTTTTCACTCGGAGATATCCTTGAAAAAATAATGGTAAAAGACGTTATGAGTGGGGGGGGGGGGAGACTGACACCAATAAACTGTAATGACTCATTTCTTTCACATTATTCCTGCTTGGGAAGTTTTCCTGGAAGGAGGCGAACTGCAGAGACGCTCAGAGGTAGTCTGGTGGAATTGCACAGAAATCTATTTCGTATTCACTGCAAAGGGGGAAAAAAGAAATTACCCTCTGCTCTCTGTTAGAGTAAGAGTCACTCACAGCCTTCTCAGCTAAAAACAGACAGATGTACACGGCACGTTGCCTTAGTCTGAATCTGAACATCAACATCAACAAAACAGGGACCGCGATGGAATAGGTACAAAATCAATAGAAAACGCCGTGTGCAAACATACAACATATGCAATAATATTTAATTTAAAAAAATATTCTCCTATCTAAATGCCTAGCTTCTGTATAAATGTAGTCCACGGGAAAAGTGAACGTTTGGCTAAGAGAATGGAGATTGGGTTCCAATGAATGATGCACACAATAAACTGAGCGACTCTTGAGAAAGAAGGCTGGAAATGACTTGTCAACAATGTTCCCTCTAAGCTGAGTTAGTGTGAGCTAGCTCACCGTTTTTTAGCCTCCAGCTCACAGTTGTTTTGTCTTAGCTCAGGACAGATGGCTCCAGAGCAAACTAATTTATGCAGTAGTCAAATCGCTCGCTCACAACTTTAGTGCCAGTAGCTCACCAAGTAGAATTTTTGCTCGCAAGACTCCACAGCTTAGAGGGAATATTGCTTGTCAATGAGGAAGTCGTCGGAACGCTCGTCTGGCAGTGAGTTTTACTTGTCCTACGGTGGTGGGACTGTTGAATCGCCTCTTCTATAACAGCAAGCTCTGAAATGAAATATTACTTTTAGATTACGTTTAGACAGGAGCTAGCTATTTAGATAGGAGAATATTTCGACTGTTCCCTTTATATTTTTGTTACTTTGATTATGCATCTGATTGCCTATATGTGAATGCTGCAAATACCTATAAGGTGATTATACTAATTGCGGACAATTTATATTTTTATTAGACGTTACTGCATATATTGTATGTTTGCACACAGTGTTTTTTATTGACTTCATTCTGAATCTGACCCTTGGCCCATCAAGGTCAGTATGGTCTACACAGACTGGCAGCAGCTCTCCAAGCTAAGAACATAAGAGAAGCCAATGTTGGATCCAGCCAATGGCCCATCCAGTCCAACACTCTGTCATACAATGGCCAAAAATGCTAGGTGCCATCAGGAGGTCCAACAGTGGGGCCAGGACATGAGAAGTCCTCCCACTCTCTCAGGTAGAGTGGCTCTCAGGTAGAGATCTTTCATATCACCTGCCAGTGGATCTTTTTAGCTGGAGATGCCGGGGATTGAACTAGGGACCTTCTGCATGCCAAGCAGATGCTCTGCCAATGAGCCACAGCCCCTCCCTTACTGATAATGTCAGATAATCAGGAGTGTGGAAACCCAGCTGACCAGTTGCCAATGTAGGGTGGGACATTGGTCTTCTATTCATGGGTTGGGGTCATCAGGTGCGTTGGGGACTCCAAGCTGCTAGGACAGAAATCACAATTAAGCCACAATTTTTGGGGGGGGGCTGCCTTTTGGAAGAATCAGAGGCTACTGCCCATCGACTACATTGGGTAACCCCAGAAGGAAAAGTTCACTTTATCCACACACCTCACCAACCGCATGCATAATTTTTATAAATCTCTCCCATGCTACATAGTGATTTTTTTTTAAGTGAAAAATCTAAAGGGCCTGACCTTGGATAACCCAGACTTACCTGATCTCAGATCTCAGAAGCTAATCAGGGTTGGCCCTGGCTACTATTTGGATGGGAGACCACTAAGGAATACCAGGGTCATAACCAGAACGGTTTTTGCTTAATATGATGCCTGATGTAAAAGACAAAAAAAGTTAAGCACTTAATTATACATATAGTTACAGCAGCAGGAATCATCTACGCTAGGTATTGGAAGAAACCAGAGATACCAACGAAAGATGAACTCTTGACAGAAATCTTTGAAATAGCGGAAATGGATATAATTGACAGACTCGTCGAACGGTCGAAGTGGACAAACTGCGAGAGAAAATTGGACACTGTTTTAAGGACGGGTGAAAAGAAACTGCGGAGAAGAAGATCATGAATAACGGATTATAGTTATTATAACCTAGGATAAATGTAATTTGAACGGTAAAGAATATGTACTTTGACAAGAACCATAACAGAAGACTTTAGAGACTGGTTTAATCGCTTATAGATTTAGAAAACACATAAATGAAAAGAAGCATGGAAACAAAGGTTTAAGGTGGAGTTGTATTGTTGCGGCTATTATATAAGTTTGACAGCATTTCCCTTGATGTCTTCTCCCATTCCCCATGTCCTTCCTTTCCTAAATGTCTTATATAATTAGTGAAAATCAAATAATTAAAAAAAAAAGGAATACCAGGGTCATGACGCAGAGGCAGGTAATGACAAATCACCTCTAAACGTCTCTTGCCTTGAAAACCCTACAAGGTCAACGTAAGTCAGCTATGACTTGGTGGCACTTTCTACCACCAAAGGCTTTATCCTTTTCTTGTATGGAAAATGTTCTAACCCCTTGATAATTTGAGAGACAGTGTGGTGTAGTGGTTGGAATAGGAACTGTGAGACGCAGGTTCCAATCCTCACTCTGCCATGGAAGCCTGCTGGGTGACCATGGGCCAGTCACACTCTCCCAGCCTAACCTACCTCACAGAGCTGTTGTGAGGATAAAATGGAGAAGGGGGAAATGATACAAGCTGCTTTGAATACCCATCAGGGAGAACGGTGGGGTACAAAAGAAGGCTCCACTCCCCAAACCACCAGGAATTTCCCAGCCAAGAGCTAGCAACCCTGTTTACGGGCCCCATGTTCAACAGGTCCTGAGACTAGAAATACTGACACTTACTGATTTAGAAGATGGTGTGGGATAGGGGATAGTTTGTAAGGCTAGGACCATGAAAGACTGGATTCTCAGACTGCCACAGGAGGTGGTGGTGGCTACAAGTATGGCCAGCTTCAAGAGGGAATTGGATAAACATCTGGAGCAGAGGTCCATCGGTGGCTATTAGCCTCAAGGTATAGATAGGAACTCTTGTTTTGGGCAAGTGATGCTCTGTATTCTTGGTGCTTGGTGGGGGCAATAGTGGGAGGGCTTCTAGTGTCAATGTTCTCTTATCTCATGTTGAGAGAACCTGGGTCCATCATGCAGCCTCTCAACTCAACTTGCCTGAACAAGTGAGAACATCAGAAGAGCCCTTCTGGATCAGACCAGCGGCCCATCTACTCCATCATCTTGTCTCATACAGTGGCCAAAATAATCCAAAAGAAACTATGAAAAATGCGCTAGGAAATATTTAGATATCCAACATGAAATTCTTGTACAAAATGTCTACAATAGATAAACATGTATAGTGTCCAAAATAATTTAGATGGGTGAAGTTTTAATGAAGGTCTCCAGACTGTTCAATCGTTTCAATGTCCCTCTTCTTCCAAAAACAAGGATGGAAGCTGTTGTGATTCTTGGTTGATTCAAAAAGTATACAAATCACTGGTCTCATTCATTTTCACAGATGTGTCATAACCTGGTTACAAGGATTCTTACAGCTTCATTTGAAGGCAAAGTTCTTCTGAATGGCCAACAACAGGCAGAGAGGGCCAGGCCTTCATAAGGACATCAGAAGAGCCCTGCTGGAATCAGACCAGTGGCCCATCTAGTCCATCATCTTGTCTCACACAGTGGCCAACCAGTTCCTCTGGATGGCCATCAACAGGGCACAGATGTCATAACCTGGTTACAAGGATTCTTACAGCTTCATTCAAAGGGCAAAGTTCCTCTGGATGGCCAACAACAGGCAGAGAGGGCCAGGCCTTCATAAGGACATCAGAAGAGCCCTGCTGGAATCAGACCAGTGGCCCATCTAGTCCATCATCTTGTCTCACACAGTGGCCAACCAGTTCCTCTGGATGGCCATCAACAGGGCACAGATGTCATAACCTGGTTACAAGGATTCTTACAGCTTCATTCAAAGGGCAAAGTTCCTCTGGATGGCCAACAACAGGCAGAGAGGGCCAGGCCTTCATAAGAACATCAGAAGACCCCTGATGGATCAGACCAGTGGCCCATCTAGTCCGGCACCTTGTCTCACACAGTGGCTAACTGGCAACTTTGGAGGGCCAACAATAGGGCATGGGGGCCAAGGCCTTCTTCAGATGTTGCCTCCTAGCACTGGGTCTCAGAGGTTTACTGCCTCTGAATGTGGAGGCCCCCTATAGTCACCTTGGCTCGTAGCCACTGATGGGCCTACCCTATTAATGCATCCAACTGAGAGTCTTACACATGGTTGCACGTAAGAAGAGACACCAGTTTCTTGCCCTGTTCTTATATCTCTCTCACCAGTCACCTGACCCAGAGTTTTAGCTGCCGTTGGACTTCTGGGCACCTGGATTTTCCTGCCCTAGATGCAAATGAGGTGTTAGTCTCTCCAAATGAGCCCATTTTAATAAAGCGGAGCAATGATTCTTACTCAAGTTAGAGGAAGATATTAAGGCAGGAAACCTCACCTAAACAAGGAACACTGTAAATGTAATGGACTTATTGATTTTAATTTTCTGGCTTTCCCTTTGCAGAATGAAGTACTTGGGGAGAGGAAGAGAAAGTGGACGTCTGGAGCTTTTCCAAGGCCGGGACTCCACCCAGCCAGCCCGCAGCATATAGAAGGTCTCTTCATATTAAAGCTTCCCGTTAGGAAATGAAGGCATCCCAAGTTTGGTGTGCGCTGCCCATTAAGAGAGGCAAAACTCAGCGGAACTCGTTTGCGCTATTGAAAACCATGTCTGGGTATTCGCTGATCAATAGCACAAGCCCAGAATAGCAAAGATTTCGGCACAGTTGGTGGTGATAGTCAATTTGGTTGTCAACCGCCAGGTGGGATGTGGCATTCCTCTCTAGAGAGAGCCAGCATGGTGTAGTGGTTAATGGCAGTGGACTCCAATCTGGAGAGCTGGGTTTGATTCCCTCCTCCTCCACCTGAAGCCACAGTTCTCTCAGAACTCTCTCAGCCCCTCCTATTTCACAAGGTGCCCGTGGGGGGGGGGCTGGGAGGAAGGGAAGGCGATTGTAAGCTGCTTTGAGGCTCCTTAAGGTAGAGAGAAGTGGGGTATAAAAGCCTCCCCCTGTTCAAACTGTGTTTGTTTTTCCTCAACGGTGGCCGAGCCAAGCCATAAATAACACTAGCCAACCACTTTGTGAAAAAGGAAGAAGGAAAGACGCTGGGATCTCCTTCAGAACTGCTCCCACAAGGCGGTTAAGCTAGCCGGCCTGGATTTCTAGCTATCTTTTTCAGTTCTAAATGGGTAGCTGCAGGGCTCTTTTTGTAGCAGGAATTCCTTTGCATATTAGGCGACACGCCCCCTAATGTAGCCAATCCTCCAAGAGCTTACAGAGCTCTTCTTACAGGGGCTACTGTAAGCTCTTGGAGGATTGGCTACATTAGGGGGGGTGTCACCTAATATGCAAAGGAGTTCCTGCTACAAAAAGAGCCCCGGGTAGCTGTGTCAACCAAGAGTTCAGGAGCACCTAAAAGACTAACAAAATTTATGGCGGGGCGTGAGCTTTCATGAATGACTGTTCACTCCTTCAGGCAGACTCCCATTCTAGCTGTCTCTGAAGACGTGAGCAGTGACACGGGAAAGCTATTTATTATTTATTTATCATATGGCAAGGTTACACACCGGAAGCATATAATAATATGAAATATGTAACTAAGTCGATACAACGGGTGTGCAGACTGATTGGCCAGTCCTCCTAAATATTAATATCTGGATTATAAATCTTCTCCATCGTAGCTGGGGGAGAGTTCAAAAAAGCTCCGTCACATCTCCCTGGAAAGCACAAGGCTCACATTCCTGTGACAGATGGAAAACAGTTTGGCGGGCTGCACCACAATCGCATTCGGGTCCTGGTATTGTGCCCCATTTAAACAACAGCTCTGCACAACTGCCAAAGCCTGTGCATATTCTATTAGCTATCTTCCATACTTTTTTTTTTTAAACAATTTTTATTTTATATAAGACGAACAAAAAACCAACAAAGATACATACGGAGAAGGGGGAGTTCCATTTACAACCTTATTTTGTCAGTTAAGTTACCTCATACTTCAGTTAAGTTACCTCATACTTACCTCATAAGTTATATTTTTTTCATTTCACAGTATGTTACCTCATACTTCAGTTAAGTTACCTCATACTTACCTCATAAGTTATATTTTTTTTCATTTTTTCCACCTTGTATTTTAAACTGAATCTTTATTTTTTTTCATGTTTTCCACCTTGTATTTTAAACTGAATCTTTATTCATCACTAAAAAGAAAGTTATAGTTCATATTTCCTTGTACTTCGGTTGTATGTCCATATGATTTATTTATTATACTCCTCCATTCATTTGTAAAACCTTGACCATGTATTCTCAAAGTCTCTTTCGTTTTGTCCTCTCAAAATTAAAGTTAGTTTGTCCATCTCTGCAGTTTCAAGTATTTTATGAATGATTTCTTCTTTTGAAGGTACTTCATTTTTCCTCCAGTATTTGGCATATAATATTCTTGCAGCTGTCACTACATGCATAATAAGACAGGAATCTTGCTTTTTACAATTTTCTGGTAATATATTCAATGAGAACAACTCTGGTATGTAAAGTATAGTACCTTTTAACATTTTCTGTAGCAGTTCATGAATCCAAGACCAATATTTTTTAACTCTGCCATCTTCCATACTTTACATGGCAAGTGAAACCCTGAGGGCCTCTCATTAGTGTTTATCAGGTTATGGATATCGGGTGGAACTGATGGCATCCATGTTTGCGACCATTCATTCCCTAGATTGAAATTTCATGATTGCAGGATTTGTGCCAATCTTATTGCTGGGTGTCGGGAACTTAGTCTGGATAGGCACGCATCAGCCATGTCTTTGTGGATAGGCAACTCTCTGTTTTCAATTATCTTTCTATATTCACGAAGAAGAGCATCTTGTTTTCAGAGATGCAGGGGAGTCATGTGGCAGAACATGGGTAGTCAATAGGTTACAGTGGGTGTAATACATCTGCTGTGTTGTCGTATTGAGTTGCACATCAAGTTTGTGGGCACGGGGGCTGTTGAGCCACACTGAAGGACCATATTCCGCAGTACTATACGCCAACCCCAAAGCTGAGCATTGAAGTGTTGTAGCAGACGCACCCCAAGCTGCACCACGTAATTTTTGGAGAATGTCGTTTCGCACACGTTTTTTGGCTGCTACATCGTTAAGATGGAGTTTACAGCTCAAGGTCCTGTCCAAGGTAATGCCAAGGTACTTTTGGTGTATGTACTTGGGAGTGAAATTCTAGCTGACCTCCTTGTGGTGCACTCTGGATAACACTCAAGAGCTAGAACTTCTGGTTGCCAGACATTCATAGGATCTCCTGGCGACACAACACAAATGAAAACAATCGGGAAGGCTCACACCCCACCACGGATTTTGTTAGTCCTTAAGGTCCACTGGACTGTTGCTGTTTTCTACTATTTTAGTTCTGGCCTGCATTCTTTTCAAGAAATGGTTCAGGGCGAGTTCTATTTTCAAGCTCTATCTGCAAGGGTCACCACATCAGTGGCAGGAACCCATTAGTGGGAAAGGAGAAAGTGACTAACTGAATGCAGACTCCTCATCAACCAGACAGGAGACTGCAGTCCAGAAATCAGAAGGAGACTGAAGGGCAATCTCGGCAAGGCAGCCAGGAAAGAACCAGTGAAGAGCCTTAACTGTAAGGAGGTGGCGTCAGAGATCAAGATCAAGACAATCCATACCATAGCATTCCCCATAACTATACACGCAGTGTTCCCTCTAAGTTGAGTTAGTGTGAGCTAGCTCAAAGTTTTTTTAGCCGCCAGCTCACACCTTTTTGCCTTCGCTCCAGAGCAAACTGATTTATGCAGCAGCCAAATTGCTCGCTCACAACTTTAGTGCCAGTAGCTCGCAAAGTAGAGTTTTGGCTGCTCACAAGACTCCACAGCTCAGAGGGAGCATTGCACACATGGGTGCCAGAATTGAGAAATGAAGAAATCTGCCAGGAAGAAAGCTGATTCCTTTGAACTAGGGTGTTGGAAGAAGATTTTACAGATACCAACGGACCGCCAAAAAAGACAAATAAGCGGGTCCTAGACCAAACCAGGTAGGGGCTGCGGTGGCTCAGAGGTTAAAATACTGAGCTGCAGACCAGAAGGTCAGTAGTTCGGCAGTTCGAGACCTGAGTGCCGCGTGACAGAGTGAGCTCCCGTCTCTGGCCCCAGCTCCTGCCAACCTAGCAGCTCAAAAGCAAGAAATCACAAGTCGATAAATAGGTACTGCTTCGGTGGGAAGGTAACAGTGTCCGTGGGCCTCGGCGTCTAGTCATGCCGGCCACGTGACCATGGAAAGCTCTTTGGCTTGGAAATGGAGACAAGCAACACACCCCTAGAGTCGGATTCGACTGGCTTTCGAGCAAGGGAAACCTTTACCTTAGAGCAAACCGAGCTGAATTTCCCCTAGAAGCTAAAATGACTGAACTGAGCCTATTGTCCTTTGGTCACATGATGAGAAGACAAGAGGCCCTGGAAAAGACAGGCAGCAGGAAAAGAGGAAGACCGAACAGGCGATGGATCGACTCAGTACAGGAAGTGACGACCTTCGGTTTGCAAGCCCGGATCAAGATGGTTGTGATAGGACGTTCTGGAGGTCATTACGTCATAGGGTCACCATAGGTCAGAAGCAACTTGACAGCACATCATAAACACACCGACTCAAGCGTCATTACTTCTACACCTAGTTGCTCTTTGCTTAAGATACAATTATACTGAGGATGCTTTGGCTAAACAATCATTGGAAGGCGCTTTATGGACCAGAAATTATTATCAGAGAAACATCATTTGGTTTGTGATTGCATCTTTGGAGGCCTCATTTATACTTTTATTCTGTGCCTAGTGGTTTCACCTTGGAACAATGCTTTTCTGGTCCATCTTGTATCTATGCATAACTGCAGGGCTATTTTGTGGCAGGAACGCACAGGAACAGCGTTCCGGCTGGCTCCCGAGTTGGCCACGCCCAGCAAGAACTCATTATTATAACAGGCCACACCCAACAGCAGAAACTGATTAGGACTGGCTACATTAGGGGTGTGTGGCCTAACATGCAAAGGAATTCCTGCTACAAAAAATGCCCTGGGTTTTGACAGCAAACAAGGCAAACAGAATAAAAAGCAAAAGGTGGTGTGGCTGGATTACCACACTTCTGGTAACATGGGGGTGTGGCCTAATATGCTAATGAGTGGTGTTGTCAGGGGTGTGGCCTAATATGCCAATGAGTTTCTGCTGTTGGGTGTGGCCTATTATGCTAATGAGTTCCTGCTGGGCTTTTTCTACAAAAAAAGCCTTGCATAACTGTATGATTGTATTGTATTGTGATATAAACCAATATGCTCCTCATTGTGTTTGACCTCTGAAGAAGACCTATACAGGCCGAAATGTGTCAGGTCAAGTTCATTGGCCCTTGTGTGCTAGATTTTGGTATTTTTACATGAGGTGCGATTGGGCCCTTATATGTTTTTTAAATTCTTTGTTAATAAATACATGCATCTTTTTATACTATACACATTAAGTTTTTATTGTTGGCCCTCTATTCCGTTTGACTTATCTTTTTGGGTTCTGGATGCTTTGTGTTGTCTTCAGCAATTTTTTTTACGGCGCATGCATTTAGAATTGATTTCTGTTTTCTTTTTCATTGAGTATCTGGAACCTAATATCGTCTAAAAGATGAGTCAGTTTTTATACAGCTGCTAAAAGAGAAAAATGGTAACAAATAAAACACAACAATAATATCATTGACAATCAGTTTTCTTGGCTCGAACATTTCACCGTAATGAGATATAATAAATATTCATCACGCAGTCCTTCCACTGGTGCATAGAAGTATATTTTATGGTTGCACGCAACACATTATGCTGGCTGACTGGTGCTGATCACTGAATAATAGAGGCTCTGAAATCTTCTGTGTATATTACACCTCTATTTCCCACCATAATTTGAAAGATTTTGTAATTCGAAAAAAGAACCCTGCCAGTATATATAAAAGATAATTGCCCTGATCCTACAATATATTCTGTGCACAGGCATTTCAGTGGATGTGTATCATCAGGAATGGCTTGTCCGTTTGTTTTAAGATAAGGGGGCAGTTCACATGTGGTTCTTTACGTGCACCAAATAGATCCCTGTGTTAAAGCAAAGCCAGTGTCACGAACATGCAAAAGGTCCATTGGGGCATATACAGATCTCAAGATCTGCAGTTAAGACAAATGATGTATGTGGATTCAGAAATTAGGGCATTTGGATATTCCAGCCTTTCCCAAATTTGGAAGTTGGGTTTGGCCAGCAAATCTGCCCCCCCCAATCTGCCGTCCCAATCATTCCTTCCTTCTTCCTAAATTAATGACAGGGAAAAAACAATCCCCCTACCATTCATAGGGACTGGGTAACTGATGGCAGGGAGGGTCCACTCGATGTGAAAGGCAGCATGTCAGAAATGTTGTTGTGTACCATGGAACATGGGTTTTGTAGTCCCCACTGCCTCCTGTTCCAATCTGAGTCTGTCCACCCAATGATTCAATGGTGAATTGGGACAGCGCTCATCTATTACTCGTGGGCATTCATTTTCAATAGTTTAATTTGGAATTCCTGGATGTAGCAAATCATGTCTGGAAGAAGTGTTCTAAACCCATCCTGACGTGCTTGTTTTTCTTTGGATAGGGTGCAATTTGCATGGAGACGTTAAACAACCTCCAAGCTCCACTCCTGCAGCCTGCAGTGGGACATTTGAGCAAGTGTTGATGAATGAATGTATCACTTGAGCCTTATTGATATATTACGTCCAGGTGATGCGACATACGGAGAGAACCAAATCTATTTGAGTGCGGAAATGAACTTTAAATAAAATAAAGGTACATTTGGGGTTAGAAGTGACCCCAACGTCAAGGCTGCTCAGATGAGCATAGGGTGCTCCTTATACTGAGGCAGAGCATTGGTCTATCTAGTTCATCACAGCCGACACAAGCTGGCCGTGACTCTCTGAGATCTTAATCAGAGGAGCATCTTTCCCAATATCTGCTACCCAGGACTGACCATGTGGCCTTCTGCCTGCAAAGAGATACTTTGTTGGTGAGCCGTGGCCTATTCCCTGGTATACAGGGCTATTTTGGGGCAGGAACGCACAGGAACGGAGTTCTGGCTGGCTCCTACGCTGGCCACGCCCAGCAGGAACTCATTAGCATAACAGACCACACCCAACAGCAGAAACTCATTAGGATTGGCTACATTAGGGCTGTGTGGCCTAACATGCAAAGAAGTTCCTGCTACAAAAAAGCCCTGGGTTTTGACAACAAACAAGGTAAACAGAATAAGAAGCAAAAGGTGGGTGTGGCTGGACAACCACACTCCTGGCAACATTGGGGGTGTGGCCTGATATGCTAAGGAGCTGTGTTGTCAGGGTGTGATCTAATATGCTAATGAGTTTCTGCTGTTGGGTGTGGCCTATTATGCTAATGAGTTCCTGCTGGGCTTTTTCTACAAAAAAACCCCTGCTGGTATATATTCTTCAAATTGTGAATCTATGAAGACGCCACTTGCCTTATACCTATTTAGGCTGTAAGCCCCTCTATCTCAGTTTTATCTACCGGCTGTCCGGAATCCTAGCTGGAGGTCTTTCTCAACCTCTGCAACCCGAGATGCTGGCACCAGATTTGCTACAGATTGCACATGGGACACATGAATGCAGAAAGCTGCCTTCTATAGAGTCTAGGGTTGCTAACTTCCAGGTGGTGAAGGGAGATCTCCTGGATTACAACTCATCTCCATGTGACAGAGATCAGTTCCCCTGGAGAAAATGGCTGCTTCGGAAGGTGGACTGTATGGCACCGTACCCCACTGAAGTCCCTCCTTTCCCCAAACCACCACCCTTTTCAGACTCCACCCTCAAAATTTCCAGGTATTTCACAACCCGGAGCTGGCAACCCTAACAGAGTCAGACCATTGGTCTATCACATTCGGTACTACTCAGTCTGGCTGGCAGCAGCTCTCCATGGTCTTAGGCATGGATGCCTTTCATATATTCTACTACCTGATCTCTTGAATAGGAGATGCTGGGGACTGAACTTGAGACCTTCTTCATGCAAAGTAGATGTTCTACCACTGAGGCCCTCTCCAAACCCATGGACCTTCTGCTTGGAGACCAATTGTAGACCTTCTTCCTTTGAATTGCAAGGCCAGCATGGTGCAGCGGTTAAGAGTGGAGGACTCTAATCTGGGAGAGCCAGGTTTGATTCCCCAGTTTGGTGCAGTGGTTAAGTGCGCAGACTCTAATCTGGGAGAACCGGGTTTGAGTCCCCACTCCTCCACTTGCAGCTGCTGGATGACCTTGGGCAATCCATAGTTCTGGCACAGCTGTTCTTGAAAAAGAGCAGTTCCTGTCAGTGCTCTCTCAGCCCCACCTACCCCACAGGGTGTCTGTTGTGGGGAGGGGAAGGGAAAGGAGTTTGTAAGCCTCTCTGAGCCGCCTTTGGGTAGTGAAGGGCGGGATATAAATCCAATCTCCTCTTCTTCTTCTTCTTCTTCTTCTTCTTCTTCTTCTTCTTCTTCTTCTTCTTCTTCTTCTTCTTCTTCTTCTTCTTCTTCTTCTTCTTCTTCTTCTTCTTCTTCTTCTCTACATGTAGCTGCTGGTGTGACCTTAGGTCAGTCATAAGTTCTTTCTGAGCTGTCCTCTCAAGAGCAGTCCTCAAAAGAGCTCTCTCAATCCCACCTACCTCACAGAGTGTTGGTTGTGGGGAGAGGAAGGGAAGGTCACTGTAAGCTGCTCTGAGACTCCAAGTGAAAGGCGGGGTATAAATCCAATCTCCTCCTCCTCCACCTCCTCTTCTTCTTCTTCTCCTTCCAGAATGTTCTGAACACTCTTCAGTCAACTAGAACGCCAGACAAACGGGCCAAATTTAGGCCATCCAATATTCACAGCCCAGAAACGAAACTTCTCCGTCTTCCAGAACTCTGTTTAGCCCTCTGATGCTTTCTGCAGCTCTACCCTGGTTGGACTCGAGCAGATTATATTTTACCCACTTTGAACCTTGGGCTGTGTCACCGAGGCAGCTTCAGGCCATCAGCCAATAATGGGCCATACTTCTTGTTCTCCCCCCACCCTTTTTTTTTTGAAATGCCAATGGTGGGGAGGACGAGCCCCCCCCTTCCCGAAACAAAGAAACTCCCCTCAAGTCAGAGAGGCTCGGCCAAGTTCAAAAGGTGAAATAGATGAATCTTTACACATTATAAGAACAAAAATCAACATTCTTCAGTGGCAGAAAGGGCCGGCAAAGGCAGCAAGCGAAGGCAGGTGTGAGGTATTCCCTGTCAGCTATGCGCTGCAGATAAGCTTCCCGTGCAGGGCTCTGCTTCATTTCAAACAGAAAGAAGGGGGGGGAGAGAAAGAGAGAAAGGGAGGGGGAGAGAGAGAGAGAGAGCAGTAGGAAGAGAGCAGAAATAATTGCTGGAGCTCCGAGTTAGCTGAGAAAGCCTGCGGGCGGAGATCAGCGCCAGAGATTTCATCCTCTTCTCTTTATTTCTATAACCTTAAACGTTCTGCTATTATAAAAGTCATCATGTCAGCTTTCCCTCAAGCCCCGGCAAGCGGCCCCGTTTTTTTAAAAATTGTATCAATTGGTAAAGCGCTCGGCTGAAGTATTTTCATCTTGATTTTATTTTATTTTTGAAGGGCCGAGGCTTTGAAGCCGGAGCCCTCCCCGCCCGACGAAATTATCTAATTCCAGAGACCCGATCTATCGGAAGACGGGGTCCACAGCACCCTACCCTCTACAAAGTGGGGGGGGGGGTTGTGAAGGAGGCCTGCAGAAATCTTTGGCTTCTGATGGACCCCAGAAGGAAGGGAAATGGAGGAGGACTTCGCTTATCCTCCGTTTCTCTCCTTTTATTTTTAAAGATTTAACTTAAATCTCTTTCTTTGCAGCTTAATAACTCAGATTTAGGATTTCCTGAAGGCAGCAGGGAAGTTTTTTTTTTAAGTCACTCATAAATCAGAGGAGTCAAAGGCAGATGTGTAAGAGTTTTCTTCGGGATCAGAAGAACTGTGAGACCAAATCTAAGAGGACAAAGACATAATCTGGAAGGAAGACATCGGGAGCTTTGAAGACATAATTAAGAACAAGCACCTACCGAGACCAGTATACATTTCCGAGAAATACAAATGTTATGTATGATGGAGAGAGCCATCTTTGTAGGTTGCATCTAGCAAGGCATAACTCCTCTGGGCATAGAGGTCTCATTCTTAATTTATACACCTAGTTGTTAATTAACCTTATTATTTTTCCTAATTTTTTACAGCAGAGCCTGTCTCTCTTAAGGACTCAACGACAGGCTTCAGAGTGTGTGGGAGTAAGCGGGGGTGGGGGGGACAAAAGATGGGGAAAGTCACAAGAACCCAAGAAGATCCCTGCTGGATTAGACCAGTGGTCCATCTAGTCCAGCATCCTGTCTTACACAGTGGCCAACCAGTTCCTCTGGAGGGCCAACAACAGGGCATAAAAGCCGAGGCCTTCCCCTGAGAAGAACATCAGAAGAGCCCTACTGGATCAGACCACTTATCCATCTAGTCCAGCATCCTGTCTCACACAGTGGCCAACCAGTTCCTCTGGACGGCCAACAACAGGGCATAAAAGCCGAGGCCTTCCCCTGAGAAGAACATCAGAAGAGCCCTGCTGGATCAGACCAATGGTCCATCTAGTCCAGCATCCTGTCTCACACAGTGGCCAACCAGTTCCTCTTGACGGCCAACAACAGGGCATAGAAGCTGAGGCCTTCGCCTGATAAGAACATCATAAGACCCTTGCTGGATAAGTCCAGTGGCCCATCTAGTCCAGCATCCTGTCTCACACAGTGGGCAACCAGCTCCTCCAGAGGTCAAACAACAGAACACAGAGGCCAAGGCCTTCCCCAGTGATGCCCGTTGGCACTGGCATCCAGAGGTTTATTGTCCCTGAACATGGAGGTCCCCTTCAGTCACCATGGCTAGTAGCCACAGAGAGACCTCTCCTCTATGAATCTATCGAATCCCCTTTCAAAGTGGCCCATGCCAGTGGCCTGTGTGAGGTCTTTGGTAGAAGGACTGGAGGTTATATGTATAGACCGCTTTCAGCTATGAGATGCTGACAGGAATGAAATACCTGTGAGACTACCTCTCCCCATATGAGCCCTGGAGGGTCCACAAATCAACATCTATTAGTGGTTCCCAGCCCCAGGGATGTCCGGCCAGCCTCGACCAGGACCAGGGCTTTTTCGGCCCTGGCCCCTGCCTGGTGGAATGAGCTCCCGTGTGAGATCAGGGCCCTGCAGGACTTACTGCAGTTCCACAGAGCCTGCAAGATGGAGCTCTTCCACAGGGCATTTGGCTGAGGCAGTGGACGTCCATCCCCCCCAGATTCTCAGGCCCTAGCTTTTCTGCCCAGCTTTTTCCGGCCAGTTGTCCACCAGTGGCCGTATTTTGATTGGTCATCTGACTACTGCTATAGTTAGGCGGTGTTTTATGATATTTCATGCGTAAATTGTTATTTCAATATTGCTCTAATTGTATTATTTAACTGTTGGACACCGCCCTGAGCCCATCTGGGGAGGGAGGTATATAAATCTAATAAAATAAATAAATAAATCATTGGATACGGTTCTTGCATTGCATCCGATTACCAATTAATGATAGTCACATCCACGTCCATGTTTAGAAGATGGATACAACTAGAACACTGACACAGAACTAACACGGAATCCAGCCAAGGCAGACGTCAGAATGGCTGATAGTCAGGAGAGAAATACGCTGCCAGGTTGGGACGGGGTCACTCTCCATTATCAGAATATACATTTGGGGGGGTACTTCAAAATCCAGCCCTGCCGATAAACAGCTCACTTTTATTGCTAAAACTGTCTTTCCCCAATTAAATCTGGTGCACAGATTTATTCCTTTCCTAGATTCAGCCCATTTGGCCATATGGGCCCATGTGGGTATAAATTCAGTGCTAGATTACTGCAAAACATTTTTTCCTGGGGCTGCCCCTCAGTACAATAAAGAAACTCTCATTCAGAATATAGTGGCTCACTCTCAGACTAAAACATGTTATTTCTGTGGCTTTTCAGTGGAGAAGAAAGCTAGGTTTTTCCACATCCTGGCTTATGATCTTAGATTGCTGTTTTCTTTTTGTCTCTTAGTTTTGTAAGCTGCTTTGTGTCCTTCTATGCAGGGAAAAAATGGGATAACACTGTTAAATAAACAAATAGCGTTTTTGTCATATCATACCTAATTTAGAACATCTTTCCAGGCTCGATGCATCTTTCCAGGCATCTTTCCAATAAGTTTCCAGGCTCGATGCAAAGTGCTGATTTTGAAGAAGAAGAAGAAATTGGATTTATACCCCGCCCTTCACTACCCAAGGGAGCCTCAGAGCGGCTTACAATCTCCTTTCCCTTTCCCTCCCCACAACAGACCTCCTGTGAGGTAGGTGGGGCTGAGAGAGCTCTTTCGAGGACTGCTCTTGACAGAACAGCTCTAAGAGAACTGTGACTGACCCAAGGCTTCAGAGGGCAGACTCTATGGCATACCATGAATTCAAGGTGAAATCCCTCCTCAGACTCCTCCCTCCGTAGGTGACACCCCCAAATCTCCAGGAATATCTCAGAGTTGGAAGGGGCCACCAGGGTCATATAGTCCAACCCTCTGCCAATGCAGGAACTACAACTATAGTATCCCTGGAAAGTACTAAAAACCTCCAAAGGTGAAGAATCTATCATCTCATGAGGGAGCTAGGGATGCCAGCCTCCAGATGGGACCTGGGGATCCCCCGGAATCACAGCTCATCTCCAGACTACAGAGATCAGTCCCCCTGGAGAAAATGGATGCTTCGTAGGATGAACTCTATGGCATTGTACTCCACTGTGGTCCCTGTCCCTCCCCAGTTTCCTTCCCTAAATCTCCTGGAGTTTCTCAACCTGGATCTAGCAACCTTACACCCCTATTCCCCGGTGGCTGAGGACGACCTGGCAACCCTACCGCCAAACACACTTCACTGTGAGGAAGTTTTTCCTCAGATTCAGACAAAACCTCCTTTGCTGTATTTTATGTCCATTAGTCCAAGACCTGCCATTCAACATGACTGAAATTTCCTAGGCCGCAGGAGGCAACGAGGCTTGCCAAGTCTCCTTGTTCCTCCAATGGGGGGCGTTCTGGGGGAGGGTGGGGACATCACGTGATGCCCTGACATGATGACATCACCCAGAAGTGACGTCATCAGATCAGGGATGTCATGCTGGGGTCACTCTGGTATTTGGGCAAAACTCTATGGTTTTTCGCCCTCAAAACCATAGTTTGCCCAAATACCAGAGCGTCCCCATATGACATCCCTGTTTAGGGGAGGGATTCCCCTGCCTAACAGCTGCTTCATGGCAGAGGGAAGACTCCGAAACTGGGGGAGTCCCTGCCTAGGCTTGGGGGCTGGCAACTCTATCTGGAAGCCACTTCCCTGGAAGATTGGTTCTCCCTGACCGAATCTGTGCCCTCCCTTCATTCCTCACTATTTTTTCTCCTCACCGTTCCCTCCTATAAAGAGTTTTGGTCACTGGTCACTCATTTCCAGGGCTTCGAATCCTTGCTGAGTTCCTTCCTCAAACTCGACCCTACCCAGAAGATAGATCCATGTCATTCTACTCTACCCAGGCATCACGCCCAAATCTCCAGGAAGTTCCCAAGCCAGAGTTGGCACCCCTAAGTGGACGCCGACTCCAGGATTTCTCAGTGGTTGCTCCACTGCTGCAGAAGGGCCTGCTAATGGAAGTCAAGACTGCTTCTTATGTTTGAAAGTACCTGTAAGGTGATTCTATACCAAGGGCCTTTTTTCTTGGTTTTATACTTGCGGCCTCACAACTGCATGTTGAGAAATTCCTGGAAATTTGGGGATGGGGCCAGGAGAGAGAGGGTGTGAGAAGGCGAGGGGCCTCGGCAAGGGACACGGTAGGGTTCCCGGGTCCTACCTGGCTGCCAGCAGGGGGCCTCCCAGTTCTTCCTTGAAGATCTTCTGGTGCAATGACATCACCAGAAGTGACGCCATCACATTTCTGACATTGGGGCAATGGTCTAGGTGTTGGGCAAAACTCTATGGGTTTTTTGGCTTCAAAACCATAGAGTTTTGCCCTAAGCCTAGAGTATCTCACCCGATGTCAGAAACGCGATGACGTCACTCCCAGGTGACATCATTGCAGTGGCCCTGGGAGGGGGCTTCTCAAGATGGGGCTCCCCCATTGGCCAGCTGGGCCACAGTGAATTGGGGTCTCCAAAATTGGGGGATCCCATGGCCCCACCGGGGGGACGGCAACCCTAGGAGAAGGTCATAGCCGCCATTTTCTCCAGGGGAACTGATCTCTGTTGTCTGGAGAGCAGTCATAATTCTGGGAGATCTCCAGGCCGCCCCTGGAAGATGGCAACCCTACAGCCGGCTGATGTGCCTGGTTTTTAAAGCCTTACTAATCTATTGTGTCGGTACAGCGTATTTTTATTTCTATACCCTATATATCTCTTCTTTTTTTCTTTTCTTGCCGATTTTTTTGAATCCCATATAAACACTTAAGTGGTACATACATAACCCACCATCTCTGAACACTGCTGTTGGCAGCTCTTAGTTATAATTGGCATGTTTGTGTGTGCAGTCAAAGGCATCAATGCTAGCCTTGTTTTCTTTTTTTGTCGGGGGTGGGGGGGGAAGAGGTGCAGGGGGAAGGGGGTTGTGTTGAGACCGTGGACAGATTTGACAGAAACTGTCTTCATTGAGGAACTGCATTTTGAAGTTCCTTTGGAAATAAATGGACTAAAGCACCAGTCCGGGCGTTGACAGTAGGCAGAGATTCAGGACTTCAAATGCAAACATTATGAAAACATGCAACATCTGCAAACAGTAAGTACTTATTTATATTTTATGGAGTGTGTGCCTGGGATTCTGACAGGTTTGGTTTTAAAGAAAGAGGGGGAGAGAGAGAGAGAGAGAGAGAGAGAGAGAGAGAGAGAGAGAGAGAGAGAGAGAGAGAGAGAGCAAGCGCAGTTATATTGGAATCAGACAAAGAGGCGAATGTCCCTTTTTAAAAATGCATCATGCCATTGAAAAGCCATCCAAGTCGGCCTGTCCGAGCCTCAGGTGAGCCGACTGACCCCCTCCTAACCTGGCCTAACAAAACACATATGCAGTGTTTGCAAGAGAACAGTTTACTGCTACTTTCTCAAGGTCAGGACAAGACAAGCACTGGAGGGTTAGCATTCAAGCAAGCTTCCCACCACCACCCCCTCCCCTTTGGCTGCCAGAAGTGCCTTTGAACTTTTCCCTTTTGAACAAATAGGAAACGAAACTGTGAGGAAACAAGTGCTTGGAATCACAGAGAGCACGCTCACAAAGAGAGAGAGAGAGAGAGAGAGAGAGAGAGAGAGAGAGAGAGAGAGAGAGAGAGAGAGGATTGCCACACAAAAAAAGCCAAGCCAACAATAAAAAGAGAAGTGCCTAATTACTTCTAAAATTACTCCTTGCTTGAAATGTTTAAAGCATCACCCCCTTTATTTTGACGTGTTTGCCTCTCCCCCACCCCCTTTTTGGTAAATCTATCTAACAAGTAAGGGCCGTTGGCAGGTACGCGGCACCGTGCGCTATGAAATATTTAGTGAGGCGATAGTGGTTCCCTGGGCAGCATCAGAACACCACAATTATAGTCAGAGAGAAAGGCAGGGACAAACAGAGGAGGTGTGCAGTTAGGGGGGAAATACAAAGAGAGATAAAGGCGAAGCTTTCATCCGGCCTTCCTGTCCAATAATACACTCGAGCTTGATCCATATGTTTTGTGGAGAGAAAGAGGGGGGGAATCAAAGTGTCACGGCTACCCGAAATGTCAATAGCTCCAGCAACGGAATATTGTCTAACATTTTCTATTACACTGTTGAGGAATTTGCCTCGCAGCGCCTTTTGGAAGAAGGACCTTTGGGTTCTCAAATACTTTCCGCACACACACACACACACACACACACACAAATATATAAAATCTCCCCCCCAATGAGGAACAAGACACACTTGTGTGGAGAATGTAATACAATCGTGCTTCGGGTTTCCCCCCTACTATCATGGAAACGGATACCTTGATGAAAACGAGTCCTTCGCCACCCCTCTCGGATTGCCTACGCTTTTCTGCAGGCAGACGGTGCCACAAGGAACTTCCTGGTCAGTTTGATCTGAAGGAGCGTTCAGCACAGAGGAGAGGAAACTGGAGAAGTCCCTACTTTTCATCGGCACTAATATTTTCCTAATCCTCCACAAATGATCCCAGGATTGGCTCGTAAAAAGCAGGGCTAATTTTACCGCGCTCTCGGTGTGTCCGCGCGCCTGTCTGGGTATGACTTTCTCTGTGCGCTTCCACCATGTAAATACTTTAAAGGCGTCCATTTTTCTTTTTTCCTCCCATCGTCTGTAGACAAGCGACCGATTGCTGCCTTTGCAAAATATAAGCAATGACAACAACAACAAAACCTTTAACACCTTGCAGTGGGGGAACCCACATCTCATGTACCTGCCTAGATGCATTTGGGGGTTTCCCCCCCCTTCAACAACCTTAATGTTCCACAGCAAAACAACCAGGCCTTCCTACTTCAGAATCTTAAACTGAATCCATGTCAGAATATCAGTCACATCCAACAAATTAGCTGTTACGATGACACTAACAAAAACCTGTTTTTTTATTTTTGGTGGAAGGGAGGGAAGTCATTATGGTAGAGATCTTACCTTGTGTCACCCTCCACACACAGTCTTAAACCAACATGTTAACTCAGGGGTCCGAACTTTGTTGAGCCTATCGGCACATTTTGCATTTTGAGAATAAAGAATGGGCAGGCACCACAACAAAATGGCTGCCATAGGTTAGGTGAGATCACTCAATCAATCAATGGCTGCCCTGGGGGCTGGGTCCAATCTCCAAATGTTATTTTTTGGGGGGTTGTATTTGTGTGTGTATGTCTGCACTAGGAATTCATGTCAACCTCTGGTGACTGACCCCTACCGGGGGCCTGGAGGATATTCAGAGAGGTGGCTGAATAAAGCCTGCCTCAGTCCTCCCGACTTGGTATTCCAAGAAAGTCTCCCATTCAAGTACTAACCGCAGTCGACCCTGCTTAGCTTCCGAGATCTGATGAGATCGGGCTTGCCTGGGCTATCCAGGTCAGGGACGATCTCCAAATGTTGAAGGGGTCCACTTCCTTTACTTTGGAGGAGAAGCCAATGGGAAGCAGGAAACGTCGGATGGCATTGCGGACCCCACAGTGGAGACTGTTGCCCCTAACCTCTATACCACACTGGTTCTCACCTCTGACACGGCACTTTTTAAACATGTTCATTGAACACAGGAAGATGCCTTGTACTGGATCATACCCTTGGTCGATCAAACTGGCCATCCAACTGGAAGCGCCCCTCCAGGCAGAGGTCTTTCACATGGCGACCTCTGATGATTGATTCCACTATTGGGGGCCTGGAGGATATTCAGAGAGGTGGTTGAATACTGCCTGGTTCTTTTAACTGGAGATGCTGTGGACTGAACCTGGGCCCTTCTGAGTGCAAAGCAGAGGCTCTTTCTCTGAGCCAGTTTGGTGTAGTGGTTAAGTGCGCGGACTCTAATCTGGGAGAACCGGGTTTGATTCCCCACTCTTCCACTTGCACCTGCTGGATGACCTTGGGCAAGCTATAGTTCTGGCAGAGGTGTTCTGGAAAAAGAGCAGTTTCTGTCAGAGCTCTCTCATCCCCACCTCCCTCCCAGGGTGTCTGTTGCGGGGAGGGGAAGGGAAAGAAGTTTGTAAGCCATTCTGAAACTCCCTTGGGTAGTGAAGGGCGGGGTATAAAACCAATCTCTTCCTCCTCCTCCTCCTCCTCCTCCTCCTCTTCTTCTGTTGCTTTATTTGAAATCACAACTATCTTTTGCCAGGTCACAGAATCATAACATTTGCCTCTCTCCAAATATGCAGAAATGTATCAGAAACTGCAAGAATTCACAGGGACTATTGGCACTGTTTTTTCCCTACAGAGGAGAAAATACGGCTCCCAGGTGGCCGGGATTCTCTTCCAGTCGCTAACAGTAAACAGCAACAGAAATAATAATAATAAAAAGAAGTCACAAGGGTGCAACTGTCATTAGTATGTAAATTTTAAAAGCTCAGTCAAAACTATCAATATTTCCCACTTAATTTATTACTGTATGAAGACGGATGACGGTAAAGTGAAACATTGATTGTCGATGCTCTTTTAAAAAATGGTGATGAAGAAAATACTCAAGGACAACTACCTCAAAATGCACCACCTCAAAATTAATTATTGTATTTCATTTCTCCCTCTCTCTCTCTTTTACAACTGCTTGTTCGGTTCAATCCAGTTTGATTGCTTTTTTAATGAAGAAAAGGGATAGACCATTTATGTAAAGAGCCATTTTAACATTGATTAGATGTAAAGGCAGGTTAGCATTTTTACAGTATTGACAGAAAGCCATTAATGGAGCAGCCTTTGGACAAGCTCACTGAAAGTTAATCGAAGGGAATAGTAATTCAGCAGTGCTTTGCATGACAATCATACGAGTCCGGCAGCGTTGGCCCAAAGTTGTAGCTGATCTCCAAGCAGCACTCAAAAGGTTTCTTGAACACACTGCATCATTCCACTTATATTATTACCAGGGCTATTTTTGGGCAGGAACGCACAGGAACGGAGTTCCGGCTGGCTCCTGAGTTGGCCACGCCCAGCAGGAACTCATTAGCATAATAGGCCACACCCAACAGCAAAAACTCATTAGGATTGGCTACATTAGGGGTGTGTGGCCTAACATGCAAAGGAGTTCCTGCTACAAAAAAAAGTCCTGGGTTTTGACAACAAACAAGGTAAACAGAATAAGAAGCAAAAGGTGGGTGTGGCTGGACAACCACACTTCTAGTAACATGAGGGTGTGGCCTAATATGTTAATGAGTTTCTGCTGTTGGGTGTGGCCTATTATGCTAATGAGTTCCTGCTGGATTTTTTTTTCTACCAAAAGAAGTCCTGATTATTAGCATTGAGGACTAAAACAAATGAGACACTGGGAGCTCCCTGATGGGATCTGCCAGCATGATATTTTAATAAAGGCTCAGGGGAGGCTTAGTGGAAGAGCCTCTGCTTTGCATGCAGAAGGTTCTAGATTCAGTCCATGTTATCTCCAGTGAAAAAGGCCCAGGCAAAAGGAGGAGGAGGAGGAGGAGTTTGGATTTCAGCACGGCTTACAATTACCTTCCCTTCCCCACCCCACAACGGACACCCTGTAAGGTGGGTGGAGCCGAGAGAGCTCTTTCGAGAACTGCTCTTGAGAGAACAACTTTGAGAGAACTTGTGACTGACCCAAGGCCACACCAGCAGCTGCTTGCAGAGGAGTGGGGAATCAAACCCAGTTCTCCTAGACTAGAGTCCATGCTCCTAACCACTACACCAAACTGTTTGTATGTGCCGCAACTAGCAAATGACTTGCTTTCAGTAAGAGTTCTTGCAAAAAGAGAAATAGTGACCTCATTTGGGGAAAGATGTCTCATCAAACAAGATGGTGAACTTACTGCAACAGGGAGAGTGCATGAAGTTTTATATACTTTGGATACATGCACACAAAGTGCAAATTTGACCCAAAGTGACAATCATAAGAGATGTTCCAGGTTATGGCACTGAAAATTTGGGCATAAAGATAATTACGCAATTGCCCAATTTAAGAACCAAAATTTAACCAAAGGCATATAAATAACTAAATGTATAATTGGGAGGAAATGCAGGGATTACATCCAGGCAAAGGGGACAAGACCAAGTTTTGGCAACAATCATGAACTAGAGCTCATTCATAGTGATGTTTGTGGTACAATGAAAATAGAGACCCCTAGTGGGAACAAATATATTCTGACTTTCATTGATGATTTCTCTAAATATACAGTTACCTACTTGATCAAGGAGCAAAGTTAAGTATTTAAAAATGCTCAAAGCATATGTTGCAGTGGTTAGCAACAGGTCCCAAAGGAAACTGCAGGCAACCCAAACTGACAATGAAGGAGAATATGTGGGACATAATATTAAAAGATATTGAAGAGGAAGAAGAAGAGGAGGAGAAGGAGGAAGAGGAGGAGATTGGATTTATATCCTGCCCTTCACTCGGCGTCTCAGAGTGGCTTACAAACTCCTTTCCCTTCCCCTCCCCACAACAAATACCCTGTGAGTTTGCTCTGGAGCCATCCCTTCCTGAGCTAAGGCAAAATGTGTGAGACAGAGGCTAAAAAACTGTGAGCTAGCTCACACTAACTCAGCTTAGAGGGAACACTGTTCCTGACCTAAAAGCCCTTCAGTGTCAGAAACCTGACATTCAGGAGTCTACATGTGCCACGTTGGGACAAACATGCAGACACCCAGGGGTGGCCTAAGAGTTTGGTCACTAGCAGTGAACGATGATTTTGGTGCACCCTCCCCCTGCTGAATATCCCAAAAAAACAAGAAGTCTTTATTCGCATTGAGGCAGCTCACTTCAAGATGAAGCTGTGGATTCAGATGAGGGCAATGGCGCAGTTTGATTACGATCGCCCAACTCTGTCTTTGCCAATTCGACAATCAAATGCCGGGATTAAAATTTTACAAGCCAGAAGGCAGGGGAAGAAGGGCCTCGATTCTTGATGAGAGAATCAAGCGACAACTTGCAGGTGTGACTCAGCCATTCCCGTTCCCTCACTGCAGAGCAACTGCTGGAATAGTTCCTGGTGTGCAAGGAAATGATGGCAAAAATCAAGTCGTTATGCAGACGGTGTGAAATGGCTATTTTCCTGTTTCTTGAGGAGGTTCTTTTGTGTGTGAAATGGCTATTGAAACTCTAATCTTATTTGTAGTGCTATTGTCAGCTGTAGAGGATCTATTTATTTTTAAACTCTCTTCTTTCCTGTTGAAATTGTGTTTATGTTTATGAATTTCAACGGCTTCCCTGTGTAATCTGACATGGTAATTGGAAGTGTTGTCCAGTCTTTCAGTGTCTCGGAACCAAATGCTGTGTCCTGTTTGGGTTAGGCTATGTTCAGCCACTGCTAATTTTTCAGGTTGGCCATGTCTGCAGTGCTTTTCATGTTCTTTTATTCTTGTCTGAATGCTACGCTGTGTGGTCCTGATGTAAACTTGTCCACAACTGCATGGTATGCGGTATACTTCTCAACTGCTCTCAGGGAGACTTCACAGGCTGCCTCATCTCCCCTTTCCCCAGAGCCAGGGGAACACAGGAGGAGGCGGCCATGCTTGGAGCTCCTCAAGAGGAGGCAGAGCGCACGCCTCACTGCCCGGCCACTGCCAAATCAAAAGGAATACCTGGGGTTAATAAGCCAAATGGATGACTCTCTCGCAAGCAATGAGACCCAGCTGTGAGCCGCCAATAAAGGACGGGGCTTCAAATGGGAGAGGCGTGGGAGCAATTCATTACCTTTCTGGAGACACACGACCACGCCACCCGGACCTGTCTGCAACTCCTGAATATTTGGCTTTGATCCCAGACCTGCATGACTACGCCTCTTGGACCTGCTCAGACTCTGCTTCTTGGACCCTCGGCTGGCTTCCCTTGTGTATGACTCTTGGACTGAACTTTCGACTTTGTGCTTCTGGTTAGTGATTCTGTCTCATCCCCTTGGTCTCGGGTGAGTCTGCTCTGACCCAGGACGCTCTTGGCACTCCCTCAATGATCCCTCATTTTTAACCAGGGTGTTAACTGCTTCTTTTATGATCTGTAAATTTTTTAAGCTCTGGGTTGTTTTTGTTTAAAAAATTGTTTTAACAATGCATGTTTGAGGGGGTTGATTTTAATGGTTTTGTGATGTGCTTTTATCATGCATGTTTTGAATTGTCAGCTACTTTGGGGGCCCTTATAAGGGCAGAAAGGCAGGATATCAATTTTGTAAATCAATCAATAATGTAACAACAACAACAACAACAACATCTTTGCAGAAAGTTGCCTGCCGCCATTCGCTTTGAGGCAATCTGATGGGCTTCGGCCTTGTTTACAGCACAAGTAAAATTGCTCTGGGTTCGTGCTACAATTTCAGCCACGCCTGCTTTTGAAAGCAAAGCAAAGAAGATGAAGAGGCCCAAAGAACATTAACCCTTGCGGAAGTGAGAAACTGTTCAGTCTGAACTTTGAATACGGGATGCTCGCTAAAAGCCTGGTGTGAAAAGACCAGGAACAAAATATAGAGAGATGCTAAAAGCCAACAGGATGGAAACTCAGAGATGCTTGCTAAAGGTCAACCCAACCTGTGGAAGATACATTAAAGAAACTCCATGAAGAATCTCAAGAGTACTAGAACCCTGTGGACAAGGAACCAGTGAATTTGTCCAAAGGAATATATGGAATCTAGGTCCTTCCTGGATTCATTTATTGGACTTTCATTGCCTCAATAGCAATGCTGCAAAGTTTGTCAGAGATGTGTGCCATGGGAACAAAGTTTCACTGGATAAAATGGTGAAACCCCTGGGCAAATAATCTGAAAATAAGAAGGCCCCTGCCAGATTGGAACAGTGGTCCATGTCATCCAGCATCCAGTTTCACACTGTGGCCAAGCAGTGGCCCTGGAGGACCAACAAACAGGGCATAGAGGCCTTCCACAGATTCTGCCTTCAGAGGTTTACTGCACCTGAATGTGAAGATCACCTTTAGTCATCTTTTGAGTCCAGTTGCACCTTTTAAGTTCAACCAAGTTTTATTCAAGGTATAAGCTTTCATGTGCATGCACTCTTATTCAGATACTGTTATCTGAGACAGAGTGCATGCACACGAAAGCTTATAACTTGAATAAAACTTTGCTGGTCTTTGTGACAGATATGTCTTTTCCCCAACACCCAGGCAGAACTTTCCCGCCGAAAATATTTTCGTTCCCCTCAGTGACTGAGTCGCCCTCCAGTAGGTTGTATTTCTTCTTTGTTTGCGAAGCTTAAATTATCCCACCCTGTCACAGATATTGCTTTAGGCTTTAGATCCAGTACAGGAACTTGAAGGAAATACAGGAGCTGCCCTGTTTTATGAATCTTTGTGAAATGGTTTTAACTTTCAAAAAGAGAATAAAGATTTTATTAAACAGGCAAGGAATATATAAATGTGAGGATTCAAGGTATAGAGGTTGCTGAGATAATAACTTTCTAATATACACAGAACTGAGGCTTTTGAACATATAAGAGAATATGGCTGAAGCTTAATTTCTGAATTTCAAGTTCTTTTCAGTGAGAGGTTTTTTGCTTATTATATATTTCAGCTGTTACACAGAATCTTGAATCAGGACAGTAGCCAGGATTTTTTTAATTCAAGGGGCCTTTAAATAAGTCAGGATTTTTTTAAATTCAAGGGGCCTTTAAATAAACAGACACCCCCAACACCCCCCCCCCAGGGAGCCCCACAAATAAGTAAAAAACTGGAAGTCGGGGGGCCTGGGCTGGATGGGAAGTTGGGGGGCCAGGCCCTGAGATGCCCCACTGTAGCTACGGGCCTGTCTTGAATACAGTTTCTTAGAGAATAACTTTGTCTTAGTGCTTCTAGGTTTCTCCCTTCAGAGATCTAGGTTTCCTCTAGAGATTACAGCTTTTCACTAACTCCTGAGCTTCTCCCTTCTATCATAGGCCAGGGTTATCTTCCCAAATCCTTTTAATGGCAGGAAGTTATTCTCCTTGTCCCTAAGAAGCAATAACTCCTTTTCCTATATGGCTTGTCTGGGAGTTCTCTCTAACTACCCAGACCTTCTGCCAAATCCTTCTCCGGTATCCTTTGTCTGTACAAAGCTGTTCTGTAGCTTTCCTGACTGAGAATCTAAATTCTCCCTCAGAGTAGTTCTAATATATTTAAGACAATGGGGTCTCTCTTCTCTCTGTAGAAGTCATTTTCTGACAATTCCCTGGCAGAAATCACTGACTCCCAAATGTGCCACTTCCCTCAGAAGCCAAACGTACGGCTACTGAGCCAGATGTTAAGATTTCAGACCACGACCAAAAGGCAAAAGAAAAGGCCAATGAATCTTTTCCTTCTAGATCAGCTGTTTTATTTCCTCTCTAAACTGATGCTGGCCAATCAGAGAGCAAGCAGAGCAGCCAATCACATAAGCTCTTCTCTCCGGGGAAGATTAACTCTTGAACTCCCTGACACAAAAAGCATTTTTGAAAACCTGCTTTTCTTTGCGATACCTCACAGTTTTAAAGGTGCCATGGACTCAAACTTTGTTCTGCTGCATCAGACCAACACAGCCACCCACCTGAATCTATCATTAGTCATCTTCATTAAACGAGCTACGTCCATTGTGGGACCTCAGTGAATCCTTCTTTTAAAGTCATCTAGGCTAAAAGCAGCCCAGTTTCATCAGATATCAGAAACTAAGCAGGGTCGGCCCTGGTTAGCATTTGGGTGGGAGACCACCAAGGAAGTCCAGGGTTGCTAACCAGAGGCAGGCAATAGCAAACCACCTCTGAACGTCTCTTTGCCTTGAAAACCCTATGGGATTGCCGTAACTCTGCTGTAGGTCAGGACACATATCTTCTTTAGCAGGCCTGTTTTGCAATGACAAGAAATAATATTTCCTTCCTCCTGATTATATCCCACCCACCAATATTCAAAACATTTATTCAAGGCCCCTTATGGAATCAAGGAGCTGGGCTTGAAGTGATTTGACATCTCCATTATTCCAAGGCCAATATAGAAAGCTATTTGGCGAATGTCAATCAAGAGATCACGGGCCCTTCTGACACCTTCATTGGGAAACTGTGAAAGGAGAATGTGAGGAGTCGATCATGTCTTAATCTCAAGTAACACCGGCTGAGAAAGCTATTTCCATAAAGGCTTCCCTCACTCCACCCCCCCAATACTTGGAAAGGCACTTCAAAGTTTATTAAAAATGATAACCATAAAGACAGAACGTGGTGCCCAAGCTTGGCTCGGCTAATTTAGTAGCGTTGATTAAGTTATTCAGTGAGGCTTCCAAATTAGATTGTCGGGCTTGGATTTCAAGATGTGGTACAGAAATTGCAAGCTCATGTTGACTTGGTTAAACAGGTGCTTTGCAGGAGACGGCTGAGCAATATTAAAAAACTGTCTATTGTTCGTCTCTCATTTTGGCTCTGTATTAAAACCAAAAAAAGAAGTAGAGCCTTGGGATGAATGAACGTTCCTTATTTTTCTTCTTCTTTTTATATTTCTATCAACAGTGTTAGTTCTCCACTTTTCACTCCTGGTGTTGTAAATGTGTATTATGTTTACATGCTGTACCTTTTTTTAACACTACAGCATTCTCCCTTTCTCACTATACAAGAACACATGGGCACTCAATGAAATTGCTGAGCAGTCAGGTTACAACGGAGAAAAGGAAGTACTTCTTCACCCAAAGAGTGATTAACACATGGAATTCACTGCCACAGGAGGTGGTGGCAGCTACAAGCACGGGCAAGAGGGAATTGGATAAACATATGGAGCAGAGGTCCATCCATGGCTATTAGCCACAAGGTAAAGGAACTCTCAGTCTGGGGCAAGTGATGCTCTGTATTCTTGGTGCTGGCGGGGGGGCAACAGTGGGAGGGCTTCTAGGGTCCTGGCCCCACTTCTGGACCTCCTGATGACACCTGGTATTTTTGGCCACTGTGTGACAGAGTGTTGGACTGGATGGGCCATTGGCCTGATTCAACATTGGCTTCCCTTATGTTCTTACATTCTTATTTATCTAAACTATCTCCCTAATGAACTTACCCATTCACTCCAGTCACCCTCAGAGGCCCTGTTTTGGGTGCCCCAGCCAACAGAGGCTAGATAGGTGGCGGGACAAGCTAGGGCTTTCTCAGTGGTGGCTCCAAGACATTGGAACTCCCTCCCTTCCCTCCCCAGGAAGATCTGTCTGTCTCCCTCTATTGGTGTCTTCCCCCAATAGGTGAAGACTTTTTTGGTTTCATTTGGCATACCCCCAATAATGGTATTTGCCCTCCTCCCTGGTTCTAGTGTTGTTTGTTTATGTGTTTTTTATTGAGGTCGTTTATAATTGTTCAAATGTTTTAATGTGTTTATGCGTACCCCCTCTGGAACCCTGACTGTGAGGAAAGGCGACATTGAAATGTTTAAATAAAATAATTAAAAATAAATAAATACACAATGTACATACTTTATAGGTATAATATACATATAGAGCTTCAATGTCTATCAAGCTCTGTCTTGTCTACTCTATTTATTTATTTATTTATTTATTTATTTATTTATTTATTTATTACATTTATTACCCACCCTCCCAGCCATGACTAGAAGAAGAAGAAGAAAAAAAAGAGATTGCATTTATACCCTGCCCTTCACTCAGAGCCTCAGAGCGGCTTACAAACTCCTTTCCCTTCTCCTCCCCACAACAGACACCCTGTGAGGTAGGTGGGGCTGAGAGAGCTCTGACAGAGACTGCTCTTTTTCAAGAACAGCTGTGCCAGAACTATGGCTTGCCCAAGGTCATCCAGCAGCTGCGAGTGGAGGAGTGGGGAATCAAACCCAGTTCTCCCAGATTAGAGTCCGCGGACTTAAACCACTACACCACACTAGTGGCAACTCTCCAGGATTTCGAGCAGAAAAAGTACAGAGGAGGGTGGCCAAGATGATTAGGGGGTCAGAGCACCTTCCCAATGAGGAAAGGCTGAAGAGTCTAGGACTCTTCAGTTGAGAAAAGAGACGACTAAGGGTGGACATGATAGAGGTTTATAAAGTTATGCATGGGGTCGAGAGAGAACTTATTCTCCCTCTCCCAGAAAACTAGAACTCGAGGGCATCCAATGCAGCTGATGGGCAGTAGACTCACAACTGACAAAAGGAAATACAACTTTATACAGAGAGTGATTACAATGTGGAATTTGCTGCCAGAGGACGTTAGAGTTGCCAGACCCTCCTCAGTGTGGGCGGGGGGTCTCCCGTTTTCTGACGCTCCTCTTTGCCACCAGCCGGCTGGCTGCCAGTGGGGGAATTACCCCCCCCAACAGGCAAGAAGCCAGAAATAAGTGATGTGGGCATGTGGGTGACATTGGGGGGAGTTGATGCTCTGTTTTTTGGGCAAAACTCTATGGTTAGAAGCCCACAAACCAGAGCGTCGCCCCCGCTGTCCTCCACGTGCCTACATCATTTCCGGGTGGTGTAGGCGTGTCATGTTTATTTCCAGTTTCTTCCCCTCCCCGCTCCTGGTAATTGCACCCCCATCCCCCGCCCGCTCATCTCCCAGACCTGGCAACCCTAGAGGATGTAGTGATGGCCACAGGAATAAACCACTTTAGAAGGGGATTAGATCTATTCATGGAAGATGTCTATCAATGGCTACTAGCCACAGTGACTGAGGGGAACCTCCACATTCAGAGGTACGAAACCTCTGAATCCCAGAGCCAGGAGGCAACATCAGGGGAAGGCCGCATCCTCTCTGCCCTGTTGTTGGCTCTCCAGAGGACCTGGTTGGCCACTGCATGAGACAAGATGCTGGACTAGATGGACCACCGGTCTGATCCAGCAGGGCTCTTATGTTCTTATGTCCAGAGATCTTTTGCATCACTTGCTACTTGGTCTTTCAGATGCCAGCGACTGAACCCGAGACTTTCTGCAAGCAAAGCGGATACTCTGCCACTCAGCCACGTTCCATTGGAACTGTGGTGAGCTTCACAAGCTGTTTATTGGTGGAAGTATTGCTTGAACAGTATAGGTTTGCTGTTCAAAGAACAGTTTTGAATTCTTACTGAGTGTGTACAATTTCCTTGGATTCATCTGAAAGCACTCTCAAGATTAGGAGTTCTGGTGCAGTGACAATATGGTGCCCAGAGGCTGGAAGTTTGAATACTGTTGGTTATGCAAGTTGGGGCTCATCAGACCTTGAGGAGGTGGGACTCATGGACGAATAGCACAATATGGCTGACATCCTTACATAAGTGACCATCTTTGGGCTCACCTGGTCTTCTGACCCAGCCATCTAGTGCTCCGGTACATCTGTATCTCTATGAGAAGTATCTTTTAGAATTCAAAATCTGAAATACAGTGGATTAGGCCGGGGCTTTTTTTGTAGAAAAAGCCCAGCAGGAATTCATTAGCATAATAGGCCACACCCAATAACAGAAATCTATTAGCATATTAGGCCACACCCCCACATTACGAGAAGCGTGGTCATCCAGCCACACCCACCTTTTCCTTCTTATTCTGTTTACCTTGTTTGTTGTCAAAACCCAGGGCTTCTTTTGTAGCAGGTACTCCTTTGCATGTTAGGCCACACATCCCTAATGTAGCCAATCCTAATGAGTTTCTGCTGTTGAGTGTGGCCTATTATGCTAATGAGTTCCTGCTGGGCATGGCCAACTTGGGAACCAGCCGGAACTCCGTTCCTATGCGTTCCTGCCCAGAAATAGCCCTGGATTAGGCTACTGACAGGGTTCAGTGAAGGGCAACGAAAATGACCAAGGCTTTTTGGCCTGGAGACAAGAAGACTAAGGAGAGACATTATTAGACAAGAAGAAGAAGAAGAAGAAGAGAGGAGGAGGAGGAGCGGGAGCAGGAGTGGGAGCAGGAGCGGGAGCAGGAGCAGGAAGAGGGCAAGGAGATTGGATTTATACCCAACTTTTCACTACCTGAAGGAGTCTCAGAGCGGTTTACAATCTCCTTTCTCTTCCTCTCCCCATCACAGACACCCTTTGAGGTAGGTGGGGCTGAGAGAGCAACAGAATCACTCTGTACATACACTAGTATACCCACATTTAGGAGTGTGGAAGGGTGGCACAGTGGAGGGGCTCTTGGGCTCCCTTTGCATCTTGTCATGGTCTTCAATGACAATGATAAGGCAACAAACATTGACCAATGGCAGCCCAGACAGTGGTCCCCTATTATTGGCTCAAGGATTGCTGATGAATGGAGCACCATCCGCTCAGCAGTATTTGCAAACACATTAAATTAAATTCCTCTTCCCTGGCCTTCCAGTAGTCTGGGACAATCACAATTATGTGGTTTCTGCCACGTTTATTCTACCAGCCTGTTGTCATTTGGCTCCCGACTAAATATCAGAGCCCACATTGTCTTACCTCTATAAACAGCAGGATCTTTCGACCTTCCTGCCTTGGAAGGAAGCCCAGAGATTTCATAATATTATTTCTTTTCGGTGCAGTGGAGTCGGAAATATTGTTTGGAGCGATCAACTTTGCCTCAGCGGGTCAGCGCTGATGTTCTTTTTATACGGCTTTTTAATATAAGCAATATTCTCTCTGGCCCTTGACTCATAAGACAGCCATTTTCTTTCAGAGTGTAAATTAAAATGATGTCACCAGGGGTCATTAACGGACTTAGGAGTGACAATACGGAGGGCATCGAGTCCCACCTGTTTAATATTAAAAATGAAGTCAATAAGAGCTGTGCCCTTAATATACAAACGCCTTAAAATTACAAAAAAGTAACACTATGAAACACTGTGAGGGGTGATACTGAGATGACACAGTTTGTTTCTGTAAGTTCTAGAGCACGCTATGCCTGTGATTGGAGGTCAAACACCATCAGCAAGAATTAGAGAGACTGGAAGCAGTTTGCTCCCCAACTTTCTACATCTGAGACATAACATATGGAATTCACTGCCACAGGAGGTGGTGGCAGCTACAAACATGGACAGTTTCAAGAGGGAATTGGATAAACATATGGAGCAGAAGTCCATCAGTGGCTATTAGCCACAGGGTATAGATGGGAATTCTAAGTCTGGGGCAGGTGATGCACTCTATTCTTGGTGCCGGAGGGGGCAGCAGTGGGTGGGCTTCTAGTGTCCTGGCCCCACTGCTGGACCTCCTGATGGCACCTGGTATATTTTGGCCGCTGTGTGACAGAGTGTTGGACTGGATGGGCCATTGGCCTGATTCAACGTTGGCTTCTCTTATGTTCTTATGGTCTTTATTGTGCAGATTAAAACGAGACGCTCATTTCACTCCGAAGATATATCATTTTCTTCCTCAGAGTCCTGGAAAAATGGCAGGTGTTTTTTGTCAGGATAGCTTCTCAGCTAGGATTGACATGTCCAGCAGCGGAGACCAGTCTGGCTCTGTAATGGGAAGTGATGTCATCATGTCACAGGAAGCTCGAGGATTCACCTGAAACTTTATGTTGTTGTTTTTACCTTAGAGTCTCAGGGAAATGCTCCACAGCACAGTGACATCAGACCTGACGTTGTGAGATGCCTGTTCAAGACGTTTCTGTCTCTCCAGTCTACCAGGAGTTGCCAGCCAATGCAAGTCTTGCATGATGTACAAGTTTAGGCATTGCAGCTTAATCCTGATTTATGCGGTGGTGCTACCCTCACTGTAGCGGAGGCAGGGATAGCAGCTGGGTCTCTCTAAGGAAGGCTGGGGAAAGAGAGAAGGTGACGAAACCAGCATGTGTTGAAGCACACTGATCCTTTGAAAACCAAATCCTGTTTTCACAACATGACCCCAGTTAAATTAAACCACGGTTAAGAACATAAGAACATAAGAGAAGCCAATGTTGGATCAGGCCAGTGGCCCATCCAGTCCAACACTCTGTGTCACACAGTAGCCAAAAATACCAGGTGCCATCAGGAGGTCCACCAGTGGGGCCAGGACACTAGAAGCCCTCCCACTGTTGACCCCCTCCCCAAGCACCAAGAATACAGAGCATCGCTTGCCTCAGCCTGAGATTCCCTCTCTATACCTTGTGGCTAATAGCCACTGATGGACCTCTGCTCCATATTTTTATCCAATTCCCTCTTGAAGCCACCCATGCTTGTAGCTGCCACCACCTCCTGTGGCAGTGAATTCCATGTCTTAATCACGCTTTGGGTGAAGAAGGACTTCCTTTTATCTGTTCTAACCCGACTGCTCAGCGATTTAATTGAGTGCCCACGCGTTCTTGCATTGTGAGTTTTTGCATTTTGCTTAACTGGGCAAGCATGTCTTTACGAACGAAAGCCATCTTTGCACACAAAAAATGCCATCGACACCAATGGGGCTGCTTCTGAAAGATCAACAGCTAATCATTTTTCATTGAACTTGGTAGACTCTCCTCCTTTCATCTCCCCAAATCTCCCGCAATTACGGCTAGAGGGAAATCTGAAACGTGCTGCTCATCATTTGACAATTTGGAGTTCTGGTTATAAATGTTTTAAGACGTCGCTAAAGAAAACTGAAATTAATTATAAGGCAGGCTCTTACCTACCAGGACATTCAGATAAGTGTGTTCTGCGCTAAAGAAGAGAGAAAGATTTGCAATAGCCTAGCATTCCTCAGTACCCTTTGTACAGGCAGAAAGAAATAATTCAGATGGTGATCTCTTAAGGTTATTTATTTATTTATTATTTGCATTTCTATCCCGCCCAGGGCTCAGGGCGGGCAACATTATTATAATAAATACAATTTCACTTTAAAACACGAGAAAACAATAGAGCAATTAAAACAATGGGTACAGCTTGAAACAGCGTCAGTTGGCTGTAAAGTTCTGGCCCGATGGGGCACTGAGTTAAAGGCCAGTTGACAGTGGTCAGTAAATAGACAGGTGACAGACGGGTGACAAAAACCTCAGGCAGGCCATATATGGGCGCCCATTGCCTCAACCAAAGGCCCGGCGGAACAGCTCCATCTTGCAGGCCCTGGGGAATTGAAGAAGATCCCACAGGGCCCTGGTCTCAATAGGGAGCCAGTTCGGCGTAGTGGTTAAGTGCGTGGACTCTTATCTGGGAGATAACCGGGTTTGATTCCCCACTCCTCCACTTGCACCTGCTGATGTGACCTTGGGTCAGTCACAAGCTCTGGCACAGCTGTTCTCTCAAGGACAGTTTCTGTCAGACGTCCTCTCAGCCCCACCTACCTCACAGGGTGTCTGTTGTGGGGAGGGGAAGGGAAAGGAGTTTGTCAGCCCCTCTGAGATGCCTTTGGGCAATGAAGGGCGGGGTATAAATCCAATCTCTTCTTCTTCTCTTCTTCTTCCACGAAGCCGGGGCCAGGGCAGAGAAAGCCCTGGCCCTGGTTGAGGCAAGACGGGCATCCTTTGGGCCAGGGACCACCAGGAGGTGTCGATCTTTCAAGCGTAACTGGAAAGTACTGAGACTGACGCATGTAGTGAGTTCAGCTCATACCTTTACTTACTTCAGCAAAACATAAGGCTACAGTTGCCAACTCGCAGGCTGCTTTTATGTCCCTTTACAAACACACCCATTTCACACACCCACACCCGTGATAGGCTATATACAAGAGTTACGATCTTATAGGTTTCTCCATAGGATCCCTGCTTGCCGATTGACTGGTTTTAGGAGCCTAGGACTCTATTCTCTCGGATAGCGAAGCTTCGCTAGGCAGTCAGGCCACGCGGCGGCCCAACCGTGTGTGTGGTTTTAGCTAGTACACAACAGTAGCACTCTTTGAGGCATATATGGGAAGAGGCAGTCCCTTAGATCAGTGTTTTTCAACCACTGTGCCGCGGCACACTAGTGTGCCGTGAGATATTGTCTGGTGTGCCGTGGGAAAAATTCCAATTTCATCCGTAACATATGAACAATTATAAAATAAAGTATTATTATTTCATAATAAAGTAATTATAAAATAATTTCTTTGTGTTTATTTGATTCCTGTTCAAGAGAATTACTTTATATATAGTCAATATAGGCACAGAGTTAATTTTTTTTAACATTTTCTAATGGTGGTGTGCCTCGTGATGTTTTTCATGAAAAAAGTGTGCCTTTGCACAAAAAGGTTGAAAAACACTGCCTTAGATATGTTGGTCCCAGGCCGTATAAGGCTTTAAAAGTCAAAACCAGCACCTTGAAGCAAATCTGGTACTCAACTGGCAACCAAGGCAATTGGCAGGGCACGTGGCTAACGTGAGCCCTCACAGGCCTTGATGTCAGCAGGGGTTGCTGCCGCATTCTGCACCAGTTGCAATTTCCGGAATTACCAGCTCTGAGTTGAGACATTCCCGGAAATTTTGGGGTGAAGACCGGGGAAGGCAGGATTTGGGAAGGGAGAGGGACTCTAGTGGGGTATAATGTCATACAGTCCACCCTATGTACAGAGAGCCAGTTTGGTGTAGTGGTTAAGTGTGCGGACTCTCATCTGGGAGAACGTGGTTTGCTTCCCCACTCCTCCACATGCAGCTGCTGGTGTGACTTTGGGTCAGTTACGAGTTCTCTCAGGGCTGTTCTCTCCAGAGCAGCTCTCAAAAGAGCTCTCTCAGCCCCACCTACCTCAGTGGGGTCTAATTGCCATAGGGTCCACCTTCCAAAGTAGCCATTTTCTCCAGGTGAACAGATTTGTCACCTGGAAATCAGTTCTAATAGTGAGAGATCTCCAGCCACCACCTGGAGTTTGGCAACCCTATCTCTAGGGGAACTGTCCTCTGCCATCTGGAGATCAATGTAGCACGGGGAGATCTCCAGCCCCCCCTCCTGGAGGTTGGCAATCACAACCTACATGAGTCAATTTACTGGGAAACAGGCACCCTCGGCTCCAGTCCCCAAATTTAGTCCTCAATATATCACTTAGCTTAAGGGCCGCAGAGGCTCAGAGGTTAAGACGCTGTGGTCTGTAGCTTGGCAGTTCGAGACTCAAGTACCGCGTGACGGAGTGAGCTCCCATCTCTGGCCCCAGCTCCTTCCAACCTAGCAGTTCGAAAGCAAGAAATTGCAAGTAGGTAAATAGGTATTGCTTCAATGGGAAAGTAACAGCATTCCGTGTGCCTTGGTGTTTAGTCATGCCGGCCACATGGCCACGGAAACGTCTTTGGACAGCGCTGGCTCTTCGGCTTGGAAACGGAGATAAGCACCACCCCCTGGAGTCAGATTCAACTAGCTTTCAAGCAAGGGAAACCTTTACCTTTATATCACTTAGCAAAACTCCAGTTCCCAGGTTTCTTTGGGTTTAAAACCCAATTTTAAAAGATAGGATGTGTTTGAATAACTGCTTAGTGCTCATGCCTGAATTTGAACTTGAACGCGTTCTTCCCTTGTTCCATGTGTGCTATCCCTTCTTCCCTTCTTCTCTTCTTCCCATGTTGCCTCCCTCCTCTATCGAGGAGGCCTTGACTGTCTTCCCCATTGTTCCTGTGTAAAATAATCATTTTGAGTTGCAATGTAGCCAGTTGGGTGTAGTGGTTAAGAGCGCGGACTCTAATCTGGGAGAACCGGGTTTGATCCCCCACTCCTCCACATGCAGCTGCTGGTGTGACCTTGGGTCAGTCACAAGTTCTTTCAGAGCTGTTCTCTCAAGGGCGGTTCTCGGGAGAGCTCTCTCGGCCCCACCTCCCTCACAGGGTGTCTGTTGTGGGGAGGGGAAGGAGATTGTAAGCCGCTCTGAGATTCCTTTGGGTAGTGAAGGACGGGGTATAAATCCAATCTCATCTTCTTCTCCTTCTTCTCCTTTGGGCCAGTGATAACCAGTAGATGTTGATCAGTGGAGCACAAGGGTCACCGGGGGGGGTATATGGGGAGAGGCGGTCCCTTAGATAGGCAGAGTATACAGTTCTAAACATGAGAGGGGAAAAGATTATAGGAGCAGTGTTCCCTCTAAGCTGAGTGAGTGTGAGCTAGCTCACAGTTTCCTAGCCTCAGGCTCACACATTTTTGTCTTAGCTCAGGAAGGATGGCTCCAGAGCAAACTAATTTATGCAGCAGCCAAATCATTTGATTCCCCACTCCTCCACTTGCACCTGGCTGGATGACCTTGGGCAAGCCATAGCTCTGGCACAGCTGTTCTTGAAAAAGAGCAGTTTCTGTCAAAGCTCTCTCAGCCCCACATACCTCACAGGGTGTCTGTTGTGGGGAGGGGAAGGGAAAAGGAGTTTGTCAGCCGCTCTGAGACTTCTTTGGATAGTGACCGCTGGGGTATAAATCCAATCTCTTCTCTCCTTCTTCTTCGATGCAGATTTATTTCAGCAGGCGCATCTCGTCACAAACTGTCGAGAGAAGCGGCATGTTGCAAAAGTCCCCCTCTTCTAGACAGTCTCTGGCTTTCCCCTTTTAGCCTCTTTGGCCACCTTTTATCCAGGCAGGAGAAACGTCTGGATTCCCACCCACCCCCCATACTGTTAGCCCAGCCTGTTTTGAGTAGCAGCTCCAGAGCACACAGTGCAATTTAAAGATATTGGCAGTCCGCTTTCAATAATTCCCTGTTAGATTACTGTCTGCAGAAGAGCCTATAACACAACAGCTACAAACGCTGGAAGGGCAATGTTCAATAACAACTCTGTGCTTATGATAACTTTCCCAATTTCCTGCCTCCCCACCAGCCTCTCTCTCTCTCTCTCTCTTCGCTGTGCTCTGTACCAGCTTGTTTCTTTATTGAACATCTGCCTTGGGATCCACTGTCACAAAATGTAATAAACACATCAATCCGAAAGAAGGGATATTACTCAGCTTGTCTCTCCGAGCTCCCCCCGACCCCCCGCCCCGGCCGGCCGTTTCCAAACCACCCCTTTCCCCTACCTCCGACTATTTAGCCAATCAAATTTGGCACCTGACAGGGTGGAAAACTAAAAGTCAGAAAACTCAGAGGTGCGTTTTAGGCAGGGCCCTTCTAACGGGATCGCACGCCCGCACTACCGTTTCGCACACCCAACCGCCGGCGCAGTCTTAATAAGTTAATTACAGTCGGAAGTGCCAATTACGGATGGCAACCTTTGTTGCAGGTATCCAACGATGGGATTAATTTGTAAGGCTGCCTGCCGAGCCAACATGGTGACAGCTATTCCTTGATTTCATTGAGAGCTACAGAGAATCGCAGTCTTGAGGGGAGACGAGAAATGCTCTTTAACTAAATATAAGGGGAGAAAGCAATAAGAGATGCCTTGTCGCTTATTACCAACAGACCCACAACATGCACAAGTGACAGTAATTATCATTGTTCTCGCTTCCCCCTGCAGGCCTTGGCAAACACGGCGCGGCTGATACCTGCAAGAAACAACAAAAGCAATTTGCGATCCCCACTTATCCTAATATAAATATTCCTGGTTCACTTGGACACGGTGGAGATCAAATCTAATCTTGCCGCACTCGCTTCTTGTAAATTACAGATTACATTTTTTTTCTCAGGTGTGCCGAGCCGGGTACACTTTTCCACGCAGTCGAGAGTGGTTTTGCCCAATAGGAGGAAGATTGGCTGGCTTTGTGGAGCGCACCTTCCCGACGGCGGATGCGTTACCAGCAGCTGATCCGTGAAACGAATCTCATGGCACGAACGCCCGCTGCCGCTTCTTTTTCGAAAGTGTTTCTATCGTAGTTTGAAGTTCGGTTGACTTTCCGAACATTCGGTGATCCTCACACAGCATCTGTGGGAAGGGCCGCCGGTTCTGGGTTGGGAAATACTGGGAGATTTGGGGGGTGGAGCCCGGGCGGGGCGGGGTTTGTGGAGGGGAAGGACCTTAGCTGGGTATGATGCCACAGAGGCCATCTTCCGAAGCAGCCATTTTTCTCCAGGAGAACTGATCTTGGTCGCCAGGAGATCGATTGTTAACAGCAGGAGATCTCCGGGTGCCGCCTGGAGGTTGGCAATTCTCTCCCTGGATAAAAAATGTATTTTGGTATTATGCCCATTTGAGAGCCAGTTCACACATGAACTCGGGGGTATACTGAGAAGCCTCCGACTGACTGTAGTAGCTACTGCTTCTGACCGTAGCGATCGCCATTTCCAGATCGCCCTCGTCCAACCCTCTCTTAGCACCCTCTTTTCCCTGCCCCTCCTACTCACCTTCTCTGCTACCCTGGGTTCAAGGAGCTGGAGGGAGAGTATCAGAACCGTTAAGTCTGAGACGTCAGTCAGCTCTTAACAAATGATTCAGCTTCATTTGAACATGGCAGTAAACCAACACGAAAACAGGAGAGCAGCAGGCTCTCTTTTAAACTTCCGGGCAAGTAAAACCACACCCCTAAATAAGTTAACAACCAATAGAACTGCTTAGATAACAACCAATAGTTTCAGTTCCCTCCAGAACCCTTCAATAAGCTCTGATTGGTCTACTATTCAGAGTAACCAATCAGAACATGCTTATTAGGATACCAGCATGATGTTGAAGCTCAGGCATGTTTTAAAGACAAAACAGAACAAGAACAAGTGAGAGGGCAAGACAATAGGACTGAGTCACATGGAGTTCTGTGCTGGGAACTCAATTCCTACATGCATATAGGTCAGATTTAGATCAGGGACGTGATGTGTGAGAAAGGGGGCTTAAATTCCCTCCACACACACACACACACCATGTTCACAATCTGAAATAGCTCAGAGAATCACTGTTTGCCCCCATGGGGAAAACGTACTTGTATATGTTAGTTTCCTCAATGGGGAGCAAAGCAGCTCCCAAGGGCCATGTCTGGTTGGGAAGAAAGCATGATGGGGAAGGCTGAAGACCTTTTTTCCAATGTGCTGAGGTCCTGCTCTGAATTGGAGCCCTTACACAGAAGAAGAAGAAGAAGAAGAAGAAGAAGAAGAAGAAGAAGAAGAAGAAGAAGAAGAAGAAGAAGAAGAAGAAGAAGAAGAAGAAGAAGAAGAAGAGAGAAGAGGAACAAGAAGAAGAGTTGGGCTGAAGACCTTTCTTCCAATGTGCTGAAGTCCTGCCTGAATTGGAGCCCTTTACACCGAAGAAGAAGAAGAAGAAGAAGAAGAAGAAGAAGAAGAAGAAGAAGAAGAAGAAGAAGAAGAAGAAGAAGAAGAAGAAGAAGAAGAAGAAGAAGAAGAAGAAGAAGAAGAAGAAGAAGAAGAAGAGAAGGAGGAACAAGAAGAAGAGTTGGAAGGCTGAAGACCTTTCTTCCAATGTGCTGAGGTCCTGCTCTGAATTGGAGCCCTTTACACCGAAGAAGAAGAAGAAGAAGAAGAAGAAGAAGAAGAAGAAGAAGAAGAAGAAGAAGAAGAAGAAGAAGAAGAAGAAGAAGAAGAAGAAGAAGAAGAAGAAGAAGAGAAGGAGGAACAAGAAGAAGAGTTGGAAGGCTGAAGACCTTTCTTCCAATGTGCTGAGGTCCTGCTCTGAATTGGAGCCCTTTACACCGAAGAAGAAGAAGAAGAAGAAGAAGAAGAAGAAGAGAAGGAGGAACAAGAAGAAGAGTTGGAAGGCTGAAGACCTTTCTTCCAATGTGCTGAGGTCCTGCTCTGAATTGGAGCCCTTTACACCGAAGAAGAAGAAGAAGAGGAGGAGGAGGCAGAGGAGGAGGAACAAGAAGAAGAGTTGGAAGGCTGGAGACCTTTCTTCCAATGCGCTGAGGTCCTGCTCTGAATTGGAGCCCTTTGGACTTTGTAACTGTAGCAGTGGCAAAGAAGCCCTGTTCCTTAAGTTACCTGGAATGTATATATAACCTGTGTACAGAATACACATTCAACACACGTACAGCTGAATATGTGATTTAAGCCCCATATTTATCTAGGCACTGGCCCCCAGTTTCATTTGTAAAGTGTTCGCATGTTGGCTCCTACTTACAAACAAATGTACGGATGTCCATGCATTCACTGTAACATGAACGGAACTGGAGAGAGGTCAGAAGAAAACTTCTCATGGCTGGTTCTAGCAGCTGTGTGAGTCAATAGCTGCTACAGTCACCTGGTGGCTTCTTGTCCCATTGAGCCTTCTTCATGGCTTCCTGCATGAATTGGGACTAAGGCTGACAAGTTGCTCTCTGGCTATCTGGCTTATTGCGATGCCAAATCAGCATCCTATATATTCGATACTGGGACTCTGGAGTGAACAAACAGTCGCTGGGAGAAAGTGGTATTGAAGCCTTTTTTCCCGCCGTCAAGTTGAAGCTTACTTATGGCGCCCCATTGGGTTTTCAAGGCAAGAGACATTCAGAGGTGATTTGCCATTGCCTGCCTTTGTGCATCAACCTGAAATCCCCTTAGTGGTCTGGTCTCCCATCCGAGTAACAACTAGAACTGATCCTGCTTAGCTTCTGAGATCTGATGAGATTGGGCTAGCCCGGGCTGGCCAGGTCAGGGTTTCAAGCAACTAACTGGGTCTTATCTCAGGCTTAAGTCCCAAATCCCAATCTTGTTAAGCTTCACTCCCCAGTTTAAAATGAATAATTGTTCTGAATGCTAAGAATCAAAAGCAATGTCCGCTTATGGTCAAATCTGCATTTGCATTTTTAAATCAGTTGCATGCTGCTGTGATGCCGTCTTGGGCCCGATCTGCATCTAGCATTTGCTCCGCTGTCTTACCAAACCCACACTGGAACAGAAATTCCCATCTACATTGCATGCCACTTTCACTTTGGCTGAGTGTCGCATTTTATGGCAGCGTCCAGACTGTATACGGCTTTCACTTCATTTGATCTCTGGTTTAATGGTGGCTGTCTGCATAGATTTATGGCCATTTTATGGCCATTCGGGGGTGGCTCTGCAATCAGTACAGTGTTGGCCCGGGATAGTTGAATGTGGTTTTGAACTGCACCTTTTTCTGTTCCAGTGTGGGTTTGGTAAAACAACGTAGCAAATGCTAAATGCAGATTGGCCCTTTCTCTATGCTTGTTTGAATGTTGTTTGCAGAAGATTCTTTTAAAGCAGTGCGGAGGTGCAATAAAGACAGTGGAGCCACCCCGAAAGGACGATAAACATATGTGGATGTGCGAAAGTATGATAGCACCGTTGAGGTGTGAAAATGACACCAAATGTGGACAGCCTTTTTGAAGACAGAGTCAAAAGGCAGGGACACTGGTGGGAAAGACAAATGCAGATTCGGCCTAAGTCTGAACATGCCGGTAGATCAATATCCGTGTCTTCGCCGCTTTCCGTAACCAAGCCCCCGACGTCACGATCATCAGAAGCAAAATTAGCTGCAAAAACTGCCATCTCCTTAGCCAGAGCAACATCTAATAAGCCAAGTTGCCGCCAAGAGTCTTTTTCTTCCACGGGGGAAGACGCTCGTGGTTTGTTTGTTTTTTTAATATACAAAAGCATGCCAATTTCCCGGAGCACGCATGGGAGGAAAGGAGGGAGAGGTACCGCTCTGGCTTCAACAACAATAGCCAGAGGGCACTTCAGAGCTCCCAGCGACCCTTCCCAATTGGAAGCGAAACGGCTACAATCCAGAGATGAACGAAAAATAAATAAAGTGCCAATTTCACCCGCAGCTTTTCCTATATTGCAACGATTCCGCTCCTGCCTGAATTGGATTCTGTCATGAAACTTTAATTGAGTGAGACAACTAAATATTAATAGAGGATGGCTGGAGGGGGGGAAAGTGCCCCATTTTGGTACGTGGGAGTGCACCTTCCTCTGTCCAAGGAGGCCGAGTGACCCGAGTCCTTCTTGGATCACGGAGGCCTGATTGTACGGGAAAGAAGGGATCCCGGAGGAGTTGACTATCTTTATATCAACCAACCAATCACATTTGTATCCCGTTCTCCCTCCCGGGGGCTTATGGTGACGTACACATTTCTTCGTTCCTTCATTTTCTAGCCTGTGAGGTAGGTCAGGCTGATGGAAAGGATGACTGGCTCAAGGTCACCCTGTGTCCTCCACGGCTGAGCGCCTAACTCCAGAACTTCTGGGTCAGCCACGAGAACTTCCAGTCAGACCTCAGATGTAAGTCCCTGCAATGCACGCAGGAGCCTGATTTGGATCAAGACCACGGCACACAGGGAGAGGGGTGACCATGGAGGAGGGAGGAGGAGGAGGGAGGAGGAAGAGGAAGAGGAAGAAGGAAGAAGGAGGAGGAGGAGGAGATTGGATTTATACCCTGCCCTTCACTGCCCAAAGGTGTCTCAGAGCGGCTTACAAACTCCTTTCCCTTCCCCTCCCCACAACAGACACCCTGTGAGGTGGGTGGGGCTGAGAGAGCTCTTGACAGAAACTGCTCTTTTTTCAAGAACAGCTCTTATCAAAACTATGGGTTGCCCAAGGTCATCCAGCCAGGTGCAAGTGGAGGACTGGGGAATCAAACCCAGGTCTCCCAGATTAGAGTCCACACACTTAACCACTACACCAAACCGGAGGAGGAGGAGGAGGAGGAGGAGGAGGAGGAGGAGGAGGAGGAGGAGGAGGAGGAGGAGGAGGAGAAGGAGAAGGAGAAGGAGAAGGAGAAGGAGAAGGAGAAGGAGGAGAAGAAGAAGAAGAAGAAGAAGAAGAAGAAGAAGAAGAAGAAGAAGAAGAAGAAGAAGAAGAAGAAGAAGAAGAAGAAGAAGAAGAAGAAGAAGAAGAAGAAGAAGAAGAAGAAGAAGAAGAAGAAGAAGAGTTTATTGCGGTCAAAGACCATAATACAACCAATACATTTAATATAACAGCTAACAGAGCAATAATAAAATAATATGTCTTTTATGACAATATAAATTATAAACATTAAAATATTAAAAATATTTACAAATTTCAATACAGATCAAGTAAAAATTAGATTTAACCAGTTACTTATGGTCCCTCCAGAGCTGCGGTGGCTCAAGTGGTTAAGATGCTGAACTGCAGGCTGTGGAAGGTCAGTAGTTCAGCAGTTCGAGACCCAAGAGTGCCGCATGACGGAGTGAGCTCTCATCTCTAGTTCCAGCTCCTGCCAACCTAGCAGTTCAAAAGCAAGAAATTGCAAGTAGATAAATAGGTACTACTTTGGTGGGAAGGTAACAGCGTTCCATGCGCCTTGGTGTTTAGTCATACCAGCCACATGACCACAGAAACGTCTTCGGACAGCGGTGGCTCTTTGGCTTTGAAACGGAAATGAGCCTCGCAACCCTAGAGTCGGATTCAACTGGCTTTCGAGCAAGGGAAAACCTTTACCTTTACCTATGGTCCCTCCACTCTCTCCTGATACAATAGGCTAACCAACCAAATTTAGCCACCATACGAGTAATATTCAGATTATCTGCCGACATAATTGAAAGGAGAGTCCCCCTGCTACACCCTGGATGTGATTTTATGATGAGATTTATAAATATCTCTCTGTTATGCTGCTATCATCGACAGTCAAAGAAGACGTGTTCCACAGTTTCTTCTCCCCTTTCACAAACACATTCCCTTCTCGTGGTTTTATTATATCTGGCTTCTAAAATGGCAGAGGGCAAAGCATTGTATCTTAGGAAGGGTAAAAATTCTTCAGTGTTTGGCATTATCTAGAGTTTTTACATAGGTTCTCAAAGCTAGTTTACTACATGTGGATAGATCAAATATAGGATTCTTAATTTCACTCATTTGGATCTCCAGTTCCATATCTAAGACTCTTTGCCTTATAATCGATTTGGCCTGTAGATATCCCAAGGACCGTATAAATTCTTCTGTGAGTCCTTTGCCCCATTCGGAGCCCCACACGTATCGATGAGCTGGTAGTAGTGGAAAGTGCTGTTAAGTTGCACCCAACTTATGGTGACCACATAGGATTTTCAAGGCAAGAAACGTCTTTGTGGAGCAATCCCGGGAGTCTCCCATCCAAGTACTAACTAGGGCCAACCCGGCTTAGCTTCCCAGATCTGACAAGACCCGGCTAACCTGGGCTATCCAGGCAAGGGACCTTCAGAAGTGATCTGCCCTTGTCTGCCTCTGAGTTGCAACCCCGGACATTTTTGGTGATCTCCCACCCAAGTACTCCCACCCAACCATGCTTAGCTTCTGAGATCTGATGAGATCGTGCTAGTCCGGGCCATCCAGGTTGGGGCACTGAGGTCGGGGTGCTTAGGTTTTCTCAACAGGGAAAATAGCACTCGCAGGGATCATGGCCTTGATTTGAACCTGGCCCCCGAATGAAAGGGAATTAAGCTCCCAATGGAGAAGCTGCATTGCGCACTGGAGGAAAAGTCTGTATGGTAATCCTGGACATGACTTGAAGACGATGTGATGTGTAGTTAGTCCTTGGATGGAGGATTTCTAGCTAGACACTCTAGGGACTGCACTACCCTGGCTCTTGGTCCTGCCAAGTCTCCAACAGGATGGGCAGAGAGGTTATTTTGACTGGAGGCCATGTGTCATCTTTGCATAAAGTAGACCGGAAGAGTTTCTCCATCCGCATCTCTTGATCACTGTGGCATCCTCTTTGATTCAGAAGGCTTTGGGAGGTTTTTGTGATGCCATACCACCTCATCCTTGTCTCTGCCTCCGCCTGCTCATTACACCACCCCATGATGCTAGCAGGAAAGGGGATCAGGATTTGTCCTACATCACTGGCCCAGTCAACCAAGAAGAAGAAGAAGAAGAGGAAGAAGAGTTTGGATTTATACCATGCCCTTCACTGCCCAAAGGCGTCTCAGAGCGGCTTACAAACTCCTTTCCCTTCCCCTCCCCACAACAGACACCCTGTGAGGTAGGGGGGCTGAGAGAACTTCTGACAGAAACTGTCCTTGAGAGAACAGCTGTGCCAGAGCTTGTGACTGACCCAAGGTCACATCAGCAGGTGCAAGTGGAGGAGTGGGGAATCAAACCCGGTTCTCCCAGATAAGAGTCCGTGCACTTAACCACTACACCAAGGATTTCTGTACACCACCCTCCTGTCCAGGACCTCCACTGCCTCTGTAGACCAGCCTGTTATAGCTTCTCTGGCTGGTGAGGATTGGTCCCCTCGAGGCTGGAGACTCTCCAGTCTTACCTATTCCCTGCCATGTCTCAGCTTAGACCTTTGAATGGGTCATGAGCGCATAATGCTGACTCTGCCTCAAGAGCACCAGGGACTTCCAGTGACCTCTGAGGGTGCCTCTGACCTCAGGAGTCAGTGTGATCTCTGGTGGACTTGGGTTAAGATTGGGTCACCAGGCTTTGACATGGTCCACAGAGTGGGTGAGCTGCTACAGTCCAGTTAGGCTTCCAGTGTTAGCATGCCCCCTAGAGGTCAGGAGGCCCCACTGCAATGGAAGTTAGAAACTGGGGTTTTTTTAGGCAAAGGACAATGAACATTACCATTTTTCAAAGAGCCTCGTTTTTACCAACGTGCTCCTACAAGGCAAAGCAGAGAAACAATTTTTCTATTGAGGAAAATTAAATCCCTGACCTAGGGTTGCACTTTTATTTAAGGACGACCGCCCCTGAAAGAATGCCGGGGAAGCACCATCACTTGACAGCCAAATAACCATGGAATAATTACAGGGGCTTCTTACCCTGTAGTTAAGATACCCTGTCAAAAGGAAGGCCATAGAAACTCACTCTCATTTCTACAAATGAAAAACAAAATTATATATTATTAAAATTATTAAAATTATATATTAGACTTTAAAAGAAAATTACTGCTTATGAGAATTCCATGCCCTCCGTCCTCCGGGTACGCTACTCAATTTGGCTCCTATTGATTTCTTACCTAGGGCATCAAATAAAATTAATCTCCAACTTTGTTAATATAAGGACTTTCAGCCTGAAATCCTATGGCCACATTTGTGGGAGTCGGCCTCCTTGAATAACATGGATCTGACTGCCAAGAAGATCTGGCTCGGACGGTTCTCTGAATTTCCTGAATGGCACAACTTTTTAAAAAATCCCAAATCCAGGATCTGACAGCAACTGGATTGGTGAGATCCTTTTTCTTTTAATGTAGTTTGATTTAGGATTGCATTTTGATTGATTTAGATTTTTATCATTGGCTGTCCGAGTTGGAGTCCTTAAATCTGTGACTTTTATGGGTTTTATCATTGTTGTTTTTATTGTGTTTTTCATAATATTTTGGGTTTTTTCCCCGTAGGCCACCTTGAGTTCCGCCAAGAAAAGCAAAGGGAAGCTTCTAGCAGACTTATTTAAGATTACAGAAACCAGAGAGGATTACAAAAAAGATTGCAATCAAAGCCCACTTTGACAACTGGAAACAAAAGCATCTGAATGGGCAATATTTGAAAGACATAGAGGATAAACTTGATAACGAAAACTCCTAGAAGTGGTTCCAAAATGGGCACTGGAGGGAAGAAACGGAAGGACTCATGGGATTAACACATAGAATTCACTGCCACAGGAGGTGGCGGTGGCTACAAGCATGGACAGCTTCAAGAGGGAATTAGATAAGCATATGGAGCAGAGGTCCATCCGTGGCTATTAGCCACAAGGCATAGATAGGGACTCTGGAGCAAGGGATGCTCTGTACTCTTGGTGCTTGAGGGGTCAATGGTGGGAAGGCTTCTAGTGTCTTGGCCCCACTGGTGGACCTCCTGATGGCACCTGGTATTTTTGGCCATTGCGTGACAGAGTGTTGGACTGGATGGGCTGTTGGCCTGATCCAACATTGGCTTCTCTTATGTTCTTATGCTAGCTGCACAAGAGCAGTCACTTAAAATGAAAAGCATGAAAGCAAAGATTCAGAAGACTAGTGATAACAGCAAATGTTGACTTTGCAAGACAAAGGATGAAACACTCAACCACATGGTGAGTGCCTGCAGGAAAACTGCTCAAACTGACTTTAAAAAATGTTATGATAGAGTTGCATCTATGTTGAACTGGAATCTTTGCAAGAAGTATGGCTTACCATCAGCCAGAAATTCATGGGAGGACTAACCAGACAAGATCATGAAGAATGATGAAACAAAGATTCTTTGGGACTTCCAATTGCAAACAGATAAACACCTGGAACATAACACCCCTGATATCGCAGTTGTGGGAGGGGGGGAGAAACAGGGTTTGTATCATTGACATTGCAATTCCAGGAAACAGCAGTATAGAAAAGAAAGAACAGGAGAAGATCACTAATACCAAGACTTACAAACAGAGTTAAGAGTACCTCTGCGTGTAGAAGGTGACTATTATGCCCATTGTCTTTGGAGTCCTTGGAGCAGTGCCTAGAAGTCTCAAGAAACAACCGAACACTCTGGGCATTGAACAAATAACACCAACTCTGTTCCAGAAGACAGGGTTGCCTGGAGCAGCAAGAATCCTCAGAAGAATGCCTCTGCAATTCCCAAGAACTTGTCTAGATCTTGAATGGCAGAACATCATCTATCAGTCAAATATCTGACAGTGACAATTCATCATCATCATCCTCATCATCCTCCTCCTCATCATCATGGTGGTGGTGATGATGATTTGCCTACTGTACAAATCAATCCTCCTTTGATCCAGTCCTCCGTTGAGTCAATAGCTCTGTTCACAAGTTACAGTGAATGTGCATACAACTGGTGCACAGTGTACACTTTATTTTTCTGTATACATGCATTGAGCACTTCTCACATTCGGTACATGAACAGTTGAATGTGGGATTGAAACCATGCATTTATCCAGGTACTGATCCCCGGTTTCATTTGTAAAGTGAACACACTTTGGTTCTTTCTTACGAACAGATGTACACATGTACACGCGGGATGTACAGGCATTCTCAGTAACGTGCGATCACAGCCGCAGTCTCTTGGTTTTTAGAAGGTAAATTGTACACGACCACATTAACTTGCAGTGCAGTCCTAAGGAGAGTTACGTCCTTCCAAGTGGATTGGTTTTAATGGACTTAGAAAGGCACAGCTGTGCTCAGGACTGCACCGGCACAGCATCCACTTGGTCCGGGTTGATGGAAAATCTACAGTGTGAGCCAACTCTTCTATATGAGTCAATACAGAGAGCCCCCCTCCCCCGTAACCGCTATACCTTCTTTTTGTAAAAATTGTTTGGCGGCGATGTTGCGCTCCAAAGTCCAGGTCTGTTATTTTGGTTGCAGTCAATAGGGTGAGAATAAATCTTCTGTCTTTCCAATTATCAGGGTTGTCCATAAAACCTAGCAGAGCAACCTTGGGGTCCATTAAAATTCTGTAGCCAGTTTATTTTATAGATAACTCCAAGGATGCCCTGCCAATAGTCATAGCACATGACTAAGCATTATTACTCTGGAGAAAGTCGTTCGCAGACTCGCCGCGCCAGATAAGCGTCGTCTTCAGAACAGGCCAGACTTTTGCCGTAGACGTCTTTTGAAAAGTGGTTTTACACAACACACAGAAAAAAAGAATACCTGGGTTTGCCGATCGGGTACACTCAACAGGGGGCTGCGGCCAATCCTTATAAAAAGAAGAAGAGATTGGATTTATACCCCACCCTTCCCTCGGAGTCTCAGAGCAGCTTACAAACGCCTTTCCCTTCCCCTCCCCACGACAGACACCCTGTGAGGTAGGAGGGGCTGAGAGAGTTCTTTCCAGAACTGCTCTGACAGAACTATGGCTTGCCCAAGGTCATCCAGCAGCTGCAAGTGGAGGAGTGGGGAGTCAAACCCCGTTCTTCCGGATTAGAATCTGCGTACTCCCGTCTCTAGTTCTAGCTCCTGCCAACCTAGCAGTTCGAAAGCAAGAAATTGCAAGGTACCACTTCGTTCCGTGCGCCTTGGTGTTTAGTCATGCCGGCCACATGACCACGGAAACGTCTTCGGACAGCGCTGGCTCTTCGGCTTTGAAACTGAGATGAGCACCGCAACCCTAGAGTTGGATTCGACTGGCTTTCGAGCAAGGGAACCTTTACCTTTACCTTACTTAACCACTACGGTGCTAATGCACACCGTTCATAGCCCTAAAGGCTCTTAGGAGCTGCTGTTTGCTCCTGTGGGAAACTTATGAATAATTGTGGCTGTGTGTTAAGTTTCCCCACTGGGGTAAGTAGTAGTTCCGCAGAGCCATGGCTGCCTCCCAGTTGTGATCAAAAACTGTGCCCATGTGTGTCTGGGAGACCCGTAACTCCCATCATGCATCTGATGCAAAGCCCCTTCGGCACAGGGTTCCCATTTGCCTGCTTGTGGAGGGAGACCTCCAGCCAATTGTAGCCCTTGTCTGCTGATGCTCAGCTGATTGGCCAAGGGAAATGGGACCAAAGAGAGACAATCATCTGGGAGACAAAAAAATTAAAAGAAGGCCTCGTCTACTTACAGGAAGCCTTGGTAGGGATGCCATCCCCCTGATCTTGGGGGGCCCACCCCGAAGAGCTCCGCAGCTCTGACGTGCCTGGTGCAATGACATGGACGTTGCAGGGGGATGCTCTAGTGTTTGCCGCCAAACTCTATGGTGACGTTATTGTGGCGCACATGTGCAATAAGATCCAGGAATGAAGCCTGGAGCCCCCTGCTGGAAGAGGGACCTGGTAACCCTAAGTCTTGGCCATAGAGATCCTGAAGATACCTAGAGCTACCTGAAAGTGACAAGGGTAGTAAATCAATGCTCCCTCTAAGCTGAGGAGTCTTGTGAGCAAAAATTCTCCTTTATGAGCTACCGGCATTAAAGTTATGAGCGGCCGATCTGGCTCCTGCATAAACTAGTTTGCTCTGGAGCTATCCTTCCTGAGCTAAGACAAAAATGTGTGAGCCAGAGGCTAAAAAACTGTGAGCTAGCTCACACTAATGCAGCTTAGAGGGGACACTAGTAGTAATAGCAATCACCTCAAGTCCCCTTGTGGAAGAAAGCATGGAAATGTTTAAATAAAGATGATAGACAGAGGTTAACCAAGGTCACCGGATGAGCCTTGTGACAGGTCTGGAAACTGAACCCAGGACTCTCCATTGCTATCCACTACTAACTGCTACTCTACCATGCTGGCTTTCTCCTCCCTAGAATACAGTCAGGCTGTGGTCACACAACAAGCTTATCCCGATTTGTTCCCACTATAGATTTGATTGGGAATATTTTTTTTTCCAGGTTGGGATGACCACACATCCCTCCCTGAACCACTTGCATTGTGCAACGAGGCTCCAGGCACCATCCAGATAGCTGCACCGGTGCTTGGGTGGCACAGCTTGTTTTAAAAAAAAAAAAAAAAATTGGCTTTGCGCATGTGCATATACACATGGCCGAATCATTGCTCCCACTGGGACTCGCTGTACTCCCTTGTTCTTGCAGGTCCCCCCCCCCAACAGCAAACAAAATTAACTGGCGATGTACAACTGAGCGCTGGAGTTTATATGTGTGCTTGAACATTTATATGTTGAATTTATTCAGCTCAAGATTGCTCATGCGCATGACAGAAGCTTAGGGGGGAAAACATCGCAAGAAGGATGCTCAAATGACCTAATCGGGATCATTGCGAGAGATGGCTGTCCAGATCGACGAAATCATGGATTCAAAGTGCAAATATCCAGAAAGCACTTGATTTTCCGGGTGTAGGAAAACTCACTAGGGAACCGGGAGGATTGCATGAGTGAGCCCACTTCGGCGTGGGAGACAGATGTGGCCGTCTGATCAGCAATTTTAAATGCGAGAGGGAACAGCGGTGAAACCCGATCAAAATGACCATGTGACCACAATTTCAACGTAATACCTACTATTAGAACCAAAAGAATCGACACCAAACATTGAGCAGGGTGATTGTTAAGGATCAAATGAGGATGGGAGCTATATCTGTCACCTCGAGCGCCATAGATGAAGGGTGAGAGGTTACCAACCTCCAGGTGGGGGGCTGGAGACTTCCCATAATTACAGCTGCTCTCCACATGACAGAGGTCAATTCTCCTGGAGAAAACAGCCGCTTTGGAGGGTGGATTATATGGCATTATACTCTGCTGAGGTCCTGCCCCTCCCCAAACCCCTCCCCACCCTAACTCAGACTCAGAAGTCAGAAGTTGTTTCCGGGGCTTCATGGAAAACGTGAGTTTTGAGGAGAGATCTAAATGGGATGGGTTTAAACTACAGGTGGAAAGTTACCAACTGGCTATTAGGAAACTTTGTTTGATAGTAAGCTAGTAATTCAGCAGTGGAATCGGCTGCCTCGGGAGGTGATGAGGGCCCCCCCCGGGCAGTCTTCAAGCAGTGGCTGGACGAACGCTTGTCAGAGATGATCTAGGCTGATTCTGCATTGAGCAGGGGATTGGACTAGATGGCCTGGATGGCCCCTTTCCAACTCTTAAGATTCTATGACTCGAAGGATATTTTTTCACCTATGGGGGGAAAAGTGTTGGAAGGCATGGAGTTTCAGCTGCGTATCTTTAACCTGAGCTGTGCATGTCGTATGTGAAGGGACTCTCCTCTCTCCCTTTCCCTCCAAGTCCCGCGAAATCTACAGGCAGGGGTCACATGCCTGATTGCGGAGGGGGTGCTTAATTCCAGAACACATTATCCCCGATTGGCAGGCAAAGTGACTTCATTGAACGCTTCCCTGGCCTCCTAATGTAAATGAGGTCTAAAAACCTTCTCCCCGTCCGCCTCCGATCCTTAAGTACGTGAAATCCTGGAGCCGTCGGCCTGGCGAGCGTTTTAGCACGAGAGGCAGCCAGAAGATTTATGTCACTCCACATGACCATCCCCGCTCATCCATCACGATTAGCTACAATAAAATCTTTCCCCTTGTCTTTAAAAGCCCTCTGAGTTAGATTCCATTATGGAGTTAACATATCACAGATGGTCAAGAACGCACTTGGCGGCTCTGGGATGCAGAGATCTGGTTCAGACATGCAGGAGACAAAATTCGGACAATGGGGCAGAACGAACCAGTTCAGAGCCCAGGGGTGATGGCGAAGCCCGGCTTTGAATTTCCCTTTGCGTTAGAAGACCCCCGGCAAACCACCTCTGTAACCTCTGTCCTCAAAAACCCCTACAGGGTCGCCATAGGCCTGCTGTGACTTGATGGCCCTCTCTACCAAGAAGATCCCTACAAAAAGAAAACCATCCTAACACAGGGGGGAAAAGCTCTGCCCTCTCCTTTTTCATCTCGTGCAAGTTTTCTACGTGCAGTGAGTTTTTCTACTCGTCATTCGACACCCCCCCCTTCAGGATTTCCTTCTTCCCAGGTGGTGTGAGGAGGGAGGTATTCAGTTTGGCTCCACCCCTGGAGGCCACCATTTTGGGTTTGGCTCCGCCCCCTATGGCAGCCATCCTGGGGTGGCGTTCGCCTCCTCTTAAAATTCCAAACGTGCCCACAGCCTCAAAAAGGGTCAGGACGAGTGGCAGAGGGGAAATGGGCTTTCATATACCCCCCTCCCCAGGATCAATGATGCCGCTTCACTGGGAGGCGGTATGCACGTTCTTCCATGCAGTCACACTCTGCAGACAACCAGGAAATTGTGCAGAGACAGGGGCAGTTTCAGCATGCTCACGCCCGCTCTCCTTCCCTTCATGGTCAAAAGTCAATGATCGGGGGTTGGGGGAGTCACCTGTTCCAGGCATGCGCTGCATGAAAAATAAAGGACTGTTAGAATCCTAGTATGAAGACTGCGTCGCTACTGTTTTGAAGCAGACTTACTTAGGCTGTGATCACACGCACTAAATAATCCACTTCCAATCCGCTTTCGACTGGATTTCTACTGTGTGAATTGGCAAAATCCAATTCGAAAGTGGACTGAAACTGGATTGGAAGTGGATTATTTAGTGTGTGTGATTGCGCCTAGTCCATTTATTCCCTGCTTTTCTCCTCCAAGGGATCTGACAGACAGGTGGCCGGCAATGCCCCCTCTAAGCTGTAGGAGTCTGGTGAGCAAAAGTTCTACTTTGTGAGCTGCTGGCATGAAAGTTGTGAGCTACTGAGTAAATTAGTCTGCTCTGGAGCCATCCTTCCTGAGCTAAGATAAAAATGTGTGAGCTGGAGGCTAAAAAACGGCGAGCTAGCTCACAGTAACTCAGTTTAGAGGGAATACTGGTAGCCAGCATTGGTTCATTTTTGTTGTTGTTCAGTCACACAGTTAAGTCCGACTCTTCACGACCCCCATGGACCACATCACGCCAGGTCCTCCTGTCCTCCATCATCCTCAGGAGTTTGCTCAATTTCACATTTGTTGCATCGATAACACTGTCTAGCCATCTCATCCTTTGCCGTCCCCTTCTTCTTTGACTTTCAGTCTTTCCCAGCAGCAGGGTCTTCTCCAGTGAGGGCTCCCTTCTCATTTGGTGGCCAAAGTATTTGAGCTTCAACTTCAGGATTTGGCCTTCCAGGGAACAGTCAGGGTTGATTTCTTTTTAGGATTGACTGGTTCGATCTCCTTGTAGTCCAGGGGACTCTCAAGAGTCTTCTCCGGCACTATAATTCAAAAGAATCTATTCTTCGGTACTTGGCCTTCCTTATGGTCCCAGGCCTGGAGCCAGGGTTTTTTTTAAGTCAGGGGGCATTTAAATTTCTTAGGGGGCACTGGCTAATTGAATTAAAGGAATATTTGGCTCCTTCCCCACACCAGCTGCCACTTGGGGACCCTGAAATGGATGGGAAGTTGGGGGGGCCCAGCCAGTGAGTCAGGGGGCCTAGCCCCGAGATGCCCCACTGTAGCTATAGGCCTGTTATGGTCCAACTCTCACAGCCATACATTACTACTGGGAATACCATTGCTTTGGTTGGCAGGGTGATTTAGCATGGTATAATCTGCTCAGCCTGAATAGTACAACTACCACAATCTCATCAGAGTTTAGAAGCCAAGCAGAGTCAGCCACGGTTAGTACTTACGGGAGATCACCCTGGGGTTGCTATGCAGAGGAAGGCTATGGCAACCCCCCCCGCCCCCCGTGCTCATCTCTTACCTTGAAAACCCCATTGGTCCTGGGGTCGCCATGAGTCAGTTGTGACTTGATGGCACACAGTAACTAATGTTATTAATCCTCCCAAACTGCCAGTAGTTTTTCAGCAGTCTCAGGCACAAAGAAGTTTCCCGTAACACCTGAGATCCTTTGAATTGGAAATGACCAGGGTTGAAATTGGTGCCTTCTTGCATACAGAGCCTGCACTTTGCCACGGATCCATGGCCCTTCCATAACCTGACCCTGTATGAAGTTGGACTACTGGTCCATTTAGTTCAGGTCTACTTTGATTGGCTGTGGCTCTCCAGGGTTCCTCCCAGCCCTCATCCATCCATCCATCCATTCGATTTATACCCTGCCCTCCCCACCAGGGCAAGTTCAGGGCGGCATACATAAAAATTAAAACAACTAAAAACAAAGCATTTATGAAACCAATTCACTTCTCACCCGAGATCCTTAATCTGATGTACCTGGGAACTGATCCTGGGGTCTTGTACAGACGAAGCAATTGCTCTGGACAATGAAGAAAGCCGACAGGAAGAAAGTCGATTCATTTGAAATGTGGTGCTGAAGGAGAGCTTCATGGATACCGTGTACCAACAAAGGGACAAGGAAGCGGGTTCTATATCAAATCAAGCCTGAACTCTCCCTAGAAACTAAAAATGACTAGACTGAGGCTATCCTACTTCAGTCACATTACTGTACTGTACTGTGGCTATTAGCCACAGGGTATAGATGGGAACTCTCAGTCTGGGGCAGGTGATGCACTCTATCCTTGGTGCTGGAGGGGGCAGCAGTGGGAGGGCTTCTAGTGTCCTGGCACCACTGCTGGACCTCCTGGTATATTTTGGCCACTGTGTGACAGAGTGTTGGACTAGATGGGCCATTGGCCTGATTCAACATTGGCTTCTCTTATGTTCTTATTATGAGATTATGAGTCATTGGAAAAGATAATAATGCTAAGAAAAGTTGAAAAGTAGCAGGAAAAGAGGAAGAGCCAACATGAGACGGATTGACTCGATCAAGTAAGCAAACGGCCCTCAGTCTGCAAGACCTGAGCAAGGCTCTTGACAATAGGACATTTTGGAGGATGTTAATTCATAGGGCCATCATAGGTTGGAAGTGATTGACAGCTCTTAACACAGAGAGAGAGACAGAGAGAGACACAGAGAGAGACAGAGAGAGGAATTGATCCTGGGGTCTTGGAGAAAGCAAGTGCTCGACTGGCTGTGCTACAGCATCTCCTTCACCAACAGCAGATACCGGATCACATCAGCTGACCACTGTTCCCCATCAATGACCAAGAATCCGGAAAGCTCAATTTCTCTGCTCCACGTCCCCAAACCCCACAGCTCACTCCGTCATTTTAAAGAGGGGGAGAGAAGCGGTCTCTTTTGCTCCGAGAAATGAGCCCACTCCTCTGTTTAAAAGGTCCTCCCGAATATCTCGCACGCGGCTTTGTTCAGCATCGGCGGGCTAATAGTGGGAGAAAACAATCGCCTTTGATGTCGGCCAAGGCGAGGCCTACCACGCAGGTGCCATGTTCTACAAGCCCGCTCTATCTTGTCATTCAGGAGAGCTCTCCGAACAAATTGCCTGTCATATTTGAAGATAAAACCTGACAGTGGCGGGCTGACGAGAAGTCCTCTACCCTGACATACAACACGGAAACTTGAATTCTGCTCCGCTCGCTCTGGATGGATTTGTCTTCAGAGATTCGTGGCGGAGTCGAACACTGGCAAGGAGAGAAGGGGGGGGGAGTGAGAACGGAGGCTTTCAAAACACGGCTACCGAGCGTCGGCCTTTATTAAAACGGGAGCTTTAAAAAAGAAAGGTTCTAGGATTCGGGCCGGCCTCCCTTGTTTATTTCCCGGCGAAAGAGTTTCACGGAGGACGTTGGATGTCTCTGTTAAAAAAATAACGACACGAGGGTCCGCTCTGTAATGAAAACACTGAAGCATATGAGGGGAAATATATTTTCATTACTCTTTAATACAGAAATGTATTTTCCTTTATAGGCTGTTCCAATTTTTTAAAAAAAGAAAAAGAAAAGAAAGCCCTTGAGGTATCCCATAGAGTATGGTGGTAAATAAGCACTACACAGCAATTACCTAGCAGTTCCAGTAATTATAGATATCATGCTTGCCTTAAAAAGCTATTGGATTGTGCCTTGAAATTACCATAAAGATTCCGCCTTAGATAAATAGATAAGGTTACCTCTATTTGCAGCATTCCTTCTAATTACCGCAGCAGAGAGCCCGGGAATACTAACTTTAATGATGTTTAGCGAGTGGACATGACTGGAAAGTCAGATCTGTTGGAGAGGGGCAGGCGATGATTGATGCTGAAATGAAATCTTTGCCTTTCTGGAGGGAAGAGGAAGAAGGCGGCGGGGGAGCACTTTCACTCAGTGTGTTTTATACATCAAGGCAGTTCCAGAGCACAAGTGGGGTTGCCAATTCTGGGTTGGGGAATTCCTGGAGATTTGGGGATGGAGGCGGGAGAAGGCAGAGTTAGGGCAGGAGGAGGGGGAGAGGAAGAAGAGGAGGAGGAGAGGAGGAGATTGGATTTATACCCCGCCCTTCACTCCGAGTCTCAGAGCAGCTTACAAACTCCTTTCCCTCCCCCTCCCCACAACAGACACCCTGTGAGGTAGATGGGGCTGGGAGAGCTCTTTCCAGAACTGTCCTTGAGAGAACAGCTCTGACAGAACTATGGCATGCCCAAGGTCATCCAGCAGCTGCGAGTGGAGGCGTGGGGAATCAAACCCGATTCTCCCAGATTAGAGTCTGCACACTTAACCACTACACCAGACTGGCTCTCTTGCTAAAAGGGAGCTCAGCAAGGCTGTGATGCCACAGTCTGCTCTGTAAAGCAGAGGAACTGACCTCTCCAGGGGAACTGATCTCTGTCATCTGGAGGTCACTTGTAATTCCAGGAAGTCCCCAGGTCCTGCCTGGAGATTGGCAACCCAAAGCAGGAGAGACTACCAAGGGCTATCCGAGCAACACTTAACCCTCATTAGAAAAGCGAGGATGCTTCCGAGTATCTGTTTACATTGAAAAGTCATATGCCGCCTCTCCAGGGGCCTGATCGAGATGGCTCACGACAAAACCAGACAAGCTTCTTGAACCAAACCGGGCGTACAAAGAGCACATAACAAACCCTGAGCAGCCTAAGACAATCTTTAGACAGCAGTCCTTGGGCTAGAGGCAAAAGGAGATTGTTGTTGTTCAGTCGCACAGTCGAGTCCGACTCTTCGTGGGACATCCCTTAAGTTAAAAGACTGGGCACAATTTATTTTTGCCTGGCATCTAAAGGAAAGTAAGGTAGTTGCTAGGCAAACCTCCAGGAGGAAGGTATCCAAGGAGCCACGACTGAAAAAGCCTTGCCCCCTGCCTTAGCTCTGGTTGATGTAGCCACATTGGATAGGCTGCTGGAGCTTGGAGCTGCTTTGCCCAGCAGAAGAATGAAATTTTCTCAATTTACGTGTATCCTCTTGAATCAGGGCTCAGTCATTATAGTGAACTATCTATCTGTATTTCAAACCAGGGAATTGCTTGTAGTACATCCCCCAGTTTGGTGTAGTGGTTAAGTGTTTGGACTCTAATCTGGGAGAACTGGGCTTGATTCCCTACTTCTCCACTTGCAGCTGCTGGATGACCTTGGGCAAGCCATAGTTTTGTCGGAGCTGTTCTCTCAAGGACAGTTCTGGAAAAAGCTCTCTCAGCCCCACCGACCTCACATGGTGTCTGTTGTGGGGAGGGGAAGGGAAAGGGAAAGGAGACTCCGAGTGAAGGGTAGGGTATAAATCCAATCTCTTCTACTACTTCTTCTCTTCTTCTTCTTCTTCACACCTGCCCAAGTCAACATAGGCTAGACTATAATGCCTGCTTTTTGGCAGTCAGCTGCATCTATTCATGAAGTGTCCATAAGAAATTATTGCAAGATTAATTGGATTCATGGGCAGACACTGAAGACACACGTATACACTAGTAGTGAGTCTCAAACAAAAAAAATCCCAAACTGCTTCCCCGCCCCCCTTTAAACAATGTGCCTTTCGGAAGTGGCAGCAGATGGGGGGGGGGGCTGTTGTGAAAAAGCTCTGTCATTGAGTAAGACATCAGTATAACCAATGTGAACAGTTGAATTTGTTTCAACGCACCCTAATGGCCCTCTGAACAATCAGCTCCCTGTTCAAGACCGGCGAGCAGAAGCTAAGCTGAATCAGCAGGTGTTCAAGCATGTCTAATATCCGCTAAGGACATGTGTGCATGTGGGGCAAAGTTAATAAGCCCTGTACTGTTTTATAAACTTGGTCCAAAACACTCTTGCCCGACTCTGCAAACAAGCCCTCGGTTTGGGGGATATTATTCATGCTTCTTCTAATCCCATCAACGGCACAAGTAGAATGAAGCCACAAGATGTCAAAAGAATACGTAGAGAAAGAGGCATGCACAACCTGACAGTTCCCCTTGCAGCCTGCAGTACGTTTCTGAGCTACCAAGTACATTCTGACATATTTTACTATTTTAAAATTATTAAAAAAAAAAAAGTCAATGCTCAGTGATGAGGAAGGGAAGTCAGGAGAAAAAAAAATAATTTTGGGGATTTTCCAGAACGGAGGGGTTGCAATCGGTAAAACAATATAGTCATCACCTTCTGGCACAGACGTAACTCTTCTCTATTGAAGTCTATCTGGAGAGCTTGATATATCTGTCTTTGTAAACACTGACCACTCACATTCCAAATGAGCTGTTGCCAAAGGGGATGGAGAGAAGAAAATTTAGTGCCTGGGATTTGTTTCAGCTGGAGAACGAAAATAATGGCAGAAACAGCCAAAGAGGAGGGCGCCTGTAAACGCCTGTGTGAGGGAGAAAGGGTGGATGCCAAGATGATAGGGTCACCATCCCCGGCTTGGAAAATTCCTGGAGACTTGGGAACATTGCCTGGGGAGGGTAGAGTCAGTGGAGAGAGCTCAGCAGGGATGTGGCATCACTCTAGGACTTCTGTTTCCCCTAGACTCTATGATACCACCTGCTGGGGTTCTTTTTTGGAGCAGGAACTCCTTTGCATATTAGGCGACACAGCCCCTAATGTAGCCAAACCTCCAAGAGCTTACAGAGCTCTTCTTACAGGGGCGACTGTAAGCTCTTGGAGGATTGGCTATACTAGGGGTGTGTGGCCTAATATGCAAAGGAGTCCCTGCTACAAAAAGAGCCCTGCTTTCTTGCTGAAGTGGTCATTTCCTCCAGCAGAACTGACCTCTGTAGTGCGGAGGTCAGCTGTAATTCTGGGAGAGCTCCAGACCCTGCCTTGAAACTAGTACCTGTACAACATGGCCAGGGCTTCATTGACACTGTGTATGTATGGGCTTGCAATTCTGATTGATTGACAGCTTTTTGTGTAAGGTTCTGATAACCCAGGGCAGCCAATGTGCAGGGGGCAGCGTGAGGACCCATCTTTCAGATGGCCACATGAGCCTATATGGCTAAGAGATGGTCAGAGGGGTTCAAGGGTGGAATCAGCTGCCTAGGGAGGTGGTTAGCTACAGCCAGTTTGGTGTAGTGTTTAAGTGCGCGGACTCTAATCTGGGAGAACCGGGTTTGAGTCCCCACTCCTCCACTTGCAACTGCTGGATGACCTTGGGCAAGCCATGGTTTCTGGCACAGCTGTTCTTGAAAAAAGAGCAGTTTCTGTCAGAGCTCTCTCAGCCCCACCTACCTCACAGGGTGTCTGTTGTGGGGAGGGGAAGGGAAAGGAGTTTGCGAGCCGCTCTGAGACACCTTTGGGTAGTGAAGGGCGGGGTATAAATCCAACCTCTTCTCTTCTTCTTCTTCTTCTCAGCCTAACCTACTTTCACAAGGTTGTTGTAAGGACTGTGGAGAAGAGGGGGGAACCATGTGGAAAGCCACTCCGGGATCGGGGAGAAAGAGAGGATATAAATAAAAAAATACGCATAAAAATAAATAGACCATGTGCACAGAATGACTCCCTTGCTGACATCCCTCACTGATACACGACTCCCTCAGGCATTGTTGCTGAAATTTGGCAGGTGGAGAGAATAACATCCCTCCCTCCCCATCTCTGACAGGTTTCCCACTTCGAGGAGTCTGAACACACCTACTTTAGAAACGATGAGCCAGTTTTCGCCCTACATGCTTGGAAAGGTCACCAAAGTGCCTGTGACTTGCAGAAGGCCGCTCTTACCTTCATGAATCATCTGAACTCAACGTTGTAATTATCATTCCCTCACCCTGCATCAAATGTTGTTTCACAGCCAGTCCTCTCACGGTGGCATGTCTCTCAAAAGTCTTTTTCACCCAGGGGACAAGCAATCTATTACAGGAGAAACTGCTCTGACCCCATTAGCCAGAGACCGAGAAGTAACTTTGAACTATGGCTGCCGAGACACGAGAGAACCATTCTCAGCCCAGGACCAGCCCCTAGCGACTCCCTAGTGAGGGGTCAGGGGTCAGCATTAGGCAACTGGTAAGTGATGGCGTGTCTGTTTGGAGTGCCGAGATTGCACTCTCTATAAATTACCCCCTTTCAGGATCTGATTCGGGACTGGGGTTCGGGACCTGGCGGTCATGCTATGATTTTCGGCCAGTGCGTGTGGGCAGCCAGTGCTCATGTATCTTGCAAAGATGCTGCCAGACCTGCATGGAGATTCTTTGGCAGCTCAGAAGGGCGCTATCGCCATTATAGGAGATATGGGACACATAAATTGTGCTACCACATGAGCCAGGAAGTGGCATTCAGGGGTTCTCCTGGCATTCCTATCAGATACTATGCAGCGGAATCGGCCCATGGCTATCCTGCGTATTTTAAAGCAATGTAACTGATGCAGTCTACAATTAATATGGCTAAGACCATAGGCACTGTGGGAAGCCACAGTAGGCTTACTTTCTTGCCACAAGCCTCATTGCCCACCAAGCAGTGGTAGTAGGTTTGCCGGATTCTACCATTCTACCGGCAGGGGGCTTGAAGGTCCTCTCTAGGAGTTCGATGGTATCACCTGGAAGTGACATCATCATGCTGTTGATGTTGTGTGGCGATGCTCTAGTTTTTCGGCAAGACTCTATGGTTTGAGCTCAAATTTACATTTTTTAGCATTTTGCCCCCAAACTAGAAAGTCGCCGTGCAATGTCGGTGGTGCAATGACATCACTTCCAGGCGACGTCACTGCGCTGTGTTTGGGGGGCATCTGCGGGTGGGATTTCCCCCACTGGCTAGCTGGCTGCCAGCAGGGAGTGGCCTGCAAAAGCATGGGAACCCCTGCCCAGACCAGGGGACTGGCAACCCTAAGTGGCAGGAGAAGAAACCAGCAGATAAGGCAGTTGGTTCCCTTCCTTGAACGCAATGACTTGGCAACAGTAATCCATGCATTGGTCACCTTGAGGTTGGATTACCGTAATGCCCTTTACATGGGGCGACCCTTGTCCCAGATCCGGAAGCTGCAGCTAGTGCAGAATGCCTACGGCATACCGGATCCAGTTCAAGGTGCTGGTTATTACCTTTAAAGCCCTTTAAGGCCAGGGACCTGCATACCTGAGGGACTGCCTTTCCCCATATGTCCCCCAGAGAGCGCTGTGGTCGGGGACCCAGAATCGGCTGGTCCTCCCGAGCATCAAGGAGGCCAGGCTAGCGACAACGAGGGCCAGGGCTTTCTCGGTGGCAGCTCCACTCTGGTGGAATGAGCTCCCGGAGGAGATCAGAGCCCTGCGGGACCTTTTATAGTTCCGCAGGGCCTGTAAAACGGAGCTCTTCCACCAGGCTTTTAGAGCCGCCGCCACCACCACTGCCACCGTCGATATTTGACAGTCTAAGAAGAGCGAGCCCGACCCTCTGGGTCCCACAAAGACAGCTCGAGCTGGCCGCCCAGACATTTGAGGAATATCAAAAAACTGACTGTACGCCGAGGATTGGACACCAGCACTTTAACATGTTGTAATATTTATAGTTTTAAATTGTTTATTGATGGTTTTATATCGTATACTTTATTGTTACATTGCAGTGTTTTATATTAGTTGTGTAAGCCACCCTGAGCCGGCTTTGCTGGGAAGGCGGGGTAAAAATCTAATAAATAAATAAATAAATAAATATTTAGTTGCTGTAGATTTTCCGGGTTGTGTGGCCGTGGTCTTGGCATTGCGGGACGTCATTGTGCTGCGTTTGGGGGGCATTTGCATCAGGTCCTACAATGCCAAGATCACGGCCACACAACCCGGAAAATCCACAGCAACGAATGAACTCCAGCCGTGGAAAGCCTTCGACAACAAATAAATATTTACTGGGATCCCACAAGGAAAGAGCACAGTTGTGAGTAAGCAGGCCTGCCTGTAGATAGCTGATAAAAGAGACTTTTTAAAAGTCTTGTGTCATCTGAGGAAACTGGGGCCTGGTCTCGATCCACTCTGAGGCTCTCTACCCCAAGGGAATCCATATGTTAGTCCCATGGCAGGAAGGTACATGTTACGACTACTTCTCATTCACACACAACAGACGCCTTCCGTGACTTTGGTGGTGGAAAGTGCTAACGGAGACCTACAACCTCACAATCCAATTTACCTAAATCTGCTCTACCTTTAATCCTTCTATTACCTCATCTCTCGCAATGTCTGGCCGTGTCTCTGTCTGCGATCTCTGTGATCCACAACATATTACTCCTTATTTATGACGACTGATCCTTTCCCTCTTAATGACTTCAGCACGGCTTTGTTATCAGAGTTTGCTGCGTTGTTCTTCACTTCTGCATTTATTTATTATGTATTTTTACTTCACTGACTTCTGTACTGTATTTCGATGTTACTGATCTATTATGTTTGATAACACATTATCAATAGAAGAATGTGCCGTCAAGTCCCAGCTGATTTATGGAGGCCCCGTGGGGTTTTCAAGACAAGAGACTTCAGAGGTGATTTGCCAGTGCCCGCCTCTGTGTCGTGACCCTGGTATTCCTTGGTGGTCTCCCAATCAAAGTATGATGATGATGATGAAGATGATGAGGAGGAGGAAGAAGAAGAAGGAGGAGGAGGAGGAGGAGGAGTTGGATTTATATTCCGCCCTTCACTTGGAGTCTCATTACAGCTTACATAAGAACATAAGAGAAGCCAATGTTGAATCAGGCCAATGGCCCATCTAGTCCAACACTCTGTCACACAGCGGCCAAAAATACCACGTGCTATCAGGAGGTCCAGCAGTGGGGCCAGGACACTAGAAGCCCTCCCACTGCTGCCCCCTCCAGCATCAAGAACAGAGTGCATCACCTGCCTCAGACTGAGAATTCCCATCTATACCCTGTGGCTAATAGCCACTGATGGACTTCTGCTCCATATGTTTATCTAATTCCCTCTTGAAACTGTCCATGCTTGTAGCTGCCACCACCTCCTGTGGCAGTGAATTCCATATGTTACTCTTTGGGTGAAGAAGTATTTCCTTTTATCTGTTCTAACCCGACTGCTCAGCAATTTCATGGAGTGCCCACGAGTTCTTGTATTGTGAGAAAGGGAGAAAAGTACTTCTTTCTCAACTTGCTCAATCCCATTCATAATCTTATAAACCTCGATCATGTCACCCCTCAGCCGTCGTTTCTCCAAGCTGAAGAGCCCCAAGCGTTTTAACCTTTCTTCATAGGGAAGGTGTTCCAACCCTTTTATCATTCTAGTTGCCCTTCTCTGCACTTTTTCCAATGCTATAATATCCTTTTTGAGGTGTGGTGACCAGAACTGTACACAGTATTCCAAATGAGGTCGCACCAATGATTTATACAGGGGCATTATGATACTGGCTGATTTGTTTTCAATCTCTGTCCCTTACAAGCTTACAATCTTTGTCCCTTCCTCTCCCCACCACAGACACCCTGTGAGGTAGGTGGGGCTGAGAGAGAGCTCTTGATAGAAACTGCTCTTTTTCAAGAACAGCTCTTATCAGAACTATGGCTTGCCCAAGGTCATCCAGCAGATGCAAGTGGAGGAGTGGGGAATCAAACCCGGTTTTCCCAGATCAGAGTCTGCGCCCCTAACCACTACACCAAACTGGCTACCCCAAAGTAGGTCAAGCGCCAACCTATTTCACAGGTTAATTTTTTTTTTTTAAGTCACAGCTACCAACCGAAGTCCTGTTCTATCTTTATCAAACCCAAGCCCAAAAGGTTTAATGTTCTTGAGTGACTGCTTTATCTGGTAGCCCCAAGTGGAGTCTTAGAGGTTAAAGCAATAAAAAGAAACAAAAATAAGCTGAGGTTTTTTTCCTTTTCCTTTCCCCCTTTTTTTTTTTGGAGTCAGGTTGGACCTGGCAATGGCTCTGTAAGCAGCCTGTACCTTCCGAGTTCTTGAAGCCCTCATAAAAATGCCTTTAAGACCTACGAGTTTCCTACACAGGATTTCATTTCCTCTTCTTATTAGAGGCCATTAAATTTGCTAGACGTTAGTAAGATCCTTGTAAACAGAAAAGATGAAGGCTTTACAAACCCAAGTGCTCCGAATTTGCTCTACTAATTATGATGCAACGGTGAAAAGGATAATAAGGGAGCCCTAATTTACGAGGTGCTGTAAGCTCCGGGCGGAGACGAAGCCCTTGCATTTCGCAATCATTTGAACACATTAAAGGATCTCTGGGAAAGCGACTTGTAGCGGGCGGGGACAAGGATCACACGGATCAGTGGTTCCCAGCCTTCTTTGGTACGGTGGCCCACAAGTCCAAATTGACCTGGTATGGTGACCCATCCAGGCCTGGCCCAAAGATTTTTGGCCCCATAGGAGAACTATGTCTTTGGCACCTATCTAGTTCAGCATTCCATTTTCTACAGTGGCTAACCAGGTGTTTCTGAGAAACCAACAACATAAGAACATAGAGAAGCCAATGTTGAATCAGGCCAATGGCCCATCCAGTCCAACACTCTGTCACACAGTGGCCAAAATATACCAGGTGCCATCAGGAGGTCCAGCAGTGGGGCCAGGACACTAAAAGCCCTCCCACTGTTGACCCCCCCAAGAACCAAGAAGACAGAGCATCACTTAAGAACATAAGAACATAAGAGAAGCCCATGTTGGATCAGGCCAATGGCCCATCCAGTCCAACACTCTGTCACACAGTGGCCAAAAATACCCAGTGCCATCAGGAAGTCCACCAGTGTGGCCAGGACACTAGAAGCCCTCCCACTGCTGCCCCCCCCCAAGCACCAAGAATACAGAGCATCACTTGCCCCAGACTGAGAGTTCCTATCTATAACTTGTGGCTAATAGCCACCGATGGACCTCTGCTCCATATGTTTATCTAACCACACTAGAAGCCCTCCCACTGCTGCCCCCTCCAGCACCAAGAATAGAGTGCATCACCTGCCCCAGACTGAGAGTGCAATGGGCACAGCTGGCCCCATTATGAACCCCAAGCAAGTGGCAACTCGACATACGCAGCCCTTGCATATGGAGGTTACATTCCAGCCTTTGGCCACCGCCTCCTTCTCCACTGCTCCCTCTAACCCTCCCTGAGATTCTAAAAAACTCACTCTAGTAACCAACAGGACATGTTTTACTTGATCAACAAGTGTATGCAGAGAAAAAAAAGTACAGCTATAGCAAACCTAGACAGCATCATAAGAAAATAGAGACATCACCCCGCCAACAAAAGTCCATATGGTCAAAGTGATGGTATTCCCAGTAGTAATGTATGGCTGCGAGAGTTGGACCATAAGGAAGACCGAGCACTGAAGAATAGATGCTTTCGAATTATGGTGCTGGAGAAGGCTCTTGAGAGTCCCTTGGACTGCAAGGAGATCGAATCAGTCAGTCGTAAAAGAAATCTGTTCCCTGGAAGGCCAGATCCTGAAGCTGAAGCTCAAATACTTTGGCCACCAAATGAGAAGGGAGCACTCAATGGAGAAGACCCTGATGCTGGGGATGATTGAAGATCAAAGAAGAAGGGGATGGCAAAGGAGGAGATGGTTAGACAGTATTATCGAGGCAACGAACATGAAATTAAGCAAACTCCGGAGGACGGCGGAAGACAGGAGGGCCTGGCGTGATGTGGTCCATGGGTTCGCAAAGAGTTGGACTTGACTGTGTGACTGAGAGAGGGGTTACGACAACAACTCTCACTTCTGTGCCTAACCGGTATACTGCGCCAGGGAGGTCAAATAGTAACCAAAACTTTGTCAAAAGAATATTTGTGTCCAGGCTTGTTCAAATGGTAAGGAAAGTCAGGGGCTTCAGGAGGAAGGAAAATAAACATTTTAAAAAATGACAGGCCAGATAACACAGGGGCTGTTTGTGCCGTCGCTATTTGACCCGCCACTACGCGATCAGGCGCGATGGTGGGGAACCGGGGCTTCTTTTGGAGGCGCATGTTTCCGGCGCACTTCAGCGAGGCAAGGGGAGCATGCTGGATCAATCAAGCGGAGAAAGTCCGTCTGCGGCCTGTCACAACTGTTTGATAGTGGGCTTTCGCTAGTACTTTTTAACTCCACATCTTCAGCTGGACGATCCGAGTTGGTGACGGGTGCGCAATGCTTGCCAGATATGTCCATTTGATCGCACCCTTAAACTCCGCCGGGCATTCGTGAGTATCCCGTGGCGAATTCTGCATGTGACCGGACCCTCAGTGTAGCAATTGAAAAAATGCAAGGACTTTTATTATAAGTTGGAGGATTTTGGAAAGCCAGATTGTCAGTTTTCACATCCATCAAAGTGTAAAGAAACAGGACTCAAGCCCAACAAGCACCAGCAGCTACCTTGATGAAACCCTGCCCAGACGTTAAAGTTGCCAAGTGAAATCAAGATTCCCAGTGCATGCTGGGTAATTAATGGCGCCCAAGTCATCAGACGCACTTAGTTCCAAAGCCCGGCTATCACACACAAGAAAAAAAAATCAATGGTCCAATATATTATGCCAATCACTGCGGCCATTAAAAGCCCTGGATTAGTTGGAGCTTCAAATGTATTTACGCTTATTGGAGGGCTCTCTCTCTCTCTCTCTCTCTCTCTCTCCCCCCCTCTCTCTCTCTCTCCCCTCTCTCTCTCTCTCTCTCTTTTTCTCATGAGAAAATATCCCATTGATCAAAGAAACATGTATGAGAAACTCCACAGCTTTGTGGTTTGGGTTTTAACGAAAACTGGGGTTTAGTTGTAAGCGAAGCCTGATTGGGCACATTTTCATCTCAGAGACATTACCCAATTTAGTGAAATCAAAGATAATGGAAATCCTATCTACCAGATTTTTTTTTTAAAAAAAAATAGGGCTGTAATCAAAACAACTAATCAGATCAATACCGTCGACGGCAAGGAGAGCCCACCTACCCACCCACCTCGTTCTGCAGAAAGGCCAAATGTCAAGTGGTGCAGAATTCCTGATGGAAGCGAGAAGAGATTCAGAGGGAAAGTTAAGGAGGATTTAGGAGGCAGCTGGGGATTTAAACAGGGATGCCGGCCTCCAGTTGCCCTGGAGAAAATGGATGCTTTGGAGGATGGATTCTATATGGCACTGTACCCCACTGAAATCCCTGTCCTCCGCAGGCTCCATCCGGAAATCTCCAGGAGTTTCCCACCAGTCGCCAGGGGGGACTTGGCAACTCGACCAGTGGTGGAGGATGAACGAGGGAAGGCAGATTTTGGGAGGGAAGGCAGCATGGTATTGCCCCCATCTTGTCAGATCTCAAAAGCTAAGCAGGGTCAGCACTAGGATGGGAGACCACCAAGGAAGACTCTGCAGAGGAAAGCAACATGGTATTTTTGTCATCTTTTTGTCATCTTCTGGGTGTGGACCAGTGGTCACTCAAGGTGGGTGGGGGGAGGTATTTGTGAATTTCCTGCATTGTGAAGGGGGTTGGACGAGATGGCCCTGGAGGTCCCTTCCAACTCTAGGATTCTATGTATGGCCTCATCTTGCCAGATCTCAGAAGTTCGGTCACTACTTGGATGGGAGACCACCAAGGAAGACTCTGTGGAAGAAAGTGACATGGTATGCCCCCATCTTGTCAGTTCTCAGAAGCTAAGGTGGGTCAGTACTTGGATGGGAGACCACCAAGGAAGATTGTGAAGGAAAGTGACATGGTATAGGCCAATCTTGTCAGATCACAGAAGCTAAGCGGGGTTGGTACTGGATACTGGGATGGGAGACCACCAAAACTCTTCAGAGGAAGGCATGGCGAACGAGCTCTGATTCTCACTTACCTTGAAAACCCTTTGCAGGAGTGACTGTAAGTCAGTTGTGACTTGATGGCTCTTAGTTACGTGGTCTTAAAGTTGTCACACACAGCTGTAAGGACATGACCCAATGTGTCTTACATTGCTAGTTCCTTCCTCTCCGCCCACTTAGAAAGTGTGTGTTCAAATATAAAACATACTTAAAAAAAAACCAAAAAACGAGTGCATGCCATTTCATGCCCAAATCACAGTATTCCACAGACATACCCCCTACTGTGAAAAAGAAATGGAATGGTACACTGGCAACTTAAGCCAATGGGTTTGCTTCGAAGGATCTCAGCTACGGGAGAGAAGTTGGCTTCACGAACGTCGATGTGAACAATGAACTCGGAAAATGCATGACCCCCAAGCCGAAGCTTCCTCTTGCAAACTTTTAAGAATGGCCTTTTAAGTTCCTATCTTCCAAACTAGCGAGATGATAAAAGGATTTCATTTTCTGCCAACAATTTCCTTCTGTTAATGCAAAATCAACCTCAGATCTGATTTTGTTGTTGCTATAAAAATAAAGAAGGAACGAAAGGGAAAGGCGAGGCAGAGAAAGGCCCTTTGCCTTTAAGCGCTCGCATTTGTATTGGCTCCATGTTTAGTCGAGAGCTTTTTGTAAAATTGATGAATATTGTCTAAAGGCAAGTGCCGACAGGCAAACAGATCAGTATCTTCCGTAATCCATTTAGCCTGACACACACGTGCAGGGGACCAATTTCGCTGCAATTCTTTCAGCGATGATGAAAAGTAAATGCAGGCAAAGTCGTGAACTCGGTTTTGCAAGGAACCGCCGCAATCTAATGTAAGTAACTCGATGGATGCATCTCTCCTCCACCTGACCCCGTTCCTTGTGCATCAGGAGGAATCGGAGCCAACCCATTAACACTGGGCAGAGGACATTCATTGGCTGTGTTAAGGCGGCTTCTATGAAGCAGCCACGGCAGCGAGACATAGCGGGATGCGTTGAGAGACCGCCTCCAAAATTACGAGTGCTATGGGAAGAGAAGACAGCACCGGAGAATATGGGATTCCACCAGGAAGAAACCAAAGATGACGTCATTACGATGGCATCAGTCTAAGGCTGCCAGTTTCCCCCGGCCACTGGCGGGGATGGGGGGTAGGGTTGTCAGATTGAGGTTGGGAAACTCCTGGATATTTGGGGATGGAGCCTGGAGACGTCAGAGACTTCAGAGGGGTGCAATGCCACAGCGTCCACCCCCCCAGAGCATCCACTTTCTCCAGGGGAACTGATCTCTGTAGTCTGAAGGTGAGCTGTGATTCCAGGGGATCCCCAGGTCCCACCTGGAGGCTGGCATCCCTGCTACATCAGACACTTTTGACAGCAGCTCCCAAGGGCAAAAGGCATGAGGCAGGCACCTACTCTCGGGCTGTGATCACACACACTAGATAATCCACTTTCAATGCACTTTCCAACTGGATTTTACTGTGTGAACGGGCAAAATCCAGTTGGAAAGTACTGAGAGTGGATTGAAAGTGGATTGTTTAGTGTGTGTGATCATAGCCTTGGAGGCTTCCACTAAGCGTGCAGAACAGATCTATTGGAAAGAGGTTATGGGGCAGCTTGGAGGTTATTTGTGTGGGCTGAATCTGACCTATTTTAATGGCATGCTTGAATTATGTCAATAGATGATTATCTTTGGATTTATTCTTGTTTACCTGCCTGGGGTCCTGACTACGTTGGGAGGAAGATGGGTCACATCAAAACTTCCAAAATAAACAAATAAGAATAATGGTTTTGGCTGCTTGGGCCGTTCTTGGCTGTTCTACTCACCAACGCCTCCGTCTTCCTGTTCCTCTTTGATTGTTTCCCTCCTTTATTTCCTGCTCTAGCTCTATTTCTCTTTTTCACATTTTCATCTCCTGGTTGCATCTTCTCTGGGCTGTTTCCCTTGGGTCCTAAGACCTGCCCGGCATTCAGTTTGGTGTGGCGGTTAGGAGCGTGAATTCTAATATGGGAGAACCGGGTTTGATTCCCCACTCCTCCACACGCGGCTGCTGGTGTGACCTTAGGCCAGTTATAAGTGCTGGGAAAGATTGAAGGCCAAAGAAGAAGGGGATGGCAAAAGATGAGATGGTTAGACAGCATCATCGATGCAACGAACATGAAATTGAGCAAACTTCAGAGGGCAGCGGAAGACAGGAGGGCCTGGCGTGATCTGGTCCATGAGGTCGCGAAGAGTCGGAGTCGACTGCGCGACTGAACAACAACAACAAAGTTCTTTCAGAGCTGTTCTCTCAAGGGCAGTTCTCGGGAGAGCTCTCTCAGCTCCACCTACCTCACAGGGTGTCTGTTGTGGGGAGGGGAAGGGAAAGGAAATTGTAAGCTGCTCTGAGACTCCTTTGGGTAGTGAAGGGTGGGATATAAATCCAATCTCCTCTTTTCCTCTTCCTCCTCCCATTCCTGTGCAGTCCTTCCTTGCACCCTACCCTTGTGGTCCCCATAAAGTGCAACACATGCGACATGTTATTCCTGCTAGGGAGGAACTCTCAGCCAGCGACTCAGCACTGGGCTGGATCCTCCTCCATCAAGTCAACTGGCAGCTGAGGTCCTTGAGAAAAGGTTCCATCACCAACAGAAGTTGAACATAAGAACATAAGAGAACATAAGAACATAAGAGAAGCCAATGCTGAATCAGGCCAATGGCCCATCCAGTCCAACACTCTGTCACACAGCGGCCAAAATACACCAGGTGCCATCAGGAGGTCCACCAATGGGGCCAGGACACCAGTCGATGGAGTTTCTTGAGTCGATGGAGTTTCTTACTCTGAGACTCCTGAAGGTAGAGAAAAATGGGGTATTAAAACCTACTCTTCTGACTGGACCAGATGGCACTGCACTTGATCCAAGAGGCAATACCAATCTTGACCGGTTGCCTAAGCGGTATGCCCATGACCTAAGCTCATCATCAGATATTTTGCTCTGTGGGCCTTTGGTGTGAGCAAATAGATTCTGATGAGCACACAGAAGAAGGTGTCTTCTGCAGTGACCCCCAGACTGTGGAACTCCCTGCTCCAAGAAGTTCACCTAGCCCTCTTCCTTTTTTTGGCCTTTCGGGAATTAGCACACACCGCTTTGTTCTATTTCACTTTGGTCTCAATTCTGTTCGGAATTTTCTGCCGATAGACTGCCAGTTTTTATGGCTTTCTGGTACTGATGCCGGCTGGCTTATTCCTGGGTTGGTATTGCTGATGTTTTCAGGAACGGCTTTTTTAATTAGTTTAAGCTGCGATTTGCTTTTTGAAAAGTTGTTGCTTTATTCATTGTTCACGGTTTATGTCTTTGTTTAAATCTTGTCGAAAGTCATCTTGTGGGTTTTTTTTAATAAGTGAAAAGCAAGATAGGCATTCCCTAAAACAAATACATGAAAATAAAATACCGTGTTTATTTCAGCCTCAACTTCCAGTGTAAACAATCCTTCGGGCTCACGTGTGGTTACACATCCCATTATAGCAATTCACAAAGCTCCTAACACAAATCATTCATGAGTCCCTTTTCCTTTCCTCCTTGCAGAAGAGTTGCTGCTCTTGAGAGTTCCTACAAACATCTCCTTGACCTTGTGCTGCCTGCGCCCTCTGAGAGCTGGCAAGTGGATCTTACCTGACCCTTCTTAAAACTTCTAACATAAAACCAGGAAATAGTCAAAAATCAACAAGGAGTCACCATCCCTTAGATTTTCCAGGTTGCCCCTTTGGTCTGTTTCAAACCAACGTGGGTTGCTCCAAAGCAGCATTTTCATTGGAAGGACGGCCACCAATCTGCCGAGCGCAATCCTTCTTCTCTTCTCTGGGTCTTGTCATGTGATTGTGAAAATTAAGCAGCATTCGTGCCAATGATCAGAAGAGGCTGGTGGTCTGCCCATTGGTCAATGCCAGCCTGAGAACAGTGAATCAAGTTAATGCAGTCAAGGATCAAGATTCTAATAAAAACGGAGAACCATTTTTTTCAGTTAAAGCACACTGGCTTATCTATCTATCTATCTATCTATCTATCTATCTATCTATCTATCTATCTATCTATCTATCTATCTATCTATCTATCTATCATCTATCATCTATCATCTATCATCTATCATCTATCTATCTATCTATCTATCTATCTATCTATCTATCTATCTATCTATCTATCTATCTATCTATCTATCTATCTATCTATCTATCTATCTATCTATCTATCTATCTATCTATCACTAGTTTGGTGTAGGAGCACGGACTCTAATGTGGAAGAACCGGGTTTGATTCTCCACTCCTCCACATGGAGCTGCTGGTGTGACCCTGGGCCAATCATAAGTTCTTTCAGAGCTCTTCTCTCAAGGGCAATTCTCAAGAGCCCCACCTACCTCACAGGGTGTCTGTTGTGGGGAGGGGAAGGGAATGGGATTGTCAGCCACTCTGAGACTCCTTCGGGTTGTGAAGGGCAGGGTATAAATCCAATCTCTTCTCTTCATCTATCTATCATCATCATCATCATCATCATTACCTATCTACCTACCTACCTGTGTCTATATATCCTTCCATATCTCCTTGAACTCAAAATGGCCTGGCCCAGAATGACTTGATGTGCCACAACACATCAACTGGGCTTTAAGGGGAAGGCCACGGTATTGCATCTGCTTTGCATACTAAAAGTCCCAGGTTCAATTTATTGTATCTCTAGTTCAAAGGTTTAGGGAGGTTGTGATGTGAAAGATCTCTGACTGAGACCCCGGAGAGTCATTGCCAAACTGAGTAGGCAGTACTGACCTTGACAGACCAATGGCCTGATTCAGTAGAAGGCACCTTCATGTGTTCTAAACTGGCCTTTCCCACTGCTTTCTCACATGACTGGGACTCATGAAGGAATATTATTAATCTGTTCCATTGTCCACTAAGGAACCCAAAGGCAGTATATGGAGGGTTTCCAAGAGGTTTGCCTTTCAGTCACTGACTAGCCCCAGAACTGCCGTCACATCCCTTCCACCCATACCTTGAATTCCATTTGGCAACTTGAAGATATGTGGCAGACACACTCAGCTTAAAGGGTTGAGCTGAATGTTGAATAGCTTTTCCCCATAAGACTCTGTTGCTTTGTTTGACATCAGAAAGAAGGAAAACATTTACACTGAAACAATTGAAATTAGATAAGCAGTTCTTTATTTGCATATCCCGGTTGTCGTACTTCAAACAAGTTCCAGACATTCTTCCTTTCAAGATCCTGTGTTTCTGAACCTCTTTTTCTGTTATTTCTCCACTGTACAACTAGAACATTGCTTAAAGTGAACCCATTAATATATTTGTTTCTTTTAAAAAAAAAAAAATCTAGCCCCCTTTCCATAAATTATTCCTTTGGAACAACTGGATCTTCAGCCAGTTTAAGACCAGAACAGTCCAGCTAGCTTCCCACCTTCTCCTGGAGACGTCAGAAAGTTAAGGTGAGAACAGTCCCGCTAGCTCTCCATCTTCTGGAGACTCTCTAGCTCACATACGATATCTTCAAGATCAAACGGAAGGGGCATATTGGGATCATCTTCTTCCCAGTATGGACGACACTCTGGTTTTTCGTCCTCCGGCAAACACTCTGCAGGTTGTGAATGGCATCTGAAATCAGGAAGGTTTAAAAATTAATTATTGGAAGCATTTCAGAGACCTAATTTCCCCCTCCCAAGATGCAATGTATTGACCCACTGACAGACAGAAGCCGCCGCACACGAGAGTGAGCCAGTAGACAAAATGAGTGTCCACCAGAAAACTGACTTGTCAGCGTCTCTCTTTCGGCGGAGGCTGTTCCTATCTCTAGAGGGACCTTGGAGAAAGCCAATCACAAAGAAAATTTAGTTAGCGCACCTTTTATGGTGAATTATTTTTTCATTATCTCAAGTCTTATTTGAAGTGCGTGCTTCGTGCCGTTGTTTGTGAGTTTTCGTGATATTACTAGATTATTGAGAGAGATTAAACCACATTTGCTGCTTTAAGGTCACTGGGATAGATTAAACAATATTGAGGGACGTGGTTAGTAAATCTGAGAGATTTATAAATCTATCAGCTTTGAGGAGAGAAAAGCCGAAGCAAGCGCCCCGTAAAAAGATAGATGCAAATGAAGGTTAATAACAATTTCTGCTGATGAATTAGGTGGGCAAAACTTCAACAAAATTAAATTAAGAGGTTAGCGTTCGGTAAATCCCCAGAGAAACTCTTTGAATTACAGTGTTTCTTATTAAATGGATTCTTCATCAATAGTAGTGAAGTCTAATTATAATAAGCAACTAAAAAAAAAAAACCTGCAGTCCTGCACAGGAAAGAAAATTTTATGAGTAGTAAACCGACATATCTCGTAAGATTACTTTGTAATAAAGACTGCCACTTATTCGTACGGCATTAAATGTGTAGCAATTCAGCGGCTTCTTTCTTTAATTTACCAGCTGCTGGTTAATTAGCTAATGTTCATAAAGCAAAGCAAAGCTGAAGAGGGCTGAGTGTGATTATACCACTTTCAGCAAAAAAAAAAAAAAAATCAAACGTAGAAATGAACCGTTCTTTTATAGCACACGGGGGTGTCTTGCAGAAAAAGGATGTAATTTATGTGATCCTTTAAGTGGACAACTGGTTCAGCATCCAGGTTCACAGATCTTCTGATCCAAAGAGCCAAGGCTCCTTTTGTAGCAGGAACTCCTTTGCATATTAGGCGACACACCCCTCATGTAGCCAATCCTCCAAGAGCTTACAGTAGCCCCTGTAAGAAGAGCTCTATAAGCTCTTGGAGGATTGGCCACATTAGGGGTGTGTCGCCTAATAGGCAGAGGAGTTCCTACTACAAAAAGAGCCCTGAGACACACCCCTAATGTAGCCAATCCTCCAAGAGCTTACAGTAGCCCCTGTAAGAAGAGCTCTGTAAGCTCTTGGAGGATTGGCTACATTAGGGGTGTGTCACCTAATATGCAAATAGAGTTCCTGCTACAAAAAGAGCCCTGCAAAGAGCTATGATCAGTTTCTACTATTTAGGATAAATGGGGTTGCTGGTTCTGGGTTGGGAAATACCTGGAGATTTTGGGGGTGGGGCCTGAGGAGGGTGGGGTTTGGGGAGGGGAGGGACTTCAGTGTGGTATAATACCATGGAGTCCACCTGCCTAAGCAGCCATTTTCTTCAGGTGAACTGATCTCTGTTGCCTGGAAAATCAGTTGTAAGCCCAGGAAATCTCCAGCCTCCACCTGGAGCTTGGCAAATCTAAGGATGAATCAATCAGCACAGGGTCCATCCTGCTCCAAGTTAGGTCTGCTTTTATCCTATCCCAGTCATTGGAATATAAGTGCATGTAAGGGGAATAGGCACCTTAGTATTAGTGGCTGTTAAGTAGGCAACTCAACAAGAGGCAGTGATTTCAGCAAAAGTGAGTCAGCTTTATTCGGAACAGCAAACAAGTTGATCAGCCAACACAACCACACACAACAGCTAAGTGGAGCACAGCTCCTTCTTTTAAACAGTCCGGGCCGTCAAGGCCACACCCACATATAAGTTAAGAACCAATAGAATTACAGAGATAAAGACCAACGAGGTCTGTTCCCTCCACAAACATATATACACTTTTGATTGGTCTATTTACAGAGTTTCATTGAAACCACCAATAGGAATGTTATCAGCTTACGATCCTTGGCTAGAATCAAGCTTAACATAGGAAAGAATAGGCATGCTTTACAGTAAGACATAACAGTGGCTACTAGCTGTGTTGACTAGAGGGGACCTCCAGGTTCAGAGGCAACCAACTTCTGAATCCCAGAGCCAGGAGGCAACATCAGGGGAAGGTCTTGGCCTCTGGGTCCTGTTGCTGGCCACCCGGAAGAACTGGTTGGCCACTGTGTAGAAAAGTATGCTGGATTCGGTGGACCAATGGTCTGATCCAGCGGGGCTCCTACATGTATGTAAATGACATTATTATTGCATGAAGGAAACTATGACCAAATATCTTAATGCCTTCTGAGAAACACCAGTCTCCTTTCTGACACATATCAGTGTTCCTAATTTCTCCATTCAAGCTTCCAGAGCCATTCCAATATTCCAGAGGTAATGGAATATTTTCCTGGGGCTAATGGGTTCATGCTAACTAGTTATGTTTACTAGGTTACATAAAGGATCACCCACTGGTCTAAAGTCAACCTATATGACTTTGTTTCTTTATGATTTGAATTATGCCGATTTGTAACCCTTTTTTGAGATGTCCAGTTTTAGTGCGCCAAATGTGTTTAACAGGAGCATGCGACGGTTGGTTTGTGCAACTAGACTGCCTCACCAAATGCTTGTTTCGTATTTTGCACTATTACGCCTGCCTCCTCCCACAGAGTCCCAGCTGGTACCCTTACCTGCATTACAGGGAGGAGCCTGCAAGGCAACAAGCCAGGATTAAGCCAGGAGTTTCACCACTGTTAAGACCAGGGCCTCCCAACGTGATGCCTGTGAATGCCGTTGCACCTGTTGATGCCTTTCCTGGAACCCACCAAGTATTTTTAGAAAGTGGTGGAGCCAGGTGGGTCTTTTGCCCAGCCAAGCTTCTGACTGGCCACTGGTGACTAAAGGGAACCTCCATGTTCACAGGCAGTCACCCTCTGAATCCCACTGCCTGGAAGTGACATCAGAGTCAAGGCCTCGGGCTCTATACCCTGTTGTTGGCCCTCCAGAGGAACTGGTTGGAGATTTGATTGACTGGATTGATGGTGCAGATGTTTAAAAGCATTGCTTTGGCAGCGGCTGCCACCATAGCACAAGGATCTTCACTGTGTGACCGAAGGTAAGCTGCAGCAGCCATTTTGTAGCTGGCTCCACCTCTTTAGGTGGCCATTTTGTGGCTGCACTCACCATGCTGTGTCAGAATTCCAAAGGTGCTGTCCTGGGTCCTGGCTCAGCCGAGGCTGACTATTCCTCAGACGAGGAAGAGGCACGGAGCAACCCAGAAGAGGAGCCTTTGCCAGCACCTGAGGAAGAAGAGGCTCCAGCATCTGCGCAGGAGGGGCAGCGAGGCGAAGAGCCTGAGGTTCAGTCGGAGGAAGAGGCCCCCAGTTGGAGACACCTCAAGGCCAGAGTCCCCACTTGGCTCACCTGAACGTCCCAGACGCAGGGCACACCAGTGTCTGGATGTGCGGGAGAGAAGGAGGAATGCCAGACTTCAGCTGTTGCAAAGGCAACATGAGGGGCTGTGAGTCTTTGCAGGTTGCCTCCCAGGGAAGGGAGGATCCGGTCATAAAGTAGCCACGCTTGCCTGCCTCGGTGTGGATGCAACCGTGTGATCTCAGACCTTGTCCAGGCTGCCAACATCCGTTCCTCGCTCCTGAGAACTCTGACTGATCTCCTAACATTCCGACCCCTAGCATTGTTTCTTGGCTTGATTTGGACTTTTTATCTAGGTTAAGTATATTGTGTTTGTGGCGACCGGCCAGAGCCAGCACAGGTGCCCATAGGCTCAAAAATGCTGGGGACCCCTGGTTAAGACTAATACCACAATCCTAAGCACTGTTATACCACTCAGTTCATAAGAACGTAAGAAGAGCCCTGCTGGATCAGTCCAATGGTCCATCTAGTCCAGCATCCTCTCTCACACAGTGGCCAGCCAGTTCCTCTGAACAGATAACAACAGGGCATAGAGGCCGAGGCCTTCCCCTGATGTTGCCTCCTGGCTCTGGGATTCTAGTGCCTCTGAATGTGGAGGTTCCCCTCAGTCACTATGGCTAGTAGGTATTGATAGACTTATCCTCCATGAATCTGTCTAATCCCCTTTGAAAGCTGTTTATTCCTGTGGCTATCACTACATCTTCTGGCAGCAAATTCCACATTTTAATCATTCTCTGTGCAAAGCAATATTTCAGTTTATGACAATGGGCCTCAAAGGGTATAACTCTGCTTAGGCTAGCAAGTACGTATGGCAAGAACTTCACCCTATGGTTTCAGATCCTGGTTTGGTGTACTCTAAATAGTTAGTGGAGTTGACCATGTTTGCCTAGATGAATTAAATCATGGTTCTGCACATTTGAATCAAGCTTCTGACTATTAATTGTACAAGAAAAGTGTTAAAGCAAACAGCAGAGAGGTGATATGCTCAGAAATAACCACAATATATTTCCAAGCAGATGGGTGGAAAAAAAAATCAATACACGTAATGAAAATGTGAAACAATTACAAACATTCAATGAAAACGGACCAGATAAATAATCTGTTGCGGAAATCATCTTTGCCTAAAAAGCAATGCAGCGTGTGAAGATGCAAACAGAACGTTTTGTCATCTTGCCACTTGAAAAAAAAAAAATTATTTTTTTTTGGCGCAAGTGGGGAGGCGTGTGTCAAATAAAACATGAGTAAAACTCCCAATTTTAATTTGCGGCAGAGGAGATAGCGGATTCTCAACAATTAATCGATTAATGTTTTCAGCGGCTGCTGAAATGATGAACGTCTGTAGTTCGCCAGCCACTGCGCTGACCCCTGTGAGGGAAGAATAAAATGAAATCCAAACGAAAGGGGTCGTCCTCCTCTGGGGAATTATTGATGGTAGCCGAAGGCCCAGGAGAAAACATACTTCAACTTTACACCCGTGTTGGTATGCGGCTAATTGCGGCTCCAACCTCCTCACGCACTCAATCCATCCTCCATTACCCCGCCAGGACAGTATTAACACGGAACGTTCCTATATATCTTCAGCTCCCCACATCAGCCTGTGATAATAGCATCTGTTAACATGTGCTAAGCACTATTATGTAGCACATCTCTTCATAAATAATAAGATTAACCGACCTCAGGCCCTCGGAGAAGAGTAATGTGTTCAAATGTTCTCATTATTTATTTAAAACAAGAATTAAAGGAACAGAAGCTACTTTTGACAATCCTCTTAGCATAAATATTAAACTGTTTGCATTGATAAGGCACGCCGCGCGGGAGAAAAGCGGATTCGTTTGGCGGGCCACTTCGTAACCGTTGTTGAACAAATACAGTTTGGCGAAGGGGTTCTCAGAGATGCTTAGCTGGTCGTGCAGGCCTCGTGTCAGAGATGGTTTCCTCCCCTTCACTCAAATTAGAAAACAGAAGACGTTTGGTATGCAGAGGAAGCTGAGAGAAATTACATCCTAACGTGGTTCGGTTCTTGGTCTATCCGTCCTCAGTTATCCCCCTTTTGCCAGAGAACTTCAGTAGAAGGGTATTGTACATGGTGTGGTGGTTAAGAACGGTGGACTCTAATCCGGAGAACCAGGTTTGATTCCCTACTCCTCCTCCACATGAAGCCTGCAGGTTGGCCTTAGGCCAGCCACATTTTTCTCAGAACTCTCTCTGAGCCCACATACCTCACAAGGTGCCTGTTGTGGGGAGAGGAAGGGAAAGGCGATTGTAAGCTGCTTTGAGACTCCTTAAGGTAGAGAAAAGTGGAGTATAAAAACCCGCAGCCTTTCCTCATAGGGTTTGGTCTGGAGGCCTTAATCGTCTTCACTGCTCTCCTCGGCAGCCACTCCATTGTGTCCACACCCTTTTTGAAGTGCGGCCTCCAGAACTGCACAAAGTACTGAAGAGCCAAAGTACTGTTTTGCCAGTTGCGTTCCCGTTTTTTTAAAAAACATCTAGTCGATTTTAACAGTCAAAGACAGTTTTATCCAGAAGTAGAAGAGAAGAAGAAGAGATTGGATTTATACCCCGCCCTTCACTACACCATCGACTACACTACATTTATACCCCGCCCTTCACTACCCAAAGGTGTCTCAGAGCGGCTTACAATCTCCTTTTCCTTCCCCTCCCCACAACAGGCACCCTGTGAGGTAGGTGGGGCTGAGAAAGCTCTTGACAGAAACCACTCTTTTTCAAGAACAGCTCTTATCAGAACTATGGCTTGCCCAAGGTCATCCAGCCAGGTGCAAGTGGAGGAGTGGGGAATCAAACCCGGTTCTCCCAGATTAGAGTCTGTGCACTTAACCACTACACCAAACTGGCTGGAGGTTCTGAGCATCAGCCAATGCAGCTACCAGTTTTGAGTGGCTACTCAGAAACCTCGATTATACAAGCACAAAAGAGACAGATGGGCTCAAAATGTATCTCAACTAGGATATATATAATTTTTTTGTCACTGAGTCATAGCTGACTTATGCTGACAACAGGGTGGGGTTTCAAGGCAAGAGGTGGTCTCCCATCCAAATACTAACCAGCACCAACCCTGCTTAGCTTCTGACAAGGTCTGAGATCAGACAAAGCCTCGGCTATACAGGCCAGGCCCTGTCATAACTAGGAACACCGAGCAAGAAGGCCTGGACTCAACTGAACACACTGAGCTTGGCAAGTTCTTCTTTCAAGCCTGCCGTTTTTAAACTTTGGCGACGTCGTAACTACTGGCTAACACACACGGCTACCCGCCTGGAATCTGCAGCAGACAACGAGCCATCTGGGTATTTTCCCTGGGGTTTTACTTACATTTCAATGATTGGGGTGTCAACTACATTAGGAGACACTGGTCATGATGCTAAAATTAACCACTTTAGCTAAAGTGTGTGTTAATTATGGGTATGCAAGCAGTCAATAAAAGGTTAATGCAAGAGTCAAAGGGATAAATTTATTTCAGGATTGCATCACTCAAGAGACTAAAAGACTAACATTATGCGTGGTGTTTTTAATCAATAGGTTTTATACTAATGTGCTAACCATTTATTTTAAAACAGGACTCTTCCACCCCTTTCCCCTCCCAGGAAAAGATCTGCAGTTGATAGAGGAGGAGAAACAGCTTGCTGTTCTTTAACAAAGAGTTCACAGCCTAAGGACCGGACTAGATATGCCGCACAATGAGGTGGTGGAAGCACAGTGGCCAGGTCTCCCGCTATAATAGGATGCCTCCCGCACTGGAACCTGGGCATTCACTGCTACTCATTAGAGCAGCGGGAGGAAAAGGGGGGGAGAACAGGCATTACATCACCTCTGGCACAGATCCATAAGTGACATCAGTGTGACACTCTAGGATCCCACCAAAACTCTATGGTAAACAGTACACCCTCTAAGTTGTGGGGTCTTGTGAGCAAAAATTCTACTTTGTGAGCTACCGGCATTAAAGTTGTGAGTGAGCGATTTGGCTACTGCCTAAATTAGTTGGCTCTGGAGCCATCCTTCCTGAGCTAAGACAAGAATGTGTGAGCTGGAGGCTAAAAAACTGTGAGCTAGCTCACATGAACTCAGCTTAGAGGGAACACTGATGGTAAAACCACAGAGTTTTGGCGGAAGCCTTCAGTGGCAGAATTGACAATCGACAGCATTTCCAGGTTGGTGCTGGAAGTGGGGTCCTGGCATGTCCCCACCTCCTACAACCCTCCCTAGTTGCCAGTGTGTGGCTGGCAGCCCTAGGTGCCAGAATGCGAAGATGGAGGAATGGGCTTCCAGCGAGGTCTTATATATACATTTTTGAAGGTTCCCTGTATTAATAGTGCCCGGTCAGAAGAAATCTAGCACAGCATGCAAAGAAGTAGGATAGAACCCTTCTCCCTGGAGTGCTAATTTAAAAAAATAGCTGGGAGTTTTTACTAAAAACACTTGGTGGGTGCCAGGAAAGTTGTCGGTGGGCACCATGGCACCCACTGAAACCGTGTTGGGGACCTCTGGTATAAATTATCTAAGAGCTGGTACTGAAGTTTGCTTATTTTCTGTCCATCTATTGCATCTTTATCCCACCTTTGATCCACAGAGCTGAAAGTGGTATGCATGCGCCTCCCCTCCTCTGTTGTAATCCTCATAACAACAACTCTTAATAACAATACAGGATTGTTACGCTATGACACGGTAAGATTAAGGATTTCAACAGGTCAATCAAATGTCGCAAGATTTGGCTTAATAACATAATTTTTATGAAAATTAAAAGACCACTTAGTATTATGTATGTGGCTCTCAATCTTTCAGAGCATGTGCCAAATCGCTTATTTGCATCAACAATACTTACGAGGGATTTTGCACGGCTTTAATTTTTGTGGTTATTTTGACAGCTATTCAGATCCCTCATTCCATAACAAGTATTTATGGCATGTATAAGGCTGCTTTACCAAAGTTTAATCATTTGCATCCACAAGCAGGGATGTTATTAATTCGTTATGAAACTTTGGAATACAGGTGTCTTCTTTATAACCCCAAGATAACTGCAGTCAGGGAGTTGGATATTGTATAAGCTGAAGCAGTGGAACTCCAAAGAGAATCACCGCTTCCCAAATGTATTGACTTCAATGGTCTTAGAAAGGTGAAACTTTACTTAGGATGGCACTGTAATTATCCCATGCCAGAACTTCTTGCATCTTGGGACAAGATTGTAAACAAGTGTTTCTCCTAAATTTTCTCCAACACGTTTTGGGGTTTGGGAGGGGCTGTGGTTCAGTGGTAGAACATCTGCTTGGTACGCAGAAGGTCTCAAGTTCAATCCCCAGCATCTCCAGTTAAAAGATCTGGCAGCGAGTGATGTGAAAGATCTCGGCCTGAGACCTTGGAGAGCTGCTGTGTCTGAATAGACAATACTGACTTTGATGGACCAACGGTCTGATGCAGTCTAAGGCAGTGTGTTCATGAGTTGTGGATTAATCTTGTGTTAAGTGCCATCTAGTCTATCTTTTGTATATTTCTTATCTTGTATTTATAGAGGTAGTTTTAAAAGGTGTCGCACAGCACTCTGTAGTCCATATATCATCTCCTTATTCTTTTTGATGGATTTTGGGACCAGGATTTTCATCCAACCATTTGACAGAGCCTAGAGATTCCTACTTGTCTTTGTCCCTGCCTCTGAGCTACCGATAGTTCAAAGCTGGTAAAAGACTTCTGTCCAAGTGGTTTCTCATTTTCTCATTTAGCCATCCTGAATGCAGCGGCAGAAAGGTAAAGGTTAGGAAACAAATCAGGGGTCCACAAACGTTTTAAAGAATGTGGGCACCTTTGAAATTCTGAGACTGGGTGGTGGGCGCAACTACAAAATGGGCGGTGTGGAAAGTGGTCCACAAAATGGCCGCCGTGGGAGACAGAACCGTCCACACACACTGAGGAAGCTGAAGTGCATGGGACAAGAGGAGGACATTTTAAAACTACAGTGGGAGAGAGGACCCAGAAAGAGAATAAAACCGACACTGTAGTGACAGCTGTCACTGAAATGTTATTTTAATCTGCCCAGCCAATCAGATCTCCAATGGGCAAACAGAAGCCCTACTGCATAGGAGCCCACCTGGTCTCACCCACTTTTTAAAAACTATCGTTGGGTACCAGGAAAGGTGCTAGGGGACCTCTGAAATAACTGATGGCTTCATCAGTGCTACAGGTAACATACAAAGTCCTCTATTCCTGCTGAGCCACAAATATTTTGTTCTATGTATATATTTTTAATGCAACATGAAGATCCAGTGAGATAAAAATACCTGACGTGATACCCCATTAAGCGACAATGTTTAAATAGAAACAAAAGCATTTGCTAGCTAACAAAGCGGGTGTCCGTGATGGAAGTAACAAACTTAACAAATTATGGCATCCTCAAGTCTGATCTTTCTTTTTGCTCTTCCCTCGCACAAGCTGTTAAGGTGGAAATTTATGGCAGCCAATTAAGGTTTAGGGCCCTCAAGTAGAAGAGGACAATTTTATACCTCAGGTCTATTTGTCAGCATGTCAGTTACATAACCGTGGTGATGAATGAGCTGCCTTGACAACCGAACAGTTAGGACTTTCTGACCTCTGATCTCAGTCACATGATAGGGTCACCTGAAACTCACTTCGCTCCTACCTGACCGCCGCGCGACAATGCAGAGGTCAAACGGCAGGGACGATTATACGTATCGTGTCTGAGGTGGCCCAGTTATAAGCTTGAGGGGATGGCCGTGTTGGATTCCGCAGCTCCATCGCACAAAAGCTGTAGAACAACTTCAGAAAAGCACCCAACAAAGGCGATCCCATTTCAAAGGCGGATAAAGTAACGTCCCTCGCTGCTCGGGAGAATGGACTCAGTGTTCTTTCGCGACAACAATGAAAACAGAACACGTCGGATGGAACTGTAACTCGACTTTTGAGACGTGGGGGGAGGAGTCTAGCAGCCACTGGATTAATTTATGCCTCTCGTTCCCTGCAATAAGAACTATAATTCATTTATTTAATGTCTTTGAATACTGCACAAGCTAGGGGATGTATGGTAGTTTCAGAAGGTAACTGTGTTGATATGCAGCAGAGGACCTACATTAGAATCCAGCGGTACCTTAGAGACCGATAAGACTTTCAGGGTATGTCAAAACTCCCTTTATCAGATAGAAATGTACAACTGTGGTTTTTAGGTTTGTTCCTTTGTGTTGTGGGGTTCTTGAGATTATATGTTTCTATCTAGCACGGTGTAGTGCTTAAGTGCGGCGGACTAATCTGGAGAACCAGGTTTGATTCCCTGCTCTTCCTCCACATGAAGCCAGCTGGGTGGCCTTAGGCCAGCCACAGTTCTCTCAGAGCTCTCTCAGCCCCACCTACCTCATAAGGTGCCCATTGTGGGGTGAGGAAGGGGAAGGCGATTGTAAGCCGCTTTGAGACGTTAGAGAAAAGCAGGGTACAAAAAAACAGCTCTTCTCCTACTATACTTCTTACCCCTCCTAGAATGGTGTAAAGGGGCCTCTTCCCTCTTTTGTCCTCACAACAACCCTGAGAGGTAGAATGCTGCTGTTGTTTTCATTTATGTAGTGGTTTGGTGTTGTGGTTAAGTGCGCGGACTGTAATCTGGGAAAACCGGGTTTGATTCCCCACTTCTCCACTTGCACCTGCCGGATGACCTTAGGCAAGCCATAGTTCTGGCACAGCTGTTCTTGAAAAAGAGCAGTTTCTGTCAGAGCTCTCTCAGCCCCACCTCCCTTACAGGGTGTCTGTTGTGGGGAGGGGAAAGGAAAGGAGTTTGTAAGCCACTCTGTGACTCCTTTGGATAGTGAAGGGCGGGGTATAAATCCAATCTCCTCCTCCTCCTCCTCCTCCTCCTCCTCCTCCTCCTCCTCCTCTTCTTCTTCTTCTTCTTCTTCTTCTTCTTCTTCTTCTTCTTCTTCTTCTTCTTCTTCTTCTTCTTGTCTGCCCTTTTCACACCAGGACCTGAGCTGGACTAAAGGTACGATAAAAGAAACCTTTCAGACAATTAGGAGGCAGATTACAAGATATGATAACCTTTGAATCTAACTACAAAGATTCCTCGTAAGACAAAAACATGTTAGGCTGGGATTGTAGAATGGGTTGGGGGGAACTAAGCAAGGCATGCTATGGTTGCTAGGTCCATCCTGGCAACTCGCAAGGGATGGGAGGGGCTTACCAAGAGCAGGAGGGAGGCCCAGGCAATGTTGCTGGTGACGTGGTGACATCAGTACAGGAAGTGATGTCACCATGCTGTGACATCGGGGGTGACGCTCTGGCATTTGGGCAAAAACTCTATGGTAAAAATACCATGATACCAGAACATTGCTGCGCTGTCACCAATGTGATAACGTAACTTCTGGTGCACACTGGAAGTGCCACTGCCATGTTGTAGGCAACGTAGCCTGGGTCTCCCTTTCTCTCTTGCTAAGTCCCCCCTCCAGCCAGCTGATTGGCAGCTAGGGGGAGCTGGCAACCCTAATGCATGCAAATATATCTACTGAAGGCAATCAGTATAGGGAAGATTTTCTCCCTGACAAACGCCACTGCCCGACCTGTGGCCATTCCACCACCCCTTTGCTCCTTCTACAGGAATGCCCTCCTGATCATTTCTGTTTTGCACAGGCGTCGTGGGCCTTCCTAACACAAAGTGGAAGCCACCACAGAGAATACTGATAAGGAGGCCCAGCTTCCAAGAGTCAAAGCCCACAAGTTTGATTTCATAGCCTGTTCCGTTCGGTCTCTGAACTTTCGAGGAGCGTAGCATGAAAAACATAGCAAAGAGCTCCCTGGGTAGTCCGGGCCTGTTGCGTCATCCGTGCTTCATCCCAGGATGAAGGCGTAATACATTAAGTATGGGTTGGGATTTTGAACAGGGAGAAGGTGCGGCTCAGTGGCAGATAGGGTGGCCAGCCTCCGGGTGGGGCCCGGAGATCTGCCGGAATTAGAAGTGATCTCCAGGTGACAGAGAAGAGTTCCCCTGGAGAAAATGGCTGCTTTGGAGGGTGGACTCTATGGCATTGTATCCCATAGAGGTCCCTCCACAACTCTCCCTCCCCAGGCTCTACCCCCAAAATCTCCAGGTATTTCCCAATGTGGAGTTGGCAACCTTAGCACTGGTAGATCATCTGCTTAGCATATTCAGAAGGTCCAGCGTCTAATCTCTGGCCTCTCCAGTGAAGGGAAAGACCTTTCTCTGCACAAAACCTTGAACAACCACTGCCATTCACTGACCTCGACCTAGTCCAATTGTAAGATTCAACATAGTGCAGATTCAAATCAAGTTGTGTGAATAGTTTTAGAAATGGGATGCTTTTCTTAATCATTATAGTCGTGGGATGTTTGGCCAATCAAGTTTGATTCCTTCTCTGTGGAATTGTGAACCCATCACCTCCTTTCCTCCCAGTTTCAAATATTCTTGGTTGCTCAGGTGTACCAGGCGTGCTCCAAAGTTTAGTGCCAAAAACCTGTTTCCAGCAGCGAGGGTCCAGTCCGGTGACCTCAGAGCATGTACAGAGAGTTCCCCCGCACCACCACTGTATTAAGAAATGTTCCTCAAAATATAGTGGTGATTAGAAGAAGCAGGTCAAGGGGTCTAAATCCAACATCTCTGGATGGTCGCTAGAAGTGAAAACTTTTTGAGATATGCATTTGATGTGTACAAACGCCAGACTCGCCTATCACGGTTGCCCGTTCCTTTTTCTGAGCTATCTGGGGAAGAAGAGGACAATGAGGATGGAGGGGAGGGGAGGGGGGAAGGCATTCCTATCGGCTAACCTCGCTAAACACCGCGGCGCTTGCAGAAACATGAAGCTCCACTCCATCCAAACGACAAACTTTGCATCGTAGGCCACCGAGGCCCTGTCGACCGTCCCCGTCTGCTGAGACTGACAATCACATCAATTGCACAAATACATTCTTGAATGTCTGAGCAGCGCACCATACATATGCATGCGCACACACCTTTCCGTATGGGCACGCAGGTTGCCGGATCGTCGCTCCGAAGGGTTAATCGGGTGCCGAAAGCTTCGAGGCAACAGAGCTTGGGGCGCCTGCGACAAAGTTCCCGTATCCAGCAAGGAGTCTGCCCAGGAACACAATTTCACTTTGGAGATGGGTAACTCACCTTAGTGCAAAAAACCAAGTGCACGCAGCTTCTTGTAGTGGCTTGCCTGGTACAACTTCCAAACAGTCCCTACCTTCCCTGACTCAATCATCTGCCAACTATTCTAGTAGAGGAATAAGGTTGCCAACTCCAGGTTGGGACATTCCTGAAGATTTGGGGCAGGGGGGAAACCTGAGAAGGACAGCCGCAGAATGTAATACCATTCAATGCATCTGCCATTTTCTCCAGGGGGAACTGATCTCTGTAGTCTGGAGATCAGCTGCGATTCTGGGATATCTCCAGTCCCCACCTTGAGTTTCGCAACTCTAATGGGAAGCCTGAGTCTAGGGTTGCCAACTCCAGGTTGGGAAATTCTTGGGAGTTTTGGTGGTGGAGTTCAGGGAGGATGGGGTTTCAGGAAGGCAGGGACCTCAGCAAGACGTAATGCCACAGAGTCCACCCTCCAAAGCAGCCATTTTCTCCAGGGGAACTGATCTCTGTCGTCTGGAGGTCACCTGCAGTTCCAGAAGATCTCCAGATCCCACCTGGAGGTAGGCAACCCTACTTGAGTCGCCAGAGAGAATAGTGGACTACAAATTATGCAAGTAAAAACTATCTGTCCCACGTACCTAGCAGTTCGAAAGCAAGAAATTGCAAGTAGATCAGTAGGTACCGCTTCGGTGGGAAGGTGACAGCGTTCCGTGCGCCTTGGCATCTAGTCATGCCGGCCACATGACCACGGAAAAAGTCTTCGGACAGTGCTGGCTCTTTGGCTTGGAAACAGAGATGAGCACCGCCTTCTAGAGTAGGATTCGACTGACTTTCAAGCAAGTGAAACCTTTACCTTTTATTAGTTTCAAAAAGCCATGTCTTTCATTCTTGTATTATCAACCCCGGATGTCCTTTCCAAAAACACAGCTGGAGATATCCTAAGATCCAGGATCCACATTTTCACAATCACCCAACTTGGTCTTCCTCTGAGTCACAAAGATAAGCCTGAGTAAACGTGAGGATTTCTGTTTCCTTTTGGCCACAGCTGAGCTAACGTCACTGACACACAAGCGACAAGGGAGCCATGAACTGGCCCAAACTCTTTTAGGAAGGCTGAATTTACATCGGTCTGGAGACCTTCCTCTGATTCGCAGGCTACAATGGAAAAGAAAGGAAGACATAAAAACTGTGGGGAAAGGGATGACGCACGGAAATGCCCGCCTCCACTTGCACTTTCAGAATTGATGGGTTTTGATAGGGCCTGATCCACTGGGATTTCGAGTACAGTTCTGCAAATATATATATTTTTTAAAGTCAGTATTGGGTCTACTGTCACTTGACATGGGTTCCTTCAGATCAGATTTTAAAGACAGCCGCAGAAGGAAATCAATCTCGTTTCCCTCGGCGTCATGGAGAACACATCTTCGCATTAGCTTCCCTCTCCACTCACCCAATCAAGATCAATTTGCCAAGGATTACTAGCATGGATTATTGAGGAGGTGCTGTGGCACAGTGGAAGAACCTCTGCTTTCCATGCAGAAAGTCCCAGGTTCAAACCCTGGCAGTTAAGAAGGACCAGGCAGTAGATAAGAACATAAGAACATAAGAGAAGCCAATGTTGAATCAGGCCAATGACCCATCTAGTCCAACACTCTGTCACACAGCGGCCAAAATATACCAGGTGCCATCAGGAGGTCCACCAGTGGGGCCAGGACACTAGAAGCCCTCCCACTGCTGCCCCCTCCAGCACCAAGAATAGAGTGCATCACCTGCCCCAGACTAAGTGTTCCCATCTATACCCTGTGGCTAATAGCCACTGATGGACTTCTGCTCCAGATGTTTATCCAATTCCCTCTTGAAACTGTCCATGCTTGCAGCTGCCACCACCTCCTGTGGCAGTGAATTCCATATGTTAATCACTCTTTGGGTGAAGAAGGACTTCCTTTTATCTGTTCTAACCCGACTGCTCAGCCATTTCATGGAGTGCCCACAAGTTCTTGTATTGTGAGAAAGGGAGAAAAGTACTTCTTTCTCAACCTGCTCAATCCCATTCATAATCTTATAAACCTCGATCATGTCACCCCTCAGCCGTCGTTTCTCCAAGCTAAAGAGCCCCAAGCATTTTAACCTTTCTTCATAGGGAAGGTGTTCCAACCCTTTTCTCATTCTAGTTGCCCTTCTCTGCACTTTTTCCAATACTATAATATCCTTTTTGAGATGTGGTGACCAGAACTGTACACAGTATTCCAAATGATGTGAAAGACCTCAGCATGAGACCCTAGAATGCTACTGCCTAGGGATGCCAGCCTCCAAGTAGGACCCAGGAATCCCCTGGAATCACAGCTCATCTCCAGATGACAGAGATCGGTTCTCCTTGAGAAAATGGATGCCTTTGGAGGTGGACTCTATGGGCATTGTACCCCCTACCCCGAGGTTCCTGTACCAGTTTGGTGTAGTGGTTAAAAGCGGCAGACTCTAATTTGGGAGAACTGGGGTTTGATTCCCCACTCCTCACATGAAACTAGCTGGGTGACCTTGGATAAGTCACAGTCCTCTCAGAGCTGTTCCCTCAAGAGCAGCTCTCTCAGAGTTCTCTCAGCCCCACCTACCTCACAGGGTGTCTGTTGTGGGGAGAGGAAGGGAAGGAGATTGCACGCCGCTCTGAGACTCCAAGTGAAGGGCGGGGTATAAATCCAAGTCATTGTCGTCTCCTCCTCCTCCTCCTCCTCCTCCTCCTCCTCATCTCCATGAGTTTCCCAAACTGGAACTAGCGACCCCACCCTCCAACAGCCCACCGGTGGCCAGGGGACACACACACATAGCAACCCCAGAGTAGACAATACTGACCCTGTTGGACTGTTAATGTGATACAATCAGTGTCACACGAGTTCAAGGATTATTCCTCTCGCCCAAGGGACCATCCCTTCCCAACGTCAAGCAGGAAGGGAACAAGTACACGTTCTACAGGCAACTGAAATTCTCAGCTGCAGAGCAAATCCTCCGTTCCTGGGATTCTCCGTGGGGGTAGGAGTGGAGATGGATGTCGCTAGGGTTTGTAACGCCAGTGGGAAGACCGAGACCAAGCACAAGCACATGGCGCGTTTGCACATATCCATATGGCACTTCGGCTCTCCTAGAACAGAGGTGGATTTTTAGCCAGCTGCTCCTCGGGTCATGACCCGACCCACAGAAATGATGTAATGAACATACCTCACAATCCCTATTTTATGGGCAAAGCATGTGAACGTTTTTAAAAAGCACTGTAGGAGAAGTTCCAGCATTGGCAACAGAAAAGGTGGATGACTCAAGATGCTGACCCCCCAATCCTCCTTTTTTAAAAAAAAATCTGCAGTTTTTATTAGTTGAACTAAAAATCACATTGCACCGGTGAAATGCTGGAAAACAGGAGGACAAGGGACTTTTAAATCCTGAAAACACACAGTTTACGAAGGCAAATGCTGTAAATTAACGTCCCCGATTACCCGTGATCAGACGTAAGATCTGAGGCTGTTGTTGCTTGGTCATAAAAACAGTCCGAGAGAGAAATCAAAAGCAGATGAATAGTTATGAAAGCCCATCTGGTAGGCACAAGGGAAAGGCCATAGCTTTGCAGTGGAGCACATACTGTAAATGCAGAAGGCAACTTGATCTCTGACGACTACAGCCAAAGGATCTCGGGTTGAAAGCTGGGAAAGGCCCCTGCTGGAAAACCCTGGAGAGGCACCGCAGTCATGACTCTATGGCTCATTTCAAGCATCACATGTAACCATGGTTTCATCAAACTAACCATGGTTCGTTTGTACAAATGTAGTCCATTCCACCAGCACCAGTTAGCTAGGGTTCATCAATTTAGGATCTGACACCGATGTTTGAAGATGGTTTATTAACCAAAGTTACGCTCAGTTCAGATATTGCATAAAACCATGGTTTTAATTAAACTAGCAATGATTAGTATGATTGAATACAGATATGAAGGCCAGTCCAGAGTAATCCGGCTCTGGAGCTGGTTCATTAACCACAGTTCATCCCTGCTGTGTTTTCATGGGATGTCTGAATGCAGGCATCTTGATTCAATTCTGATTCAGGCTTTACTTGTTTTGGGGAGACATCATCCCCCTAGGCAACAGAAAGAAAGGAATGAAACTATTATTGCTCGAGGCGAACCAGGATTCAAGCGATTGTCTGTGGGCTGAATCCTGGTTTCACAAACTAGCCATAGCTAAAATAAACCATGATTATGCGGTGTATCTGAACTGAGCCACTGTCTTAACTACGGTCTCACATGGTATACAAATGTGGATACCTTGACTTAATCCTGTCTCGTTCCCTGGTACCACCGTCACTGCAAAGCAGTCTGGGATACCAGCCAGCTTTCCGCAATAGTAATCAAATTAGCGCTTGTCAAGTCAAACCTGGATGTGACTCATCATCGGTGAGCTAAATCCTGGTTACACAATCCAGCCACGGCTGGAATAAACCATAATTTCACATCCTTCTCTGAGCCGTGGCTGCATTCAGACAACCAAACTATTTTTCATTTAGTGGAAAAATGGAGTTTCAGAAGAACTTCGGCCTTCTTTGCCGCCTCCCACACCCAACGTAACAGCCACGAAACAACTATAGGTAAAGGTAAAGGTTCCCTTGCTCGAAAGCCAGTCGAATCCGACTCTAGGGTTGCGGTGCTCATCTCCGTTTCAAAGCCGAAGAGCCAGCGCTGTCCGAAGACGTTTCCGTGGTCATGTGGCCGGCATGACTAAACACCAAGGTGCACGGAACGCTGTTACCTTCCCACCGAAGTGGTACCTATTTATCTACTTGCAATTTCTTGCTTTTGAACTGCTAGGTTGGCAGGAGCTAGAACTAGAGACAGGAGCTCACCCCGTCATGCGGCACCCGGGTCTCGAACTGCTGAACTACTGACCTTCCACAGCCTGCAGTTCAGCGTCTTAACCACTTGAGCCACCGCAGCTCCAACTATAGAACTAGAAACAACTATAATGCATTCCTAAACAGAGTTAACCACTTCTAAGCTCACTATGCTCACTTAGGAGCTGCGGTGGCTCAGTGGTTAAGACGCTGAACTGCAGACTGGAAAGTTGGTAGTTCAGCGGTTTGAAACCTGAGTGCCGCATGATGGAGTTTCCATCTCTGGCCCCAGCTCCTGCCAACCTAGTAGTTCGAAAGCAAAAAATTGCAAGTAGATAAATAGGTACCGCTTTGATGGGAAGGTAACAGCATTCCGTGTGCCTTGGTGTCTAGTCATGCATGCCACATGACCACTGAAACACCTTCGGACAGCGTTGGCTCTTCAGCTTGGAAATGGAGATCAACACCGCAGCCCTAGAGTCGGATACGACTGGCTTTCGAGCAAGGGAATCCTTTACTAAGCTCACTGAAGTCCACAGGCTTAGAAGGTGGTTTCAGAGGGTAGTTGTGTTGGTCTGCAGTAGAGTCCACTGGCACCAACAAGATTTTGGGGGCATGAGCTTTTGAGAGACAAAGCACTTGGCAGATATTCTGAAAATCTTGGTCGTCTCTAAGGTGCTCTCTATTGATCCAACGAACATGAAATCAAGCAAACTCTGGAGCGTGACGGAAGACAAGAGGGCCTGGCGTGATCTGGTCCATGGGGTTGCGAAGAGTCGGACACGACTGTGCAACTGAGCAACAACAATAAGGTCCTCCTGGACTCGAACCAGGCTTAAAAAGGTATAGCACTGCTTAAGAATGCCCTGCAAATCCCACATTTGGTACGGGAGAAGATCGTGTTGAGCTGAAAGATAACTCCCAAATCCATTCCTCCAAGGGCGGGTGAGGCGGGACACAGCTGCGATCCTAAACAGAGTTACAACCTTCTAAGCTTATTGGCTTCAGTGCATTTACAAGGGTGCTAACGCTTCTTAGGATTGCACGGCGAGTGTAACAGACCTCTGTGTTTGCGTAGTACCACGTGAAGATCTTTGGGCTGGGATCCCAGCCCTGCTTCTATTAACTACGACTCCAGACCCGTTGGGGGGAAACCAAAGCATTTGTTTTATGAGATACTATATACACTGCTGGCTCTGAGCCATTTTGCTACAAAGGCCTTTGATGCTTTGTTCCCTTTCACGTTAGGGTGGTGGAGAACAAATAATGGCGAAGCCTTCCTTCGCTCCCCGGTCCGTCTGATGTCTATCTACAGACGCTTCAAACGTCCAATTTATGTCATTCACTCTTATGCCGGGACTTCAGGAAAGAAAGAAAGGGGGGAAAAAATAGAATGAAGGTAATGTAATATCCTGAGATCTAGGGAAGATTGAAATGACCTTCGGAGTAAACTTCGGTGTTGTTCTTAAAATTGCCCTTGCCTGAACTGAAATGACAAAATTGCTTTTCAATACATCGTTCCGCCGGTTCTGAAATTCCTCGTTGGATGGAGTCATTGGAACGGGGCATAACCTAATGATAATAAAGTAGGCAGAAATTTCGGGCTTTCGGAGAAGCGATTCAGGTCGGTCCCTTGTTAGGGCTCATGGATCTGAAGTGGGAGGGAGTATATGTGCTTTACTGGTTAGAGCAGGGGTGTCGAACTCATTTGTTATGAGGGACCTTGTTGGGCCCGGCCATGTAGGTCCTAAAATGTAACGCCAGGCAGCAGAGATATAAACTTTATAAAGGACACAAAAACAAAGGGTTGTTTTTTTTTAACTTAAAACACGTTTAAAACATGAGCAATCTTGCAATATTTTGTTTATTTAACAGTGTCTGATAACTGACACCTCTTGCTCTGAATTATTGCATCAAAATGTCTGTGCCGTTGCAATCTTGAATACACTGTTCAGGTGTGTCTCTGTAGGCTGCAAACCTACGATGCCACAGCAGCAGTAGAACTGGAAGAAGCAGCAGAAGACAGCCAGTTCCACTGCGGGCCTGATAGAAGCCCTCCGGGGGCCTGATCCAGCCCCCGGGCTGCAAGTTTGACACCCCTGGGTTAGAGTAACGGACTCTAACCCTTCTAACTCCATGTTAGTCCAGGAAACCAGGTAGGAAACCCGGGTTCAATCCCGCCTTCGGGCATGAAACTCTCTAGGTTTATCACTCATTCTGCCTTAGCCTAGCATACTTCACAGGACTGTTGTGATGATAAAATGGGGGGGGGGGCAGATTGTATCTAGCCTGGAACTCTGTAGGACAGGGAGGATGTAAAAAAAAAAAAAAATAGAAGAGACATGTGCTTATAATTTAGGGATGCCGATTCTGGGTGGGGAAATACCTGGAGATTTGGGGGTGGAGCCTGGGAGGGTGAGGTTTGGGAGAGGTGGGACCTCAGGAGGGCATAATGCCATAGAGTCCACCCTTCAAGCAGCTCTTTTCTCAACAGGAACTGATTGTGGCCGTTTGGAGATCAGCTGTAATTCTGAAGATCTCCAGGCACCACCTGGAGGCTGTAGCAACCTATTCTTGGTGCTGGGGGGGGCAGCAGTGGGAGGGCTTCTAGTGTCCTGGCCCCACTGCTGGACCTCCTGAAGGCACCTGGTATATTTTGGCCGCTGTGTGACAGGGTGTTGGACTAGATGGGCCATTGGCCTGATTCATCATTGGCTTCTCTTATGTTCTTATACATAGGTGCCGTTAAGTCACAGCCAACTAAAGGTGACTCCTGCAACATGTTTTCAAGGTAAATGAGAAGAAGAGGTGGTTTGCCATTGCTTTCCTCTGCAGGTGCTCTCCCATCCAAGTCACCCTCACATCCTTACATACGTCCCGTCAAGTTGCAAACAACTTATGGTGACCCCAGCAAGGGACTCTCAAGGCAAGTGAGAAGCAGAGGTGGTTGGCCATTGCCTTCTTCCACAGAGTCTTCCTTGGTGGTCTCCTATCCAAGTACCGACCCAGATTAGCTTCTGAGATCTGACGAGATCAGGCTCTTCCATGCTGCCTTCCCTCCCAGACAGAATTATACTCAAAATGTTGCTCATTTAATTTACGAACGAATCATCATCGCGACCGTGCACTATGCATGAGAGAAAACTGATATTGCGAGCAGGATTTTTTAAAAAAATACATCACTTGTAAGGATCACAGCATCGTCAGTCTAAAGGCACATAACTATGCAATTCTCCAGCAGAACCTATGCAGGTGGGCCCTGTAAGTGCCTGGGTGGGACACCATTTGGGTACCATATGAAATTGCTCTGCATTCACTGGAGAAACAGTTGAATATCAGTGAAACGAAGAAAGCTCCTTCCAACAGACTTCGGCGCGTATTTGAATTGGAACGTACAAATGAGGTAGGATGGCGATTCAAACCTACTTATCCCTCTTAATAATGTGACCCACAGTCACTAGCTAAGTCTTCAACCTGAAATAAAATTAAAGGGACACCAGCCCGTTTTATTCTCAGGCTAATGTCTCACAAAAGACGCTCGACAGGACAAAAGAAAACCCTGCTCTGCGGCGAGCTCACCTTTCCTCCGTCTTAAGCAGGCGCTTCTCATGACGTCTTGGAATTGTATAAACCGAGAAGGTCATACTAAATCAAAGGACATCATCTGCCTGTTCAAAACACTATTAACGGGGAAAAGAGTCTGAACAGTGCATTACGGCCCCAAGGTCACCTGGGAAACCACCGGGCCTCGCTGGTTACCCCGTAACAGCTCGCAAACAACTTGATTAGCTGCAATAACCTTGTGCCCTTGCGCCTGGACTGATGGAAAGTCAAGTTTGTCTGCAGACTGCTAAGTTGGAACTTGCAAGCCAGCGGTTGGGCAGAAGAAAATACCAGGGAATTCAGAGGACGTAGCTGGACCTCTGCACAGCTAGTGTACCGTAATAGCTAAGAGACTCAGCTGAGAACCGAGAGGTTGCTAGCTATAATTTAGGTCCTGCCACCGTGTCAGATGATCAAACCGTCCGTCGTCTTTGTCCATCTTTAATACTGACACATTTTGCGTTGCTCTGCGCATTGTTCTGTAGGAAAGCAAAGCGAATTTCGGCCAGCCACTGACTCTCAGCTCCGGCCCTGCCAAATGCGATACGGTTTTGGAATGGTGACCCGTTATACAGAATCATTTTAAGGACTATTGAGAGAACAAATAGATCTGTTATGTCTAGACAGAGAAATCCATTTGTTAATTACAACAGTGCACCAGCCAATGATGAGCGGGTCCTGTCAAAATATGCCCAGAACATCGCAATCAGTGATGCCGTGCGATGTCGTCGTCAGAGTTCTGGACTAGTACCTGGGACACCCAGGTTCCTTTTTTTTGTTTTTTGTTCGCATTTTTCATATGTGCACATGTATGTGTGCACCTGGAAGTTATGGCAACCTGGTGACTGACTGTATGTGCAGCTGGAAGTCATGGCGACCTCTGGTGACTGACCCCTACTGGGGGCCTGGAGGATATTCAGCCTCCTGACTGCTGGCATTCCTTGGAGGTCTCCCATCCAAGTACTTGCCAGAGACGACCCTGCTTAGCTTCTGAGATCTGAAGAGATCGGGCTTTCCTGGGATATCCAGGTCAGGGCAATGAGCAGAAGCTCTTAGTGCCAGAGGAAGTCCTCCACAACAGATGACCGCCCTGCAGTGGGAAGGGGACGCCACACAAATGGAAGATGGGCTTAGGTCCCAAGACGGAGCTCCCGATCTGGATGCAGGAGTATGGAATCCCATCAAAAGGCAAACAGCCAAGGTTGAAGAAGCATCATGAAACAAAGGAACTGAAGCTTCTGACCTCTGGGATCCACTCTCTGCATTTTTAACCCACCCTTCCCTCCCAGGAACTTAGGGCAGTATATGGGAGTCTCTTCTCCTCATGGTTAGGCTTGCCAGCTCCAGATTGGGAAATACTTGGAGATTTTGGCGGGTGGCACCTGAGGAGAGCAGGGTTTGGAGCGGGGAGGGATTTCGACTGGGTATGATGCCATACAGTTCCTCTTCCAAAGAGGCCATTTTCTCCAGGTGAACTGATCTCTTTCACCTGGAGACCAGTTGCAATCCCAGGAGAACCCCAGCCCCCACCTGGAGGCTGGCAACCCTAGCTCATGGTGGACACGGTTCTGCCTGTGCAGATACTCATACCACCAGGTCTTCTAGAGGTGGTGGAAAGTGCCGTCAAGTTGCAGCCGACTTACGCCACGGGGTGTTCGAGAAAGAGGCGATCAGAGGCGGTGGACCACTGCCTGCCTCTGTGTAGTGACCCTGGACTTCCTTGATGGCCCCTCTTGGGATGGATGGGCGAGTGGGCGTCAACGTGGCAAATGGGGTTCAATGTGGCCAAGTGCAAAGTGGTGCACACTGGAGCCAAAAATCCTAAATATAAATACACATTGATGAGGTCTGAACTAGCAGAGACTGACCAAGAGAGAGATCTTGGAACATGTCTAGACAGTGTGTAACTGCAATAAAGAAGGCCAACGCTATGCTGGGGATTATTAGGAAGGGAACTGAAAACAAATCAGCCAGTATCCTAATGCCCCTGTATAAATCATTGGCGCAACCTCATTTGGAATACTGTGTGCGGTTCTGGTCGCCACACCTCAAAAAGGATATTATAGCATTGGGAAAAGTGCAGAGAAGGGCAAGTAGAATGATAAAAGGGTTGGAGCACTTTCCCTATGAAGAAAGGTTAAAACCCTTGGGGCTCTTTAGCTTGCAGAAACGACGGCTGAGGGGTGACATGATCGAGGTTTATAAGATTATACATGGGATAGAGCAGGTTGAGGAAGAAGTACTTTTCTCCCTTTCTCACAATACAAGCATGGACAGTTTCAAGAGGGAATTAGATAAACATATGGAGCAGAAGTCCATCAGTGGCTATTAGCCACAAGGTATAGATAGGAACTCTCAGTCTGGGGCAGGTGATGCACTCTGTTCTTGGTGCTGGAGGGGGCAGCAGTGGGAGGGCTTCTAGTGTCCTGGCCCCACTGCTGGACCTCCTGACGGAACTTGGTATTTCTGGCCACTGTGTGACAGAGTGTTGGACTAGATGGGCCATTGGCCTGATTCAACATTGGCTTCTCTTATGTTCTTACGTTCTCTTCCAAATTCTAATCAGGGCCAATCCTGGTTAGGTTCCCAGATCGTGATCCTGCTAACCTGGGCCATCCAGGTCATGTCCACCATGGTAGTACATACCCTCAAGATGGGTGTGTTTCTTCACAGGTGAGCAATGATGATACAGACCCACAAGGTAGTGTTCCAGATGGTGAATTCTAGAGCAGTGTGATCTTTTGGACTTTTGGCTGCTCAGGGTCAACGAACCCAGAGACTTAGGTGGAGCCAGATGTACCCTGACTTTGTAAAATGGCGCTCAGTTTGGACTTTTCCTCATCCACGTTCGGAGCGACTTCAGCAGCTGAGGCCTCACTGAGCCACGAGGAAACGTGTCCCGTCCATCAATTGCCTCCATTACAGGGAGGGCGGGTTTGCCTTTGCTTCGCCCAACCAAAATGCAGACCGGCGACCAACTTCACACACGTCAGAAGCGACTGGGCTTGTTCTCTCCCTCTCTCCCTGCACACCACCAGGTCCCTTCAGCCCTGAAAGAAATGTAACTTTAATTTCATCTGACTTCAATTGTGTTCAAATTACAGCAAAAAAAGGGAAGGAGACAACAAGCTGTAAATATTTAAAGAGACAGAAAATCATTGGGAATCGCGCCTTTATGAATATTTGATGAAGAAAGGTTAGATCTACCGCTGGTAAATTACAAGAAATTATGTCCGTCATGTGACTCTGTCAGCAAAGGTTAATACAAATAGGTTTGGATTTAGTCGAGATGACAACGGGGATTAAAAAAGATTTGTCCTGTCTTCACTGCAATTAGTTTTTCTCTAAACCCCCCCCATTATTAGTGTAACAGTTTATTGTTTGGATTATGGTAGCTGAACCATATACCTCTTGGAGAAACGGTCATGTTTCTTTGCAGTGGCAGTTCCACAAAACATTTTTTTCCTTTCTGATAATCTGGCTGTGCATTTTCGAAGAGAAGGGACAGGCGGTTAACCCACTGAGTGCTACTGATTCTTGGTATGTACAGAACGGAAGGCCTTCTGTGGGGGTCGGAAGGGGGGGTAGGTTAGGCTTTGGGAATCAATGATTTTGAAACTTTGTGGTCTCCCTGCTGTGAAATTTCGTGACTTAACGAAGGACTCAAAAATTATGACATCAAGCTGGATGTGGACTCTACATCAAGAAGAAGAGGAGGAGGAGGAGATGATTGGATTTATACCCTGCCCTTCACTCGACATCTCAGAGCGGTTTACAAACCCCTTTCCCTTCCCCTCCCCACAACAGACACCCTGTGAGGGAGGCGGTGCTGAGAGAGCTCTTTCCAGAGCTGTCCTTGAGAGAACAGCTGTGCCAGAACTATGGCTTGCCCAAGGTCATCCAGCAGGGGCAAGAGGAGGAGTGGGAAACCAAACCCAGTTTTCCCAGATTAGAGTCCACACACTTACCCATTGCCCCAAACTGGTGTAGGAGGAGGAGGAGGAGGAGGAGGAGGAGGAGGAGGAGGAGGAGGAGATTGGATTTATACTCCACCCTTCACTTGGCGTCTCAGAGCGGCTTACAATCTCCTTCCCTTCCTCTCCCCACAACAGACACCCTGTGAGGTTAGGTGGGGCTGAGAGAGTTCTGAGAGAACTGCTCTTGAGAGAACAGCTCTGAGAGAACTGTGACTGAGCCAAGGTCACCCAGATTAGAATCCGCGCTCCTAACCAGTACATCAAACTGAAGACCTCACATATCATTGATGTTCAAACACCCAACTTCTGGCAATGGGGGGGGGCAGTAGTCTCATCCCAAGGCAAGGGAAGAAATCTATTAGGGATGCAGCCATGGGGGACCAAAAAATAGGTCAAGTCCCTCCTGAGAGACGACAAATTTTGCACATGCCAATTTATACTCAAAGATGCCAATATACACACACAATTGCTATTGTTTAATTAGGGTTAGGGTTACAACTGACCATGGTGCTCTGACTGCTATCCTGGTGCTAATTATGGCTCCGTCTCTTTAGTTCACCCCAAACATCCCGGATAGCTTGAGCAGCCCTTCTTCCAATTACAGGTCGTGATGGGTATCCTGTGGTTTCACAGGAATCAAACCCCTACAGCCACATTCTGGACAGAAGCTGAACTTGGGTATTTCAGAATATGGGCCTGAAGAGGACCGCTCTCTGTAAAAGAGGGCATTTGGCTACCCTAGATGTAGGAGAAGAAGAGATTGGATTTATACCCTGCCCTTCACTACCCGAAGGAGTCTCAGATTGGCTTACAATCCTTTTCCCTTCCCCTCCCCACAACAGACACCTTGTGATGTAGGTGGGGCTGAGAGAGCTCTTTCAAGAACTGCTCTTTCCAGAACAGCTCTGAGAGAGCTATGACTGACCCAAGGTCACACCAGCAGTTGCATGTGAAGACGCGGGGAATCAAACCAAGTTCTCCCAGATTAGAGTCCGCACTCCTAACCACTACACCAAACTGGCCTGTACTACAGCTAACAGGTGTAGAGGCATGCCAGTAATACCCACATTGAGAGCCCAGTCCTGTCCCTGAGCCATGGCTATGAACAACAAAAGTATAGGTTGTCTGACAGCAATATTAGCTGCTGTTGAAAGGAGGATGCCTGCTCGTTCTTCTGGAAAAGCAATCCTCACTCTGGTGCCCACGGGCACCATGGTTCCCAACAACGTGTTTCTGATGCCCACATCCTTCTTTCCCAAAGGATATTTTACCCCCACCCCCAACCAAGAGGTCATCCTGGCTTTCCTCCATCTCTTTAGTGCAGTAGGTGCTTCATAAGAACATAAGAGAAGCCCATGTTGGATCAGGCCAATGGTCCATCCAGTCCAACACTCTGTGTCACACAGTGGCCAAAAATACCAGGTGCCATCAGGTGGTCCAGCAGTGGGGCCAGGAGACTAGAAGCCCTCCCACTGTCCCCCCCCCCCAGCACCAAGAATACAAAGCCTCACTTGCCGCACACTGAGAGTTCCTATCTATACCTTGTGGCTAATAGCCACCAATGGACCTCTGCTCCATATATTTGTCTAATTCCCTCTTGAAGCCGTCCATGCTTGTAGCCGCCACCACCTCCTGTGGCAGTGAATTCCATATGTTAATCACTCTTTGGGTGAAGAAATACTTCCTTTTATCTGTTCTAACTTGACTGCTCAGCAATTTCATGGAGTGCCCACGAGTTCTTGTATTGTGAGAAAGGGAGAAAAAGGGCTTCTTTCTCTACCTGCTCTATCCCACGCATAATCTTATAAACCTCGATCATGTCACCCCTCAGTTGTTGTTTCTCCAAGCTAAAGAGCCCCAAGAGTTTTAACCTTTCTTCATAGGGACAGTGTCCCAACCCTTTTATCATTCTAGTTGCCCTTTTCTGCACTTTTCCCAATGCTGTAATATCCTTTTTGAGGTGAGGTGACCAGAACTGTACACAGTACCCCAAATGAGGTTGCCCCATCGATTTATACAGGGGCATTAGGATACTGGCGATTTGTTTTCAGTTCCCTTCCTAATAATCGCCAGCATAGTGCTGGCCTTTTTTACTGCAGTCACACGCTGTCTCGACATTTTCAGTGATTTATCTACTACGACCCCAAGATCTCTCTCTTGGTCAGTTCTCCAGTGGAAGAGTCCAGATCACCATTCTGTCCACAGGGAGCACCCATACAAAAACAAATTTAGAGTCCAGCGGCACCTTTAAGACCAACAACGTTTTTTTCGAGGTATGAGCTTTCATGCACACGGAAGTTCATACCCTGAACAAAACTTTGTTGGTCTTAAAAGTGCCACTGAACTCAAACTTTGCTCTACTGCTTCAGACCAACATGGCTGACCACCTGAACCATTAAAAAAACCCCAAGAGTTATTTTCATTATGGGACAACACATGGCTTGGCACCTTCCAGAATTTGGGGATTGGAGGCAGGCCCCATGGCAGCCAGCCATTTGGTGGTTGTCTGTATCCAGGGCTCTTTTTGTAGCAGGAACTCCTTTGCATATTAGGCGACACACCCCTCATGTAGCCAATCCTCTAAGAGCTTAAAGAGGTCTTCTTACAGGGGCTAGTATTAAGTATGAGACTCAACAAAGGATTCAGCTTCAAGTGATTTCAGCTTTATTAAACAGCAACTGTAAGTCAGGAACACACGACTGAACACACACAACAAGGGGAGCACAGCTCCTTCTTTTAAACTCTCCCGGGCTGTCAAAACCACACCCATAGTCAGATAAGAACCAATAGTAACGCTGGGATAAAGGCCAATCGGAATACAGGGATAAAGGCCAATCAGGACCGTTCCCTCTTTGCAACAATATCATTCAGTGATTGGGTAATTACACAGGTTTCGCAGAAACCAACCAATAGCAATGCGACATCTGAAGAGCCACATTCAGACTCAAGCTTAACATGTGAATAGATAGGAGCGATTCACATTCAGTACATAACAGCGGGTGTAAGCTCTTGGAGGACTGGCTACATTAGGGGGGTGTCGCCTAATATGCAAAGGAGTTCCTGCTACAAAAAGAGCCCTGTCTCAAAATCCCCAAAGTACCCACAAGCTCAACAGGTGGCATTTTAGACAGTCCTCCCCATTTCGATCCCTAGGTCCGAGGTATAAAAAGTTCAGGAAACACCATCTTCGCTACCGTGACAATATATGAGTTTACGATATTGATAAGAAACCAGGGTGAAGATTTATGTCGACAATATTGTCGTGCTGTTCCCACCCCCCACCACCATCACCAAAAAAAACACAAAACTTGCTGAAGTATTGGCGTGTGCAGAGCAAACACTGCCTTAAGTCAGTTAAAATGAAGAGCGGAGGCTGGAAGAAGTAAAAAAAAACCCAGTTTAAAGAAGGTCAAGATAATGGAATCTGGCAGGATTTATCTTCATTCACATTTGATTTAGCCCACGAGATCCAAACCGAGAGCTCCTGTCCTGCGCTCATAAACAGACAGATTTAGTGCCAGTTCAGACAAAGAGCTGACGCTCCTGAACTGACATCACCTCGTCGCCTAACACCCTCAAACAGTGCCTTGTATGTATGGCTCATCCCCATAGACAGAACTTTCACCTTACTCAATATTAACTCAAAACACAATATACTTTGGCAGAAAAGGCTGACTTGTTCAGCATATGCTAAGTTATCAGCTCACAGATTCATACATATACATTCGATGAAATGTATACACATGGCGGTAGAAAGCGGCAACTGACGTACGGCAATCCCGTAGGGTTTTTAAGTCAAGAGACAGAGAAAGGCGGTTTGCCTTTGCCTGCCTCTGTCTGCGTACAACCCTGGGCTTCCTTAGTCATCTCCCATCGAAGTATGAATCAAAGCCAACTCTGCTTCGCTTCCAAAATCTGATGAAGAAGAAGGAGGAGGAGAAGGAGAAGGAGAGTTGGATTTATAACCCGCCCTTCACTCAGAGTTTACAATCTCCTTCCTTTCCTCTTCCCACAACAGACACCCTGTAAGGTAGGTGAGGCTGAGAGAGCTCTGAGAGAACTGCTCTTGAGAGAACAGCTCTGAGAAAACTGTGACTGGCCCAAGGTCACCCAGCTGGCTTTATGCAGAGGAGCGGGGAAGCAAACCCCGTTCTCCAGATTAGAAACCGCTGCTCTTAACCACTACACCAAATTGGCTCTCAATAGACAAATACTATAACTACATATACATGTCCTCACCCAGGTGGCACAGTCCCGCCTGATCTTGTCAGATTTCACAGGCTAAGCAGGTTTGGCCCTGGTTTGTACTCGGATGGGAGACCACCATGGAAGTCCACGCAGATATTGCCGAGTTCAATAACTTCCTCGAATATTCCTTTGGAAAAGGCCAGTAAAGTTTATTTTCTTACAAAACTCTTTCTCCGTCTGTCTCAAAAAAAAAAAAAACCTAATTGAAAGCGTACAGTCTTCAAGCAAGGTTGTAGGGGAATTAACCTAAGATAAATACAGTTGCGGGGGCAAGAAGTAAAAAAAGAAGAAGTGGTCAGCAAAAATGATGGATTGGAATTGGCACGCCTGACACAGTTTGATCGCAGGCAGCTGTACTTCAGGGATTCCACCGAGAGTTCTTTTGGCAGTCGCGCACTCTTCCTTCCACACTTAGAACCATGTGGAAGGGGGGGAGGACATTTAACACTTCAGGGAGCCTTGCTGGATTATCAGATCATCTGATCAATACCATTGACAATACTTCTGTCTAAAAGCATCGGGGCCTGCCATCAAAAAGGTACACAACAAACGGACAGTCAGGGCCTCCGCCGATAGATTACCTCTGACCCGTTGCTTCTACAAGAGGGCCCAGGAGGCAGCCGGCTTTCCCTTCCTGAACTCTTCCACCCAACTGATTTCCAGCTGCCTATTTCAATCCAATGCACCCCTTCATAGCAAACTGTGACCCCGGGAGGAGGAGGAGGAGGAGGTGAAGGAAGAAAAAAGTGTAGAGCTACAACCAGAGTCTCTGAGGCATACGAAACAACGATTCAGGTCAACCCATTGCCGCTCCGAAGCGGCCAATCTCGTCCTCCGACTCCATCGGGCTCGGTTAAATCTCAACCACGCACACCCGATGTTACAGGACTCAGTGGGATATAAATGGCTTCTTCGTGTAGTCTGCTTGCTCGCAGAGATTTGAGTTACCTGCAGAGTAACTTTCCCTCTCCATGACATACACCTGGCGCTCCTGCAAAGACATCACGACAAATTTCAACCCGACAGATTTAACGCTCCAAAAAGCACACAGGTTTTTTTTTTTTTTTAATTGCTCCCGTTGAAGTTAACTCTGGAAGACAGAAGGACGGGGGCCTCCTAAGGCTGGAAGTGCTTCAGATCACATTAGGGAGACAAAAGGCAGCATGAGGGGAGAGGAGGGAGAGGGAAAGAATACCCATTAAATTCCGAGAAGATACGCACTGCTATCGAGTTTGACCATCGTTCCGATGCGTTGTTCTTACGGGCGCCTCCCCACCGCAAAGCGGACAAGCGCAACCTGTTCAAATGAAGGAACATTGTTCGGATCGAGTGTATTACACGGAAAACATGGGTCGGAAAGTAAACTTTCCGAACACGTGCCAGGCTAGAGAATCCCCAGAACTGCAGCGAGGGCTACGTCGACAGCTACAGAAATCATGCCCTAAAAGGCACAAACGTTCTCCATTAAACATCGCAAGTATCACAGAGCAGATGGAAGAGAGGCTGGTTCCCAATGGCGTTCACGATGTATAGGTGCCATAAGACGAGTTTGCATGTGAAGGGTGGGATTCTCTCATCTGTGACGTTATTTTCAAACTATGTTTTTTTGGGGGGATGATCTACCAAATTAGACATTTTGGATGCATAATACTGTCACCCCAAACTGGAGCCTCCTAAATTCTTCTCTCCCCAAAAGGTCTATGAATGGACAATGTATTTTCCTATTACATCTAGCATGTTTGTCCACTCCACCTCCACATCATCGGCCGCCATCTGCAGTGATGCAGAAATTCAGAAGCATATTTATTTATTTAAACACCCATATCCTGCCTTTTCTTGTGGTTCCAGGTGGCTTACGATAAAACATTTCCAGTTAAAAATGAAACGGCAGACCCCTAATCTCTTCCCCGTTCCTCCTTAAAAGACGTCTGTTCTTCAAACCCCTCCAAAGCCCTGGCAAACCGGCAGGTCTTGCAACACCTCCTGAAGATCTCCAAGGAGGCAACATTCCTCACCTCTTCAGGGAGCTCATTCCATAGAGCTGGAACCAAGATGGAAAAGGCCCAGGTTCTGGTTGATGCCAGATGGGCCACTCTGAGTGGTGGGACGGCCAACAAGTTGGCTGCCTGATAACCATAGTTGGTGCACAGAGGGACCTATGAAAGGAGATGTTCCTTCAAATATGTGGGTTCCAGGTCATGAAGGGCTTTGCATACTATGCATTTCTGCGCTCCACTGCCATGACGTTGGCTGCCATTTCCAATGATGGGGAAATTCAGAAGCATGATAGTGTCATGCAAGGCTATTTTGGGGCAGGAACGCACAGGAACGGAGCTTCGGCTGGCTCCTGAGTGGGACACGCCCAGCAGGAATTCATTAGCATAATAGGCCACACCCAACAGCAGAAGCTCATTAGGACTGGCTACATTAGGGGTGGGTGGCCTAACACGCAAAGGAGTTCCTGCTACAAAAAAGCCCTGGGTTTTGACAACAACAAACAAGGTAAATAGCATAAGAAGCAAAAGGTGGGTGTGGCTGGATGACCACACTTCCGGTAGCATGAGGGTGTGGCCTAATATGCTAATGAGTTCCTGCTGTTGGGTGTGGCCTATTATGCTAATGAGTTCCTCCTGGGCTTCTTCTACAAAAAAAGTCCTGGTGTCATGTTAAGCACTGGGTAGATGTTATGGAGGCACGGGGGTGAACTAGAGATGGGGATGGCATTTGTAGTAGCAGGCCCATGTACTGGCCCCATTTTTATTGGCAACTGCCTGGACTAAAAGCTAAAATGATTACTCTGAGGCTGTTGTACTTTGGTCCCATCATGTGAAGACAAGACTCAGTGGAAAAGACGACGGCTGGGTAAAGTTGAAGGTAATAAGAAAAGAGGGAGACCCAACATGAGATGGATTGACTCAATAAAGGAAGCCATGGCTCTCAATTTGCAAGACCTGAGCAAGGCTGTCAATGATAGGGCATTTTGAAGGTCATTAGTTCATAGTGCCACCATAAGATGGAAGGAGTTGACGGCGCATGTACTACCTGTACTTATTAGTTAGCACATTTTTTCCTTCCATGTTCATGGTTTGCCTTTCCTCTGTTGTTGTTGTTCAGTCGCACAGTCGAGTCCGACTCTTCGCGACCCCATGGACCAGATTACGCCAGGCCCTCCTGTCTTCCGCTGTCTGCTGAAGTCTGCTCAATTTCATGTTCGTTGCATCGATGACACTGTCTAACCATCTCATTCTTTGCCGTCCCCTTCTTCTTTGACCTTCAATCTTTCCCAGCATCAGGGTCTTCTCCAGTGAATGCTCCCTTCTCATTTGGTGGCCAAAGTATTTGAGCTTCAGCTTCAGGATCTGGCCTTCAAGGGAACAGTCAGGGTTGATTTCTTTTAGGATTGACTGATTTGATCTCCTTGCAGTCCAAGGGACTGTTTCCTCTGTTACATCAACACAATAGCCTTTGAGATAGAATGGTGATGGTGGTAGAAAGTGCCATCCGTTCACACCGAACTTTACCATGACCCTGTCGGGTTTTCAAGGCAAGAGACAAAGAGAGGTGGTTTGCCATTGCCTGCCTCTGCATAGCATAGGCTTCCTCGGTGGTGTCCCATTCAAGTACTACTAACCAGGGCCAACCTGATTAGCTTCTGAAATCTGATGAGATTGGGCTGGCATGAGACAGGGTAAACTGAGAAAAAACTGACTGGCCGGAGTTCTCCCAATGTGGACTGTGGACAAGTGGAGATTGGGGGAAGTGTGTAATGAGAAATAAACCCACTGCCCTGATGTCAGGCTCCTTAGTCAGGTCATACAGCACAGGGCTTCATCAGAAGAAAACTGTTTATTGGTGAATCAGAACTAAAGACGCATGTACTGCTTGTGTCAGGAATGCCCGGGAACAGTAGGGCCTCCTAAATTATACTACAATCAAACACCCCCTTAACAAGCTGAAGCCAATGAGTATAGTTTGCGCGTGCGGGCAAAGCAAGCAAACAATCTAAAAGCCGTTGGTTCTCAGTTTAGGAGTTCTGCAGCTGGAGCTTCTACAAGGTCAAAGAAATGATAACATACAGACAGTGAAAATGGTAATGCTCAGAGGCTGGTGGACTGAGAGTATGCCCTCCACATTCCATAACCATGACAGGGCTACCTGACACCTGAGCTCCATGAAGGAATGATGGGAAAATACATAAGAAGAGTCCTGCTGGATCAGACCAATGGCCCATGCAATCCAGAATCCTGTCTCATGCAGTGGCCAACTAGTTATAGAATTAATTGGTTCATTCGTTCAATGGGAGATGCCAGGGATTGAACCTGGGACCATCTGCATATAAAGGATATACTCTGCATCCTTGATTTGATCCTCTTTAGTATTTTCACCTGGATAAGTTCTTGGAATCATAACAATACAATTCTGGCTTTCTTAGGGAAATTGGCATTCTGAAGTGCATAACAGTTTGTCACGGTAAGCTCCACGTCGTATTAAATTCAATTTTTATTACAAGTTTATTAAAGAACAGTTGTTTCACCAACAGTTAATTAAATCTGCTATCTAAATTGAACAGAAAATTACAGGGCGGGCAAAGCTTGTAAAAGACTCTATTACAGATAAGGACAGATTTGGTCATCTGAAGAATTTGACATCGATTTTGAAAGCCGCATTGTTCTCCAAACTTCTTCGGCCGTTTCCCTGGGTCTTTGGACGCCATTTAATTTTTTGCTCCCCACTCGTTCACTACCTTGTCTTTTTTTTTTCTTTCTTCCTGGCAACCTGCCCACTGTTTCATTAATTAACTGAGAGTTAATTTCTCTGTAAGCAAAGCAGGGAAAAAAGAGAGGGAGAGAGAGAAAAATCTCTGATCTCATTATGCTGTCTTTAAAGCTGAGCAAGCAATGGTGTTTCCGTTCCACTTTGATGACACAGTAGATCATGTATTCCTTTAAGTAAAAAAGGACTGGGCCTCTATGGTACTTAAGGAAGTACTTCATCACCCAAGGATTAATTAACACAGGGGATTCACCGCTGCAGGAAGTGGTGATGGCTATAAGCACAGACAGCGCCAAGAGAAGATTGGATCGACATATGGAGGAGAGGTACATCAGGGGCTAGTAGCAAAAATGTATAGATGGAACACTCTGTCTGCGGCAGAGATGGTTTGTATTCTTGGTGCTTGGGGGTCAATAGTGGGAGGTCTTCTGGAGTTCTGATCCCACTGGTGGACCTCCTGATGGCACCTGGGTTTTGGACACAGAGTGTTGTGTTGGATGGGCCATTGGCCTGATCCAACAAGGCTTCTCTTATGTTTTTATGGTTAACATTATTGGCATGCAGGTGGGAAAAATTATTTTTTTATTCGGGTATAATAAAGTCAATTTTTTAAAATTTCTGAATATTCCCAAATACCAATACCAGTATTCTACTGGTATCTGAAAATTTTTGGTATTCCCAAAAATTTTCGGCTCCATTATATCCTATGGGGCCATTGCAGTCAATGGCAAAAATCTTCTAGCGAGTATTCAGGGGGCTGGTGGGAGGGGGTTTGAGGTAAAGGCACCAAATTTGTCCTGTAGCTGCTGGAGCCTCTCCCCAAAAGACACTCCAAGTTTGGAAAAGATTGGACCAGGGGGTCGAATTCTAGGGGCATCCAAAGAGGGTGCCCCCATTCTTCCATCATTTCCTATGGGGTTGGGGAAAAGGCAGGCAGCAGTGTCTCCCCGAGAACACAGAAACCACCCCGAATTTTTTGGGGTTTTTTTGGCATTCAGTGTTCGGCAGCCGAATCAGCTCAGGGGATCTGATTCAGTATTACAAATACCTGAAAAATGCCAAAAAAGTTTTTTTCGGTTTTTTTCCCCAATTCGGCTTTACCGAATGCACACCCCTAGTTAACATGGTAGATCTAGGAAGGTTTAAAGTATGGGCCCGCTGTATGATAAGAGGAAGAAGATGGTTCAAACAGGAAATCCACAGAAAACAGGAACGAGTATATAGGCTACTCCATGGACCACCACACAACGGTGTACTGAGAACTTGGACTCGGAGTACCCATCCCAGAATGCAGCGCAGCCACTGAGGTCTCTACCCAACTGCCTACACAATGCCAAGAAAATCCCAGCCCCTTTGGAGCCACTCCCCTCCATAACCAGCCATCATCACTTTTAGACATAATCTTTCATTGCCATGAAATAGCATTGTTGTTCTGTTATATTCACAAGGCCGCCCTTCTGAAACTATTTTACTTTGCCTAAAAGGAAAGCTGGTATTTATTCCCCCTTTTATCCCTATCGCATTAGGATGTCGTGGATTGTTAAGCTGGCAAAATATTTCTGTTTATTCCAATTAGCGAAATCAGTTGCTGGTAGGAGACATTTCAGATGGAAAGATCCACTTTAAAAATAAACCTTGCCCACAGGGAAACTCATCCTTTGTCTGACAATTCAAGGAGTGTTATTTAGAGATTTTAATTGCTCAGTTGATCTGCGGCCGAATCTCAATAATCAGAACAATATAAAATGGAGCTGGGGCGGGCAATTGTCTCTTTCTCTTTAATAATTGTAATAAAATGCTGGTAGCATCTGGGGAAGGTTAACTCGGGTAAGATTGACAGTGCCAGGATTTATTTTCTCATTTTTTTTTTTTACTCTAACAATTAAGGAAAGTTTTTGTTTGTTCTAGGAAAGAGGGACAATATGCCACATTATTAATGTTCCTTGAGCCAATTCTTATTTGTTGTACTATAATTAGCAGGGAAATCAGAATGCAATTGGTGGTCCCAGGAACATGAAGCAATGCTTGTAATTTTTTTTTTAAAAAAAATAATGTGGTAAGTTGCCAACAGAATATGGAACAGGTGGGTTAGAAATGCAAAAAAAAAAATTAAATTAGCAAGCCTGTTGTGCATTTGGGTGGTAGCTGGCTGGGCAAAAGCTACTATTGAATGGAAGAGCACACATTTTGCACATGCCAAAGGCCCCGGGTTGAATTCCTTGAAAAGGAGCAGGGCTGGGAAAGATCCTTCTCTGCTCAACTCCTTACAGAAAGAGCAAGAAGACTGTGAAAAAAATGACACTTAATAAAGCTAACAAATATCCTTATTTTTAGCAGATAAATTGCATCACGTTAAAAGTCAAAGCAGCGGCCTCCGCACGCTCTTGCTTGGTTAGTCATAAATATCCTTATGTATAGTTCTTCTCAAGTTCTATATAGTGCCAATATACAATATTCAATATTCTTATAAATATGAGAAATTGTAAACTTTGTGAATTTTTTGTAGTAATAAGTGTGGAATTTGTGAATATGGAATACTAGGAATAAGGCCCATTGTGGAAATAAATACAACGGGCTCTAGAAAGAGGCTCTGGGAGAGTGCCCCGGCTTCGGGCACTCAGTGACAATTTGCTGTGGCAATCTCAGCAGGGTATAATGACAGAGTCTACCATTTTCTCCAGAGGAACTGATCTTTGCTACCTGAAGAGCAGTAGTAATTTTGAGTGATCTCCAGCCCACCCCCAAGATTGGTAACAGTGCTTCCCCAGGAGGGAGTGGCTGGTTTGGAGGGTGGAGTCTGTGGCATTGTACCTGTCTGAGGTCCCACCCCTCCTCAACACTCACCCTCTCCAGGTTCGACCCCTCAAATCTCCAGGAATTTCCCAACCTGGAGTTGACAACCCTATCTCCCTCCCAGCCAGCCATCAACCTACCTTTAGTTTTCCATCTCCTCCCCCATCCCGCCTACAGAGCAGTTGTAATTTTGAGTGAAAGTCCTTTGTTTTTTTACTCACAGAACCAAGCTTGGCTGCCTACCAACAGCCACTGAGGGGACAGTCCCTCACAGGAGTCAAGAGAACTGTCTTCCTCAGGAGAGAGAGCTGTCTGCCAGGGGGAGTGGGTGGGGAAGAGGAGCAGACCCAGCACCCGGCCAATTGCATGCGAATACTCTTGAGTGGTGGCTGATGGGCCAATGGCTGAGGGAGGACATTTTACAGCCAATGGGAGTGCATGGAATCTTGCAAAACCAAAAGATAAATATTTATAAGGAGAGATGGTATATTGGCACCATATGGAACTTGAAAAAAAACATACATAAGGATATTTATTATGTTTATTAAGCACCATTCTTTCACAGTCTTCTTGTTCTTTCTGACTATTGGTTTTGACTGTAGATTTTCTCCTAGATTTTGCAAATCCATACAGAGCCACAGGCCTGTAAGTATTAGGGATGCTGGGAAGCTTGTGTCAAAGGTGTTTGACAGTTTTCTGTGCCGTGTTCAACTGCGGTGCTTAGACATGAGCCCATGCCGAACAGGTTCGTATCGTTTACAAACAAAACAAAACTGCACATGTGTGCAAAGCTAGCCAATCCATAGAGAGTAGCAGCCATTCCTGTCACAAAGGGCTGCTTAGATCAACACCAATTGCCGTTGCTTGGCTGGCATGATTATCACTTCTGTTGCAAACCTGGGAGTGATGTCATTGCATCAGGGTGACGCTCTAAGATTCCACTGAAACTCTATGGTAAAACCAGAGGAATCCTAGAGCATCTCCCTGATGTGATGACATCATCTTCTAAGTTTGTGCTGGAAGTGACGTAACACAATCAGAAAGACACTAAATCCTCCCCAACCTCAAATTTCCCATCCTGTTGCCCTACTGAGAGTTGGCACAGGATGTACACAGCTGAGCTGGAAGTCTCCCATCAGAGTGGCACACCTGGCAGCCCTAGAGGTACATGGTCCTTTCAGCAAGACCCCATGATATCTTTCAACAAGACTCCTCTGACAGCATAGTACAGTGGTTAAGAGTGGTGAACTCTAATCTGGAGAACCGGGTTTGATTCCCCACTTCTCCTCCACATGAAGCCTGCTGGGTGACCTTGGGCCAGTCACAGTTCTCTCAGAACTCTCTCAGCCCCACCTGCCTCACAAGGTGCCTGTAGTAGGGAGAGGAAAGGAAAGGCAAGTCGCTCTGAGACTCTTTAAAGTAGGGGAAGGTAAAGGTTTCCCTTGCTTGAAAGCTTATCAATTCTGACTCTAGGGGGCGGTGCTCATCTCCATTTCCAAGCCGAAGAGCCAGCACGGTCCGAAGACATTTCTGTGGTCATGTGGCCGGCTTGACTAAACGCCAAGGTGCACAGAACGCTGTTACCTTCCCACCAAAGCGGTACCTATTTATCTACTTGCGATTTCTTGCTTTCGAACTGCTAGGTCGGCAGGAGCCGGGGCCAGAGCCGGGAGCTCACTCCGTCATGCGGCACGAGGGTCTCAAACTGCTGAACTACCAACCTTCCAGCCTGCAGTTCAGTATCTTAACCACTGGAGCCACCGCAGCCCCTAAGGTAGGGGAAAGCAGGGCATGAAAACCTACTCTTCTTCTTCACAGTGATGCTGAAAGCTTGGCACGAGCCCAACACAGGCTTCCACGGAGCTGTTTTAACTCACTGAATTCCACGCTTGATCTTCCGAGAGTGACCCGGTGCCTCGAGGCTCCCCTCCCCCCCCTCATTTGATAACCACAACTGTAATTTTATAACTAGCCCTGATTGCAACTGCATGGAAGGGAGGGAGGGGCCCTTCTGCCCAGGGTCTGAAGGCAATTTTAAAAAAAGGATTTCTGAAGCAAAACAGCCTCTCCCTGCCCTCTGGTACACACACCAGGTCAGAGACCGCTGCATTAAGAAAGCCGTGTCGGGCTTCTTGAAGCAACACAGGTATCAGCCAGTGATCAAAGCCCTTCTTAATGTGTACACAAAAGCTTGTTAAAAAATAGACGCCTAATCTTATCTTGCAAAAATACAAAAAAAGAGGAGAGAGTCTGATACTCTGCAGCGTGAGGTTTTCGACCACTTTGAGTTCCCGACAGGTGTTTTTCTCTTTATGACCTCATTCTGGCGTCCGGACAGTTACAAATAAGCGGGGAAACTCTAAATTGCTGTGTTTAAAAAGAAAGAAAGAAAAAAACCTCCGACAAAAGCGGAATCTGTATCCGACGCTGTCGCCAAGGAGCTCGGAAAGCATTCCAAGAGTCATTTGTCCTTTCGAGAGTTTCGGAGGGCTCAACTCCTTTAACAGAAACTGGTAACATCAATTTCCCTGCCAAAGCACAGTTGACAGTTTCGGATTATAAGTGAGGGCGCACGGCAACAGAGACATAAAATCTAACTAAACAAAGAAAAGTCTGGGACTAAGCTGTCCTCAGAACGGGCCAACTGGCAACATTTCCCTGCCGCTAAGTATTAATTGACTTAATTTTGTTACGATCGCAGATCGGCAATGACATTACCAACAGTCAGCAACACATAAAAGAAAACGGGCACACACAATAAAACAGTGGTCTCCAATGTGGTGCCCAGGGCACTATGGTGCCAGTCTGCACCTTTCCTGGGGCCCACCAAGTGTTTTTAGAAAGTGGGTGGGGATAGATGGGTTCCTGCTCAATAAGGCTTCTTGGAGATCTGATTGGCTGTGCAGATTAAAGTAACATTTCATAAGAACATAAGAGGAGCCATGTTGGATCAGGCCAATGGTCCATCCGGTCCAACACTTTGTGCCACACAGTAGCCAAAAATACCAGGTGCCACTGGGAGGGCCACCAGTGTGGCCAAAACTCCAGAAGCCCCCCTACTCTTGCCCCCAGGCATCAAGAATACAGAGTATCACTACCCAAGACATAAGAACACAAGAGAGAAGACATGTTGGATCAGGCCAGTAGCCAATCCAGTCCAACACTCCGTGTCACACAGTGGCCAAAACCCAGGTGCCATTGGGATGTCCACCAGTGGGGCCAGAACTTCAGAAGCCCTCCCACTGTTACCCCCCCCCAAGCACCAAGAATACAGAACATCATTGCCTCAGGCATAAGAACATAAGAGAAGCCATGCTGGATCAGGCCAATGACCCATCCAATCCAACACTCTGTGTCACACAGTGGCCAAAAACCAGGTGCCATCAAGAAGTCCACCAGTGGGGCCAGAACTCCGGAAGCCCTCCCACTGTGGCCCTCCAAGCAGCAAGAGTGGTAGCAAGAGTGGTACCACTACAGTCTTGGTTTTATTCTCTCTCTGACTCACCTTTCCCACTGTATCTTTTAAAATTTACTCCTTTTGTTGCCTGCACTTGGCCTTCCTGTGTGTGTGTTTGTGTGTGTGTGTAGTTGGCTCTGCCTCCGATGGTGGCCATTTTGTGGCCCACCTCTCACACTGGGCATTTTGTGGCTGTGCCCACCGCCCTATGTCAAAATTCCAAAGGAGCCCACAGACTTTAAAAAGGCTGGTGACCCCAGCAGTAAAATCATAACCTTGTTATAAACTAAAACCCACGTTACGTGCATAGTTAATTAAAAAAAATATAACCAGGTGCCTCCTCACTGAATAACAAAATGGCCATCTTAAAGGTGGTTTCTTTAGAATGATCCGAAAGGAGAAAGAACGCCCTTATAAAATGAACAAGACAATAGCATACATTTAACTGTTTCAACTCCATTCAGTTGGCAAGGACAAACACGTTGAGAAGAGGGGACGTGTGAATATCTCCCTACTGTTAGAACTAAAGCAGCGGTTCTCAACCTGTGGGTCAGGACCCCTTTGCGGGTTGAACGACCCTTTCACAGGGGTCGCCTAAGACCATCGGAAAACACATATTGTTTTTGTGATTAATCACTATGCTTTAATTACGTTCAATTTGTAACAATGAAAATACATCCTGCATATCAGATATTTACATCACGATTCATAACAGTAGCAAAATTGCAGTTATGAAGTAGCAACGAAAATAATTTTATGGTTGGGGATCACCACAACATGAGGAACTGTATTAAAGGGTCACGGCATTAGGAAGGTTGAGAACTAAAGGAAAGACATCAAAGCAGACCGACGTGAAGGTTCTATGACATTTAGGGAATTCTAAGTTATAAGGTTATTCTACTGGGACAAATTTTTTGCAATGGTTGCTAATCAATAGCGAAGAGCACAAACAATGGATTTGATAACCCTTTTGCACTTAAGTGAGTGATCTTTTCTTCGAGGAAGAAGACCCTTTTCACTGAAGAAAAGCCTTCTTCCCCCAACAGAAGATTCCTCATTTCGAGAATGCGGTCCTTAAAGAAAAGTTGAAGTGCCCAAACACTCTTCAAGCAGAGGTCTGACTGCATAGTTTACAGAAAATCAAGTATCCTACATCCAGTTTGGTGTAGTGGTTAAGTGCGCGGACTCTAATCTGGGAGAACCGGGTTTGATTCCCCACTTGTCCACTTGCACCTGCTGGATGACCTTGGGCAAGCTGTAGTTCTGACACAGCTGTTCTGGAAAAAGAGCAGTTTCTGTCAGAGCTCTCTCAGCCCCACCTACCTCACAGGGTTTCTGTTGTGGGGAGGGGAAGGGAAAGGAGTTTGTAAGTTGCTCAGAGACACCTTTGGGTAGTGAAGGGTGGGGTATAAATCCAATCTCTTCTTCTTCTTCTACATAAAGAAAATCAACAAAGATGCCAACCTTACCAAGATTTCAGAACTGTCAAAAGAAACTGCCTTGGTTACTGAGGCGCTTGGGACAAAGGTGGGCCAATGAATATTTTACATAAATAAATACACTTATTAATACATTTATACCCCACCTTTCTTTCCTTGTGGTTCAAAGACCAGGGATGCAGTTCTACGAGCTTTTATTTGGGAAGTCAGTCAATGAGGCTTACTTCCCGGCAAAGAAGCATGGGATTGAGTTGACAAGAGTCCATGCTGTGCGCTTCACTGTGGTAGATATAGGTCCTATATAGCAGTCTTATGTTGTAGCACAAGGGAAATATATTAGTGGCACGACCCTGTGCAAAGTTATTCCAGTCTAAACCCAATAACTTTGCCCTGACTTGGGTGGCCCAATCTCTTCAGATTTCAGGAGCTAAGCAGGGTTGGCCCTGGTGAGTATTTGGATAGGAGACAGCCAAGGAAGTCCATAGTCACGACACAAAGGCAGGCAATGTTCATCTTTTGTCTTGAAAACCCTGTGGGTTCACCATAAATAAGTTGTGACTGGATGGCACTTTCTGCCACCAGAAGAAGAAGGAGGAGAAGGAGAAGGAGAAGGAGAAGGAGAAGGAGAAGGAGAAGGAGAAGGAGAAGGAGAAGGAGAAGGAGAAGGAGAAGGAGGAGAAGGAGAAGGAGAAGGGGGAGAGGGAAAGGGAGAAGAAGGAGAGGGAAGGAGGGGGAAGAGTTGGATTTATACCCCACCCTTCTCTGACTTACAATCTCCTTTCCCTTCCCCTCCCCACAACAGACACCCTGTCAGATAGGTGGGGATGAGAGAGCTCTTTCGAGAACTGCTGGTGAGAGAACAGTTCTGAAAAAACTTGTGACTGACCCAAGGTCACACCAGCAGCTGCACGTGGAGGAGTGGAGAAACAAACCCAGTTGTCCCAGGTTAGAGCCCACGCTCCTAGCCACTACACCAAACTAACCTATATGCCTGGGGAGAACCGTGCCCACCATGTTGGCTTGATGGCACTTCCCGCCACCAATTCCACACAAAACTGCAGTGCGCATTAGGTGGGTTTTCAAAAAGAACCGTGCTCTGCATCATTCTCAATGTGGAAATGCAACAGCATGGATATGACATCTCCAGGTTGACCTGTGGTTCCTGCTAAAGAACAGCAACATTTAAAGATGTTGGCGCAAGAAGGTGCAAACGCAGCTCCTGAACGCTTCTTGTGCTAATCAGCTGCTCGCCGAACAAGCTGGAAGGGAACTTTGATGCTCCGTCACACCAGCAGCAGCAGGCAACTGGCTTTTCTCATGTCAGACCGGGAATGGCAGCCATTACTTCATTAAACCCCGGGCTGCTTTGGCAGACATGGCAACCGAGCCCTCCGCACAGCTCCCGTCTGTGGGGAAATGACAACAGGCCGAGTCTGTCTCTCCACTAAAGACCAAGTACACGATCCAGTGCAGTTAATCAATAAGATAATGGAACGAATCGATAGCAAAGATTTTTAAAAGGTCTTAATTAAAGAAACACTTGCAGATACAAACGACGTCTTCAATCTATTGATGGTGCCGGGGTGAGGGGTTAAACACAAACAAAAACCATCAACTTTCTTTTGCTAAACAACCCAGTTGCTTCGTTGGCCCCTTGAGTTATCTGGCAAATCGATGGCCTCTCTGTGCCAAGCGAGGGAACGGCTCTATAGCAACGCTCACGAAATGGGCGATTCGTGATGACGGAAATGTCGTGTATATATATATATAAAAAAATACGACGTGCCCACGCTTTACGATACTTTTGTTCTTTGACGGGTTTCTTGGTTACCCGGGTGCTGGATCAAATTAGCTGAACTGGCCCTCTTGGGCGGAAAGATGCAGATTTGGAATAATTAAAGAACCTCTGAATTGATGGAGCCGATTAATGCAAAGGAAGCCTCCGGTGACTCCTTGGGAGCAAGCGGTACGTCGATATTTTTTGATTCTCCCAATGGTTACGCGCCAGACACTGTTTTAAAGAGACATCAATCTGTGATGTCAGCATCTGTCTCACAGACCATCCAAAATCAATGTCCAGAATAGCCCATTACATGGCTGCACCCTATTTGTGCATTTTCTGAGAGAGAGTGGACAAAGCCGGAAGTTTAACCTCGTCATAGCAACGACGAACTGGCGAGAACGGTGTGCAACTTGATCCAGATCCAACTGGTCACTGATGGAAACAGGATGCTGGATGAGATGGGCCATTGGTTGGGATCAGCTTTTCTACTCTAGGTGCCCAAGAGGAACTGGGGATTGCCTTCCTTCCTTTGGTGTAGTGGTTAAGTGCACGGACTCTAATCTGGGAGAACTGCATTTGATTCCCCACTCCTCCACTTGCACCTGCTGGATGACCTTGGGCAAGCCATAGTTCTGACAAGAGCTGTCCTTAAAAGAGCAGTTCTGGAAAGAGCTCTCTCAGCCCCACCTACCTCACAGGGGGGGTTGTCGTGGGGAGGGGAGGGGAAAGGAGTTTGTAAACTGCTCTGAGACTCCTTTGGGTAGTGAAGGGTGGGGTATAAATACAACCTCTCTCTTCTTCTTTCTAAACACATCCTATTTTTGCTATGCAGCAAACTAGTGACCCGTGATGCTTAAAGAAAAAGAGTTCTGTTGAGCACACAGAAGTCTTTGGTTAGGTCCAAAGTAGCTCCAACTGATAAGCAATGGGCAGCTAAACTTTTCAAAGGAATCGAGTTTATGGCCGAGGTTCTGGTTGAAAGGCATATGATGCAACAACCTTGCGGAAGCTATGCTGTTCTGGGTCTGGTTAGTTTCTCGATGGGAGATCTCCTGGAAACTCTATGTGTGCTGCCTTCAGATCCGTGATGGAAGCGGTGTAGATGCTGCATGCCTCTACTAGAAGATACAAGACTGGTGGTACCCCAAACAGGACCTTCTCAACTGTGGCCTCCTGACAGTGGAATTCATTGCCGTAGGAAGTCCATCTCTTTTAGTTCCTGGACATTTGTGAAAAGGATTTTATTCTGGAGGGCATTTTGGGATGCTTATATCCCAAAGCTGTTTTAGTTTGTAAATTCTGTTGTATGATTCAATGAGTGATGGCTAGTTGTTAATCTCCTTTTTGAGTCTCCTGGTGCTCTTTGAAGCTTTATTTGTGTTTTTAGGCTTGTATTTTAGATCTTGTCGGTTTTCATTGTCTCACTGAATTTTACGTATGCCTCTTATATGATAGAAAGGTTATATGATAGAAAGGTGAGCCAGTTTGGTGTAGTGGTTAAGTGCGCGGACTCTAGTCTGGAAGAACTGGGTTTGATTCACCACTCCTCCACTTGCACCTGGCTGGATGACCTTGGGCAAGCCATAGTTCTGATAAGAGCTGTCCTTGAAAAAGTGCAGTTTCTGTCAAGAGCTCTCTCAGCCCCACCTACCTCACAGGGTGTCTGTTGTGGGGAGGGGAAGGGAAAGGAGTTTGTAAGCCGCTCTGAGAAACCTTTGGGTAGTGAAGGGCGGGGTATAAATCCAATCTCTTCTTCTTCTTCTTCTTCTTCTGCAACCCTAGACTTCCTCGGAGGTCTCCCATCCTGGTTAGCTTCTGAGAACTGATGAGACAGCAGTGGGAGGGCTTCTAGTGTCCTGGCCCTACTGCTGGACCTCCTGATGGCACCTGGTATTTTTGGCCACTGTGTGACAGAGTGTTGGACTAGATGGGCCATTGGCCTAATTCAACATTGGCTTCTCTTATGTTCTTATGAGACCAGTTTAGCCCAGGCCATCTCTGGTACGATAGCATTAATTGCAGGCGATCAAGACGTCCCCACTTTATCATTCTTCTCTATTCCCATCCCCCCTTTTTTTTGGACAAAAAGAGTCTGTTGCTTGACAGCGCTTTGATAAATACACCTGACAGTTGTTCGCTTCCCTTTTCATGGCTATTCTGTAGGGAAGCCCTGTTAGTTTCCCCCAAAGTTACCAAAGCTTCCGAGCTCTTCTTCCTCCGGTCCTTTTTTATATTTCTTGTTAGCCTTTACGCACAGCCCAGACTCACTCTCCTGTCCGCGCAATTCCTTGAAACGGATATTTTTGACATCATGTCAGGCTGGAGGAAAAGGTCTGAGTTTCCTTCCTTCCCGCTCCTGTAATAAACTGGCCTGTATGATTGTCATAAAGCCAGGGTTCTTCTCGGGCTCATAACGAGAGGTGACAGGTATTCCATTCAGGGCTCTAGCAGATGGGCTGTCTTGTAATCTCTCTTTATTCACAGTGACTCTCCTCTCTTCTCCTTTCCCCTGTCCGGAGTGTTTACTCTTGTTGCTAGCATGTAGCTGTTAGGCATGCCTAAGACAGTTCAAAGAAATGACGGGTCCGGCGAATTAGTCGGGGTAGGATGTTCGCCGGCTTGATCAGGGAAAAAAACAAAACAAAACTTCTAACCAAGCCAATTGCCAGACTCCTGTCCAATTAAACAAGCACTCCCCAAACATTTGACAGATCGGAATCCCTTCTTTCCCCCCCGAATTAAAATTGGATTCATTTTTTCTTTCACACTAGGAAAAAAAGAGGCCTGGTCTTCGAGAACAAGAATCTCCCACCTTCCAAAGCTCCTCTGCATCTCACTGTCTAACTACGAAACCTAGTACATGCAGAGACACAACAGGCAACCTCTTCTGTGAAATCTGTCCTTTGTTACAAATGGGAATGCAATGGCTAGTCGCTCATGCTATTGGCAGGACTGGCTCAACAACGATTGAGAACTCGTACTCTGCAGCCGCTGTTTTGAAAGGACACCGTCAGCAGAATCAGCAAATGAGGTACAAACCAGGGAAGTACGTAATGAATGCAATCCAAAATCAATAAGAAGGGAAAAAATATCCGAACAGCATCTGAATAATATTTGGGGTGAAACAGGCTGACGGCAGAGATGGAAAACAAGAGATGTACATTGATAACCGGTTCGTCTGCGGCTTTTGTACAGACGGAAAGTGAGTACCCATCAATAGGGCAATTCTTAGGGTGAGCAATAATAATGATGAAAATCAATGCTGTAAAAAAGAAGTTCGCTCTGCAGATTAACTCGTGGTGTTGAAACTGGAAACAGATCGGCCTGGGGTTTTAAATCTGCATATAGAGCTGGTGGAGAACACACTCAGCAGCAAGGCATCCTGGTTAAAGAAAAAAACAGTGTGATCAGTTGAAAGGGGGGTGGGTGGGAATAAATCACGTTCCCGACATTGCAACGAACACAAACGTGTCAGTGCATGAAGATCCGGGAAGCAAGTGCGAGTTTAGATTTACATCTCAGTTTTTAACTGCAAAGGCCTCCACACATCAGTTAAAAATATATATTTTTATTTCTTCTTACTAAGTATCGAGACCTGGATGGCCCATGCTAGTCCGAGCTCATCAGAACTTAAAAGCTAAGCAAGGTCGGCCTTCCTTAGTATTTAGATGGGGAACCACAAAGGAAGTCTAGGGTCTCTATGCAGAGGAAGGCAATCACAAACTATCTGTGTTAGCCTCTTGCCTTGAAAACCCTACGGGGTCTTCATAAGTCGGTTGCGACTTGACGGCACTTCACAGACACACACTCACAAGTATCGAGGGAACTATCGTTCTTAGCACTGCAGCCTTTAGGCAATTAAGCGGATAAATTGATTTTAAAAACCTGTTGATTGATGACCATGCAACCCTGATTCATTGTCATTGGGTCACCATCTTAAGGGGAACGCCATCTCAAAAGAGGTATTCCCCTTTTATCACGCAGAGGGCAGAAATCCTCTTAGATTTGGGTGCAGAATGAAGGGGGAGAGGGAACCTGGATTAAAAAGAAGGCTGGATTCGATTTTAGTGCAGAATTGTTTGGCGGTACGCCGCAGTGAACATGGATTAAAAGGAGAGTGCAGGAAAGGCCCAGGTCTGCCTCATGGCTTGCCTTCTCAGAATTACTGTAATTAATATGCAACTGTGTGCCTCTGACACGATTTAATTACTTGCTTGTAACTCACATGATTAATTGACTAAGATTAATCATGTGACAGCCCTGATCATAGTGCATTTCCATAGCACACGTCAAGTTTATAGAACGCTTCAGCCATGTTAGTCTTAGTGCTCTTCAGAGCTCTGCAAAGCAATCTGATATTATAGTTGCCATGTTGTGTGTGCGGGGGGTAGATTATAGTAGATTTAGTAGGTCTGTGACCTTGGTGGGTCAACCTGTGACACATGAACACACATGGACACATGAAGCTGCCTTACATTGAATCAGACCATTGGTCCATCAAGACCAGTGTTGTCTACTCATATTGAGCTTGGCTCACCAAGGTTTCAGGCAGAGATCTTTCACATGACCTGCTAACTGATCCTTTTGACTGGAGATGCCGGGGATTGAACCTGGGACCTTCCGCATGCCAAGCAGATGCTCTGCCACTGAGCCACAGAGGCAAGCCAGACAACCCCGAGTGATCCTGATGCTGAAAAACATGACACATTATCCAGTTTGGTGTAGTGGTTAAGTGCGTGGACTCTAATCTGGGAGAGCCGGGTTTGATTCCCCACTCCTCCACTTGCACCTGTTGATGTGACCTTGGGTCAGTCAGACACTCTGGCACAGCTGTTCTTGAAAGAGCAGTTTGTGTTAGAGTTCTCTCAGCCCCACCGACCTCACAGGGTGTCTGTTGTGGGGAGGAGAAAGGAAAGGAGTTTGTAAGCCGCTCTGAGACTCCAAGTGAAGGGTGGGGTATAAATCCAATCTCTTCTTCTTTTTCTAAATGCTGCAAGATTCCCTGGTAGGATTCCATGTACAGCAGCAACGATAGTACAGACCATGGTCCCTAATAATTTGTCCACAGAACTTTGTGAATCATTTAGTACAGCGCAGCTCTATTGCCTATGCCGAAAAGCCCTCTTGAATTACATAAGAACATAAGAGAAGCCAATGTTGAATCAGGCCAATGGCCCATCTAGTCCAACACTCTGTCACACAGCGGCCAAAATATACCAGGTGCCATCAGGAGGTCCAGCAGTGGGGCCAGGACACTAGAAGCCCTCCCACTGCTGCCCCCTCCAGCACCAAGAATAGAGTGCATCACCTGCCCCAGACTGTTCAGCTTTGCACAGTTTGCAGAAAGCCAGGAGAGGGGGAGTCTTCCTGACCTCGAGGTAGGCCGTTCCACAAGGGGGGGCCCACAGCGGAGTGGGCACGTGTACGGGTAGCTGTGAATTTACTTTTAGAGCAAGTTCCCTAGCTACTTGCAGGAGGGCCCACCCCGCTGTGTTTCTGTACGAGCCACTGGTAGGGATGTAACTCGTCTTGGGGGGCGGGGGAGATGCAATTCTGAAAAAAAATCTGGGGGGGGGGAAATACATTTACACCAAGGCAGAGATGGAACAGTTACTCGCTTCCAGCAGAAGCCAGTTCAAAGGAAGGGAAGTCAGAAGAACAAATCATTCAGAGATGCAGCAAGGTCATCTCTTCTGAGGGTGCCTAGGCATGGGTCTTCCATTTTTAAAGTATTTTATCATAACACCAGGTCTGCTCACATGATGCTGTAATATATCTGGCCCAAAATTACAGTTCCCACAAAGAGCAGGGAAGAAAAACTAAACCAACCAACCAACCAACCAAAAAACCTCCAAAGGAAGTTTAGACTACTAGGAAAGGGCCGGAAGTTTAAAATATCAATAGATATAGACAAAAGTACACGTGTTTATTTCAAAAACATATAGAAACCTTGTAGGGGCCCAAATCAAGGCCCGTAAAATAATCAAAGTGACAAATGCACAAAAAGAATCATATATGACCTGACGCATTTCGGCCCACAAGAGCTTTCTTCAGAGGTCAGATAGTACAGAATACAACATGCAACTTAGACGGTTCCCACAAAGAGAGGGGAAGAGAAACTAAACCAACCAAAAAACCTCCAAAGGAAGTTTAGAACACTAGGAAAGGGCCGGAAGTTTAAAACATCAATAGTACAGAATACAACATGCAACAAAGCCCCCGTTAGACTTGTAAGCCGTAAACAATTGATATAGGACCAAAAAATGGAATGTTTCAATCCGGAATTGAATGACACAGACATAAATTGTTTGTCTGTGGGCCCACAAATGTAAATGGCCTTGTGCCAGAAGCAATTCCATATAGTGGAGATAGTAATGCTGAGAAACGACACGGAGAAACAATGGCTGAGGGGTGACATGATCGAGGTTTATAAGATTATTCATGGGATAGAGAAGGTTGAGAAAAAAGTACTTTTCTCCCTTTCTCACAGTAGAAGAACTCACGGGCACTCAATGAAATTGCTGAGCAGTTGGGTTAGAACAGATAAAAGGAGGTACTTCTTCACCCAGAGAGTGATTAACACGTAGAGTTCGCTGCCACAGGAGGTGGTGGCAGCTACAGGCATGGACAGTTTCAAGAGGGAATTAGGTAAACATATGGAGCAGGAGTCCATCAGTGGCTATTAGCCACAAGGTATAGACAGGAACTCTCATTCTGGGGCAGGTGATGCACTCTATTCTTGGTGCTGGGGGGGCAGCAGTGGGAGGGCTTCTAGTGTCCTGGCCCCACTGCTGGACCCCCTGATGGCACCTGGTATTTTTGGCCACTATGTGACAGAGTGTTGGACTAGATGGGCCATTGGCCCGATCCAACATTGGCTTCTCTTATGTAATATTGCCAGTATGTACCTTCCAGTTTAGGTCCTAAGAGTGCAAGTGAAATCGCCTTATCAGGGCCAATGTAACATCAGGATGTATCCATGAGCTTCCTTTGGAGGTCCAGAATTACGGTTGGCAACCAAGGCTCCCTCTAAGCTGTGGAGTTTTTTTGAGCAAAAATTCTACTTTGTGAGCTACCAGCATTAAAACTGTGACCGAGCAATTCGGCTGCTGCATAAATTAGTTTGCTCTGGAACCATCCTTCCCGAGCCGAAGCAAAAATGTGTGAGCCGGAGGCTAAAAAACTGTGAGCTAGCTCACACTAACTCAGCTTAGAGGGAACACTGTTGGCAACTCCAACTTGGTCGGTGCCTGGCCGTTTGGGGGGTAGTGCTTGAAAAAGGTAGGGTATGAGGGAGTTCAGCAAAGATGTGAAGCCATCCAGTCTGTTCCCTGAAGCTGCCGCTTCCTCCAGGGGAACGGATCTCTGTGGCCTGTAGTTCAGCTGCAGTTCCAGAAGAACTGGATCCAGAGTGGTGCGGTGGTTGGAGTGTCAGGCTAGGATCTGGGAGACCCGGGTTCGAATCCCCATCGTGCCATGGAAACTTCCTGGGTGACCTTGGACCAGTCACACACCCTCCGCCTGACCTACCTCACAGGGCCGTTGTGAAGGCAAAATGGAGATGAGTAGAATGATGTCAGCTGCTATGGGAGAAGGGCGGGGTATGAATGAACTAACAAAAATAAGATAAAATGGAACTCCAGGCCCCATCTGGACGTCAGCAACCCTACCCACTCTTTGGGGTGCTCACAGTGCAATCCCAAACAGAGTTACACCCTTCTAAGTCCACTGAAGTTAATGGGCTTAGAAGGATGGGACTCTTCTTGGAATGCACCATTACTGTCCCAACGGAGCCCATTACTGAAAGGCAAAATGAGCCAAGAACGATAACGAAAGTGGTAGACTAAAGAAATGCTGCTGGAACTCACGAGGCAATAATGGAAATGAAAGCCTGCAGGCTCTGGGGGCTCTGACCCACATTTAAAGGGGGGGAGGGTGCCGCTTAGCCCTCTGCACACCTGGAGTTGGCTCCCTTGTTTGCATTCCGCTGAAAGTACTATGGAAAGTCAACAAGAAGCTTGGGTGAATTATTTAGCATACAAATAAACCGCGGCGGGGGCGGGGGGGAGCAGGCCAGTATGAGCTAACTTGGATTGAAATATTCATCTGTAAATAACTCCTCAATCTGCTGCTTTCACGTACAAATACTACATGGAACATTAGCCACAACTGGCTTCCAGGGACACTCGAGCTCGCAAGAGAGCCATTTTCATGTCTGCTGGCATCTGTGGGTAGTGATATGGACTGACTCTTAATATAACCAACATAAAATTTATGGGAAGACTCAGAGCAATAGCGACACACCGTCAGACAGCTGGTGGCTGATGCGTAGCACATGCGGGTTTTATATGCGCTGCGTAAACTAACCTTTGCAATAAAGATTTAGCAGGTTTATTAGTTTAGGAAATCGCTATAATTAAGGATAATTCATAATGGGCGCTTATCCACTCGACGGCAATCGCGAACGCAATTTGGGCTCCATTTCTTGGAGCCATAAATAAGTGCGCCGCTATCTTCGGCACAGATGTGGCATTCAACCTGTTCGAGTTGGTTGGGTTTTTGCTTGTGTTTTAATCAACAGAATTAGGAGATAAGCCAATAAAATGCAGTGTGCTTGAAACGAATTAGCGAGCAACGCAGAGCGAAAGTTTTGGGGAAACTCCACTAAAAAAGTATCACGGCTCCCAGGAAGAACCCAGAACAAGTATTTGAACTGTTAAGGAAAGGGTTCATAACATCTTCTTGGAAAGCTAGAGAAATGGACGGGTATAGTTGACCTTGTATAATTAATGGGGAGGTAGAAAGTTATACAATTTTGACCTTTACTGTTTTTTTTTCTTATTGGAAGATTGACCTCTGTGAGTACTTCCAGTGACATGGCACCTTCATTTGCATTGTTGCACTGTCCAAATTCTCTGTCAGAAAAAAAATAAGTTCTACACCCCACTCAGTAATCAAGCTAGGGTCGCCCGGTAACCCTGGCAACCAGTGGGGGGCGGGGGGGGAACTTAACTGGCAGCAGGGAAAGCTACACCAGCATCTCAGGTTTGTCACCGGTAATGTAGTGATGTCACCTCCAGCATATGCCAGAAGTGATGTCACCACATCACTGACGATGTAGGACACTCTGGTATTTGGGCAAAAACTCTGTGGTAGAAGCTATTTTCACTATAGAGTTTTTGCCCAAAGTCCTCACGTTGCTGGTGATCTGATGATGTCACTTCCGGTGTGTGCTTGAAGTGACATCACTGCGCCGTCAGTGACGCTGAGATACAGGTGTAGACTTCACCCACTGCTGGTAAGTCAGCTAATCAGCAGCCAGCTTATTGGCGGACGTGGGATAGGGCCTGGGAGTAAGGATTCCCAACCCCAGTGTGTGTGTGTGTGTGTGTGGCAACCCTACATCAAGCTCAATTCTGCAGTGAAAGCAAGGCCTTCCCATTTGTGGAATGCTCTTCTCTGGACCCATTTTCCTGGTGCCAGATTTGTTTTGTTGCCAGCTTAAAAGGAAATTGCTTTTTTGAGGATTAGTCACGCTGGCTCTTCGGCTTTGAAACGGAGACGAGCGCCGCAACCCTAGAGTCGTATTCGACTGGCTTTCGAGAAAGGGAACCTTTAGGTAAAGTATCCGACTCTAGGGTTGCGGTGCTCATCTCCGTTTCAAAGCCGAAGAGCCAGCACTGTCCAAAGACATTTCCGTGGTCATGTGGCCGGCATGACTAAACACCAAGGCGCATGGAACGCTTTACCTTTACCTTAATCTGGTGGTGGTATGGCCATGGCCTGATTGTGTCAGATCTCAGAAGTTAAGCAGGGTTGGTATTTGGATGGGAGACCACCAAGGAAGGTTCTCCAGAGGAAGGAAGTGGCAAACCACCTCTGCTTCTCACTTGCTTGAAAGCCTCTGACTGAGGTCACCATAAGTCAGTTGTGACATAATGGCACATATGTATGACTGAATCATTTCCTCAGGTTGTTCTCCGCTATCTCAAGAACTATAGTCTGCTAAGAATGCAAACATTTAAAGTAAGGGGATCAAACCCTCAAGTCTGAATTAGCCGCTTCTCTCATTTTTTAAAAAATGGATTTTAAATATCACCAAAAGGGTCCTCTTTCTGAATTGCCAAAACCCTAATGAACCATCAAAACCTATGTGAAACAAATGAGATGGAAAACACAAAACTATTTCTGAGTTTATTGTTTAGCTGGCACCTCTAGAGTTTTAACACTGCTTCATTTTCCCTTTCCTTTTCAGTTAGCAATAATCAGCTATTTTTCATTAGATTTGCAGATGGGGACCTCTATTGGTCTATAGGAAATGCTTCAAAAATTTTAAATAAGATTTCCAGGTTTTTAGCATGGGGAGGAGGGAAACCCAACTGAGGTAGATCATAACAGAAGGTTTATAAAATCATGAAACATTTGGGTAGCACGGAGAGACAACTGTTTCCTTCATATGCCCACCATACATGAACCTGGGGTTATACAACAAAATGGACTGGCAGTGAACGAAACAAAACAAAAATACTGCAACTGAAAATATTGGATTTGCACGTCCTGAAAGTAGAGATGGCCACTGGCTGAGACGGCTTTAAAGGGGATTAGACACATTTGTGAAGGCTCAATTTCTTAAATTCCTTAAAGGGCCCTGATGGAGCCTCTACTAGCAGTGGTCCTGTACATCCTAAAAGATGGAACAAATAACAGTGAAGACTACTGTCTTCATACCCTCCTTTCCAGAAGCATTTGACTGGCTTCTATGGAAAGAGGATGACAGACTCGGTCTGATCCAGCAGCGCTCTTCTTTGCGGTATGTTCTTGGAGTGTTGGGTTAGGATCTGCCAGAGGATTGATGCTGCCACAAAGCTTGCTGGGTGGCCACTGGCCAGTCACACTGTCTCGCTTTAACCAACCTCATGGGCTGTTGTGAGCATACAACAGGGATGGAAGAGCCACGTAGGCCGATCTGAGCTCCTTGGATTGTCGTTGTTGCTGTGGCTGATAATAATTCCATTTTTAGTCAGCCTTTCTCGCTGGGACTGAAAGTGGATTATAAGTACAACAAAAACTCTTCCATCCATCAGTAAGTGGATTATAAAATATGGTAGCGTTCGAATCCAACAGCACAGATTCCTTTTTTTCCTTTTGCCACCAAGTCACGGCTGACGTATGGCGACCCCATAGCGTTTCCAAGGTAAGAGCCTTCCAGGGGTGGTTTGCCATTGCGTGTCTCTGCACCATGACCCTGGGATTCTTTGGTGGCTTCCCATCCAAATACTGACCAGGGCTGATCCTGCTTAGCTTCTGAGATCTGGTGAGACCAGGCAAGCCTGGGCCATCCAGGTCAGGGCAAAGCTTCCTAGTAAAACTAAATAATGCCGTGGGGCTGGGAATGAAAGAACCGGACAAGAAGAACACAAGCAAACTTAAAATGTCTGCGGCAACAAGACAACAAGACTTTATCCCTAGTAGAAGTCGCCTCCTAAGCTGATCCATTACACCACAGCTCTCTTCACTCTACAAGAATGCTCTTCGACACCGTAGTACTAAATCTGAGTCCAGTGGCACTTTTAAGACCAACCAAGTTTTATTCAGGACCATCTAAACTTAGCTTGTTATCCCCGTTTGGTCCTCACATCTGCTAAAACAACTTCATTATGTCATATGCTAATTTGCTGTTCGCCCTCTATCTATATGTATGGACTGATAACTTCCTCTTCCGTGTATCTGAGGAAGTGTGCATGCACACGAAAGCTCACACCTTGAATAAAACTCCAGATTCCTGAAGAAGTGAGCAGCAGTGACTCATGAAAGCTCATACCCTACCACAAATTTTATTCGTCTTTAAGGTGCTACTGGGCTCTTTTCTACTTCTGTATTGTTGAGTTGTGCACATTTTGTGAAATGACAGAAGCGCAGGAGACTTCCTAATAGCTTCAGTCATACCATTCCGTAATGTGGAACCCACTAAAGGTAATAACTCTAATCCCTATGCATAGCATCACATGTCTACCCTACCGTTCCTGCAAGGGTGCCATACAAGTCTCACCCTACTTCTATTTTATTCTCTTCTGAAGTAGGTAAGGGGGAGAGAATACGAAAGGCTCAAGGTCACCCAATGCACTTCATGCCTGAGTAGGAAATCTCCTCAGTCTTGCTCTAGCCACTGAACCACACTGCCCTCTCTGTGTTGGCTCATTATGTTGCCTTTCCACTCTAACCAAATTCTTTGCCGAAAATTCGGGAGCCGGAAGCTAATCCTCTCCGTGTCGGTTGATTATGTTGCATTTCCAATTTCTTTTGCCGAAAATTCGGGAGGAGGAAGCTAATTGACCCTGGGGGGGAAAAAAACAGTACTGGGAAGTTCTGCTGCCGTGTTTAAAGGCAGAGATGATTTACAATCTCGATATAGATATATAGATACACCCACACTCCCATAAATAAATATATATAGCTACAAGAAAGCAATGGTATACATTGAAGTTAACCTTTTCCCGCGGACGCCTGGGGGCCCTGGCACTCTAGCCTTCCGTGTATCTGTGCTGTATTTTAGCTCCAGACTGACATATCTCTGTGTTGGGTTGGATTTTCAATCCTTCACAACTATCTATTTGTCACTTGCAGGTGAGTGGTAGCACTCCGGTTGATCCCCAGCCACTTTCACAGTTACTTATCTGTCTTTATGGATTCATCCGGTGTGTCAACTTGGTGCATAACAGCATTACTGTCAGGGTGACAAAACTGTCCCCAGAGTGTCACAAATGATTCCCTCTCTGGATGGATGCAAGTCGGTAGCACAGCACTGACTTGCTATTTTTCCCCCTTCCCCACCGCATACCCTTCACTGGTCTTACGCTCCCTACCAGCAAGGCCTGATGACATAATTTAAACTAAGCCAGAAACAGTGCTCATTTCAACCTCTTGAAAAGAACAGGATAAATGAGCAGAGATTTGCTCTCTGGTTAGGATGGCGCCTCCACGGCGGAAATCCTATTTGCTTTGTTTTATCGTTGAAACGGTGAGATGTACGCTTTCTTTTCTTTCGTCAGGGAACAGCCAACGTGCTGAACCTCTGTGTCACATCATCCGCAAGGATGATCAAGAAGTACAAACAGTTCAAGCCAAGCTAGCGACGGAAGCTGCCAATGTCTGTTTTTATTAGAGCCTGTCGTTCACGTTGGAGCTGCTGTGGCTTTCTCGCACTGGGTTCTTATTGTTTTGTTTTCAGACTTCCATCATTAGGGCTACTCACAAGTGGTGCAAAAGGCTGCCGCTAGCTTGTCGACTGGTTGCTGGACGGGCGCGCGCAAGCTAGCCCAATCTCGTTAGATCTTGGAAGCTAAGCAGCGTTGGCCCTCGTTAGCGCTTGGATGGGAAGATCACCGAGGCACTCTGTTACGCAGAGGCAGGATACAGCAGACAACCACTGTTCAACCCTCACCTTGAAAACTCCACGAAGAGTTGCCGTGAGTCGGTTATGACTTCACGGCACTTTCTGCCACCATTATCAGGAAACTAGTGGAATGCCTGCATCAAGCCGAAGGGCTGAGCAAGATCAGAGCGCTTTTATTTATTTATTTTTAAAAGCAGTTTTAAACATAAATAATAATGCACAGAACTACAGAGCTGAAGATGGATGCCAAACAGGGCATGGATCCACTCAAGCTGTGGACAACATACCAAGCAGGCTGCATCAACAGACACCCCTCCCCCCCAAGGTTCTTTCTTCTACTCAATGGGCTGGTCTAAACTTGGCAGACTGCTCTTTGCTTGGGGATTATTTGGCTCTACAATCATAGGAAGGTGTTTCCTGGACCAGAAGTTTATATCTGAGAACCACTGGGCATGTGACTGCACTAATAGAGGCCTCATTTGTATTTTCTTGCTCTATGCCTGGTGGGTTATCTTGAAACAACTTGCTTCTGGTCCTTATTGTATTTATGCTCTGTATATGATTGTGTATGATTGTACTATATGTTTTTATAATAGACAATATGTTCCTCATTATTGACCTCTGAGGAAGGCCTATGCTGGTCTAAACTTGGCACCAGTGTTCCCTCTAAGCTGAGTTAGTGTGAGCTTGCTCACAGTTTTTTAGCCTCCAGCTCACAGATTTTTGCCTTAGCTCAGGAAGGATGGCTCCAGGGCATCTAATTTATCCAGTAGCCAAATGGCTCGCTCAAAACTTTCATGCCAGTAGTTCACAAAGTAGAATTTTTGCTCACAAGGCTCCACAGCTTAGAGGGAGCATTGCTTGGCACCAGAATGATTGTGGCATAACAACAGTCCTATACAGATGTCCCAATTGTGGGGGTACTCACCGGTTGGGGAGGGAGAGAGCATCCTGGCATTGTCCCCTGCCTCATGGAATGGCCTGCATGGGGCGAGCGAGTGGAGGAAGTGCCTGCATGCAAACCCCCTTCCTGTGATCAGTGGCACTAGTTTTGGAACCTTCCATGGAATCACAGAATCACAGAGCTGGAAGGGTTCCTACAGACCATCTAGGCCAACGTCCTGCTCAATGCAGGATCAGCCTAGAGCCCCCCTGACAGGTGTTTGTCCAGACGCTGCTTAAAGACTGCCAGAGAGGGGGAGCTCACCAACTCCCTTGGCATCTGATTCCACAGTTGAGCAACCTGACTGTAAAAAAGTTTTTCCTAATATCCAGCCGGTACCTTCCCGCCCTTAATTTAAAACCCATTTATCGCAAGTCCTCTCCTCCGCTGCCAACAGGAACAGCTCCCTGCCCTTCTCTAAGTGACAGCCCTTCAAATACTTCAAGAGAGCAATCTTGTCCCCCCCCTTGACCTCCTCTTCTCCGAACCGAACATTCCCAAGTCCCTCGGCTTTTCCTCATAGGGCTTCTTGGTCTCCAGGCCCCCGATCATCCTCATTGCTCTCCTCGGCACGGGCTCCATTCTGTTCACATCCTTTCTGAAATGAGGCCTTTCTGAAGTGAGGCCATGAAGATAGTTCTAGTGGGTAGCCATGTTAGTTTGCAGTAGAACAGCTAGATTCGAGTTAGGGTCATCAGCTCTGGGTTGGGAAATTCCTGGAGATTTTGTGGGTGGAGCCAGCAAAGGGTGGGGTTTGGGGAGAGGCCTCAGTGGGGTACAATGCCACAGAGACTATCCTCCAAAGAAACCATTTTCTCCAAGGGAACTGATCTCTATAACCTGGAGACCCATTGTAATTCTGGGAGATAGAATCATAGAATGTTAGAGTTGGAAGGGACCTTGCAGGTCATCTAGTCCGACCCCCTGCACTCTGCAGGAGCATAGCCGAAAGATAGCCCTACATACCTACAACATACCCAAAAGACAGTCGTCCAGCCTCCACTTGAAAATGTCCAGGGAAGGAGCATCCACCACCTCCCAAGGCAGACTGTTCCACTGCTCAACCACTCTTACAGTTAGCAAGTTTCTCCTGATATCTAGCTGGTAACGACTCCCTTGTAATTTCCACCCATTAGATCTAGTCTTGCAATCCGGAGCAAGAGATAATATATCTGCTCCATCTTTTTTTTTTTTTTGAAGACTTGAAGACTGCAATCATGTCCCCTCTAAGCCTTCTCTTTCCCAGGCTAAACCTACCCAACTCTTTCAGCCTTTCCTCGTAAGACTTGGATTCAAACTCTCTCACCATCCTGGTTGCCCTCTTCTGGACACGCTCGAGCTTGTCGACATCCTTCCTAAAGTGTGGTGCCCAAAGCTGGACACAGTACTCCAGGTGAGGCCTGACCACAGCAGAATAGAGCGGAACTACCACCTCCCGTGATCTGGACACAACGCTTCTGTTAATGCATCCTAAGATTGCATTAGCTTTCTTCACACATCGCACTGCAGGCTCATGTTGAGCTTGCAATCAACCAGAACACCTAGATCCCTTTCACACGTGCTGCTGTCAAGCCAAGCTCCAGCTACAACCTGGAGACTGGCAACCCTAATTCGAATCCAGTAGCACCTTAGAGACCAACAAGGATTTCAGGGTTTAAACTTTCTGACTTGTATCTGACAAAGGAATGCTTATGACCACCCCCCCTCAAGCTTATTGGTCTCTAAGGTACTACCAGACTCAAACATGGTTTTGAAACCTTGCTGGTCATGGAGACAGGGCACTTCCTCCATACAGTCACCCCAGATAAACCACCTGGCGATTGCGTGGAGGTGGAGTGGGGCCCGCTTTCTCATACCAGCCCTCCTCCTCCACATGGTGAGTGCCCACACGATTGGGACATCTTCATAGGGCTACTATATTTGTCAGGCTGTTGGCAAACGCTGCTTGTTTGCCTTTGTAACAAGGTCTGGAGGTTGTTGGTTTTTCTTTTCTTTTTTTTTTAAGAGTCCTGGCAGAACCCCATCCCCAACCAACCTCGAAGCAATTTAGAAAAACACCTGCCCGCGAAGTCAAAAAGTCCAAAGCTGCTTATGGAATCTCTGACCTCAGAGGCTGACATGGGTTGATAGGAAATTTAATGTAATCGTCGAAGAAAGCCAAAGGGCCTATTGTCAACAATGAAGTCTGAAAGTTAGCAGAATTAATATATGGGTACAATAGGAGGGCCCTCAAGGGACGAAGCCGCAGAACCCGGGCAAGAGGAGGGGGGCCCGTGAGGAAATGACTCCAGAAGTCATTTCACGATGACATTCTGTCATTGCTGCTAAACGGGGGAGAAAAAGTATTGCCACATGCTTCTGTGTGCATTCTTCCTTTATCTAATATAAGCTAATAACGCCGAGGTTTCCAAGGCCCCTCCTAAGCTGGGAAGAGAGTCCCCGGGGAACAGAGGAGCTCTGTTTGGAATGGGTAAATGCAATAAGAATAAATGTATGTGGGAGTCTGTTTTAGCGGACTGCAGAGCTTGGGCCGCAGCCCATCAAAACTCAATAAATCAAACACAAGATGAAAATAGTTGGCTCAGTGTGTTTCAATGCCAGGGATGAATATCTTCCCTGAGCCAGAGACTCTCTCTCGCTCTCTCTTTCTATTTGCAGATGATTTATGCCTGGAACAGACAACTGCTTAGAAAAACAGGAGGAAAATAAATGGCAAAACAACCCAAAAAAAGTAAACAGGATCAGCATGGCAAAGGGGGGCCCTTAGATGCATCACGGGGAAAATAACAAAGGTAGCGGGGGGGGGGCAACCATTAAATTTTGCAGAGTTTTATCTTTGCGGTTGAACGTATGGGGGAAAATATATATACTACTTAAATCCATGGACCAGACCCACCATGGACATACCCTCTTTTCCTGTAGCCTAGTGGTAGAAAGGAGACAGAGGTTTATTATCACAATGAGAATTAGGCCCAAGAAAAGCAGGGTTGGATCTTCTGCTAACTCTTCTTTGGAAGGAGAAAGACTCCCTCTAATGGAGAAAGGTCCTTCCCAATGGGGAAAAAAAGACTTCCTGGGATGGAAGAGAGTGGTAGGGTCCAACTCAGAACCGTGAGCTAGGCTATGCAGATAGAGGCTAGCCAGGTTCTCTAAGCAAAAGACTGTAATTTGGAAGCTGGCTGAGGGGAGGCACACCCAAGTCTTATTTCAGGGTCTGAGTTCACCAAGACCCAGTTCGGCCAATTGCCCACTAGTGCTCTGGAGTTTGGGTGGTGGTTTGGGATTTTGTTGTTGTTCATTTTCCCCATTTTGCTCCTGTAGGAGTAGGTAGGTACAGCACTGAGCTTGGGGGAACAGGGTGAGGACAAAACGTGGCACCAGGTGGCCCAGTTTTGATAGCAATCCCGTGGAAGTAGTTTTGGTGGGTAGCCATGTTGGTCTGCAGTAGAATAGCTAAATTCAAGTCCAGTAGCTCCTTAGAGACCGATAAGATTTTGGGGTATCATCTTTCAAGAGTCAAAGCTCTCTTCATCCAATCTGACAAAGGGAGATTTGACTCTTGAAAACTCATACCTGCAAAATCTTGACTGTCTCTAAGGTGCTACTGGACCTGAATCTAGCCAATCCGATGGAAGAGAGGTGAATTCTTTCCCTGGGCACTGGGATATGCAAAACCCCAAAGGCTTGCTTAATGTAAAAAATCTCCCACTACAAACCCATCATCGTGAGGGGAAATTTGCTAGAAGTAAGACATGCTGGCGACATGGAATGGTACTGTATAGCCTGGTCTCCTCAAATCCCGAGGAAGATTCTGTGGAGGAAGGCAATGGCAAACCACCTCTGCTTTTCACTTGTCTTGAAAGCCACCTGCTGGGGTTGTCCTAAGTCAGTTGCAACTTGACGGCACTTGCACATAGAAGACATGCTTGTTGTGGTTAGCGGCATAGCAGCTCTGTCAAGTTTCTAGCGTCTTCTCCAACAAGGACAACCAGGAGATTCAGGGATGGCATCCATTTGACGAGCCCGAGTTGTCTCATCCCACCATCTTCATAGAAAAACACGCATGGTGTTACCCGCTTCTGTGCATAAGTCAGGCAGTCCCACTGTGTTCAGTAGGGCGTGCTATAACATTTTGCTGTGAGCCGGACCCTCAGACTGCTATGCTAAAGTCAGGCCCTGAGGCTTTCCTATCAAATGGCACCTTTAAAAAATAGTCTGTGCCTGCAGTGCATTGTTACGGGGGAAGGGGGGTGCGCGCACATGTGGGCAAGCACATCTGTCTTGATTGTGGGGAGGGACACATCTGTCTTTACACTCCAGGTTAGAAAGATGGAGGGAAACTGAAAAACTGGAGGACAGCCAAGTTAAAAATAAACAGAACTGGGTCTTCAAATACCAGATAAGATAATGGCTAAAAAAATAAAATAAAAATCACCCGACAAGATGGAAATGGAACTTTCACTTCTGTTTAATTTCTTTTTTCCAATCCCTTATTTTAAGTTAACTTGTGTCCCCCCCCCCCTTTTTTGGAGATTTACTTTCTCCAGCTGTAGCTGCACATTGGGGAAGAGGAGGGGAGGAAGAAGCAAGAATCTAATTATCGTTTTAAATGCCCAAAATGCCATGTCCACCAAAAGCCCGATGCTCATTAGCAGTAGTAATTAACTTTACAACTGTCAACACAAACATCGCACAAGCTGACAGATAGATAGTAGCTCTGAGGGCGCTAATAAATCCGGAAATAACAACTTGACACGCAGATACACAAAAGGATGCAGGTGATAAAGAAATGTTGACATCAAATCTAATTATCTTCGAAACGGCCAACTACGCCAAATCCCCCCTTCCCCCCCGACCAGTAATGGGGTGTTACGGCTCACGATCAACCCCTCTGGAAAAAACTCTTAGCGTGGCTGTACAATAGAGCTTTTACAGTCCCTTGTCATATCAAGTAAGGACAATATCAAAAAGGAAATTATGAGTGTCGTGACCCCCTCAGAGTGAAAAAAAACACCCAACAACCAGTGATGAATATAGGCTCAGCAAGGCATAACAGATTACCCCCTTACGAGTTTTAAAGCCAGGATGATATATGACATTTTCATCAGCCGCTTTCTCAGGAATGTCACCAAGAGGAAAAATAAAGGGCCTGAAAAGAGACGATGAGGTGAATTATGCAACGGTAATTGCCGATCATAACCTGATATGAGCCGAAAATTGCTCTGTTTTCATATTGAGATTGCATAAAATCGTCGGGGAATGGCGAGGCCTCCTTAATGCGGCCTAGATCAGGCTAATATTTTGATCATTTTTCACTCGGCTGCTAGGTAAATCTGGCTTCCTCGACACTTACCGCGTTGGCCCAGGGCAATTGAGGGGGCCTAATTTTACCCTGGAAGGGAGGGAAATGTGTGTAAACGACGATTTTTCATATTTTCCTGCATGCATAAGAAGATGAAACATCTTTATCATGTGTATTGTCTGGCTCAGCTTATACAAAATATTAGTTTATCTCCCTGACTTGGGTTGATTCCATAAGGAAAAGACATAGATCTAAAGGGGATGCAATATGCTATATACAAAATAGAATAATCTTTTATGCAGCTTCAGAATTCTTATGGGGCATTTTTTTAAATAGCAAGCACTGTGCCAATTACTCCCCGATCTCTCTTAAGAGGTGGGACGGCTCCAAAAATATGCATTCCTCTTTCTTAAAAATCACAGCCGTTTTTTTTCTAAACGGCAGCAATCCATATTAAGGCACACTTCTGGGAATATATCTATGGGGGAAAAAACCTGCAAGGCAAACAAAATATCTCCTCCTTTTGCAGCAGACAGCATTTAGCAAAAGGAATTTGCTTAAAATCCATCCTACACACAAACAAATAAATAAATCGAAACTAAAATAATGGGATAGAAAGCTTGGTAACTAACCATTTTGACGATAATGATCAGCAATAATACCTGGGGCAGAAAGGTCAAAATCTGTTCCTATCCAAGAGAGGAGCAATTCATTTTACAGCCCTGTCTATGAGAATTAGTTTGATCAAGTCATTATCTAGACAGTTAGGTGTTGTCTATCAAGTTGACCTTCTTCCCAAATATGAATCATCAACAAAAATGTCCGCACAGACAAAGGGGATATTTCTGATTACCAATTTCAGTTGTTCACAGCATCTTTGCTTACCTTGCGTGGAAAGACTGTACAAACTTGCATACAGACTGTAAAGAGAATGCATTTGCTAATTTCTGATAAAAAAAAAAAAACACTGCTACCCACCCTGAGAAATCCTTGTCGAAATGCAACGTGATTTCCAGGCCCCCCTCGTTTCTATTTAAATGTCAAGATTCCAATCAGAAGTAAACAAGCCAAAAAACAAAGTCAAGGGGATTAAGTTTCTTTGTTAGCATTTACATTATCTGTGTTTAATTCCTTATATATCCCCCACCTTATCTCGCGCTTCAACACTAATTGCAAAGCAGCGTTGGCAAAGAGTAATGATCCTTTGCACTTTGCAAAAAGAAAAAGGAAAAGGAAAAGAAGCCCGCACATTGCTGGCTAGTGGAGATAAGAGCTCCCTTTGCAAAGTTGAATATATATCTCGATCAACTTCTTTCAGGCTTCGTTTTACATGCCCGGCCTCCCAGAGACGGAGATTTTGCACCGAACAGTGTAATGCGGGATGATACCATTCTCTGCTGAAAGACTCTTAACCCAGCTGATTTTCAAAGGTTTCTGAACTGGGGGAGACCCTGTGCTATTTAAAAAAAACCAACACAAAACACAAAACCACACACTAGCACTTTATCTCTGGGCAAACCCACACCAGGTATTTCAGGGGATATCACAACTGAAAGAAAATAAGCTCATTGAATGTGGAATACGCTTAAGTCACACACCCCACCCCCGTTTAACTTTTTTAGTTGGGGTCCTGAGTAATGTGAGAGGCAACACAGTGGTGAGATCTGTGTGGGGGTTCAGATCCCTACTTGGCTATCAAGTTCACTGGGTGACCTGGAGCCACTCCATTCCGCTCTTAGATAAAACATAGATATTAGATAAAACATAGAATTAGATAAACATATGGAGCAGAAGTCCATCAGTGGCTATTAGCCACAGGGTATAGATGGGAACTCTCAGTCTGGGGCAGGTGATGCACTCTATTCTTGGTGCTGGAGGGGGCAGCAGTGGGAGGGCTTCTGGTGTCCCGGCCCCACTGCTGGACCTCCTGATGGCACCTGGTATATTTTGGCCGCTGTGTGACAGAGTGTTGGACTAGATGGGCCATTGGCCTGATTCAACATTGGCTTCTCTTATGTTCTTATGCTCTGTTTAACCACAGGAAAAAGAAACAAATCTTGGGGCTCTGGCAGAGCCTTAAGCACTAACGCCTTTTATTCCAGCATAAATTTTCGTAGACTAGAACCTGTGTCTTCAGACACGATGACTGAATCATGACTTTTCATGTGTGATGGATTCATTCACCATTAGTTCTTTCACAGCTCGCTTTCTCACTGAGACTCAAGGCCGATTACAAAACTGGAAAAAAAAATTCAATAGTTAGGGTTCCCATTTGCCTGCTTATGGAGGAAGTTAAGAAAGTTCTGACCATAGAGTCCCTGGTGATTCCTAGAGCTACCTGGAAGTAACAAGGGCAGCCTACCTTTGTCACTTCTGGGTAACTCTAGGAATCACCAGGGACTCTATGGTCGGAACTTCCAATAAGTAGTCAAGGCCTTGTTTTTCTTTTAATTTTCTGGCCAGCTGCCTAGCAACTCTATCTGTCACGGTCTAGTCTGTAAAAGCTTGTGCTGGAGGAAAACACTGCTAGTCATCTGGCGATGGGACCCACCCTGGACTTGCAGGCAGGATTCCCCTCAGCTGAGTCAAGCCATTCGCAGCCGGCAACTGCTTCGGCCTGCCTGGGGCATGCCCCAAACAGGCAGGTTGGGGCTGAAGACTCAGAATTAAACAATTGAGTTTGGCAGTTGGGTGGGACCTGTCGGATCATCCTGCCTAGTCTGGGACAGGGAGAAACTAGGGCTGCCAACTCGGGATGGGGAAATACCTAGAGATATTGGAGGTGGAGCCCGGGAAGGGCGGGATTTGGGTAGGGGAGTACAACGACATATAGTCCCCCCTCCAAAGCAGATACTTGCTCTAGGGGAACTGATATGTGTCATGTGGCAATCAACCGCAATAACAGGCACCACCTGGAGGTTGGCAACCCGAGAGCAGCCCAGGAGGCAGTTCCAGCAGAGACGTGGTTCCACAGCACTTCCTAGTTGGGTGAAAGGGAAGGAGCCAGCCAATGTGCCCTCTAAGCTGTGGAGTCGTGTGAGCCAAAATTCTACTTTGTGAGCTACTGGCATTAAAGTTGTGAGCGAGCGAGCTGAGACAAAAATGTGTGAGCCAGAGACTAAAAAACTGGGAGCTAGCTCGCACTAACTCAGCTGAGAGGGAACTCTGGGGACAGCCCAGGGAAGGGATTGGAAGGGTGGCCTACTTAAGCAGGATCTGCAGCAGACCAGGGAGGATGGAGTATCCCTGCTCAGGCAATGTACAACCCCTTCCCTTCCCTCTCCTCTCCAATCCGAGGCCTTTTGGGTCCTCCACTGCGGGAAGGTCATGGCCAAATAAAGGCAGCACAGCCCTGACCAGGGGAAGCCCCACACTAGTCTTTCAGGTGCCACAAGGCTCTTGTGCCAGTTTGGTGTAGTGGTTAAGCGAGCCGACTCTAATCTGGGAGAACCGGGTTTGATTCCCCCCTCCTCCACTTGCACCTGGCTGGATGACCTTGGGCAAGCCACAGTTCTATCAGACTTGTTCTTGAAAGAGCTGTTCTGGAAAGAGCTCTCTCAGCCCCACCTACCTCACAGGGTGTCTGTTGTGGGGAGGGGAAGGGAAAGGAATTTGTAAGCCACTCTGAGACTCTGAGTGAAGGGCGGGGTATAAATCCAATCTCCTCCTCCTCCTCCTCCTCCTCCTCTTCTTCTTCTGGAGTAAGCCTAAACAGGTCTACTTAGAAGTGAGTCCCAAGTTATTCAATGGGTCTTACTCCCAATCTCCTCCTCCTCCTCCTCCTCTTCTTCTTCTACTATTATTAAAATTGAAGAAGAGACACTGATTAATATCAATGCTCCCTCTAAGCTGTGGAGTCTTGCGAGCAAAAATTCTTTGTGAGCTACCCGGGTTTTGTTCCCCCCGCCCCCCAGCATTACAAATTAGGAAATTGATGGGAGGAATGGGAAGCGGCTGAGATGCCAACAGGAAGTGCCACGGAGTGGGAGGTTTGCAGACTGGGGACACAAATGAGGGTGTAGCCAGTCACTGCAAATGGGGATACCCAGGGCTCTTTATGTAGCAGGAACTCCTTTGGATATTAGGCCACACACCCCTGATGTAGCCAATCCTCCAAGAGCTTACAATAGCCCTTGTAAGAAGAGCTCTGTAAACTCTTGGAGGATTGGCTACATTAGGGGTGTGTGGCCTAATATGCAAAGGAGTTCCTGCTACAAAAAGAGCCCTGGGGATACCAGACCATGGGAAGACTTATCTATGGAAGAGCCTATGACAAGTCATACGCTGCTGCTTTGTCCTGAGACCACTGGTCTACTCGGCTTCTTGTCGATTCTGCATCGCAGGGGTCCCCAGCCTTTTAAAACCCACGGGCACCTTTGGAGTTCTGACACAACATGACGAGCGCAAAATGGCTGCCACAGGCAACTTGCACGCGTGGAGTTAAAACAAACCGCACGTTTCCTAGAAACCGTTCTTCCCTTACAACGTCCTTAAAACAGCTCCTTCTGATCCATATTTCAACTCTTTCCACCTCAGTTCTCATTGACAATGGGAGCACTTGAAGCTGTCTTATACTAAATCGAACTATCGGTCCATCGGGGTCAATACTGCGTGCGCAGACTGGCTCTCCAGGGGTCTCAGGCAGAGGAGTTTCACTTCACCTACCACCTGATCCTTTTAGCTGGAGATGCTGGGGATTGAACCTGGGACCTTCTGCATGCCGAGCAGATGCTCTGCCACGGAGCCAGGGCCCTCCATCTCCGTTTCCTGTATTTTGATATTTTCCCCTTGAAGAAGACCACAACTCTATGAGCTTCTGAAAGTTAATTTAAGATCGCTTCATAATCAGATTTCATCCTGGATTTTCTGGTTAGTCTAGCCGAGTTAATTCCTCTAATGTCAGCAAATCACGGGAGAAATCTCTAGTGACTGCACTAACCTGGGAGCCCGAGCAGCTGTCAGTGGGTACTCAAAGGGATTCCACATTAGCCTGGATGCAACCAGGCAGAAAACCTATTACATAGTGCTAAATATACTTAATCACATCTATTAGGGACAAAAATGAACTTGGTAATTACAACAAACAACCAAACTGCAGAAAAGATTTCATGGGCAAAAGGGGGAAAGGGATATTGGGAAGCATAATAAAAGGAGGATTTAGGGGCTATAGGATTTGTATTAACAATGTCTCCATGACTGTACTGTCAAAAAGCTTGTGAATTCCTTTTGTTCTCACATATACTGCTACCGTCAGCAGAAATTAAATACTGCTAATCATTTCTTCTTCTTCTTCTTCTTCTTTTAAAAAAAGCTTCCTTCTCCTCCCAATCGTAAAGAAAAGTAGTGTTTATTTCTGGGAGCTGGTATGACCTGGCAGCTAAGAGAATGACCCACAGTCTGGAAGGATGCCAGTTCAAATCCCATCTCAACCACAAACACAAGCTCTCCCAGTCCCAATTCCCATTCAACAACATGGGGAGGGGAATAACAAGAAGAAGATGAAGAGAAGAGATTGGATTTATACCCTGCCCTTCACTACCCAAAGGTGTCTCAGAGCGGCTTACAAACTCCTTTCCCTTCCCCTCCCCACAACAGACACCCTGTGAGGTAGGTGGGGCTGACAGAACTCTGACAGAAACTGCTCTTTTTGCAAGAACAGCTCTTATCAGAACTATGGCTTGCCCAAGGTCATTAAGCCAGGTGCAAGTGGAGGACTGGGGAATCAAACCCGGTTCTCCCAGATTAGAGTCTTCACACTTAACCACTACACCAAACAATCACCCTGGCCTACCTCAGAAGACAGCTGTAATATGAACACACGAGTACGAGGGTTCCCAACTCTGGGTAGGCACACCCAAAGCGTGATTAACACCTGGAATTCACTGCCACAGGAGGTGGTGGCGGTTACAAGCATGGACAGCTTCAAGAGGGAATTAGATAAATATGTGGAGCAGAGGTCCATCAGTGGCTATTAGCCACAAGGTATAGATAGGGACTCTGGGGCAAGGGATGCTCTGTATTCTTGGTGCTTGAGGGGGTGGTGAACAGTGGGAGGGCTTCTAGTGGACTGGCCCCACTGCTGGACCTCCTGATGGCACCTGGTATTCTTGGCCACTGTGTGACACAGAGTGTTGGACTGGATGGGCCATTGGCCTGATCCAACATTGGTTTCTCCTATGTTCTTATCTGGCAAAGGGCGGAGCCTCTCCCAGGGAACATCTACCATGTGTTTGCTCCAAAGCTAAGCGGGGAGGGAGGGAAGGAACGGAGCAGGAGGTAACGGGCAAGCAGCAGGTCGGAAGGCTCAGGAAGCCCCGCCCACCATCCCGATTCATTTCCTTTATGATTAGGCCAACTTAGATGACTTTGGATGAGACTGGGGTGGACTCTATGATTTCCTCAGTGTCACACCAGTCATGATAGAAACAATAAACGATGAACAGATTTTTTTTTTTTTTGGTACAAAATAGCTTTTCCTCTGTTATAAAGAAAAGCCCCCTCTGGGAACTGGCCAGAAGGGTAAAAAAACTCATCATGTTGCTAGAGAAATGGCCTGCTGGTAACCCCGATGAGGGCTGCCTGGCCTCCCACTAGCATGGCTCTTTTTGTAGCAGGAACTGCTTTGCATATTAGGCGACCACACCTCTGATGCAGCCAATCTTCCAAGAGCTTACGGAGCTCTTCTTACAGGGGCTACTGTAAGCTCTTGGAGGATTGGCTACACTGGGGGTGTGTCACCTAATATGCAAAGAAGTTCCAGCCACAAAAAGAGCCCTGATGGTGAGAAGCCTCCTGCCAATCACTTTCCTTTACTGCCACTCAAAGCAGGAAGTTAAAAACAAAACAAAACTTCAACGTCATGCGTGATGCTCCATCACTATTGGGGAAGTGACGTAGAGTACCTCTAGGAATTGCCAGAAACTCCATGATGAAACCACAGAATTTCCAGTGATTCCTAGAGCTACCCTACATCACTTCTAGATTTCCTCCCAGAAGTGATGTCACAGAGCACATGACGTCCCCCCACATCCCCATCCCGAACCTCCGGATGAACCTTAACCTTCCTAAAACCTAACCCAGGTGAATACTCTCCCAGGCCCCAAGCATAATTTTCTGAGTATGATATACCAGAGAGCCAGTTTGGTGTAGTGGTTAGGAGGGCGGACTCTAATCTGGGAGAATCGGGGTTGATTCCCCACTCCTCCACATGCAGCTGCTGGTGTGACCTTGGGTCAGTTCTTTCAGAGCTGTTCTCTCAAGGGCAGTCCTCAAGAGAGCTCTCTCAGCCCCACTGATCTCACAAGGTGTCTGTTGTGGGGAGGGGGAAGGAAAGGAGATTGTAAGCCCCTCTGTGACTCCTTTGGGTAGCAAAAGGCGGGGTATAAATCCAAACTCCTCCTCTTCCTCCTCTCACACTCCACTCTCCACAATCCTAACCAGTATATACTAGAGTTGCTCCCTCCAGGTGGGGCCTGGAGACCTGTCAGAGTTACAACTGCTCTCCAGGTGACAGAAATCGGCTCCCCTTGAGAAAACAGCTGCTAGAGAGGGTGGATTCTATGGTATTAAAGCGCTCTCCACAGGCTGTGCCCCCCCCCCCAAATCCTCAGGAATTTCTCAACCCAGAGTTGGCAACCCTATACAGTCCCATGAACCATGAAAAAAAAAACCCTCCTTTATTTCTGAAACATCCTAAACAGGCCATATCATGGCAACGGGCCTGCAGGCAGGCAAGGCCTGATCAACTGTACTCCTTTCCACATGTCTGGGCCTCGAGAGCGCCCCTTCCCCGTACACCTCTCCTAAGTCCACGGCGTGACTTTTGTTATAGAGCCCTTTTGGTTAGCCAAAGACATAACAGAGTGGAGACGCAGATCCCGCTTATATAAATGCCTATTAAAACAATCTACACGTTCTCTCTGCAATCATGAAACGCAAAACACCTCTTAAAAAAAACAAGAATGCAGTCCCTTTGTTTCCAAGCCAAGCGCTAATAAATAAGACAGGCTTGCCTCCTTTTAAGTAAATAAAAACGATCCGCGCCGAATGGAATGAATTGTTGCACGCTCGGTGCCATCTAACAATAAAAGCACAGCAAGGCCCGAGGTAACTGCTAGCTCCCCCTTGCCTTGGAGGTGTCACAAGTCAAACGTTAATGATTCAAATGATTCCAAGATTGTACTGTAATCAGGTGAGAATCTAAGGGCCGTGGCTAGTTGTGATCATTAAGATTCCCCTGAGCGTCTGCTGAACTAAATCAGAGATGGCGGTGTGTTTCCAACCATCTACAGGCTTTGCAGAGCAGGAAGTTCACCTCCTTCTCTATTTGCCTTGTGAGGGAATTGGCCTGTTCTGGCCTGCAGACCCTGTTCCACCCTGCCCTCCAAGGTTCTACTAACACCTGGAGAGGCTCTTCTCTCTGTTAACCAGCCGCCACCACCTGACCTTTGCAGGAATTACCCACTGGGAGGGTCAAGATTTCCAGAATTCCCTTCCAAGTTCTGAGGCAATGCACTGAGTGCTGCCCAGTGCTTGGTCACCATGGGGACTGTTTACTGCCTTGTGCACCCCTGGAGGAACAGTGCACCTTTTAAAATAGTGTATCCAAGACAGTGGAGGTCTATGTGTTACAGAGAACCAGCAGCAGCACCCAGAGTTATAAGGTATTTATGAAAAAGAAAATGTTCACAAGTATACTTTTAGCACAGCTCCAGACTGAGCGAGGGATTCAAAAGAAACGGGGAAAAGGCAGTTCCTCTGTCCCTCTCTCATGCTGTATCAGATGTTAAAATATAGGACAGGCTCCTTAGCTTAGGAAGGTATAGATCTCTACAGAGTTGCCATTACCTTGAAGTTTTCTCCCGCTCTTCAGGGCAACTCATGGTCAACAGCCTCCTCCTCCAGACCTCAGCTAAGAGTTCTATCTGGTCTGATGGACTCAGGACAAAAGAGAGCTTCCTCTTTGCTCCCCTGAGTTTTAACACCTCTTTTTTTCCTCACCCACTGACCAGGCCAGGTTAGGTCAGACAGGCTTTTCCTGAAGGCTCCAGAAAGTTCTTTCCTGAAGTCTCTCTAGTATTTAATTCTTCCAAACCTCTGTTCCCTGCTTGGGGCTGGGGGGCTGACCCATCCAATTGTCTCTAGCTAGACCTAATAGTATTTGTCTGAAGGTGGGCTGAAGTAAGTCTGGAAAGCAACTGAACAGACTTCCTCCCCTTCCGGCCTGCTCTCTGCCCAGGGAGAAAAATCTCGGAAGCTATGCAGTATTTGCCCCGGCTAGTACTTGGATGGGAGATCGCTGCTTTCAAAGGACCTGTCACTTGATGGCTACATATCTGGAGTCAGCTGGAAGGAATGTTGGACATGGCTTTCTCCATCTTGCTAGCCTAGGAGCTTTTCAGGAGCAACTGACTGGTCACCACTGGTGACGTGATACTGGAGTAGAGAGCCCTTTGGTCTGATCCAAGGAGACAGTCCTTGCATTCTTGGCTGTAGCCAGGTGGCCATTCATACAGGCAACAAATCTGAATTAAAACCGCAAAGCAGTTAATCAAGACATTGTTCCAGCCGCATGATCAGCTGTATTATCATCCTCGCCAAGTAGATGTCGCAACGATATCCTCAGTTACCAGTCTGGAGTTTAATTGCCTTGCTGTTTGAGAACGGACGTTGCCTTTGCCACCAAATCAGCCCCAGGTGTTACTATCAGCCTTGACGGCACGGCTAAGTGCACGGAGCATCAGACGGAACCCGCTTTGCAAACAGACGCATGCATCTAGACCCGAGCAGAAATGTCTACTTGCCAGAACCTACACATTCTCAGATTTCGAGCCTTCCCTTAGATGGGATTTGTAGCCTCATTGAAGCTGATTAGCGTTATTTCAGGGTTGTTGTGTTGCTTTTTTTTTTAATAGAGGATCTAGCAAAGTGACTGGTACTTGTTTGGGGAAAGCGGGTGGTGGTGGGGGGGACACTCCTGACGGATCTGCTAAATTACTCCTGTAATTAAGTATGCAGAGCTACAGCTGTTGAACAAAGGCAGCTTCCAGCTAAATGATACCCAAACTAAGAAAAATAGCCGAGCATCTGGTTTCTCTATCGGAATATCTTTCTTAGGGTCTGGATCTTAATTTTTTACAGTTGACAGAAGTATTATTTCAGCCAGACAGCGGCATCTGGGTGCTAGATAAATACACACACACACATACCCGAATGTAACAACTCTATGCACTTTAATTAATTGTGGAGAGATTACATGGTCTTTCAACCGTGTAGTATGTCATCAGCAGGCATTACAGATTTATATTAGATGTTTCTCCACAGTGTCAGGAATAATTAAAAGAGGGATGGAAGCGATGCCAGCCAGAAATGCTTTACATCAGTGGCAATTTTTTTTTTTTGGTAAAAGAAAAAAAAAATCACCGCTGCCAATTTTTTTTTAAAAAAAGATGTCAATTTTGGTAGCTCGGGTGTGCGAGGAATAAATATTAGGATGGCAACGTGGCCCCAAATATCTAACCACCTCGAATAATGAGAAGTTCATGTTTAATCTATCAGACCCTCCAGAACTGGAGTGACGCCGCAGAGTTATTAACAAAGCCGCCACCAAACACAGTCTCCACCGTATGTTTCCCCTTTTTCTTGAAAGGATTTCTGCCTAAACGATTCCTCTTTCATTTTTTTTTTTTTGTGGGGGGAGTGCCAAATGTCCCCATACGCTCAGCTTGGGATGAGCGGTTTTGCCCGGTTCCATTATTCATTGTTCCGGAATATCTTTACCGCATCCGACGTCTCCTGAATTTTTAGACTGAACATAATATGTTAACACATGAAGCCGCCTTCAAACGAATCATATTTGTTTATTCGCTTGTTTATTTATTTATTTGATTTATATACCGCCCTCCCCGCGAACAGGCTAAGGGCGGTTTGCATCAATATCACAACAATCGTTCAGTAGCAGATTAAAACAACATAAAATCACAACTACCGTGTTAAAATAACCTGTTCAGGTTTCAGTCGTATCTGAGTATAGCAGTGGTGCCCAGATGTCAAATTTGAACCAGGCCGCTGGTGGGGGGATTGGCCAGGAAAGAGGGAGGGATGCCCACCATCTCAACCAAAAGCCTGGCGGAAGAGCTCCATTTTGCAGACCCTGCAGAACTGTAATAGATCCTGCGGGGCCCTGATCTCATATGGGAGCTCATTCCGCCAGGCGGGGGTCAGGGCTGAGGCAAGATGGATGTCCCTGGGGCCGGGGACTGCCAGGAGATGTTGATTCGTGGCCCGCAGTGTTCTATGGGGCTCATATGGGGAGAGACAGTCTTGAAGGTATGCCTACTGATCTACTTAGCTCAGTAAGTTACAAATCTACTTAGCTCAGTAAGTTACAAATCTACTTAGCTCAGTAAGTTACAAGTTTATTACAATTCTGCAGGGCCTGCAAGACGGAGTTCTTCCACCAGGCTTCTGGTTGAGGCAGCGGGCATCCCCCTCCTTGAGTCGGCCCCCAATTACAGTCTGGGCCAACCCCCACTTATAGCTTGGGTCAGCCCCTATTTACAGCTGGTCGGCCCCCATTTACAGCCTGGGTCGGAGACCTTAAATTTAACAGACCTTAGGGAAATTATTCCCAGTATGGCTGGCTTTTTATTAGAGTTGTATGTTTTACATGTTTTAATGCGGTTTTAATTGCAGCGGTTCAAAAGCTATAATAAAATGATAAGCGAGTAGATAAAATGGGTACCTGTCCTAGGTGGCAGGGAGCACCCCCCCCCCGTGGGGGTAGTGGAGCATCGGTGGCGGCAGCGAAGCGAGCAGCAAGATGGCGACGGGACATAACACCAAACGATGATCGAGTGTCGACGGAGGGCGGAGCCAGAAAGGCGCAAGGGAGCGTGGAGGCGCAGGCGTGGCGGAGCCAATGGACAGAGCCGGAGCCGCGCTCACACAGGAACCACGCGCCGGATGGGCCTGCCGATCCAGGAAGACCAACAAGGAAAAAAGGGGGGGAAATAGAGGAGCCAGATGCCGACCTGACCCAAGACGGAAGAACAACACTCCACTGGGTGCCGGTAGGGTAGTCCCCCCCCGATTATATATGTGGCCTTAGATAGGATGATATATAGAGTAATTGTAAGCCGCTCAGAGACCCCTTCGGAGGTTCGAGCGGGATATGAAGTCAAAAGTTAAATAAATAAAAATAAATAAATTGACTTTTATATTGCTGTACTGTATTTATATTGCTGGAACCTGCCCAGAGCCCGTGAAGGGGAGGGCGGGACGTAATCCCAAATAAACATAAACAAACAACAAAAAGTATTAACTCCTCTGACTAGAAACGATTCTCCAGGCTCTCAACTAGAGAAACAGCTAGAATCCAGTCCAGTAGCCCCTTAGGGCAACAAGACTGTTGGGGTATCAGCTTTTGAGAGTCCAAGCTCCCTTTGTGAGATAGGGAGGGAATGCTTCGATTCTCGAAAGCTTACACACCCCAAAAATCTTCTTGGTCTCTGAGGTGTGACTGGACCCGACTCCACCGGTCCTACTGTAGAGCAACAAGGGCTACCCTCTGAAAAAAATCAGCTCGCAAAAGGTCTTTCCCAACACTTACTATCTTGAGATCCCGTAAGCGGAGATGCCAGAGGGTGAAGCGGGGAGACCTTGTGCAGCCAAAATGTGTGCTCCAACATTATGAACATATAAAACTGCCTTATGCCAAGTCAGCACATTCGTTCATCTAGCTCACTAACCTGGTGTAGTGGTTTGGTATAGTGATTAACCACTACACCATTAGCCAGTTTGGTGTAGTGGTTAAGTGGGTGGACTCTAATCCGGGACAACCGGGTTTGATTCCCCACTCCTCCACTTGCAGCTGCTAGATGATCTTTGGCAAGCCATAGTTCTGTCTGAGCTGTTCTTGAAAAAGGGCAGTTTCTGTCAGAGCTCTCTCAGACCCACCTATCTCACAGGGTATCTGTTGTGGGGAGGGGAAGGAGTTTGTAAGCTGCTCTGAGACTCCTTTGGGTAGTGAAGGGTGGGGTATAAATCCAATCTCCTTTTCTTCTTCTTCCTCTGTGTCTGGCAGCAGCTCCCCAGGGGCTCTGGTAGAGAACGTTCTTCACACCTGTTACCTGAGATCCTTTACCTGGAGATGCTGGGGACTGAACCTGGACCTTCTACATTTAAAGCATATCCTCTACCGTTGAGCTGTATCTCCACTGCAGGATTCACTCTGGAACTGTATGTTAACATAAGAACATAAGAGAAGCCAATGTTGGATCAGGCCAAAAGCCCTTCCTGTCCAACACTCTGGCACACAGTGGCCAAAAACACCGGGTACCATCAGGAGGTCCACCAGTGGGGCCAGGACACTAGAAGCCCTCCCACTGTTGCCGCCCCCCCCCGCACCAAGAATACAGAGCATCACTTGCCCCAGACCAAGAGCTCCTATCGATACCTCATGGCTAATAGCCACTGAAGGACCTCTGCTCCATATGCTTATCTAATTCCCTCTTGAAGCCCTCCATGCTTGTAGCCGCTGCTACCTCCTGTGGCAGTGAATTCCACGTGTTCATCACTCCTTAGGTGAAGAAGTTCCCACAGCTTCCTTCAGTTCATTTGGCTCTCCCCACTCCCCACTGTTCGGATGGATTCAAGTGGGTAGCCATCTTGGTCTACGGTTGAAAAGCAAGAACCTTAAAGGCCAACAAGATTTCCAGGGTATAGAAGCTTCTCTTGGACTCTCAAAGGTTTTTTATCCCTTGAAAATCTTGCCAGTATTTAAGGTGCTACTGGATTTGACTGTCAGAATTTGAGGGTCACCAAATGCCCAGATCCCAAAGGTGACCCTGCAAACACATATTATTTATTGGAGAGAGTCTGGATGAAATTTTATGTGTGTTCAGAAGAAAAAATGCGAAAAATGAACCTGAACACGTTTTGCTCCAGCTGAGGAGGGGTCAAAAAGGTGGACAAGAAAGCCCGTCTGAGTGGATCTCCAAGACAACTATTTTAATACATTAAAAAAAAAAACCCACAAATTCATACACTAATCTAGTACTGTGAGCAACCTGGAAACTCTAATATTATGAATGAGTCTGGGAAAATGGCCTTTGTATCCAGTTACCATGTCCCCTTTTCTTCTACAACATGCTGACATATTGAGCTGTTAGTGCGGTAGCTACTGAACCGCCCTTGCTTTGAAGTTGTGCTTTGATCATCCATCGTGTATCATATTCATTAGCGCTACAGAATGATTCCGTCTCCCTATTCAATGGGCAGAAGGTGGGAAGGTGGGACGGGGGTGTTTCTGCGCTGGAGGACTCATACCTTCTGATGTAACTTCTCAGCCCAGCAGACCCGGAGAGAATAACATGCCCTCTGTGAACACTTCATTTACACTGATGGAAACAGTTCAAATAACCAAGTGATTCATCCTCTTCTTATTACCAAGCTGGAACGTGGCTGAGATAAGATACATTCCCGCTGTACGTGATTCAGATCGACTTCTTCTTATCACAAATTGGCAATTACATATTAATTGTCATTAGTATGGCCATCAGTTTTCCTGGGCTTAGGCCACTGGCTTGCCCTGGGTGGCCAAGGCTAAGATCTCATCAGACCTCGGAAGCTAAGCAGGGTCGGTCCTGGTTAGTATTTGGATGGGAGACCACTAAGGAAGCCCAGGGCTGCTATACAGAGGCAGGCAATGGCAAACCACCTCTGAATACCTCTTGCCTTGAAACCTCTATGGGGTCATCCTAAATCAGCTGTAACTTGATGGCACTGGGCACTCTTAGACTACATCTTCGACAACATATTGCATCCCTTGTTAAAGGAAGCCTGAACTGTATTGATGGTGACACTTAGGAAAAAATTGTCTCTCGAAACCAATGGTTTCCAATGATTTCTCCTCAACTGCTCTGGGATTTTTCAAAGTCCATAAACAGCTAGGGGGATTAGATTCACGGTTAGGTCTACTAGTGGCTTCTAGTCACAAGAGCCAGCACGGTGTGGTGGTTAAAAGCCACAGATTCCAATCTGGAGAACTGGGTTTGACTCCTCACTCCTCCACATGAAGCCTCCTGGGTGACCCTGGGCCAGTCCCAGTTCTCTCTGAACTTTCTCAGCCCCACCTACCCTCACAAGGTGAGTGCTGTGGAGAGAGGAAGGGAAGGGGATTGTAAGCTGCTTTGAGACTCCTTTTGTTGTTCAGTCGCACAGTCGAGTCCGACTTTTCGCGACCCCATGGGCCAGATCACGCCAGGCCCTCCTGTCTTCCGCTGTACTCTGAAGTCTGCTCAATTTCATGTTCGTCGCATCGATGATGCTGTCTAACCATCTCATCCTTTGCCGTCCCCTTCTTCTTTGACCTTCAATCTTTCCCAGCATCAGGGTCTTCTCCATTGAGTGCTCCCTTCTCATTTGGTGGCCAAAGTATTTGAGCTTCAGCTTCAGTATCTGGCCTTCCAGGGAACAGTCAGGGTTGGTTTCTTTTAGGATTGAATGATTTGATCTCCTTGCAGTCCAAGGGACTCTCAAGAGTCTTCTCCAGCACCATAGTTCAAAAGAATCTATTCTTCGGCGCTCGGCCTTCCTTATAGTCCAACTCTCGCAGCCATACATTACTACTGGGAATACCATTGCTTTGACCATGCGGACTTTTGTTGAAAGTGGGATGCAAAAACCAATTCTTCTTCTAACCATGGCGGCTAAGGGAACCTCCACATTCAGAGGCGGTGAACCTCTGAGGCAATATCAACCTCGGTGCCCTGTTGCTGGCCCTCCAGTGTAACTGGCTGGCCTCTGTATGAGAAAGGATGCTAAACTAGATGGACCACTGAAGATGTCATACTTGGGAAGCTAAGGGATCTTCTTATGTCCTTCAGTGAGAAGATCAGTCATGGTGCACAAGCCATCCTGCAAGGGCCACTGGCTTATTTCTAAGGATATCCCCTGCCTGGAGGGTAGCATTTCTAAGCGCATAGGTAGGGCAATGTTGAAGGGCCTTGTGTGAACCCTAGAAACACTGGTCTTGAATCGTCAAGACCCCGGCTCCCCCTCTAACTCTAGGGTGACAGCACAGAACCTACTGAACTGCAAGCACGTGACAGGAAGCCATGTGACATCACAGTCATATGACACCAAAGTTTCTTTACAAGAAGAGAATGGACCAGAACTACGCACACACGTGCACTTGATCTTAGCCAAAAGGTCGAGAAGCGATACCAAAGCTACGATCTCACCGACAGAAAGGGTTTCCATATTTCAGGGGCGTGTGGAGCAGAAGAGGACCAACTGGCAGGAGAGGTGTGCCCAGACAAAGAAACCCTTTTGTGGGGAAAGGGGGTGTCTCTGAACCTTCATGTACTAAAAAACGATCTTCACCACCACTGAATGTGAATGTATGCAAGGGAATGTGGTGTTTTTTTTTCCTCTTTCTGCAAATGCACAATAGCAGCAGGTCCTTCCGAAAAGCGGTGAGAGAAGGTCGATTCAGAGGCGCTTGCAAGCCAGCAGGTGAACTTACGTGACCCATCTGAGGATCATCAGGCACAGACTGAAGACCCCTGTTGTAGCAGATGCCCCAGAATCCACTGCAAAATGCAAGGGTTTATATGGCAGGAACGCAGAGATTCTGAAGTAGATATTGAAAGGGATTTCCGAAAGCAGAAGTTAAGGAGCACCTGCTCTAAAACCAACAATGGACAGTACGTTGTTTCCTAAAGGATATTAAAATGCATTGTCTGATCCCAAGGGTGATGTGAACATAAGAACGTAAAGGAACATAAGAACAAAAGGAAAGCCATGTTGGATCAGGCTAATGGCCCATCCAGTCCAACACTCTGTGTCACACGGTGGCCAAACCCCAGGAGCCATCAAGAGGTCCACCAGCGGGGCCAGAACTCCAGAAGCCCTCCCACTGTTGTCCCCCCCAAACACCAATAATACAGAGCATCACTGCTCCAGACATAGCATTCCATCTATACCTTGTGGATAATAGCCACCGATGGACCTCTGCTCCATGTGCTATGGGGGTCCCAGTGTAACATGGAGTACCTCCACATAAAATTTCTCCCAAATCAGTTTCAGTGCAGGAGCTGACCCGTCCCCCTTTGTGCGGACCATTCCGCTCACAGTTGTCGCTCCATGGCAGAGCACATGTATGTTTGTGTGTGCCCACAAACACCCACATTTTAAATGATGCTTTTAATGTTTGAAATGTTTTAATGTTTGCCATGTTTTAATATTCACTGCCTTGGGGACCCTGAGTTGGGTTGAAAGGTAGCAGAGAAATTCTTTAAATAAATGCATATTCTGCATGCCAGAAGGTCACAAATATCAATCCCTGGTATCTCTCAGGACAGCGTCTCAGGTGTCAAGTCCAGGGAAAGACCTTTCTCTGCCTGAAGAGCTTCTGCCAGTCAGGAGAAGACAAGACTGAGCTACTGGCTGTCCCTGGCCCAAGGGATGTCCACTTAGCCTCGGCCAGATCAGGGTCATGCGGGTTCTATTGCCGTTCTGCAGGGCCCATAAGACGGAGCTGTTCCACCAGGACTTTGGCTGAGGCGGCGGGGGGCGTCCGGTGAAAAAGTCGATCTCCCCCGCTGAAGTTCACCAGCTCGATGTGGCCCGGACCAAGCAGTTCTTAGAGACCTAGCGGCACCAGCTCTGGGGAGTGTGTGTATAAACAAATGGTGGGTTACGCTGTTGTTTTTGAATTGTTTATTAATGTATTTATATTGTGATGCCGAATGGCTTTGTGATCTGCTCTGAGCCCACTTGTGGGGAGGGTGGAATATAAGTTCGAAAAACAAACAAATAAATTTCACTTCCAACATTTGTATGCCACTTTTCTGCCCAACCAGGGGCCACCGGTCAGGACTCAGGACCTAGAAAGACCAAATGGTGTGACAAAGTGACCAGCCCTGAAGTAGGTCTACTCAGAATCCCACCTACGTCTCTTCAAGGGAGGCGGAATCCCCAGGGAATCTTTCTTCAGCTTCCACGGTAAGTGTAAAGCTGCTCATACGTTCACCCAAGTGGTATAAATGGGATCTCGGGAGGCTGAAGAGGTCTATGTGTACACCTGAGCATACACGCTTCTCTGGATGGATTTGTTTTTACCCTTTCCCATGCCACGGCCTCGATTAAATTAGAGGTAACATCCACACTGTAGATCACAAATTAATTAATGACAGTGATTAAGGGACTGGTGTTTTCAGACCTCATATTTTCCTTTTGGAAACTCCGGAAGCAATCGTTAATTAACTTGTAAAGGTAAAGGTAAAGGTTTCCCTTGCTCGAAAGCCAGTCGAATCCGACTCTAGGGTTGCGGTGCTCATCTCCGTTTCCAAGCCGAAGAGCCCGCGCTGTCCAAAGACGTTTCCGTGGCCATGTGGCCGGCATGACTAAACACCGAGGCGCACGGAACGCTGTTACCTTCCCACCGAAGTGGTCCCTATTTATCTACTTGCAATTTCTTGCTTTCGAACTGCTAGGTTGGCAGGAAATTAACTTGTATCTCTATGCAAAACAGTGAATCACTTGGAAAAAAGAAGAAGAAGAAGCAGCAGCTTTTAGACCGCGTTAAACAAACTGACCTCTAAAGCTCTCTCTCTCTCTCTCTCTTTTTATTAAAAGGAATATCAGACCATTGAGACTGCAGTGAATTTTCGTAGCGACGGTGCATCTTTCTCTTCTAGAAAATTCAGGGCCAAAAAAAAAAAAAAAAGTGCATGTCAATTACAAACAATGAACTTGTTGTAAGGTTTTAAAGATTGCCGCTAGCATGGGGAGGCCACTGTTTGAGAAGGAAATCAGCGAATTAGCACATTGGGTGATCCGGTTTGTTCACCTTTTTTCATAATGCGTCTACTTCGTCTCTGCCCCACCCTTGCGGGTCCGCAATAAATCACTACCAGAAATCAAGAGGCAAGTAGTCTTCCCCCCACCCCCATATTTTTAAGGGGGAGAGGCTTGGGTGGAGTGTTGTTTTTTTTTTTTAAAGGATAGCAAAGTCAAATGCGTTCATTTCCAAAGAGATTGGATGATAAAGCAAACAAGATTTTCCAGATTTAGCCTATTGGCTAAGCAATATGTTGTGACTAATAACGGTTAGATTGCTTCACAGCCCCAGACTCGGCTACACCTCTGGGTCATGGGAGAATCACCCCCTAGACTGCCAGGGGTGCAGCCGTATGAGACAGAAAGCCTCGCTCTGCGTAATGTCAACATTTGGAGAAAATATTCCCCCGGTGCCTGATGACAAAGGAGGAATTTTGTGGGCCGTTCCTCAGGGAACCAATTCTCCACTTGGGACAGGAATGATACGTCGGCGGCACGGTCTTTCCCCTGATTGCCCTAGGCAATTACGAAACGCAGAAAATGCCCCAAATCAGGAGTGAAGACACAAATTGATTTAAAAAAATGAGGAAAATATAGAAGACAAGAGAAGGGTCGATTTCACGTTACCTTTTAAAACCACATGGCTTCCGTTATTGGCCCATCGTGGAGGAAACCGGTATGGGGCCGGCTGTTTCACAAAGCATTTCCCTTCTGGTAAGAAGCTGTCTCTGCAGTGCTGTGGCCATTTCAAATGGTGCCGCGTTCTTTTCCCGCCATTTTCCTTTGTGCACACCATCTCCGTGAGAGTTTTTTTGAACATTTTATTGGGAGCGCTACGACGCTGATTTGATGCCCCATTATAGCGCTCCCAATAGGACATTTTTTTAAAAAAGGAGAGATTGAGTCCCAGGGGAAAAAGGGCACAAAAACCCTCATCACTGGAGGAAGCGATACGGGACATTTTACACAGCCCACTGTAGTGATTCAGATCTGGAAGAAGGGATTGAAGACCTGAGGAAAGCAGTTCTCGTCAACAATGCCTCAGGCACGCTTCCCAAGTGGGAGACAACCGGCATTGTATGAACAGATAAATATATTCTGTTAGGAACCAGTTACTAAAATGGAATAGATAGGCTTTCTGAGATCCTTCTAGGTTTTCATATCCTGCCTTTCTTTATCTTAAGGACTCTCAAAGCAGCTTACAGTCACCTTTCCCTTCCTCTCCCTACAACAGAGAGGAGAAGAAGAAGAAGAAGAGGAAGAGGAAGAGGAACAGGAACAGGAAGAAGAGATTGGATTTATACCCTGCCCTTTACTACCCAAAGGTGTCTCAGAGCGGCTTGGGTCGGCCAAACTCCTTTCCCTTCCCCTCCCCACAACAGACACCCTGTAAGGGAGGTGGGGCTGAGAGAGCTCTGACAGAAACTGCTCTTTTTCAAGAACAGTTCAGACAGAACTATGGCTAGCCCAAGGTCACATCAGCAGGTGCAAGGGGAGGAGTGGGGAATCAAACCCGGTTCTCCCAGATTAGAGTCCGCACACTTAACCACTACACCAAACTGGCTCTCGCCAGAAGAAGGAGGAGGAGGTTGGGTTCATACCCTGCCCTTCACTACCTGAAGGAGTCTCAGAGTGGCTTACAATCTCCTTTGTCTCCTCACAACAGACACCCTGTGAGGTAGATGGGCTGAGAGAGCGCTTTCGAGAACTGCTAGTGAGAGAGCAGTTCTGAAATAACTTGTGACTGACCCAAGGTCACACCAGCAGCTGGAGGAGGAGGTTGGATTTATATCCTGTCCTTCACTACCTGAAGGAGTCTCAGAGTGGCTTACAATCTCCTTCGTCTCCTCATAACAGACACCCTGTGAGGTAGATGGGCTGAGAAAGCGCTTTCGAGAACTGCTAGTGAGAGAGCAGCTCTGAAATAACTTGTGACTGACCCAAGGTCACACCAGCAGCTGCATGTGGAGGAGTGGGAAATGAAACCCAGTTCTCCCAGATTAGAGTCTGCGTTCCTAATCACCACGCCAAACTGGCACCTTGTGAGGTAGGTGGGACTGAGAGAGTTATGAGAGAACTGTGCCTGGCCCAAGGTCACTCAGCAGGAGAATTGAACCTGGTTCTCCAGATTAGAATCCACCGCTCTTAACCACCACACCACACTAGCTGCCAAAGTAAATTACACGTACATGATGAAGTGACATCAACAGCTGCAGACAATAAAAGAGCCCCTACACATTATTTGGGGAAATGGGTAAGTGAAAAAATGAACAGAGAAATCTTGGGTTGGCCATACATCCCCCACAAATCATTGAGACTTAAATGGAGAAAGGCTGCTTTCATTTGAAGAAGATTCATTTGGTGGACTCACTTGGAAAGAAAGGGTGTCTTTGGGACAGCGTGCCCCATTTTTAATCTGTGGAACGCGAGTGGGTACACCATTTTGATGTTGTAAATCCACAAAGTATGAGGGGAAAAAGGAGTGTTTTTTGCCCCTCAGGGGAAAAAGAAATTGGTGTAGTAAACTAATTCAGACCTGGATTTAAAATGGAAAATCTGACCAGCTGTGTACCCGACCCCAACTTTCCGCGTGCAGTTTAGCATTTATTAACACTCTGAGGCAGGTAAAGTTGATTATAGAACCTCTTTAGACGTGCAAGTGAATTTTCAAAATAGAAGCGCGCAATATAAAAATTGCATTTAGCAGTTAGGAAATAAACACCTTGAGTTTTATTCACTCATTTCAAGAGGCCCCCATTTATTTTTTATTTTTTTTAGCCTTGATGTGCTTTTATGTCAGAGGCCTTTGCGACACACCTTTTAACCTTTCAGCACTCAGGAGTCCAGCCGGGAGAGCTAAAATGTGGGGGCTTTAAAGCCGTAAAACACAGAACACGTCATAAATTGACTTGCATGGACGGAGGCAGTAAGTGTGCTATGTAAAGTAGCAGGGCTGTTTAACGCTAATATAGCATACCTGCTATTTAAGACCAATACGCTCTGTGGAATGGCATCCACTAGATGGAAGTGGCTTTCCTTTCCAGAATTTTAAAAAATATGTTTTATTAATTCATTAGTGAACTGGGAAGAAGTAGACCAGCAGAAGCCTGGGATGGCAGAAACAGCAGCTCAGTAGGAGACGTGCGTACTTTGCATATCGAAGACTCCTGGTTCATTCCCTGGCATCTCAAAACTGGGCCTCAGCTAGCCGAATCAGGAGAAGATCTGCAGAACAGTTACCAGTCAGAGTACGGAATGAGATTGACCAATGTGCTGACTAGGGTTGGGAAATTCCTGGGGATCTGGGGGTGGAGCCTGGTGGAGGGCGGGGTTTGAGAAGGGGAGGGACCTCTAGGGGGTATAATGCCATAGAGTCCACCCTCCAAAGCAACCATTTCTTCCAGCCTGGAGATCAGTGGTAATTCTAGGGAATCTCCAAGCCCCACTCGGAGGCCAGGAAGCCTACTTGATGCCATTCAGTGGACACAAAGGTTTGTTTATTTCTTTAGAAAATGTCTATGCCCCCTTTCCAAGGACAGTCGCAGAAACCTCTCCAGGATAGCTGCCCAAGGCCACTTACAAAGTAAAACTTCATAGAAACGTAAAACGTCGTGCATATTATTAAAACCAAGCATTCAAAAAACAAAGCCATACCATAAAACATATAGCGTGTAGCAGCTTAAAATGTTTCTCAAATTGCTATGCTATGCTGGGGATTATTAGGAAGGGTATTGATAACAGATCAGCCAATATCATAATGCCCCTATATAAATCAATGGTGCAACCTCATTTGGAGTACTGTGTACAGTTCTGGTCACCACACCTTAAAAAGGATATTACAGCTCTGGAAAAAGTGCAGAAAAGGGCAACTAGAATGATAAAAGGGTTGGAACGATTTCCCTATGAAGAAAGGTTAAAGCGCTTGGGGCTCTTTAGCTTGGAGAAACGACGGCTGAGGGGTGACATGATCGAAGTTTATAAGATTATGCATGGGATAGAGCAGGTAGAGAAAGAGGTACTTTTCCCCTTTCTCACAATACAAGAACTCGTGGGCACTGCATGAAATCACTGAGCAGTCAGGTTAGAACAGATAAAAGGAAGTCCTTCTTCACCCAAAGAGTGATTAACACATGGAATTCACTGCCACAGGAGGTGGTGGTGGCTACAAGCATGGACGGCTTCAAAAGGGAATTAAGCATATGGAGCAGAGGTCCATTGGTGGTTATTAGCCACAAGGTATAGATAGGGATTCTGGGGCAAGGGATGCTCTGTATTCTTGGGTCAACAGTGGGAGGGCTTCTAGTGTCCTGGCCCCACTGGTGGACCTCCTCACGACACCTGGTATTTCTGGCCACTGTGTGACACAGAGTGCTGTCCTGAATGGGCCTTTGGCCTGATCCAACATTGGCTTCTCTTACGTTCTTATGTTCTCGAGCCAAAAAAAAAAAAAAGATTCTAAAATGTTGGGTTTTTTCCCCCTTTTTGTTTAAATCTCCCTCTTAGTTTAAAACCTGGGTAAGCGGAAATGTTTTAGCCTGGCACCTGAAATCAGGTAGTTGTAGGCGCTGGGTGGGCTTCCAGGGGAAGGGCGATCCACAGGCGAGGTGCCACCACTGAAACAACTCTGCGCCTGGTTGCTACCCGACTCAACTCCGAGGGCAGGGCCACAGAGCAGGGCTTGAGAAGAGGGTCTTCACTGGCAGTATGGGGGGAGGTGGGCCTTAAGTCACTTAAGGGTAGTATAGAGAAGAATGTGGGTTCAAATCCCTGGCATTGTTAGTTAAAAGACCTCAGGAAACAATGGCTGAGAAAGCACTTTCTTTGCCAGAGACCGCAGTGTGTACACAAGGCTAAGCCAGATGGACAATGGTTTGACACGGTATAAGGCAGTTTCACAGTGTAATACAGCTTCATCTTCCTTCCATACCGGGTTAGAACAGATAAAAGGAAGTACTTCTTCACCCAAAGAGTGATTAACATATGGAATTCACTGCCACAGGAGGTGGTGGCAGCTACAAGCATGGACGATTTCAAGAGGGAATTAGATAAACATATGGAGCAGAGGTCCATCGGTGGTTATTAGCCACAAGCTATAGATGGGAACTCTCAGTCTGGGGCAGGTGATGCACTCTATTCTTGGTGCTGGAGGGGGCAGCAGTGGGAGGGCTTCTGGTGTCCTGGCCCCACTGCTGGACCTCCTGATGGCACCTGGTATATTTTGGCCGCTGTGAGACAGAGTGTTGGACTGGATGGGCCATTGGCCTGATTCAACATTGGCTTCTCTTATGTTCTTCTGTTCTTATGATATTCTCCAGCCCTTGTCTGCTCTTCCCATCTCAGATTCCAGCTCCCCGGCTCCATGTGAGAGGCCAGGCGCTTTTGCAGTCTTGACTCAATCAAAAGGCCCATGGCGCTGGGCTCTCCCTCCTGAGTACGTTGCATTTGATACTGTTTACTCTGCGAGCAACTCTGGGGTTTTTTTGCCCTCCAGGGCAAAGCGACTGCTACAGTTTTTTCAGATAAAGTACCTTATCTGTCAGCTGCACTCTGGTGAATTAATCATAATTCAATAGGTTCACTAATCAAGATTGGAGATGAATGTTCTGATAGAGCAATCAGATCGGCCTCATCCGTCAGTCGCTGACAGCTGCTTCAGACGGAGTGCTAACCTGGCCTTTGGCACCTGGTTTGGATCACTTTGGTGCAGGCCCCAGGGTTACCAGGCCACGGCTGGCAACTCCCGGGGAGGAAATGGGGGTTTTACCATAGAGTTTTTGCAAAATGCTAGAGTGTCCGCCCTGGCAAAACTGGAAGTGACACGGCAAACGCTCTAGAATTTTGAAAGGAAGTGATGTAAGCTTACCAGCATGATGCGGGTGTGTATTCCTCCCCTTCATTTCCTCCTGGTGGTGCCCAAGGCATTGTCGGGCAACAAGATGGGACATGGGAGGGCATCCCACTATAGTGGGTGACCTGGAATCCCTAGGTAAGGTCCATCCGGACTGTGCACAACATTCACGATTCTAAGGGCAGGCCTCTGTGCATACACTACTGAATTTCTCACTCCACCTCCCTTCCCTTCCCCTTTTCCCAAAGTTCACGGACCCTCCCACCCCATAAAGCACCATCCCCAGATTTTTGGACGAGGAGTTCACTCGGTAATTCCCCTTAAATAACAGAGAGAGGCACAGCACGCTGACAAAAAAAGAGAGGCATGATTTACGAGAAAAGTAGGTGAGCCTTGCTCGGAGTGGGAAAGGGGCGGAGGCTAGAAGGTGGGGTCACCGGGACAGAAAAGAGATAAACTTAATATATTGTTAAATGTTACTAATTACGACGCCAGTCACGTCGGATGTCACTAAAAAGCATTCTCTCTTTTGGCCGCTTCTGCATTCCTAGGGGTAATTTACAGCACAGCTCAGAGCGGTTTGCTCAGTTTGAAAGCATAAATGAAGACTTTCATTGTCTATTGACATATTTTTCTTGTTCAGCAACATTTAAAGGCTCGAGACAAGATGCTGAAATAGTAGCGGGTGAGTCTACAAGAGCAAGTTCAGTGTGCCGAAGTCAATAATACATTAGTGTGAGGGGGGAAAAAAATTAAGAGGGAGATTGATTAGTTGGAAGATATGTGTGTGTCTGTATGCGCTCTTTCTTATTATAGAATTGTGAGCTGCACAGAAATGGACAATTAAAAAAAAACCCCACTGAATGATTTAGGACTACGTTGCCCTACTCCTCTAAAGGAAGATTCCAGAACTGAAGTGCTATTCAGATCTTCCCCATTCAGACCCAATTCAGTACAACCCAATAGTGAAAGCCATCAATAGACTTCCACAGTATCTATGGTGAGCCAGTTTGGTGTAGTGGTTAAGTGTGCAGACTCTAATCTGGGACAACCGTTTGATTCCCCACTTCTCCGCTTGCAGCTGCTGGATGACCTTGGGCAAGCCATAGTTCTGACAAGAGCTGTCCTTGAATGGGCAGTTCTGGAAAGAGCTCTCTCAGCCCCACCTACCTCACAGGGTGTCTGTTGTGGGGAGGGGAAGGGAAAGGAGTTTGTAAGCCGCTCTGAGATTCTGAGTGAAGGGCGGGGTATAAGTCCAATCTCCTCCTCCTCCTCTTCTTCTTCTTCTTCTGGAGTAAGCCTAAACAGGTCTACTTAGAAGTGAGTCCCAAGTTATTCAATGGGTCTTACTCCCAAGACAGTATCCTTAGGATTGTAGCCTAAGGCAGCTTATCTACTGTTACCGATTTTCCTAATGCTTGTTTCACTTTTCCTACTCTATCGCTTTATACCATTGCCTTTTAATGTTCTGAACAACAACAAAAATGAAATACCTATGTTTTTGTTTCCACTCTGTTCTGAATCACAAGAATGGCTTGTTCAAAGTGTGTGTGTGTTTATGTAAAGAAAACTGTCATATAAACACGAGCTGCATGCACATAGGTTTGGATCTTTTGGCATCCTAGCCAATGCGAGTAGAGATACCCGAAGACCTAGAAGCAATTAGTTGTGCCAGTCTGGCTCATGTCCTGCTTCCTGGTCACAAGCAGTGAGCCAATCATCCAACAAGCTACACTCATTTGGATCTGTACAAGTACACCATTCCCTCATGAAGATAGTTTTCTTGTAGCTGTCACCCCCAGACTGCATTCATCCGTTGCCCCCCAATTTTAAAAGCTACCAATAGTAAAAAAAGGGCAATTTTTTTTAGTTGACTTACTATTTAAATATCTTAGCTGTCCTTCTGCTACTGCCCATGAATACAGCTAAACTTGCAATCACTTCTCAAATAAATCCTGTGACTGAGTAGATGTACAGAACAGTCAAAATGCAAGGGTCTTCATGTTAAAGCAGTCAGTTTAATGACCTAAATAACCATGATCTGGGGAGATGCTTCCATCTGTAACTGAGCGAGTGGATGTGTTCACGCCAATGTTCCCCAAATGCCTGCAAGCAAGGGAGGTAACAGTGGTCTGCATCTTCCCATCTTGAAACCCTCTGTAACTTTTTTTTTTCCAGGTGCAAATCTCATGAACAAGAGCTGTGATTATCTTAAGCTTAATGCAGCAGATGTACAACTGACACATGCTTAAAAAAAAGAAGACTGGATGTTGATCCCTAGTTTTGGCTGTGTTCCACTGCCATGCTCAATCCATCCCTGGGGCCACCTCGCGCCCAAGAGGTGGAGGTTACTTTCAAATGGGGACCAACCCAGGAGAACCATCCCCCCTCAAAACTGGGCACAGAGATCACATGGATCCTAATCCCCCGCTGGGCACACGAGCTATGCTGTCGGAACCGTTGTGACACCACTCACGGCCGAGGACTCCCCCCCACCCAACATTATTTGGATCGGTCCATGGCTACCAAATATCGCATCAGGGTATGACACTGCAGAAAAGGGTTTTTTAATCTTCATGCTTGCAACAGCCTTGTGTGGGAAGCTCTTATGTTAAGCCCATTTTGCGGATGATGCAACTGAGCCAAGTCCCCCACAGTTGCCAGGGCTGTGCACAGGCTTGAATCCAAGCTGGGCCCCTTTCTCCGCTGCCTCCAACAGTTGAAAAGGGAGGGACTGTAGGGGGAGCTGTTTTTTGGGGGGGAGGGCACTCTCAGTGTATATGTTGCTGGCTGAATTCAGAAGTAGGAGAACCCTGTGTGTATGGCTCAGTGGAAGAACTTCTGCTTTGCATTCAGAAAGTCCCAGGTTCAATCCCTGGCATCTCCAGTTAAAAAGACCAAGCAGCAGGTGATGGGAAGACCTCTGCCTGAGATCCCTGGAGAGCCGCCGCCAGTCTGAACAGACGATACCGACCTGGATGCAGGCCCGTAGCCAAGATTTTGTGGCTTGTGGGGCAATTTCCCCCCCTTGATGGGGCTGATGTTCTCAGTGCAGAAAGAAAAGCCATGTAGCCAATAGAAAGCTGTTCCCAGGATAGATCTCTAAATTGCAAGCTGTCAACCACTTTAGATGACAGTTCTCAGCTGCTGCAAGTTAATCGCTTCTGCCAGCCCTAAGCACCCGTCCTGATAACAAGCCCTCAGAAACAACCACTGTGCTGTAGTCAAGTCATTTGTTTCTAATAAATAACTGTAGTGGGGCTTTGCCTATCTTTGAGAACCAAAGCGGCATCCCATCTCTATCTCTTCCAGTCACTTTTAATGTGTTTCAGTTGGCTCTGTTGAAACTGGTTTGAAATCTCTACGTCAGAAGCATTAAGACAGTCTCTATCATTTTCATGCTGGTGGTGATGACTTCTATAATCAAGAAAGCTAACGCTTAGACAGAAAAGACTCTCTTAAAGGAGACCAGTTTCTTGACACAGAGTTAGAAGGGATCCTAGAGGTCACTTACTCCAACCCCCTTGCTCAGCACAGTCAACTACAGCACCCCACTCTGCTTAAAGGAGCGCACACCTTTAAAAATCTTTTTAGACAATTTAAAAAAAAAAATTACAGGAGAAATTCTTGTGGGGCTGTGCCTTCAAGAAAGGGGGCGAGGCCCCAAAAGCCCCACGGTAGCTATGGGCCTGCCTGGATGGACCAAGGCCTGATTCAGTATAACAAAGCTTCCTTTGTTCAAGAAGTCCTTACTTGTGAGGTGGAAGATCATTCAATTCACCCTTCTAGTAACAATGCGGAAGCACTGATGAAGCTTACCACAGCCTGAAAATTGTGCCACCCCCTTCTAATATAATATAGTCATGTCTTTGCCTATCCTTTATTAACCTTTCTGTGACTCTGTTTTTCCCTCCCTTCCCTTCTTCTTTTTTTTTTTTTAATTTCCAAACTTAGCTTCTCTTAATCAATTGTGAACTGCGCACGGGGTCAAGGGAACCTACTTCCTTCACTGATAGCTTCCAGTGCTTCTACTCTCGGGGATAAAAATGTTTTAAATGGAGTTATATCCTAGGAAAATCAATATGTGATTACTGCAAAGATTTGTATTGATTCGCCTGTTGCATTGCAAAAAGAGCTCCAGAAGAAAAGAAATGCACAGACAGACCGACAATACGAAGGATGTACTTTCCTGCTCTTTTCTACTTCCCGGGATCGGGAGGGAAAGAAATGTTTTCGGCAAGTCGGAGAAGGCTGGAACTTCATTTAATAAGCCAAACTTTTCTTCATCCCGTTCAATCCACCTGTGTGTTTTCTGGGATATGATTTTATCATCCCTCCGGGCGGTTCTTTTAGAAAGCCTGGCATTCCTGTCTTCGTTCAGGCCCTCGGAAGCAACCGCTGTGCCGTAATCAAGTCATTTGTCTCTAATAAATAACTGTAGCAGGGCTTTGCCTATCTCTGAGAACCAAAGCAGCATCCCATATCTATCTCTTCCGGCCACTTTTAATGTATTTCATTTGGCTTTGTTGAAACTGGTTTGAATTCTCTACGGCAGAAGTGTTAAGACAGCCTCAATCATTTTCACGTTTGGTTTTGGTTTGGGTGTTCTTCCAGAAACTGTCTTGGGAGGGGGGGAATATATCGGGGTTGGTCACACCAGAAATGTGTGATGTCACCTCCAGGTCACACCAGAAATGACATCACTGGATTGCTACTGATGTCACGAGACTGCCTATGAGGGCTTCTCAGGGCTGGCAACTCTACCAACAGCTCTTCCACAGTGTTTCAGGAGCTGGCTGGCAAGCATGCAGGTTCAGGAGCCGAGGATGGGCATAAACCATGCCGGCTACCTTCTCCCATGCCATGGTTACCAGAAGCTCCGTTCACACCTCAGGGGCCCGGCTGAGTCGCTTGTTTCAAGAACCTGTCCTACACACTAAGCAAAATGGTCCGGCGTGCTGTTGTCCGGTACATGATCTGCAGATCACCAAGATGGGGGGTGAATAATCTTTTCAACCAGAAAAAAAACATATAGGTATGAACACTAAGGCAGCATGTGGTCTGCCACTTTGCACACACCACAGCTGCAGAGGTACATTTCCAACATGTCGGTGGAGCTGAGAGATTTCAGCATGCCCAAAGCGCAATGTAGGTTTGGACCAAATGTTTACCCCTTCCTCCACTCCACTACAATGGTTCATGTTTGGTGTAGAGGTTAGGAGCATGGACTCATATCTGGGAGAACCAGGTCTGATTCCCCACTTCTCCACAAGTAGCTGCTGGCATGACCTTGGGTCAGTCACCGTTCTCTCAGAGCTGTTCTCTCAAGGGCAGTTCTCCAGAGAGCTCTCTCAGCCCCACCTACCTCACAGGGTGTCTGTCATGGGAAGGGGAAGGGAAAGGGATTGTAAGCCACTCGGAGACTCCTTCGGGTAGTGAGGGGAGGGGTATAAATCCAATCTCTTTCTCTTTCTCTTCCTCCTCCTCCTCTTATTCTTTTCAAATGCACTGTTAAATTCCACAGGCCCAATCAGTAGTGTGTGGCAGAATCTTTCAGCTACTTCCTTAAGTGTACTTGCTTCATCCTCCCCACCAATATTTTATCCTTCTCTAAAAACATAAGAGAAGCCCATGTTGGATCAGGCCAATGGCCCATCCAGTCCAACACTCCGTCACACAGTGGCCAAAAATACCAGGTCCCATCAGGAGGTCCAGCAGTGGAGTCAGGACACTAGAAGCCCTCCCACTGTTGCCCCCCTCCAAGCACCAAGAATACAGAGCATCACTCGCCCCAGACCGAGAGTTCCTATCTGTACCTTGTGTTCCAGCTCATACCCTGGTGGTAGCCCACATGAAGGAGACAAGCAGCTTTGATGTTCTTCCTGTCCACAGATCAAAAAGTGTATGTGTCAGGTGGTCACAACACTTGATCATGGGGCAGTCCAATATACGAAGCTGCCTTAGACTCAGTGAAATCACTAGTCCATCTAGACTGATAAGACTTCTCTGATGGCAGTAGCTCTCCAGGGTCTCATCTAGAAAAAGGACTTTTCCGACACCTGGTTCCAGAGATCTGGAGGTTCGGGGTTTGAATCTGGAACTTTCTAGATACAAAACCATATGCCTCTGCTGCAAAACTCTGAACTCCAGTCTTGTTTGTGATTTTTTTTTTTTGGCCCTCATCCAGGATAAAAAGATCATGAATAATGTCTCCATGTAAGCAAGTGCCATTACGGGGGAGCACCTCGATCACTTGGGCAAGGTAAAGGCACAGGACTGTGAAGCTCGTTGGGTGACCTTGAACCAGTCACCGCCTATACTACTTTGCAGGGTGGTCAGGGGCCTGGAGACCAAGCCTTGTGAGGAAAGGCTGAGGGACTTGGGAATGTTTGGTTTGGAGAAGAGGAGGTCGAGGGGGACACGGTTGCTCTCTTGAAGCACCTGAAAGGGCTGTCGCTTAGAGGAGGGCAGGGAGCCATTCCTGTTGGCAGCAGAGGAGAGGACTCGCAAGAATGGGTTTAAATTAAGGGTGGGGAGGTACCGGTTGGGTATTCGGGAAAAATCTTTTTAACAGTCAGAGTTGTGCAATGGTAGAGCTGCCTAGGGGGGCGGTGAGCTCCCCCTCCCTGGCAGTCTTTAAGCAGCGGCCGGGCAAACCCTTCTCAGGCATGCTCCAGGCTGATCCTGCATTGAGCAGGGGGTTGGACTAGATGGCCTCTATGGCCCCTCCCAACTCTGTGTGATTCTATGATTGCAGGGTTGTTGTGAGGATAGATAGAGTGGAGAATGAGATATGCTGCTATGAGTTCATTGCTTTGGAGCCAGGGGATGCTTTAGTGATGGGTTCTACTGCGCATGCGTTATTTGGGGCCTTTTTTGGTCTTCTCCCCGCTTAACACTTCTCATGTTCCGCTCGCTGTCTCACTGTTCCCTCCGGCATGCGTTGCTCATGCCAAGGATTCATCTCTGCAAGTCTAAAAGCAACAAAAACAGGAATGGCCAAATTTAGACTAAAATGACTTTTTTTGGTGGGGCGGGGAGAAGGGGGTCTAGAAAATGGCATTTCTACCGTCACATTTCGTACATGTCTAATTCCACCTACTCCGATCGGGAGCCACTGTTTGCCACACCCAAAAAAGGACGCATCCACTTCTTCCTCTCCCGTCCAATCTCATCACATTATTTCAGATGCAATTTTAAATGCGGGGAGCTCCAATCAGGGCAACGCGTTTTTGCATTTCTGTTCCATCAGCCGGCCGATCCCATTACGTTAAACGTGTAATATAGAAGCAATAAGCAGAAATCTCATTTTTACACAGTCGGCATTATAGCCTTCCCTCGTCTGATCGGTGAATAAAAAGAAGCCGTCACAGCGTTCCCCCATTCAGGAACGCTAAATTCCTCGACGTGCAAACGGTATATTTTATTAAATAAACACAAACTAGGATATAATGGCATGCATTTGTTTTCATTACAAGGAGTAATGCAATATTTCTCCAAGGCTTGCTACATTAGCATGTCTCTCCATGTTCCAAATGCCTTTGAACTTCCTGAAAGGGGGGGGGAAGCTACATCTGTTAGCTCCCTTGTATACAGCTGAAAGTTACCGAGCGAATTAAGTTTTAATACAAATTGCTTTGTTCGCTATTAAGATTGATGTCGGACACGGCGTACTGTAAGTTGCAAAACTTGGAATTACAGTTCCCCGCAATTATCTCTGCTTGTTAATAGCACAAGATAGTATGTCACTTTCAACCGAGTGTATAATTTATCATTTTCTTTTCTTGCCCCCCTTCCCTTCCTCCCCCCCCCTTCGCTTTCTCCCCTCCCCTTCTTTTCCCCATGAACTCTTGTGGTATTTCCAAATGTATAATCTTGTTGTATTTATTTCCCAGCGGCCCAACAAAACGAACACAAGTGCTGACTAGAACAAACTAAAAAGCAGTGCTATTGACAAGCCGTCACTTGTGCGGTAATGAACACCCTGCCTCGACTTTCACCTCGCCAAGCTAACAGCTTTAATTTATGAATAAAGCTAACGGGGAGACAACCTCCAGTTTTATGATACCCTCAGTGCTGTTTCAAATAAAGTAATTAGAAGGTCAAGATACAGGGCTGGAGAGCCACATATAAATGCAACCTTTCTGAGCTGGCTTCCCCCCCCCCCGCCCTCCTTTTTCTACTTGGGGGGAAAAAAAATCTCAGCCGGTCAAAGAACGTTTTTATCCGTCCTTCTTTAGCAAAGCGGTGTGAGTCAGTTCTTTACCACCGTAGCCAATCCAAACCAGCGACAGTTCCATTGCTTTGTTTATTAATGCTCTCCATGTGCTATGTAGCTGAGTATCCTTAATGCGCATACGGGTCTCCAGGTTCTCTGCCCATAGTGTGATAGCTGATAGAGGTAGAGAGGGCTCACTAAAAATGTATATTTACAAAAGCAATCAAGTCGCTCTTTCTCGCTCATTAGCAAAGAGTGCTTCCAACATAAAGAACCCCCTTTGAGACGACGACTGCGCTTGAGTTAGATTGAAATGCAACCTCTAGATCGTGAGTCCCCCAACCCTTGTCACCGCCATGGGCATTTTTGGAATTTCAAAAAATGATACCGAATGTCGCCACAAAACACCCACCACAGGGGTGGGGAGCAATCACAAAATGGCTGCCGAGGGGGCAACAATCACAAACTTTGTGGAAGTTAAAAAAAACCCAAAACCATTGCCAAGTTCCAAGTGAAGCAGTGTAGTGCATACTCGCTCTCCCCATTTCCCACAAACATTGTTAGGCATGTTCTATATAGCAGAGAACCTTTGCTGCGATCTCATCTGCTGGAGATTTCTCCCCTGAGGATTTCTATTTTAGCTTCTTGATTTTATATTAAGGAAGTTGCATTTGGGCTGCTATGATATGATTATGTGACACGCGCTTTACGGAGTCCTTATTCTCTCTCAGCCACCTTGGAATGGCGCTGGTCAGAAGAAAGGTGGGCTACAGACTTGGTTTTATTTAATAAAGTCATCCAAAACAGCGAATCAAGCCGATAAATGGGGTATAAAATCTTCAAAGAATAAAAGAAGCGAAATGTCACTTATACCCAGACTAGAGCGGCAGAAATAAAATGCTTCAAGTTTGGGAGGGACAAAACTACCCATTAAATTGACCCCAGAAAAAGAAAACATTATCAGCAGACACCTAAAAGACAGAAGATATGGTCACACACAAAAACTATATGAAGGGGTGGATGTTGTGACTCCTTTCCATTAGCAAAGAGTCTTGAAAGTGAAGGGAATCTTTCTTCCTCCACAGCAAAACTCCTAATTTAGTGGAAGAGATTTGGAGGATCCATTCAGATATATTTATTTACTTGGTGCCCCTGACTGCTAATATAATTGGGAAGGAAGAATAAGGTCTCTCTCTCCATCTTTGCTACACCACACATAATTTTATAAAGCTCTGTTGTGTTCTCCTTTTTACACCTGTCTTGAGAGGCACAGCTAACCCTACAGCATTTTATAAGAAATCTGTGATGTCTCGCCTGCCCCCAACTGAATTATTACCCAAAGCCTGGTGCCTACATTTGGCTCTAGAAAGGGCTAACACTGATGGACGTTTGATTGAGAACTGGTTGATTTGAAAGGGATTTTGTTTTGTTTTGTTTTAGGAAATTCCAATTACAGATAAGTAATATCCCTCTCTGGCTTCTTTAAGCTCTGTTTCATCCTTCTGTAATTTCGAGAGCCAAGCCTTCCCCCCCCCAACCCTTCCTTATTTCAACAGATATTTTGAGTGTGAGAATCACATGTCAAAACTTAGCCAAAGCCTTCATCGGGTTTTTGAAAACCTAAGTTAGAATTCTGTTTCTGAGAATAAACGGATCCGGATCAGACAGATTTCTCTACCAGCGAGCTTTCCTTTCTGGATGAGAGTTCACAAGCTGTGTCTTTAATCATATTTTTGTTGATTATTTATTAGTTTCTGAGGGAAATCAAAGGATGGACAACCTAAAATATGTCTTCCATAAAATATTTCCTGAATCACAAGCTGTAGTAAAGAATTTATAGGATGTATCTTTCATGTGCCGATATGACCTGATTGAGAGATAAAATATATGTCCTCGGCATGCAGGCAACATGCAAATTGAAGAATGCCCCAGAATGGAACCCTATATCATGAATTTCTGACTGGTGTAGACGGTAGTCTAATGCTACCTGAGGAGGTAACTCTACTGGGGCTTCCCTGAAAGACTAAGCAGGGAGAACTTTCACCCTTTCAGAGGGAACCTGCACCCAGTCAGTTGATGCTAATTCCAAATGCAAAGAAGAGGGGAAAATATCTTCAGGCAAATCAAAAAGAAACAACGGCTAACTGGGAAGATCCCTGCCATGGGCTTGCAGAATATTTCCAACTGATCAGACACAATAGTAATAATGTCCCTATTCACTTGTTTAAATTTCCAGGCACTCCTCAAGACATGGCAGGTATACCACACGTATTTCGGAGGATTTTCAGTTTAGAAAAAGAAAAGGTGAGTAAGGGAGAGGAAGAAACACGACAGGTATTTATTTTATAAACCGCACTGTGTGGAGAAAGTGAACAGAGAGAACTTGGTCTCCTCTTCCAACAGAACTAGAACTCAGGGTCACCTGATGAAGTGGACAGCAAGTTAAAACATTAACTTCTTCATACAATGTGTGATTCACTTATGGAACTCTCTGCCACATGATGTGCCAACAACTGAAATGGTTTTAGATAAATTCATGGGGGATAGGCCCATCAACAATTAGCCGTGAGCACTAAATGGAACCTCCGGGTTCAGAGACAGTATACCTCTGAATACCAGTTGCAGGAGAAAGAAGAAGGGCGTCAACAGAGTGAGGTAAACACACACAATTTTTATTATTCCTCAGAACACCTGACTGGTCACTGTGGGGAAAAGGGTAGTGGTCTGAACCAGCCACCATCTTTGCTAGCGGTCAAACGACATGGCCACAATTGGACTTGAATTGGCAGAAAAGTCATGTCTCATCATAAAGACAATCAAGCACAATTCTGACATTGTATGCTTGGGTAGCTCAGCAGTCCACCATCTGCTTTGCATGCAGAAAGGCCCAGATTCAACCCCTGACATCTCCAGTTAACAACCCTCGGCTAGTAGGTGATATGAAAGACATGAGATTCTGGTGAGTCATTGGCAGTCAAAACAGACAATACTGATCTTGATATATCAGTGTTCTGATTTAGTATAAGACAGCTGCAGGTATTTTGGAAGTCAGTGAACTAAGAGCTTCTTTGTCAAATACACTCTAATGCAGAGCTTGACAAATCCCAGATGCCAGGTCACCGTGGCACCTAGAGATTTTACTCCAGCACCTAGTATTTTTAGCAATGATTTTACTGCAGTGCCTTTCTAAGAGAAGAACAAACCTTATTTATCACATTTTTTTGGGGGTAAGGCATAAAGATACACGTGAACGAAATTCTTTTCATGACTTGTTTATATGTTAACTTTACACCATTCAGTGGTCGCGGATGAATTCATTTCTCATCCAGTTGCTTTCTATACTGACTCTCACTCCAGTATTCAATTAAATGAAGCTTTGAAAGTAATAATGGAATTATCTGAGATAGTGGAGAAGTTAGGCTAGGGTTAGCGGTTGGCTCTTTGCTGAAGCGAATGTAGGCTGTTCCTCTATGTATTAATGTACAACACTTCTGTCATAGCTTTAATAAAATTACAAGGAACTGTGAAGGGGTTACAATTAGGTTTTGTGACAGCAATAATTAGAAAACATGGTAATTAATATACGACATTTGGAAGACTGATGAACAGGTCTGGCTCCTAAATCTCTGGATTGGTTCCTAGAGCCAAAGACAATTTGTCAAGGCCTGCTCTAACCAATACACCACACTACACTTTTGTCAGCCAACACCCTTCCCCTCTTATCAAAGGCCCAAGTTATCTATACTATTTATCTCACAGATGGTATAAGATGGGTAAGCTGGAATTCTGCCGTATCCTTTCAGCACAGCTTTTCATAAAATAAGTTCTAGAGAAAGACAGAGTGATTTACTGCCTTGAGTCACATTGATTTCAAACTGTTGGGGTTATTCCCTCCCCTTTTATTAAAAAAAATACCTGGTTGTTACTTAATTCCTAGGTGTGTACGGGAAGGAAACAAAGATAAATTTGTTCGCAAGTAAATCGGCGCCTCAGGTAAAAGCCCAGGTGTTCTTTCAACTGTATTGTGAGACTAATTTCTTCCTGGCCCTCCAGAAACCACCTGAAGATGTAGACCAGCTGGCCTATCTTCAAATCTTGCATACCAGCATCTTTCACTGAATCACAGAGTTCCTTGTATGCCCAGACATTCCTTTTCTACTTTAAGTCCCTTGACTAATGGCAGTTTGGTAAGAACGGGAATTGTAAAGGCTTCTGCTAAAGCCAACAGGGGCATTAAAACAGGGAGAAGAAGGAGAAGGAGAAGGAGAAGGAGAAGGAGAAGGAGAAGGAGAAGGAGAAGGAGAAGGAGAAGAAGAAGAAGAAGAAGAAGAAGAAGAAGAAGAAGAAGAAGAAGAAGAAGAAGAAGAAGAAGAAGAAGAAGAAGAAGAAGAAGAAGAAGAAGAAGAAGAAGAAGAGGAGGAGGAGGAAGAAGAAGAAGAGGAGGAGGAGGAGGAGGAGGAGGAGGAGGAGGAGGAGGAAGATGATGACAACGAAGAGGAGGAAGAAGAAGAGATGATGATTAGACTTATACCGCACTCTTGACTACCCAAGTCTCAGAGCGGCTTAAAAGAGGAAGAAGAGAAGGAGGAGGAGGACAGGGAACAACGAAGATTTGTCACTGAAATGTCCTTACTGGTTCAACTTTTCCTATTTCTGAGATACTTACAGCAGAGGAAACTAAGATTAACCTCTCTCTGGTAAAACTGGGAACTGTAATCTGTGAAGGTGAACTAGAGACCCTAATGAAACCCCCTCCACTCTCACCAGACTAGATTCCCCAAGATTCTTTGTGGGAAACCATGACAGACAACCGATGCAGAACTAAACAGTGTTTATAGTTCAGATATGCCTATTAAGTTCGTGCACCGCATGGCCACATGAAGAACGGCAGCTACCTGTAGATTCGTTGTCACAAAGTGATTGATAGACACTGTGGCATAATGGTTCGAGGGTCCAGCTAGGGTCTGAGAGACCTAGGTTCATATCCCCTCCAGCCTACTGTGAAGCTTGTTGGGTGAGCTTGTGCCACTCATATTCTTTCAGCCTAACCTATCTGACAGGCTTCTTGTGAGGATAAAATGAAGGAAAGGAGAGCAACACATCCCACTCTGAGCTCCTTGGAAGAAACAGAAAATGAAGTGCTGGAGGGGTGACATGATCGAGGTTTATAAGATTATGCGTGGGATAGAGCAGGTAGAGAAAGAAGTACTTTTCTCCCTTTCTCACAGTACAAGAACTAGTGGGCACTCCATGAAATTGCTGAGCAGTCAGGTTAAAATGGATTAAAGGAAGTACTTCTTCACCCAAAGAGTGATTAACAGATGGAATTCACTGCCACAGGAGGTGGTGGCAGCTACAAGCATGGATGGTTTCAAGAGGGAATTGGATAAACACATGGAGCAGAGGTCCATCAGTGGTTATTAGCCACAAGGTATAGGTAGGATCTCTGGGGCAAGTGAGGCACTGTATTCTTGGTGTTTGGGGGAGGGCAACAGTGGGAGGGCTTCTAGTGTCCTGGCCCCACTGCTGTACCTCCTGATGGCACCTGGTATTTGTGACCACTGTGTGACAGAGCGTTAGATTGGATGGGCCATTGGCCTGATTCAACACTGGCTTCTCTTATGTTTGTATCTATTTTGAGGGGTGGTTCAACTTCACTATAAGTAGGAACTTACAAACCCCACAAAAGTTTTTTTGCACAGAGAACCTGGGAGAAGATGTCTTTGGAAATCTGAAATGCTTTGGCCCGGGCGCCGATTTACCACCTCTTCTGCTGGGTACAAGAAAACTGGATTTCAGTGTGGCTTGTTTTTCCAGCCTAGCTGTGCAACCCTTTCTGTTCTGCTATATTTACGTCTCCATAAATCCTTTTTACAGATGGGGGCGGGGCGGGGGGGGAAATCCACACAAGCATGTTTTAATTATGTGATTCTCGTGATTATCTTTCTTATGTCATTATGTACAATTACTCTTATCAGGCTCAAAGACCACAACAATGCATCAAATTATATAACACAATTTTAATGAGCCGTCTATGACAGCAGGAACACCTCTCAAAGAGACGCACCTCACAGCTGAGAAGATAAACACGAGCAGTGCAATAACAGAAACACAGAATTGGAAGGGACCCCCAAAGTCATCTAGTCCAACCCCCTGCACAATGCAGGAAATTCACAAATACCTCTTCCTCCAAACCTGCAGTGACCCCCGTTCCACGCCCAGAAGATGACAAAAAACCTCCAGGATGGCTTCCTAACCCCAAAGTGGAAATCAGCATTTTCCTGGGTGTGTAAAAAAGGGCCACAAGAACTAAGCACTGAGGCAGCCCTTCCTGCCCCTCCCTTCTTGTGATCTGCCTGAGTTCACAGAACCCACATTGCTGTCAGGTGGCCATCTAACCTCTGTTTGAAAACCTCCAAAGGAGAGCCCACCACCTCCCAAGGAAGCCTGTTCCACTGAGGAACCGCTCTGTCAGGAAGTTCTTCCTAATGTTTAGCCGAAAACTCTTTTGATTTGATTTCAACCCGCTGGTTCATGTCCGACCTTCTGGGGCAACAGAAAACAACACACCATCCTCTCTATGACAGCCCTTCCAGTACTTGGAGATGGTTATCATGGCACCTCTCAGTCGTCTCCTCTCCAGGCTAAACATTCCCAGCTCCTTCAACCTTTCCTCATAGGACTTGGTCTCCAGACCCCTCACCGTCTTTGTAGCTCTCCTCTGGACACGTTCCAGCTTGTCTATATCCTTCTTAAATCGTGGTACCATTTTATAGCTGCAATTCTTCATCCAACCGTATTTTTTCCCTGATACAAGCATGCACAGGATCAAAGAGTGGTAAACTGAGACTAATCTATGACAAATGGTTGACCTTTTTGTGTTTCCAGTAGCACACAGTACAGTATAATTAAAACACATAAACATATCTGAGTATAGAGTACCTCAATTGTATGTGTTTGCTATGATTAACAACCACTTGGAAGAGGAGGAGGAGGAGGAGGAGGAAGAACAGGAAGTGGAAGAGGAGTTGGATTTATACCCCACCCTTCACTTGGAGTCTCAGAGCAGCTTACAATCTCCTTTCCCTTCCCCTCCCCACAACAGACACCCTGTGAGGTAGGTGGGACTGAGAGAGCTCTGAGAGAACTGTCCTTGAGAGAACAGCTCTGAGAGAACTGTGACTGACCCAACGTCACCCAGCTGACTGCATGTGGAGAAGTGGGGAATCAAACCTGGTTCTCCCGATTAGAGTCTGCCGCCCTTAGCCACTACACCAAACTGGCTCTCACATTTATCACAGATGGCTATGGCTATAATTATGTCATCCGGAGAGCTACCTTACAGGGTTGTTGTGAGGATGAAGTAGAGAAGGGGACAGCCACTGTGGGGTAGAGATTAAGAGTATTGGACTAGAAATAAAATAAAAATAATCTGGGGAGACCCAAGTTCAGATCCCCGCTCATGCCATGGAAGTTCGCTATATGACCTTGGGCCAGTCACACATTCAGCCTAACCTACCTCACAGGGTTGCTGTGAGGATAAAAATGGAGTAGAGAAGAACAATGTAAGCTGCTTTGGGTCCCCCCTGGGGGAAAAGACGGGGTACAAGTTAATTAAATAAATATAACTATGTCATCTAGAGTGTTACCTTATAGGGAGGTTTTCAAACAGAGGCCAGATGGCCATCTGACAGCAATGCAGATTCTGCAAACTTCGGCAGATCATGAGAGGGAGGGCAGGAAGGGCTGCCTCACAGCTCAGTTCTCGTGGCCCTTTCTTACACGCCCAGGGAAATGCTGATCGCCACTTTGGGGGCAGGAAGCAATTTTTCTCCAAGACATTTGGCCAGGGATCCCGGAGGTTTTTTGTCATCTTGTGGGCATGGAACAGGGGTCACAATGTGTGTATGGGGGGAAGGTGTTTGTAAATTCTTTGCACTGTGCAGGGGGTTGGACTAGATGACCCTACAGGGGTTGGACTAGATGACCCTACAGGTCCCCTCCAACTCTATGATTCTAGAGTCATCGTGCGGATGGAGGGGAGGACGGGAGAGCAGCGTATGTCACTCTAGCTTCTTGGAGGAAGAGCAGGATAAATATGTGATGGGGCGGAGGGATCGACAGACAGACAGACAGACAGATAATAGACAGACAGACATGGAATTTCAAGCTTCAATACAAATATTTCCCTCGGGACAGAAGATTCACAAAACTTGGGTGACCCAAAACCAACAGGAGCAGCCGCCTAATACCGTTTACCGGGACCGACCGAGTGAAACATAAGCCAGCACGCATTGGACATTATTTGTGCCGTGACCCTTCCCACAACCCGCTAGGAGCAAGGGCTTATCTCCCGGTCACATTCCGAGCTGACCCCTGACTCCTCCCCTCATCACAAAAGTTCAAATCCCAGTTTAGTCAACTCCAGCTTTTCTTTTCTTTTTTTTTTTTTAAAAAAATGCAATTCCCAATGACCACGCCGCAATTTTGCAACCTTTAGCCAAACCAATTAGCTCCTAAGCCCGTGATTGCTTCTTCCAGAAGGGCTGCTAGCTCTACGACAATATTGTGCTCCGGCAGCCTTAGATGAGAAGCAGATGCAGGGAGCCAACTTAATTTGATTAGGAAGAGAGATGCCTTTGGAACACATGTCGAAATGTGGGGACTGTGGCTCTTTTAACACCGGGGGGACTATTTCTTTCTTTTTTTAAAAAAAAAATTCTCCTTGCAAGTCTTCCCCCTGAGACACCTAGGTTTGGATAGCAGAAAATGAATCCACTTGTCCATAATCACTGGGAATTGGCCAGAAAGAAGAAGATGAAGAACAAATGTCCGAGGATCTGCAAAGGTTGCGGGAGCCGATCCTGTTTCGATTACAGGAAGTGCGGCCAGGTTCAACTACCTGGGCCTACAAGCGGCATCTTTCTCGTAATGAAAACTCGGGACGGAACTCAGAAATGTGCATAAGAACATAAGAACATAAGAGAAGCCAATGTTGAATCAGGCCAATGGCCCATCTAGTCCAACACTCTGTCACACAGCGGCCAAAATATACCAGTTGCCATCAGGAGGTCCAGCAGCGGGGCCAGGACACTAGAAGCCCTCCCACTGCTGCCCCCTCCAGCACCAAGAAGAGAGTGCATCACCTGCCCCAGACTGAGAGTTCCCATCTATACCCTGTGGCTAATAGCCACTGATGGACTTCTGCTCCATATGTTTATCTAATTCCCTCTTGAAACTGTCCATGCTTGCAGCTGCCACCACCTCCTGTGGCAGTGAATTCCATATGTTAATCACTCTTTGGGTGAAGAAGTATTTCCTTTTATCTGTTCTAACCCGACTGCTCAGCAATTTCATAGAGTGCCCACGAGTTCTTGTATTGTGAGAAAGGGAGAAAAGTACCTCTTTCTCTACCTGTTCTATCCCATGCATAATCTTATAAACCTCGATCATGTCACCTCTCAGCCATCGTTTCTCCAAGCTAAAGAGCCCCAAGCATTTTAACCTTTCTTCATAGGGAAGGTGTTCCAACCCTTTTATCATTCTAGTTGCCCTTCTCTGCACTTTTTCCAATGCTATAATATCCTTTTTGAGATGTGGTGACCAGAACTGTACACAGTATTCCAAATGAGGTCGCACCAATGATTTATACAGGGGCATGATGATGCATGGCTGCTGTTACTTGATCGACGTCTGGCGTTCATGAATGGGGGCACAATTTGTTCAGTAATGTGGCTGTTCGGCTTAGGGGTGTCTGCTTCCGGGTGGGACCCGGGGATCTCTTGGAATTACAGCTCAACTCTGGACCCGAGAGATCAGCTCCCCTGGAGAAAATAGATGCTTTTGGAGGGTGGACTCCATGGCACTGTACCCAATGAGGTCCCTGTCCCCCCAGGCTCCACTCCCAAATCTTCAGGAGTTTCCCAACCTGGAATTGGCAACTGTGTCCTCTGTCCCCTGCTGGTGGCCGGGGGGGGGGAGGAGACACACGATGACCTGGCAACCTGACTTCTACTGGTTAGTGGAGACTGAAGGATATTGCAAGCTGGAGAAAAGGCATGTACATCTATATACCCAGTGGATCACACTTTACGAGTTGGATCCAATGGCTCCCTTCTGCTAGATTAGGAGTCTTCTGCCAAATGAGAAGGCCTTCTTCCTATCACAGACAGAGACCTTATCTAGCGGAAAGGATCCAAGCTAAGAGCCAGTTCGGTGTGTTGGTTAAGTGGGCAGACTCTAATCTGGGAGAACCGGGTTTGATTCCCCACTCTTCCACTTGCACCTGGCTGGGTGACCTTGGGCAAGCCATAGTTCTGTCAGAGCTGTTCTAGAAAAAGAAGTTTCTGTCAGAGCTCTCCCAGCCCCGCCTAACTCACAGGGTGTCTATTGTCGGGAGGGGAAGGGAAAGGAGCTTGTAAGCTGCTCTGAGACTACGAGTGAAGGGCAGGGTATAAATCCAATCTCTTCTTCTTCTTCTTCTTCTTCTTCTTCTTCTTCTTCTTCTTCTTCTTCTTCTTCTTCTTCTTCTTCTTCTTCTTCTTCCTTTGTGGCCTCCCATCAAAGTACCAACCCAATTTAGATTCCAAGATCCGATAAGACCAGGCTACACCATGCTGCCTTTATTCCTATAAAAGGAAATACAACATTGTAAAAGAACTTTTTAAAAAAAGTATAGGTGAATATTTTAAAGTCGAATGCATGTTCCAGTTTCCTGGATAATGAAAATGTGTCGAATGTGGGTCTGATTCAGAACTTCTCTCTCTCTCTTTTCCTTTAAAAAAGGGCAGGTAGGAGGGAAAATTTTCCAGTTTCTTGAGCTCCCTGGTTGCATTTGGTCCGCTTTTATACCTTCCACTCTTGCTATCTGCCACTTCTTGAAAATTTATTATACTTTCATTAAACATTCCTAGCCGATTGGGGTTCAGAGGCAAGAATCTGTTTCAGGGCAATAATAATAATAACTTAATGGAGACCCTTGTTAATGAGGGATTAAGAAGGAGGCTTCTACTCTTTGTTTCTCCGTGTTTAAATCCATCCCAAGCGGCCATTACTGCCCTGCCAAGCAGGCGAGGAGGAAAGGAACCTTCAAACCCGCCTTTATTAACAGTGATCTGAAGATTTATGCGGCTGACATTAAAATAATCAATTAATGCAGTCATAATGCCCAGAGCTAGGCCAAGCTTGCAAGCTCAAAGAGGTCAACACCTAGACGACCTCCAAAGTATACCCAACATTTCGACCTAGCAGAAGCCAGTCAAGGGGAAGTTTCCTTTGAGTAGAAAAGGGGCTTATCGCCCGAGAGACAGGGGTGACGTTTCGTAACACTCGTCGCTACAGAATTAACATTTAGATGTTATGCTTTTTTCCTGCAGGGAAAAACGGACTCAAACGGTGCCATCCCAGAATGGATAATCCACAGGACGTTAAAAGAAAGCGCCTAGATTCCTGTCCCCTTCCCATCTCTTCTCAAATGGATCTTTTATTCCAGTGTGGCTATTTTCATGTCTGTTCTACAGAGGGAAATGTTATGTTGGGATCAATCTGAGCAGTCTGTTCCAGAAGTGACATCATCACATTGACAGTGTTGCCGAGGGACGTATTTGTGGGGGCGGGGTTTTCCCCGATGGCCAACTGGCCAGCAGAAGGCCAGAGCCTTCAAAACCATGGGATCCTCTGCCCCCGCCTGGGGTCTGCCAAGCCTAAAGCTGGGACCTTCTGCATGCGAAAATTGTGCTCCTTCATTGGTTCGGAGTCCTTCCGTAAATGGAACATGTATGAAGCTGCCTTATATCAAGTTAGGCCACTGGTCCATTGTCAGCATTGTGTACTCTGACTAGCCAAAGATCTTCAGGTTCACAGACAGGGGTTGCTTCCGAGCCAAGCTACTGGAGATCCATTCACTGGAGATGTCCAGACTTTACCTGGGACTACTTGCAGACAAAGTCCGTGCTCCAACACTGAGCTGCAACTTTAGCCAGTATTGCAGACACACAGGACCGCCAACTTCCATGTGGGACTTGGAGGGTATCTGGAACTACAAATGACATCCAAACTACAGGGATTAGTTCCCCTGGAGAAAATGGCTGATCTGGACGGTAGATTCTATGGCCGAGGTCTCAGGCATGGTGCCCACCAAAATCGCTATTTGGCACCCCACAAGTGGGAGGTGTCAGATGGCCTCGTGCTCAGCAGGGCTTCTGATTGGCCACTGGAGATCTGATTGGCTGGACATATTAGAATAATGTTGTTTCAGTGGCAGCTGCCACCATTGTACTGGGCTTTATTCTCTTGCTCTTCTTTCCTAGTTTATTATTTTTTTTGTAATCACCCCTCTTCTCCTCTGCACGAGAGCTTCCTCGATGTGGTTGGCTCCACCTCCCGGGCACAGCCATTTTGTAGTTGCACCCGTCACACTGGGTCAGACTCCTAAAGGTACTTGTGGGCTCAAAAACGTTGGGGACCAGGGTTCCCTCTAAGCTGAGTTAGTGTGAGCTAGCTCACAGTTTTTTAGCTCCTGGCTCACAGATTTTTGTCTTAGCTCAGGAAGGATGGCTCCAGAGCAAACTAATTTATGCAGTAGCCAAATTGCCTGCTCACAACTTTAATGCTGATAGCTCACAAAGTAGAATTTTTGCTCCAAAGACTCCGCAGCTTAGAGGGAGCCTTGGTTGCCAACCGTAATTCTGGACCTCCAAAGGAAGCTCACTGATACATCCTGATGTTATATTGGCCCCGGTAAGGTGATTTCACTTGCACTCTTAGGACCTAAACTGGAAGGTAAAGGTAAAGGTTTTCCTTGCTCGAAAGCCAGTCGAATCCAACTCTAGGGTTGTGGTGCTCATCTCCGTTTCAAAGCCGAAGAGCCAGCGCTGTCCGAAGACGTTTCTGTGGTCATGTGGCCGGCATGACTAAACACCAAGGCGCACGGAACGCTGTTACCTTCCCACCGAAGTGGTACCTATTTATCTACTTGCAATTTCTTGCTTTCGAACTGCTAGGTTGGCAGGAGCTGGAACTAGAGATGGGAGCTCACTTCGTCATGCGGCACTCTCGGGTCTCGAACTGCTGAACTACTGACCTTCCACAGCCTGCAGTTCAGCGTCTTAACCACTTGAGCCACTGCAGCTCCATGTAAACTGGAAGGTACATTCTGGCAATATTACTATCTCCAGTATTTGGAGATGCAGCCGTGGGTCCAGGGCATCAGCAAAAGTCAGTGTGCCCCTCCATGGAAGCAGTGTTCCCTCTAAGCTGAGTTAGCGTGAGCTAGCTCACCGTTTGTTAGCCTCCGGCTCACACATTTTCGTCTTCTCTCAGGAAGGATGGCTCTAGAGCTAACTAATTTACGTGGAAGCCAAATCGCTCGCTCACCACTTTGACGCCAGTAGCTCACAAAGTAGCATTTTTGCTCACAAGACTCCACAGCTTAGAGGGCGCATGGTTGGGGATCCCTGCTGTGTGCTACTATACCCCGCTGAAGTCTCTCCCCTCCCCAAACCCCACCCTCCCTAAGCTCCGCCCTGAAATCTACAGGAATTCCCCAACCCAGAGTTGGCAACCCTGTAGACAGCGAATGGCACCGTCTCATTGGGAGTTTCCCCATTCACAAAGCACATCAGCTGTGACTGCCACTAACTGGGCGCAAATCTCACAGCAGATTGTACTAAACAATGCAGCCGCCAGGTAGAGAGTCGAGCTGCAGCCATGCCGATTCTCATAATGAGGAAAATAATGATGTTTCTAGGCTGATATTGTTATCGCTTGGACTCCTGCTTCTCGAAATTCCCCTGCTTCTAATCCTACTTGCGGGGGGGGGGGATTTAAAAGGAAATGAAAAAAAGCATGTGTGTCGTTTCCTCCCCCCCTTTTGTTATCCTACGGCAAGAAACGGTACGCCAGCATTCGGTGGCCCATCTGAACCGAGCGTTGGAATAAAACAAAGTTTCCATCGCGCAGAGTTCGGATTGCTCCAAACTAAACCGGTGGATTTACCTATTTGAAGGGCTTTGCCTTTCAACTCTGAAAGGAGGGAGAATTATGAGACTGGAGTTATTCATTGAGAGCTATCTGTCCTGGCTCTTAATCAAAGGGATTAGGACTTGGAAAGGAAAAAAGGCCTACAGGTGAACCTCCAGGAAGCATACCAAACAGTTATCAAAAACATACAAGTTCAAAGCAGCTCAATTTTCATATGTTAAAAGTATGCGGATGATGCCCGGGGCTTGTTTCTAGGTAAAGAGCCACGTTAAAAAAAGCTGTTTGTACTTGCATACTTAACAGACAAGGGAAGGGAACGGCAAGCAGAGGAGAACTGTTTAGGATCCACCTCGCCCGCTCTGAGCGCAATAAATCAGACGCGTTCCATCAGCCCAACATGACTGGTTACCACGTCCAAGTTTCACCTGCCCTCTCCCCGACTCTAGCACTCGCAAGAGATACTCATTTACCTCATCGACAACCTGGGCTGTCAAAACACACGGGCAAAGATGTTATATGTTGGAAGACGGGGTGGGGGGGAAGAATAAGCCCTTTTCCATAATTGTTCATCAATCATGTAGCCGAAGCCGGGTTTCTCGTCCAAATGCTATCTTTTAATTGCAGGCTTGTTTAACAGTTTTATTGTGTGCACGCACACACACACACTGGAGTTGCCAACTCCAGGCTGGGAAATTCCTGGAGATTTGGGCATTGAGCCTGAGAACGGGACAAAACTCAGTGGGGTAAAATGCTAAAGTCCAGCTTCCAAAGCAGCCATTTCCTGCCTTTTGTGAAGTAGGCTAAGTGAAAAGAGTGATGTATTAGGACAAGAGAGTGGGGGGGGTCACTGGGGGAGTGGGGATGGAGGTAACTGTGAACTTCCTGCATTGTCCAAAGGGGTTGGACTAGATGACCCTTGGGGATCCCTTCCAGATCTTTCTAAGCAGAAATCTCTACACAGTATGTACTAGTTTGCTGTAGTGGTTAAGTGCGCGGACTCTAATCTGGGAGAACCGGGTTTGATTCCCCACTCCTTCATTTGCACCTGGCTGGATGACCCTGGGCAAGCCGTAGTTCTGATAAGAGCTGTTCGAAAAAGAGCAGTTTCTGTCAGAGCTCTCTCTCAGCCCCACCTACCTCACAGGGTGCCTGTTGTGGGGAGGGGAAGGGAAAGGAGTTTGTAAACCGCACTGAGACTCTTTTGGGTAGTGAATGGCAGGGTATAAATCCAATCTCTTCTCTCTTCTTCTTCTTCTTCTAGTCATCATCACGCACATTCTCTCTCTCTCTTCCTAAATTCACTGGCTTGTTGTGGGGATAAAAAGGAGGGGGTGATAAGAGATACGGTTGCTAACTCTGGATTGGGGAGATTGCTCTGCGAGATTTTCATCGGAAGGTCGTAGTTACCCATGTCTGTGGGACTCAGAGGAGGAGGAAACGAAGAAGAGATTGGGTTATACCCTGCCCTTCACTTGGAGTCTCAGAGCAGCTTGCAATCTCCTTCCCTTCCTCTCCCCACAACAGACAACCCTTGACAGAATAGCTCTGAGAGAACTTGTGACTGACCCAAGATCACACCAGCAGCTGCATGTGGAGGCGTGGGGAATGACACCCGATTCTCCCATATTAGAGTCCGTACTCTTAACCACAACACCCAACTGGCTCTCTGAGAAACTTCAGATTTCACAATCTGCAGATGGGAAGCCAGCCACTGTTTCCCCGCCCCATGTCCTTTCCTTGTGAGTTGTCACATTCTAAGCTGCTTAACACTCTTCTGGGAAGTCATATGCCTCCCCCCCAAAAAAAACCCAAAAAACAAAAACTGCAAACCAACACTCCATCTAGAGTTGCCAACCAGCAGATCTGCTATAATTTCAGCCGATCTCCAGACTACTGGGAACAATTCCCCCGGAGGACACGGCCAGCTTTGAAGACAGCATCTACGGAAGCAGGCCCCAGTGTTTTTGAGCCTGCGGGAACCTTTGGAATTCTGACACGGTGTGGTAGGTGAAGCCACTAAATGGCTTCCAACAAAATGGCTGCCTTGGGAGGCAAAGGTGGTCACAAAATGGCTGCCGCGGCTTACCCTCACTCCCACAGTGGAGATCTTTGAGCTTGTGGAGGCAAGCTGCTGCCAAACCTATGTGTTTTTTTAAAAAAAATCTGTGCAACCAAACAAATCTCTGTGGCCCAGTGGTCTCATCTGCTTGGCATGCAGCAGGTCCCAGGTTCAATCCCTGGTGTCTCCATCCAGTCAAGTATCAGATCATAGGTGATGTGAAAGACCTCTGCCTGAGACCTTGGAGAGCTGCGGCCAGTCTGACTAGACAATACTGACCTGGATGGACCAATGGCCTGATTCAGCATAACGAAGCCTCATCTGCGCATGTGCACATGGTAATATAGTGGGGGTAAACTGCTTCAGAGCCAGCCTGGATCTCTGCATTGGCCGGAGCTTCAAGCATTGAATATTGAATAAATCGGCATGCAAAGAGAAGGAGGAGGAGGAGGAGGAGGAAGCCTTGATTTTTCCCGTTTAATCTTTAGAGGAATCCCCTAGCAGGAAAGCATGGGGATGGAAGTCAGGCATGCTACACAGAACTGCACCATCATGGAATGGGAGTCAAGTCTAAAACTGTAGTCAGCAATAAAACAAGATAAACCTCAAGTAATTCCAGGGATTCACTTGCTAACTCGTACGCGGTTAACGTCACGGCACGGGCGTGTGGGAAAGCCACACGTTCTGCCGTTCAGCTGCAGTGAGGGATGTAGAAACAAGACCCTTCAAGCGAGGCAGGAGATAAAAACGCCCGATAAGCACGGCTGCAGAGATACAGTTGCCTAACTTGGCCTAAAGGTGAAAGTCAGAGGCCGCTGCAAAAGCCATGGGTCATTTGAGGTCCCCGGCCTGTCCCGTGGGCCATGGCTCAGTGGCAGAACGCTTGCTTTGCATCCCAAGATCAATCCTGGGCATCTCCAGTTTATCAGATAGGTGTGCTGAGAAGGCTCTCAGCTAGACCTTAGGGAGATAGAATCATAGAATCATGGAGTTGGAAGGGGCCATATAGACCATTTCGTCCAAGCCCCTGCCCGATGCAGGACCAGCCTGCATACTGCCACTCGGAGCCAACGACTGGGCCGGATGGATCACTGGCTTGCCTCAAGATACAGTAAGCTTCATACATTCCATAGTTTCACAGGCCAGCGATTCCCACACAGAGCTAATGCACGAAATACTACTAATAATTCCTCAAACCTGTACTTGTTGTTATTTCCTTCAGTCCCTCAAGAAGCTAACATCAACCCTAAGAGGTTTACGTTGTGTTTTCCACGAACAGAACTGAAGGAAAGAGTAACTTCCTCACACTAACCCAGTCAGCTCCAGGCCGTGGTGGGATTTGGCTCCCGAATCCCGGCCTTCAAGACAGTAAACCAGCCCATTGACTTTCAAATTCTCTGTCTTTCTCTCTCTTACGCCTTCGTCTCTTTTGAAACCATGCGCCATTTAAATGAATTCATCTATGCAAATAGAAAATGATAGGGCTCCTTTCCCAGCCCCCAATTCCCCAGAAGAGAAAAGGAAAAGTATTCATGCCTCTTAATTACTCAAACATTGTCTCTTCTATTTGAAGCTATACTCATCAACGGAATAATTAACATATCATTTATTTTTATCATTGCTTCTCCCTTCTAAGAATTCCATTTTGTTGCTTTCAAATTTAAACAAATTCTGGGTATACATTGGGGGGGGGGTCCCTCTGCCCCCTTTTTCCAAAAGAAGGAATATCTGTTCTGTGATTGCTAGCATTTTGGAAGGGGTGGGCTTGGTGGAGGTTGCCCAAAAGAAAATATGGCTTTAATAGACGGTTACATCTGCATGGTATTACATGCATGTAAAACAGATGTAACCTTAATTACATTTTCATTTAAATTGCTAAATAGCTACTTCAGTATTTTTTTTTACAAAAAAAAGCTAAAATAACATGCAAACAACAGTTACAGTAATAACAAGTGTACTTAGAACTAAATGGAATGGATCAAAGAGACAGCAGACAGAATTTGAGCTGGTCTTTGAAAAAGATACAGTAACACAACAATGCCGTATTGATTTACTCAGTAATTTAACATCTCGGCAGCCCAGCCAGAAGACACGGTTAGTTTTAGCAGAGACACATGGAGGTAAATCCGTCGAGTTTATATAAAGACTCTGGGTCGTGGGGAGATTAGATGTACTCTACAGGAGATTATGTAGCAAAACCCCAAATTGGAAATTAGAATGCTAATGCAATACAATCAAGATGATTACAGTTTGAGTAATGTCACAATCCTTATAGCAGCTAAGGCCTTCCTTTCCAATTTCTTTTCATGTTTCCCTACCAAATGCTAAGTGTACATTCCAAGCTCAGGTTATAGGAGGTCATCCCTTTGACGCCTGCTACCATTATAGAGCTCTTCACTCCCACCCCAAACGTTTGCAGCCTTCTGCGAAGATCTGGTTCCCACAAGTGCTCGTTTGTGTTCACACACACCCCAGCCGCAGGGGAGATCAACACATCAGACACTGTGTTGCGATAGTGTTGCGATACTTTTGCACGGACTGCCACGGTGACTGGGATTAGACTGCGCCATGGACAAAGAAAGCAAAGGAGACGAAGAGCAAAGATGAACAGAATTTGTGGCAGGGTACGAGCTTTCATGAGCCGCTCACGGAAGTATATACCCTGCCACAATTTTTTTTCGGTCTTTTAAGGGGCTATTGGACTCTTGCTCTTTTCTATGGACGGGCTAACGTGGCCACGCATCTGGATCTAAGAGTAAAGATGAAAGCAAATGGTGGGGAAAAGGACAACACTGAAACAAGGTAAACCTTTTTGCAAGGCCTAAGGACATAAGAAGAGCCCTGCTGGACCACATTGGTGGTCCATCTGGACAAGCACACTGCCTTGCACAGTGGCCAACCAGTTTGCTTGAGGACAACAAACAACATAGGAAGGACGTAAGAGAAGCCAGTGTTGGATCAGGCCAAAGGTCCCATCCAGTCCAACACTCTGTCGTACAGTGGCCAAAAATGCCAGGGGCCACCAGGTGCATAGAGCTGCCAACCTCCAGACGGTGGCTGGAAATATCCTGGGATTACAGTTCATCTCCAGCCAACAGAAATCAGTTCGTCTGGAGAAAATGGCCGCCTTGGAAGGTGGACTATATGGCATCAGGGCTATTTTGGGGCAGGAACGCACAGGAACAGCGTTCCGGCTGGCTTCTGAGTTGGCCATGCCCACGCCTACAGCCAAAACCTCTGCGCATCTGTGGCTACAGAGGGAAGGCCTGGAGAGCGACCCCCCCCCGGTGACTCCGAAGCGGGAGGGCCAGAGGGGGTCCTGGAAAGATCAGGGAGGCATTTAAAGGCTGGCTTGCCCAGGCTCCCCGATGCTGTCCAAGGGCCGGCTTGCCCAGGCTCCCCACAGCTGTGGGGCACCCGGGAAAGCCAAGGGAAGTCATGGGGTGTGGCCTGATATGCTAACAGGCTGTGCTGTCAGGGGTGTGGCCTATTATGCTAATTAGTTCCTGTTGAGCTTTCTTTACAAAAAAAGCCCTGTATGGCATTATACCACACTGAAGTCCCTCCTCTACCCAAACCCCACCCTCCTCAGACTCCACCCCCCAAATGTCCAGGTATTTCCCAACACGGAGCGGCCAACTTTAGACATGTAGGCCAAGAGCTTCCCCAACATTGCTTTCTAGCATCGCCTAGGTGGAGATTTCCTATACTTCCCACGGCTAGTAGCCGCTGATGTATCTGTCCTCTATGAATCAGTCTAACCTCCTATGCTCATGGCCATAGCTACTTTCACTGGCAGTTAACTCTACAACACAATTCCTCACTGAGTAAAGGAGTATTTCCTCTTGTCCATCCTGAACCTACTGCCCAACAACTTTGCTGAGTGCCCCCAAGTTTTAGCATAATGGAGAAGAAGAAGAAGAAGAAGAAGAAGAAGAAGAAGAAGAAGAAGAAGAAGAAGAAGAAGAAGAAGAGGAGGAGGAGGAAGAGGAGGAAGAGGAGGAAGAAGAAGAGGAGGAAGAGGAGGAAGAAGAAGAGGAGGAGGAGGAGGAAGAAGAAGAGGAGGAGGAGGAAGAAGAAGAGGAAGAGGAGGAAGAAGAAGAGGAAGAGGAGGAGGAGATTGGATTTATACCCCGCCCTTCACTACCCAAAGGTGTCTCAGAGCGGCTTACAAACTCCTTTCCCTTCCCCTCCCCACAACAGACACCCTGTGAGGGAGGTGGGGCTGAGAGAGCTCTTGATAGAAACTGCTCTTTTTCAAGAACAGCTCTTGTCAGAACTACGGCTTGGCCAAGGTCATCCAGCCAGGTGCAAGTGGAGGAGTGGGAATCAAACCCGGTTCTCCCAGATTAGAGTCCGTGCACTTAACCACTACACCAAACTAGCTAATGGGGGAGGGATATCTCTATCATATCGGCAGGCACTGCCCAACCATTCCTTTGACTAAAAGTACTGCTTTATCCTTGCCCATATTGAAAATATATATATATATATATATTACTATAAGGGGTGCACTAACTTGACGGGGAGATCCAATTTTGGTGGTCTCCAGTGTTCCCTCTAAGTTGGGTTAGTGTGCGCTAGCTCACAGTTTTTTAGCCACCAGCTCACACATTTTTGTCTTAGCTCAGGAAGGATGGCTCCAGAGCAAATTAATCGATGCAGTAGCCAAATCACTTGCTCACAAATTTAATGCTAGTAGCTCACAAAGTAGAATTCTTGCTCCCAAGATGCCACAGCTTAGAGGGAACATTGGTGGTCTCTCCCGTGGGGTTCCGGATAGGATAACCATCTTTCTGAAAACCCTCCACCTTCCGTGCAGATAAATCTCCTGCCCTGCTATTTATAGAACCAAAATTCTTATGATCTTTTGAAACAACAAGGAGCTCTGTGAGAGTGGATCTCTCCCCACCCCGGCTGGAAAAAAAAATTGGCAAAAGCAAGAGAGTCGTTACTTCATCATGAAAGACTCACTGTTTGCAGCGATAGACATGAAAACACCGTCCCTTCTGAAAGAGGAACAAATGCTCTGACCCTGTTTTGAAGCACCAGCTCACCCCGGTGTTTGCATCTTAAAATATTTATTTCCTTCATAAAATATCAATGTGCAGATCTCAGCCCTTCAGTGGCAAATATTCTTATTTTTCATATTAGCACAAGCCCTACGGAAACTCGAAGCTGCGAGGCGGAGGGAGGCTAACATTCTGGATTTAAAAAAAGAGGAAAGAAAAGATCGTTCCTATTTTAAAACGTTACTTAAAAAAAAAAATGAGTTGCTATTTTTGGAATCAGACGCCCGCTCACAAAAATCTTATACTGGAATAACTATGACAGATGGAGTTTGTAACAGGTAATCTTTAGACGTTATCTGCTGAAATCATGTCATGTCATTTGCCACTCGTTGGGAATTACTCACGGGGAACATTTTCATTTTAATTTCGAACGTTTCTTTAGCCCACCTTTCTCCCTCAAAAAGGACACCGGGTTTACCACAGTGTCTAAAATAGATTTACAGAAATCACAGACCAGTAACAGAACAATAAGCCAAGAAAAAAGAGAGAGAAGATTATTAATTCTAATCCAATGGAGCAGGTGCCTCCCTAACATTTTCAGGAAAGCCATTCCATCATATGAGAGAGAAGAAGAGGAGGAGGAAGGAGAAGGAGAAGGAGAAGGAGAAGAGGAGGAGGAGGAGGAGGAGGAGGAGGAGGAGAAGAAGAAGAAGAAGAAGAAGAAGAAGAAGAAGAAGAAGAAGAAGGAGAAGAAGAAGAAGAAGAAGAAGAAGAAGAAGAAGAAGAAGAAGAAGAAGAAGAAGAAGAAGAAGGAGGAGGAGGAGGAGGAGGAGGAGGAGGAGGAGGAGGAGGAGGAGGAGGAGGAGGAGGAGGAGGAGGAGGAGGAGAAAAAGAAGAAGAAGAAGGGGAGGAGGAGAAGAAGAAGAAGAGGAGGAGGAGGAGATTGGTTTTATACCCTGCCCTTCACTCAGAGTCTCAGAGCAGCTTACAAACTCCTTTCCCTTCCCCTCCCCACAGCAGACACCCTGTGAGGTAGGTGGGACTGAGAGAGCTCTGACAGAAACGGCTCTTTTTCAAGAACAGCTCTGACAGAACTATGGCTTACCCAAGGTCATCCAGCAGCTGTAAGTGGAGGAGTGGGGAAATCAAACCCGGTTCTCCCAGATTAGAGTCCATTCACTTAACCACTACACCAAACTGGGGCAATCCCCAGCATGGCCTATGGCTTCGGCCTGGCATGCAAAATGTCACAGGTTCAATCCCCGGCATCTCTAGTTGGAAGGATCAGGTTGTAGGTGATATGAAAGACCTCCACATGTCATATTGTATGCTGGTCTTAAGGCCGTAATAATAAAACTAAACTAAACTTGGCCTCTGCATGAAACCCTGGAGAGCTGCTGCCGGACTGAGCAGGCAATACTGACCATGATGGAACCAATGGTCTGATCCAGTATAAGGCAGCTTTGTGCGTGCCCTGCAAAAAAGTATCCTAGAGCCTGCTCCATCGCCTCTCCTCCTGTCCCCTCCCACACTTCGCCCTTATCCGTTTACAAGTTTCCTTCTCCTCTCTGTCCATCTCTGCTGCATTTATTTAGCATTACTTAGAAAATTTACATGCCCTCTCTCCAGAGTCCTGCTCGGGGAAGCTCTATTTTTTCTTCTTCAGAACATTATTGAGTTCACACTGCCTCCTTCTCCCCATTCTTCCTCTCGAGTCCCTCAGTCCTTTAACCACTTCTTTGAGATGTGCTAAAGCTGACGTCAGAGAGGCCGCCGTGCGGCTGATGGGCAGGGAAGGGAAGAACCAAAGTCGGGGAGCCTCCCGTAAAAGTCCAGTTAATAGCTACGGATTTAAGGGTAATGCGTATTTCCTAGGTTGGCTCTGTTTTGTTTTCATGAGGGATGGGCGTTGGGTTGGGTGCTTGGTCGAAACTACTTCCCCCAACGATAGCTATGAGAAGGAAAGGGGAGAAAGGAAACCTCACCACCCCGTGAGGAGTGAAAGTAAAAACAAGAAGATGTCTCTGCTTTTTAAAATGTAATTTAATATGGTTGATTGTCTTATTCGATTACCAGTTTTAAAACTACATACATCGCCCACAGCCCTATGATAGTAGGGATGGGGGAAGAAGGAGGAGGAGGAGGAGGAGGAGAATGGAATTCACTGCCACAGGAGGTGGTGGCAGCGACAAGCATGGACAGTTTCAAGAGGGAATTAGATAAACATATGGAGCAGAAGTCCATCAGTGGCTATCAGCCACAGGGTATAGATGGGAACTCTCAGTCTGGGGCAGGTGATGCACTCTATTCTTGGTGCTGGAGGGGGCAGCAGTGGGAGGGCTGCTAGTGTCCTGGCCCCACTGCTGGACCTCCTGATGGCACGTGGTATTTTTGGCCACTGTGTGACAGAGTGTTGGACTAGATGGGCCATTGGCCTGATTCAACATTGGCTTCTCTTATGTTCTTATGTTCTCTTAAGAAGAAGAAGAAGAAGAAGAAGAAGAAGAAGAAGAAGAAGAAGAAGAAGAAGAAGAAGAAGAAGAAGAAGAAGAAGAAGAAGAAGAAGAAGAAGAGGTGATGGTGGAGGAGGTGGAGGAGGAGAAGGAGGAGACATAGAAAGAGGAGGAGAAGATTCATGATCTACCAGTCTTAGCAAGGGCAACCTGCCCCACTCACCTGCTAGGGTTGCCAGGACTGGGCGGAGCCTTGGAAAGGAGAGGTTTGGGGAGGGGAGGGACCTCAGCAGGGTATAATACTATAGAGTTCACCCTCCCCCCTAAAAAAAACCCAGCCATTTTCTCCAGGGGAACTAATCTTGGTCATCTGGAGATCAACTATAATAGCAGAAGCTGTCCAGGTGCCCAGGAGGGTGGCAAACCTACTTACCACCTACCACCTTTCCTACCTCCTGTCATTTGCAGAACGCCTTCACGCATATACCACATAGAATCTGTTGCATGCAGACTTATGGAATCCCCAATATTGGCTTCAACTAGATTTCAGGTAGCATCTTTCCCTTCCCAGGGGCCCTGGAGAGATGATTTATTTATTTATTTGACTAAAATGTTTATTAGTTGTCTTTCTTCCTTATGGAGCTGAAGGAATCACAGAATCATAGAATGTTAGAGTTGGAAGGGACCTTGCAGGTCATCTAGTCCAACCCCCTGCACTCTGCAGGAGCACAGCCGAAAGATAGCCCTACATACCTACAACATACCCAAAAGATGGTCGTCCAGTCTTACCATATAGATCTAACACATAAAAACAGATTGCGTAAAATACATAACAAGCAAAAAACAATGACAACATAAAGCCACAAATTAGGACTGTAGTAAATTAGTCCTAAGAGCCAGTGTGGTGTAGTAGTTCAGAGCCGCGTAGTCTAATCTGGAGAACCGGGTTTGGTTCCCCACTCTTCCACCACAGGAAGCCTTGCTGGGTGACTTTGGGCCAGTCCCAGTTCTCTCAGAACTCTCTCAGCCCCCACCTACCTCACAAGGTGCCCAATGTGGGGACAGGAACCGAAATGCGACTGGAAGCTGCTTCAAGATTCCTTAAGGCAGAGAAAGGTGGGGTATAAAATCCTTCTCTTCTAAATAAAGCCGTCTTCCAAATGCCTCCTAAAGATCAAAAGTGGGGGGGGGAGGCTCATCTCCCTGGAGAGGGGGTTCCATCATCGTGGTCATGTTACCAGCCAAAGCATTATTCCTTTGTTTAGAAAGCTTCTATGAGATCTAGAACATTTCTAAGTACACAAGATCAAGACAAGAGCGCCGGTGATCTGAATCCGTGTGAGGCAGACTAATTCATCATTATTACTTGAACTACCTGTATCCTGCTTATTGACCCCACACGCTCTCCCAAGGTCGTTCGCGACAACAAACCATAGAACTCATCAAACTCCACGAAAACATTCTCGACCGAAGCAAAAACCTAACCTGAAAACCTCAGAATCCAAACCGCGGGGTTTACTCAGCACTGAACCCCTCTTCACACACGGAAAACACACACTCACTCACCTCTGCTTGCTAATTCATACCTTCCACAATTGGGCGATGGAGTCGCAAGCAGTTATCTGACTAGGAGCCTTGACTCCACGCGAGGGTTTTTTTCTGTCTAAGCTTGGACTATTCCAAAACCAGGGCTGCACAGCCATGCCTCCATGCAATAGCCAGATCGGACTTCTTCAGCCTCAGGATCCGGAAGAAAAGAGTGGAGATAACTCATTATCCACGCTAGAGTTGGGGATCCTGAAGGCAACAGAACAGCCTCAGGGTAAACAACTGAGCTTCCATTAAGCCCGGACTGTACTGCTAGCAGATTTCCTCTAGCAATAAATCTGAGGTCACACGTGCAAAGAATTCTCAGCAGCCAGAAACCTGCTGGCGTGCCGTGGATAGTTTCCCACACTCTAGGCATGACAATCTTAAAACTCTCTTTCCCCCCTTTGGCCTGACTGTGCATTTTGGCTACTGGGGTGGCAGCTAAGAAAGCACCGGGCCACTGTATCCTCGTAGGTTTTCTATCGGCCAGGGTAATTAAAGATTTATAGAAATGTTCTGCTTTGGTCCTGAATGGGGGGAAATAGTTCTTTGTATTTTCCCATCGTGCCCCCTTCCCAAAGTAAATGAAAACCAGTGATATATGGAATAATCAACATACGATTAGAGCTGAATATGTCAGAAGTAAATACCCAGGGCTATTTTGGGGCAGGAACGCACAAGGATGGAGTTCCAGCTGGCTCCTCAGTTGGCCACGCCCAGCAGGAACTCATTAGCATAACAGGCCACACCCAACAGCAGAAACTCATTAGGATTGGCTACATTAGGGGTGTGTGGCCTAACATGCAAAGGAGTTCCTGCTCCAAAAACAGCCCTGGGTTTTGACAACAAACAAGGTAAACAGAATAAGAAGCAAAAGGTGGGTGTGGCTGGATGACCACATTTCTGGTAACATGGGGGTGGCCTAATATGCTAATGAGCCGTGCTTTCAGGGTGTGGTGTAATATGCTAATGAGTTTCTGCTGTTGGGTGTGGCCTGATATGCTAATGAGTTCCTGCTGGGCTTTTTCTACAAAAAAAGCCCTGCAAATACCCATATGCGTGTGGAACCACCATTATTCATGTGCAAACCAATATCTACAGAGACACTCATCACAGTTCTAATTTTTAAAAGAAACTTTGATCCATCCTCCTTCTGATTTCTCTGCAAACCGGATGCTTCCCCTACGTTTGTAGAAACATACCTCCCATGTCTGCCCCTGGTTCCATTGTGTGGATTTTTTTTGATCCACACTCTCAGGCCAGGTTAAAAATCAGATATATAAATATTTGTGGCTCGTCATTTTGATTGACGATGTGCAATTTGGAAGTTATTTTTAATAAATTATCTTTATTCGTAGAAGCCTTGGACCTTCTGTTGCGGGTAAGCTACAAACAGAGGTGAGCTACAGAAGTAAGCTACAAACAGAGGTAAAGTCAGGGCTATTTTTGGGCAGGAACACACAGGAAGGGACTTCTGGCTGGCTCCTGAGTTGGCCCCGCCCAGCAGGAACTCATTAGCATAATAGGCCACACCCAACAGCAGAAACTCATTAGGATTGGCTACATTAGGGTTGTGTGGCCTCACATGCAAAGGAGTTCCTGCTATAAAAAAAGCCCTGGGTTTTGACAACAAATAAGGTAAACAGAAAAAGAGGCAAAAGGTGGGTGTGGCTGGACGACCACACTTCTGGTAACACAGGGTGTGGCCTAATATGCTAATGAGCTGTGCTGTCAGGGGTGTTGCCTAATAGGCTAATAAGTTTCTGCTGGTGGGTGTGGCCTATTAGGCTAATGAGTTCCTGCTGGGACTCTTTTTCTACAAAAAGAGCCCTGGGTAAGCAACAGACCTTCTGTGGGGTAAGCTACAAACAGAGTTGCCAGGTCCCCCTGGCCACTGGTGGGGGATGGGGGCGGTAGGGTTGCCGGATCCAGGTTCGGAAACTCCTGGAGATTTGGGGATGGAGCCTGGGGAGGTCACGGACTTCAGTGGGGTGCAATGTCACAGAGTCCACCCTCCAAAGCATCCATTTTCTCCAGGGGAACTGATCTCTGTAGTCTGGAGATGAGATGTAATTCCAGGGGAGCCCCAGGTCCCACCTGGAGGTGGGCATCCCTAGCTGCAAATGCTTTTGATAAATAAACAGTCGACACAGACAAGAAGGGGATATCCATGTGATGCCCCCGCCGGGGTTAAAAGGCACAAGATAAGCACCTGTTCCATAAAAAAAGGCAGATTCAGGGAAGGGATTGTGTAGGACCCGCTCAGACATTCTCCTTTGCAAACTGCGCTGACAACCGTGGAAAGCAAGAAGGGAGAAGACCGCCTACGTAGATGAAATTCGGGGAGGATTATTTCATCAGGCTGGGTGAGGAGAACACCTACACTAACCAACGAGGTTGTATTAAAACTCTTTAACTCGCACCTGCATGAAGCTGCCGAGTGACATTTAGGATAATCCGCTGATCACCATTCAATACCTGCCTCCCGAATGCAAAATGTCAGCGGCAAACCTATAATACGCCAAAGTGCCAGGCAGCAGTTGACTTTAGAAATGAACTTGCACGGCAATACGACTCTGATGGCTATCTCTCATCCCGACATCCTTTTGATATATTTTTTTTTAGATGGAACTCAAAATTATGGTCATATAGAACAACTATTTTCAATGGTTAAAAATCAAATCCCCCTTTGAAGGTGGGGAATTAAAATAGGAATGAATGAAGAACAGAAGAACATCAGAAGAGCCCTGCTGGATCAGAGCAGTGGTCCATCTAGTCCAGCATCCTGTCTCACACAGTGGCCAGCCGGTTCCTCTAGACCAGGGGTGTCGAACTCATGTGTTATGAGGGCTGTATCTGACATAAATGAGCCCTTGTCAGGCCGGGCTGGGCCGGGCGTGCCATAAAATGTCACGCCCGGTAATGGAGATATAAACTTTATAAAGGACACAAACACAAAGGTTTTTGGTTTTTTTACTTAAAATAAAAACATGCTTAAAACAGTAGCCCTCTTGCAATAGTTTGTTTATTTAACAGTGGCTGATGATGGACACCTCTTGCTCTGAATTATGGCATCAAAATGTCTGTGCTGTTGCAATCCTGAATATGCTGTTCAGGCGTGTAGCTGTAAGCTGCAAACCTATGATGACGTAGCAGCAGCAGAACTGGAAGAAAAAGAAAAAGACAAAGAGTTCCACTGCGGGCCTGATAGAAGCCCTCCGGGGGCCTAATCTGGCCCCCGGGCCGCATGTTTGACACCGCTGCTCTAGACAGCCAACAACAGGGCATAGAGGCCGAGGCCTTCCTCTGGTGTCGCCTCCTGCCTCTGGGATTCAGAGGCCGACTGCCTCTAAATACAAATTCCCTTTAGTCGCCAGGCTAGTAGCCGCTGATGGATCTCTCCTCCAGGTAACTGCCTAACCCACTTTTAAAATTGTTTATTCCTGTGGCCATCACTACATCAGCGAATTTCACATTTTAATCACTCTCTGTATAAAGCAGTATTTTTGTCTGTCCTGAACCTACTGCCCATTCGCTTCATCGGACGCCCTCGATGTCGAGTATTTTGGGAGAGAGAGAAGTAGTTCTCTGTACTCTCCACCCTATTGAAAGATTCGCAGATACTCAGTTTGGATCTCCGTTGGTTCAACAGCTAGGGCGTACATCCACAAAGGAAGTCACGTTAGGAAGAGATTTAAATGGATAGAGAAGCTATACCTGGTCGGTATCAGAGATCCTGTCCCTGACCTGGATAGACCAGGCCAGCCTGACCTCTGGAGAAGGACGAAAAATACGAGTGGACATCAATTTATTTATTTGGCTAGGGAATGTATGCGAATCACGCTGTCGGCTCCCTAATGCACAACGTCCAAGGAATACCACGACAGCAAGCAATGGCAAACCGCCTCTGAATGTCTCTTGCCTTGGAAAGCCTACAGGGTGGCCAGTCATTTTAAATTCAAGTCTTTTATTTTTTTGTATATTTTGTATTCTGTATGCTTGTAAAAAACTTCTGTTATAACGATATGTATGGGGCTGGTCTAGGGACCATAATAAATTCTACCACAATTATTTTGTAGTAATCTGTTTTATCATATGAAATTCCAGAAGATTCCTGACTGCCACTTTGGGTTCAGAAAGCAACTGTTTTCCAGGCCAGTTTGTCCAGAGTTCCTGGAGTGGGTTTTCTCTTTTTTTGGTCATCTTTTGGGCATAGAGCAGGGGTCACCGGGAGTGGGGGGCTATTTGTGACTTTTCCGCATTGTGCAGGGGGTTGGACTAGATGACCCTGGAGGTCCCTTCCAACTCTATGATTCTGTGGTTATCCTCGCTGGCATCACACACGATTTGAACTCGTGCCGCTCACTAAGCCTCAGTGGCCTATGCCAGCTCAGCGTCTCACATATTTGTACTGTCTCTGATTCCAGGAGAGAGGAATAGCCTTTAGTTATGAATCTTCCCAGGGCTGTGGTGGCTCAAGTGGTTAAAATGCTGAACTGCAGACTGGAAGGTCAGTCGTTCAGCAGTTCGAGACCCGAGTGCCACATGACAGAGGAAGCTCCCGTCTCTGGTACCAGCTCCTGCCAACCTAGCAGTTTGAAAGCAAGAAACTGCAAGTAGATAAATAGGTACCGCTTTGGTGGGAAGAAGGTAACAGTGTTCCATATGCCTTGGCATCTAGTCATGCCGGCCACACGACCACGGAAATGTCTTTGGACAGTGCTGGCTCTTCGGCCTGGAAACGGAGATGAGTATCACATCCCTAGACTTGGATTCGACTGGCTTTCGAGCAAGGGAAACCTTTACCTTTAGCTATGAATCTTCCCAGGGGTTTTGGTCCCTCTTCTGCGGTCCACACTGCACTTTTCGCTTGCTGCGGAGCTCCCTTTCCAGAGGAGGGTTGTAAACTGTATGAATTGCAACTATCTACATGCATCCCCCTCAATCGCCAGGTGGGACCTGAGGTCCTCGTGGAATTACATCTGATCTCCAGATGACAGAGGAAATGGCAGTTTTGGGCGGCAGACTTTATGGAACCATATCCCCTCTGAGCTCCAACATTCATGCCTTTTCTCCTGGGGGAATGGGGCGGAACAGAGTTCCGGAACCTCTCTGGCAAAGTCTATTTCAAAAAATGTTTATAAGTTCGTGAGTTCTCAGTGTGCAGACTGAAAACTTCATTTCCCCCGAGGAGAGTTCCGGTACCTCTTTTTCCGGGGGGGGGAAAGCCGCCCTGCCCACATTGAAGAAAGCTCTGCCCTCCCCACGCTTCATGGGAAACGCTCCAGGAATTTTCTAACCTGGATTTGGTGACTGTGGTGTGTGACGGTGTGAGGGCGGAAAGACATGTGCTGGAGAGGGTGGAAACTCTCCACAAGTGGGGATGCAAGACGTGGTTTCATTCCCCAAATAAATACACCGGACATGATCCTACCAGCTTTATAGCCCATTTATTCTTCCAGCAATCTAGTACAGATACAGCAGCTCATGACATGCCCGAGATATGCCATTCCACACATCTGTCCTCTGCCCACGCACTTGGAGTTCACTCACTCCTGGGCTACCTGCCAACTCCCATAGCCAGGATTTTTTAAGTCAGGGGGCATTTAAACTTCTTAGGGGGCACTGGCTAATCGAATTAAAGGAATACCTGGCTCCTTCCCTGCACCTGCCACTGCTTGGGGGCCCCGGGCTGGATGGGAAGCCGTGGGGCCTTGACAGTAAGTCAGGGGGCCTAGCCCCTAGATGCCCCACTGTAGCTATGGATCTGTCATTTGCGCTATGAGCATCAGTGCTTGCCCCAGTAACTGGCCCTGCCCCTCCTTGCAAGGTGTTCTGGCTACCACTCCCGCCCTTCTCATTCCCCAGCAGTATCCTCTCTCCTCTGACTGCCACCACATGAATCAGCCATCCTCTTCCAGCTGTTGGTGTTCCGGGCCACACCCTGCAGACAGGGCAGTGACCCTCCCTCTCTACCAGCGAGGTCTCCACCTGCCTCACTCCCCACTACCACTTGTCGTAGAGTGATTAAGACATGGAATTCACTGCCACAAGAGGTGGTGGCAGCTACAAGCATAGACAGCTTCAAGAGGGAATTGGATAAACATATGGAGCAGAGGTCCATCAGTGGCTATTAGCCACAAGGTACAGATAGGAACTCTTGGTCTGGGGCAAGTGATGCTCTCTATTCTTGGTGTTTGGGGGGCAGCAGTGGGAGAGCTTCTAGTGTCCTGGCCCCACTGGTGGCCCTCCTGATGGCACCTGGTATTTTTGGCCACTGTGTGACCCAGAGTGTTGGAGTGGATGGGCCATTGGCCTGATCCAACATTGGCTTCTCTTGTGTTCTTATGTCCTTGTGTCCGCGGTACCTCCTGGGCCCTGCCACAGCAACCCTAGCTGAATACCAGCAGGCGAACAAATGCTGAAGCAATTAAAATCATATAACCCAGTAATATAACATTCAATTTACACATTAGCGGAAAGTCAAAGAGGAAATAAAATGGCGTGACTAAAATCCAGACTAAAGCCAGAAAAAACAACAACCAATAACTTATTTAGAACACGTTTAACCCACAACTCTCCAGTCACAGACTCAAAGATAAAACTGTAATTTCATGATTCCAGAGAGAGTAACATTAAAAAAAAAAGAAAAGAAACAATTTATGGGGAACAAAAACACTGAAAAAAATGTGACGGTCTTAACGGGAAAAGTTCAGCATGAAGTGGGGGGGAGAAAAAAGTTTTATTTCTTACAAGGAAGAAACTAAATCGAGTTGAGGCTATTAAAACTGAAATTCTGTCTTGTGAAATGTATCCAATCCAAATACCTTTATTGGCATAAAGTGAAATGAATCCAAGTTTCCAGAGTAAACAGAGTCTAAAATGGGGGGGGGGAGTATTTGTGAACCTGCGTGGAGTCTGCATTGCATGCATTGAGTCACTAAGTCAGTTTGGTTTAGTGGTTAAGTGTGCGGACTCTAATCTGGGAGAACCGCATTTGATTCCCCACTCCTCCACTTGCAGCTGCTGGATGACCATGGGCAAGCCATAGTTCTGGCACAGGTGTCCTTGGAAAAGAGCAGTTTCTCTCAGAGCTCTCTCAGCCCCACCTACCTCACAGAGTGTCTGTTGTGGGGAGGGGAAGGGAAAAGGAATTTGTAAGCCGCTCTGAGACTCCTTTGGGTAGTGAAGGGCGGGATATAAATCCAATCTCTTCTCTTCTCTTCTCTTCTCTTCTCTTCTCTTCTCTTCTCTTCTCTTCTCTTCTCTTCTTCTTCTTATGAGGAAAGAAAACAGGGAAGGAAATGTCTATTTCAGGTATAGACAAGAGCTGCCGGACGACGACATTTGGGGCCTTGGAGATTTATCTGTGCCTTAGGAAGCTTGGAAAACCATATAAGAATTGGAGAAGATAAAGATCCTTCCAGTATAATCTTTGAAAGGTGCTGTCAAGTAATTTGACAAAAACTCTATAACCTAATGTCTAATCCAGATCTGATTTTATACTCAATTTTTACAAAGAGTCACTGCAGAACACTTTTTATTTTTACTAATGACGATAAATAAAAACCCCATTAGAGGGAGGGAGATAGACTAGGGAGAGGAACACTGTAATGCCAGGTAGACCATATTGCCAGGCACAGTGGAACTGTTTCTTTGAAATCTGACCATATGTAATGACAATGCAAAGACACTATTTAGAGACGACCGCCATCCACAAAAAAGATTCCCCGGGGCTGCCAAATCCCTTTTAATAAATAAGAAATTTCCCCTAAGATTGCACACACAAAAAATATTTAAAACGTAGAATAAAGTATCTAAAGTTTATTTGTTTGTTTTTGAGGCTCAGAGGAATCTTTAGTCCGAGATAAAGGACAAATACTGTATTTTAATTAGCAGCATTTATCCCTGCAAAATAAAGAGAACATCAGGTATGTGATATAAAAGAATCTTTTAATATAAAGGACAGATGGCTACATCACTCCTGGGACTTGTGTCGACTGCCCTAGGAGGGGGAAAAAAGTCTATAATTTTAAAAGGCTTTGAGAATCCCCAATGGAGTGTACGTCTGGGTACAAGAAAACCCGAACATTCTGTCTGCGAAGAAAAGCATAGTCCATTTCAGCTACGTTTTGAAAGCTCTTCAAGAGATGCATAGCAAACAGCTTATGGGTGCTTGCCATTTCGCGAAGGGTGAAGTCTTTGGATATGCCCTGGTGATATTCACTGGAGAAGGACAGCACCAAAGCCCGTATTCTGATGAGTTAGTGGTTACGAAAACACAATGCGATCCAGGGAACTCCTGGCTCAAATACCAGCATCTCACTAGCTGTCTTTAAACGGGACATACTCTCTCAGTTTCAAACACCCCCACCACCACCTGCTGTGTGGGAATAAAACTGGCCTACCTTATGGGCTGTTGTAAGAATTACAAGGTAATCTACCTTGATGCTAAGTACTACTATAATTTTGATGCTCAAATGTGCGAAGAAGTGAAGGAACAGACATAACCTAGCAAGACCCCCGACCCAAAAGACAACTGATCAAAATCAATTAATTCTTATGGATTCTGATGAATGTATATTGACTTTCCCTGCCCATTAAGGGTCTGCCAGTGATTTTAATGGAGAGATGCACACAGATACCTGCATGATCTAATGAAACAAGGAAGGCAGTCTTTGAGCACAAGACAGTTGGGTGTGCATTTGAACACAACGTAAATCCCTAGAATGGAATTCTCACCTCGATCTGCACCCCAATGCAAGTCTCCACATTTCATACGTTCTGCTACAGGGGGGAGAAAAATCCATAGCAAAGTTTCCTAAATGAGAATAAGATGTGTTTGAAGGATAGATCAGATGAATCCTTTGCCACAATAGATCTATTATGGTTGGACCTATTGGTTCCCTCCTGGTTAACTTGTTTTAGTTGGAGACACAATGTGCAGTCTTAAAACACGCAAATATGAGCATGATAGTCCCTTTGTCAACACACTCATTTAGAAACTAAAAACTCCTTCTAACCATTGTTTATAAGCCCAGGTGATTTGCAGAGTTCCTCGTTCATACAACTCCACGGGTTCTATAATCAACGTAGGTCAGCAGACGCCTGCAAAAGAATAACCCATGTTCAAAGCGGACACAGTGGGCTAATGGCAGAACTAGAATACGGAACCCACAGAGTAATCCTGAGCAGAGTCAATAAGATTAGGCCGGAGTAACTCCGCATCGGATCACTCTGCCAATCACCTACGTCCGGAAGTACAAGATTCCTAAACTGTGAATTCAAACCAAAACCCGGCACTTCCTTAGCCCGTCTCCAATCCCGTTCAAAGTTTCCAAACCACGGCATCTTGTTTTGCGAAGCGTGCCACGGTAACACTAAATAATGAAATTGTCCAACCCCATCTCTAAATTTATATCTAAGTATGTATGAAAGCGAAAGCAGAACCGTCAAGCTGTCGACGTGCCCCCTCCTAAATTAATCCAATTATTCAAATGTCAGTTAAGACTGTCAGAGAGGGCTTCCTCGGGCCGGCCCAAAACTGTTAAAAATTAAAACTGTTTTACTTCGTTTAGTCTCTCTGCCTTTTTAATGTAAAGCCCATAGTCTTGACAAAAAGATGTGGGATTTGACACCCACCGCAACACAGCCCCAGCTTCTGTCGTACATGCATAATTCACTTTGGAAATTTGCGTTTGCTTTTAAAATATTACTAAAATATACATGTAACATATGCTAATCTGGCCTCATTGGCCCGCAAGCAGGAGCCAATAGGTTAGCTGTAAACTTTGCCAAGTGCATACACTGTACATAAAGGGATTATAAATGAAAGGGGAAGAAGGCGCTGTCTGTCCCTGGCTCTCGATCTTCAGCTTTGGCCGAACTGACAGCCCCAAATCCCTGCAACATCTAACATGCCCTTCCTGTGGTGAAGACAGCCTGTTCTCGGAGTCTTAATTACATCCCAGCTGACTGCCCGGCCGTGCCAGAATCACGCAGGAAAAAAAAATAACGAAAGAAAAAAGAATGTACCTTCACTCACAATATGGTGTACTAAACAGGCTCCCAGTCACACAGAAAGAAACTTTTTGCAAGAAGGAGAAAGAAAGGGACACGCCGGAGAGGGCAGGAAGCTATCAAGAGGATACGAGAGGAAGGAGAAAGGAAGGAGGGGGTGGAAACGAGCTTTTCCCAGAATCTGCTAGGACCTGCAAGTGGCAGAGCACACGGAAACAAGGCAATCCCTTCCTCGCCGCCAAGGCCTCTTGCGCCAAGGACTGCTGTTCTCCAAGATGGGCCGCTGTTACGAAGACTCGCTAGATTAATGATTGCTAAGGAAGGCTATGCAACCCCACACTGCTCTGGCCATTATAATTACAGAAGAACAGCAGGCCGCATTCGGCAATGGCAAATGGTATCATATGTTTCCCTGGCTGGTTTGCAAAAGAAGCTTCAGAGATGCAGGTTTTAATCATCTCCGGCAAGAGCGGTTCGGAAAAAGGAACATCCGCAACTGAACGAACAGCAAAACTATCGTTTTCAAAGGTCCGTTTCTGTCAAGGGTTAGCATTCCAACACCTTGCTTACAAATTTCGCAGAGCCCACTGTTTCGACTCAAAAAAAATCCCCGATTCATCTGACCCTGTGTGAATCGAAACCAGCGAGTGTTTCGTTCCATGCCATTCGGCCATGTCAACTCCCGCCCCCCCAAAATACATTTAAAGTTTTCTGAGGGGATTACTTTTGCAGATCAATGGCACACAGCATAGGCACTTTGTATGGGTTTTTATAATTGTCACTTCTATTGTGTTCGTTAAAATAATGTTTTATTTATATCGTAAGATGCCTTGAATTTCTGCAAGGGAGAAAGGCGCCTAATAAAAGTCTTAAATAAATTTTTAAAAATATAAATGGCAGGAAGGAAATAAACCAATCAGGAAGGCCTGCAACAATAACGGGTGAAACGTAAGAAGCCTTACATTGCTATCACACAAAATCGAAAACTAACCTCAAAGGGTATTTAGACATCCATTCTCACAGTTGCATAAAGACACCCAGGGTCATGCACCTACATTTTTAATTTCTTATTTCTACCTTGATTTTCTTATCATTGACAAAGACCTCTTGGCGCCAGAGTTGGCGCAATGGAAGACCAGTTCTGCTTCTTAAGAGCCCTGCTGGCTCAGACCAGTAGTCCATCTAGTACAGCATCCTGTCCCATACGGAGGCCAACCAGTTCCTTTGCAGGTTGAAGACCAGGGCACAGAGACTGAGGCCTTCCCCTGATGTTGCCTCCTGGCATCGGGATTCAGAGACTGACTGCTTCTGAACATGGAGGTTCCCTTTAGTTACCACAGCTAGTAGCCACTGATAGACCTATCCTCCATAAATCTGTCTAATCCCCTCCTCCAGCCATTTCACAAGACTGTAGCTGGGAAGAGTCCGGGAGGGCACCACCCACTGACTCAGTGGTTCTGCCTGAGCTGGACTTCAGGGCAAAGGCCTAGGGCCTCACGCAGCCTATAGCTAGAGATGAGTTCCATACAGTTCACCATCGTCCTCTACCTTCTAACCCATGGCACTCTGGGAACTGTAGTTCTGAGAACATGTGTCATTAACAATAAAAGGAAAGACCTTTAGACTCTTAAGACCAGAATATAAAATTACCTAATTGCACTGCATTTCTGGAAATGTGGCAGCCTCACCTAGTCAGTATGATGGGGTACAGTCCTGCTGATTTTTTTAGGCTTGCTGATAAGGACTGTCTGAATAACACAAGTAAAGCCAGTTTGGTGAAGTGGTTCGGAGCGCGGTCTCTGATCTGGGAGAACCGGGTTTGATTCCCCTCTCCTCCGCATGCAGCTACTGATGTGGCCTTGGATCAGTCACCAGTTCTCTCAGAACTGCTCTTTCAACAGCAGTCCTTGAGAGAGCTCTCTCAGCCCAAGCTACTCTCACAACAGGGGAGAGGAAGGGAAAGGAGTTTGTAAGGCTCTGGTCACACTGCAACTGACATGTGCTTTGTTCCCGGTTTATTTAAATCGGGAACATTTTTATTCGCATTGGGCTGTCTACATGCAGCCAGCCCCTCTTTCCCAGCACCTGCTTGCCTACTGCTGCGCCGTCCTTCCAGGCGATCCTGCCGGCCACGGGGAGGCTTGGGCGGCTGCTGCTCCTGCCGACACTTTGGGGGGGGTGCTGCCGCCGCCGCTGCCGCCATTGACCCACGAAAATAGGCTCCGCCGTCTCCGCCATCCTCTTTGCCGGCTCCATTCAGGCTGCCGTAGCCCCCACCTCTCGTTCCCGCCTCCAGGGCCGTCGTTGTGCGTTTTTGTTTTTTTTAAAGCTTCTGGTTTGAGCGCTTGACTAAACATGCGCTTAATAAATCCATTAAAAAAACCCAAAAACCCAAGAACGTTCAGACGGCCCTAATCACAATCCTTGCGAGAGAGGGGCTGTCCACATAGGCAAAATCGCGCAATCAAAGCGGAAGTGCCAGGAAAACACTAGTTTCTCCAGGGGTCAGGAAAACCTGGAAGCATTGTGCGAGTAAGCCCGCTTCGCGGCGGGAGGCAGATTGGCGCGTGTGAACGTGAAACTGACATGCGCAAGTAAACAGCAGCGAATCCCGATCAAAAAGGCAGTGTGACCGCACCCTATGTCGCTCTGACACTCCAAGTGAAGGGCAGGGTGTAAATCCAATCTCTTCTTCTTCAGAGCATTTATAGAGGGAAGTGCGACATTATTTGTACTAGTACTCTATTATGACTTAGTGCTGGTAATGCAAACTCTGGCCTTGGGGTTTTCCAGGAGCATCATCCAAGTCTTTAAAAACAAAAAAGTAAGGATACTTTTAAGCAGTTCATCCATTTGGGGAATTATGTATTTTGGGTGCATGGAAAGAGATTTTAAAATGTCAATCATTCTGCCATTCCCCCCTCTTAGAACTCCAGGGTTTCTTGGACTTTGGGATGGAGGGAACAAATACAGGAAGGTTAACTCTGTGTTTAGTTGGGATGTGTTATTGTTGGAGCCAACACACAGGGAAAATGAACTATTTCCCCTGTGGATTTTGGCGGGATATTGTTCCTCACTGAATTGGCAAGGAAATGTTTCCTCCTGGGCTGGACATCAGATGTGGCACCCTCAGTGGAGCCATGCTTCGCTTTTATGTGCTTTGCAAGGAAGTGAGGAATTGTAAGGAGGGAAAAGAAAGAAAGAAAATTGGCTGGCGGATTTCTACAAGGAGAAGACACGCATGTCTCTTGGTCTTGCTCTCGATTTGGAGCAGCGCTCCACCATATTTGTGCAAGCATTTAATGGGTATTTGCGCAATGATGTAATGTGCGGCACATCTGCTTGGCATGACTAAGTGCAACCTCATGAAGTGTGCGTGCACACGAAAGCTTATACCCAGCATTAAACTTGGTTGGTGTTAAAGATGCCACTGGAGTCAAACTTTGTTGGAAATGCAATCCTGTATACTACTTACAAGATCCTGGAGTTGGGGAAACTGCTTTTTCTTTGTTAACAACCTTTTCAGTGTCCACTGAGACTGGCCAGTTGCAGGTTTGAAAGACGAGGCATCTCTTCCCCCAGTTCAGTGGAATTCAGTGCTGCAGGATGTTGCAATGGCCAATTGTTGGGGGAAAAAACCTGACAGCTTCTCGTGAGAGCCAGTGTGGTGTAGTGGTTGGGAGCGGCGGACTCTAATCCGGAGAGCTGGGTTTGATTCCCCATTCTTCCTCCAGGCGAAACCTGCAGGGTGACCTTGGTTGTCTGTGAACTCTCTCAGCCCCACTTACCTCACAAGGCGACTGTGATGGGGAGAGGAAAGGAAGCTGATTGTAAGCCACTTTTGAGACTCCTTAAGGGAGAGGAAGGAGCTGCGGTGGCTCAAGTGGTTCAGACACTGAACTGCAGGTTGTGGAAGGTCAGTAGTTCAGCAGTTCAACACCCGGGTGTGCCGCGTGACGGAGTGAGCGCCCGTCTCTAGTTCCAGCTCCTGCCAACCTAGCAGTTCGAAAGCAAGAAATTGCAAGGAGATAAATAGGTACCACTTTGGTGGGAAGGTAACAGCGTTCCGTGCACCTTGGTGTTTAGTCATGCCGGCCACATGACCACGGAAATGTCTTCGGACAGTGCTGGCTCTTCGGCTTGGAAACGGAGATGAGCACCACGACCCTAGAGTCGGATTCGAATGGCTTTCGAGCAAGGGAACCTTTACCTTTTCCTTTTTAAGGGAGAGGAAAGGGGGTCTAAAACCCAGTTCTTCTTCTACTGTATGCAGAAACTATGTTATCTATGGAAAAGTCATATACAGAGGCTGGCTTGACTTCGGTGGAGAAGGAGGGCACCCGTGTGTGGGGTACTGCTTGCGGAGGGGCTGGGGCTCAGTGGAAGAGCCTCTGCCTTGCATGCAGAAGGTCCCAGATTCAATCTCTGTCATCGCTAGTGAAAAAGGACCAGGCGGTAGGTGATGTGAAACACCTTTACCTGAGACCCTGGAGAGCTATTGCCAGTCTGAGCAGACGATACTGAGCTACATGGAACAATGATCTGGCTCAGTATGAGGTGTTCAGGTGTCCAGAGCTGTGTGCGTTTAGAGTGCTGTCAAGTTGCAACCAACTTACGGCAACCCCAGCAAGGGGCCTTCAAGCCAAGAGAGAAGTAGAGGTGGTTGGCTGTTGCCTTCCTCTGCAGAATCTTCCTTGATGGTTTCCCATCCAAGTACCAAGCCCAGCGAGGGGCCTCCAAGCCAAGTGAGAAGCAGAGGTAGTTTGCCATTGCCTTCCTCTGCAAAGTCTTCTTTGGTGGTCTCCCATCCAAGTACCGACCCCAGCAAGGGGCTATCAAGGGAAGTGAGAAGCAGAGGTGGTTTGCCATTGCCTTCTTTTGCAGAGTCTTCCTTGGTGGTTTCCCATCCAAGTACCAAGCCCAGCGAGGGGCTTCAAGCCAATTGAGAAGCAGGGTGGTTTGCCATTGCCTCTGCAGAGTCTTCCTTGGTGGTCTCCCATCCAAGTACTGACCCCAGCAAGGGGCTGTCAAGGCAAGTGAAAAGCAGAGGTGGTTTGCCATTGCCTTTTTTTTTGCAGAGTCTTCCTTGGTGGTTTCCTGTCCAAGTACCAACCCCAGCAAGGGGCCTTCAAAGCCAGGGAGAAGCAGAGGCGGTTTGCCATTACCTTCCCCTGAAGAGTCTGCTCGGCATGCAGAAGGTCCCAGGTCCAATCCTTGGCATCTCCAGCTAAAAGGAGCAGGTGTGAAAGACCTCTGCCTGAGAAGGTGGAGAGCTGCTGCCAGTCTGAGTGGACAATCCTGGCCTTGATGGGCTGATGGGTCTGGTTCAGAAGGCAGCTCCAGGTGGTTCTAGTGCACAGGGACAAGTGAATGGGAAAACCCACACTCAGAATGACCATGGAAACACTTGGCCACCTCTGCATTGTGGAGTGGGCTGGGGTCCTCAATACTGCCTTGGCAAATGCCAGGAGATTTGAGAGGTGGCTGGGGTCCACATTCTGGAGTGAATGAATGCCACCAATGAATGAACTCTGAACGCTTCTGAGCTTGTGTTTGCCGAAAAGAATGAAAAGCAATCCTTCTCCCCTATCTTGTGTCGCAAACCAGTCAACTTTTGAAACACAGGAGGCTTTCCACAAACATCTTGGTATCTACCACAAGGATCTCTGTAATCGCTTAGACCCATCCATGGGAGCTCTTTGGATCTGGCCTATTTTCTCTGAAAAGAAACCCGAGGAGAGGCCAGGGAATGCGTCTCTGATAAATTGACTGTAAATTATGTCAATCAGAGCTCCTCGGTGAGCAACAGTTTGCACGATCCAGCGCTGAGCCTGATTCACAGCTCTAAAAATAGGGCATTAAGTAATTGTGGTGCCTGAAATGAAAACCGTTCCCTTTTTTCAGCATTATCTCTGCCCGTCATAAAGATTGTAATTTACTAGCTAGCTAAAATCTGGGAAGTCACAGGTGCAGCCACTATCCCTTTCCCTACACGTACCCTCTTTGCGTTTCTACCCAAGCCCCAGTCACATCTAAACAGTTCTGTTACTCAAATTAGAGGACTGTCTCTTCCGCTGTAAATTGTTTTATTCCTTTTGGGTTCCTCGCTCTGTTTTAGATAAATCCTTCATTGCAGGGACTTGAATGGGTGTCTTAACAGACAATATGTATATATTTTTGTTATTTTTCATGACTTGGAAATACAGAGGGTGCTTTTCTTTAACGTTTCTTACCCAGTGCTTGCTCTACACCCCCTTTCCCCAACTCTTTGGTCTTAGAACTTTTAGACATGACTTTCCCTAATTTGGGAGAAGCTGGGGGAGATGCCATCTGAATATGCAGTGCCTTAGATGCAATTGTGGGAAGATATGATGTATTCAGAGCAAACAGAATCAACTGGTACAGCAGGAACAAAAGAAAAATGGCCTTCGTATAGTACAACCATAGAGGCTTGGGAAGGCAGCAGGGCTATTTTTGGGCAGGAACGCACAGGAACGGAGTTCCGACTGGCTTCAGAATTGGCCACACCCACTAGCAGGCCGGACCCCCCCGGTGACTCCGAGGCGGGCCAGGGGGGCCCTGGAAGGATTGGGGAGGCATTTAAATGCCTCCACGTGCCTTCCCCAGCCTGTCCAAGGGCCGGCTTGCCCGGGTTCCGTGCATCCGTGGGGCGCCCAGGCAAGCCAAGGGAAGGCTTGTCCAGGCTCCTCGCAGCTGCGGGGTGCCTGGGCAGGCCAAAGGAGGGCATGGGGTGTGGCCTAATATGCTAATGCACTACACTGTTGGGGTGTGGCCTAATATGCTAACATGTTTCTGCTGTTGGGTGTGGCCTATGATGCTAATGAGTTCCTTCTAGGCTTTTTCTACAAAAAAAGCCCTGGAAGGCAGTATTAACCCGAAGTGACATCACATCCTTCTCAAACTCCACCTTCCCTAGACACAGCCTCCCAAATCTCCTGGCATTTGCCAAGGCACTATCGAGGACCCTGGCCTACAGTGATAACATCACATCGAAGAGGAAAGAAGCTGGAGGGAAACAATCAAATCTGGAGGTATCCCAACACTGCTACCAATCTCGTCTTATTGTTTACAAGGAAGGACACGTGATACTCGTGGGGGGGGGGCGGGAATCACTCTCTGCCAATTCTCTTTACAGCACAGCAGGGGGACTTGCAGGGGGATCTTCTATTCCCCCCTCATCACCAAGTCCGGTGCAGCTCCAGATCATACCACCTACTCTTGGGCTGGTGTCCCCCTCTGCCATGGTTGGGCCCAGAGCAGAAGCCAGCATCCTCCACCATCGTGGCTGGCCCTGCAGCAGTCCAGACAATGCCACGGAGTTCTGGCTGGCTTCTGAGTTGGCCACACCCAGCAGGAACTCATTAGCATAATAGGCCACACCCAACAGCAGAAACTCATTAGGATTGGCTACATTGGGGGTATGTGGCCTAACATGCAAAGGAGCTCCTGCTACAAAAAAAGAGGCCTGGGTTTTGACAACAAACAAGGTAAACAGAGTAAGAAGCAAAAGGTGGGTGTGGCTGGATGACCACACTTCTGGTAGCACGGGGTTTGTGGTTGAATATGCTAATGAGCTGCAGTGTCGGGGTGTGGCCTAATATGCTAATGAGTTTCTGCTGTTGGGTGTGGCCTGTTATGCTAATGAGTTCCTGCTGGGCTTTTTCTACAAAAAAAGCCCTGGCCACAGCTAGTGCGAAAGGGGAGAGACAGTCCATCAGACATGTGGTTTCTAGGCCGCAAAAGGCTTTAAAAGCCACAGTACTTTGAACTGAACTTGGAAACAACCTGACAGCCAAGGTCATTGTTAAGGAATTTTACATGCCTTATAATAGTGGCTCAGAGGTTAAGACGCTGAGTTGCAGATCGGAAGATCGGTAGTTTGGGCAGTTTGAGACCCTAGTGCCGCGTGACGGAGTGAGCTCTCATCTCTGGCCCCAGCTCCTGCCAACCTAGCAGTTCTGAAAGCAAGAAATTGCAAGTAGATAAATAGGTACCGCTTTGGTGGGAATGTAACAGTGTTCTGTGCACCTCAGTGTTTAGTCATGCCAGCCACATGACCATGGAGAAGTCTTTGGACAGCGCTGGCTCTTTGGCTTGGAAATGGAGATGAGCACCGCCCCCTAGAGTCAGATTTGATTAGTTTTCGAGCAAGGGAAACCTTTACCTTTAATATTCTTTAAATTATCTGTCCCCCAATTATCGCTTGTTCTCACTTGTCAATTAAAAAAAAAGGTTTTCGAAATAGGCAAAATGCGTTTTGAGCAACTAGTCCCTGACAATAATCGGGTTAATGACTTCTGGACTAACTGGAGATACAGGGTTGTTCTAAAGGGCAGGCTCACGTGTTATAATAGTAAATTTTTCATGGAATACCCAAGAAAGTTCAGAAATGGGGATAGAGAAAGGTCTCAGTAAGTGTGCTTCCATGCTTTTCATTTTAACTCCCCCATGGGCGCCGTTTCTGAGTGTTCCCCTCAAATCCTGAAGCCAGAAAATAAACCCTTGAGACTTTAGAAAGTCTGCTCTGACCAATGGGAGGAAAAAAAGAAAAGAAAAAGTACTGGTGTGTCAATTCAGCTGTTTGTCAAATTTTGCTCTCGGCAGCAAGCATGCTTTTGACAGAGTATTTAAACCGCTATTAAACTTGAACTCCCAAATATTTGGCTTAAATCTGCCTAAGCCGACAAAAGCCACGTTGTTCTTGATGACTAAGTAAGGCTGAGATTAAAAGAAAAGAAATAACTCTATCCTTCCCTACACAAAGGGAATTCATCACACCATTACTGTAGATCTGGCGCATGAAAAATCTCCCCGCGCCGCTCTAATCGCACCGCAGAAATGCGTTCCTGAAGGAGGCAGGAGATGAATATTACGATCAAGCGGCACTCATAAATCAAATAGGAGATTGTAATATCTGTTGCAATTCTCCTCCGATTCATAATAGGAAACAGGAAGTAATTACAGTGAAGGCGGGGGAGGGGGAGAGAGAGTCCTGGCATTATAGCACTAGTTGAACATCAAAGATCGCACGTCGGCATTAAGCAGTGTTGTTCGTTTTGATCGCCAGCAATGGTGACACACCACAACTGGCGCGGAATGCACGTTAGTTAACTGACTTTATAAAGGCCGTCGAACAGAGGCAGAATGCAACAGCTGAATTGGACACTTTGACTAGAATTCTCTTTGGGAGCCAGAGGCGGTGGACACGAAACAACTGTAAAACTATTCTCAACACCAACTAGCTAAAAGAGACGGGGGGGGGAGAAAGAGAGAAGATACTTCTGATGGCAGAAACTCTCATTTACTCTGGCGTCAGGTTGGCTGCAGGTGAAAAGGAGCAACGTAACCATGACACAGAAAAAAGAAAGGCGAGGTTAAGAGACCAATCACTTTATCTTGTATTGATTTCTGGACACAGTGTCTCAGATATTTTCCAAGATAGAATGACAGGCCGAGCTTTGTGTGGGGAAGAGAAGAAAATGTCCAGGGCACTGGTGGCCGTCACTTTCTGATCGTATTTCCTCGAAGAAATATGTCACGTTAGGATTACTTTGTGCGTGTGTTTGTGTGTGAGCGCCCTTTGCTTCAGACGAGAGGGAGCCTTACTACGTTACCAAAAAAAAGAAAAGAAAAAGAAAAAAAAGGCTGGAGGAGCAGTTAATCAACCGTTTGTCTTTGCCGCTAACGCAACCTGGGAGTCGAGAGGTCAAGAATCAAGTTCAATTTGCCCATTTGGTCTCTCTCTCTCTCCTTTTTTTTTTTTTTTTTAAAGGCTTAGGTACCCCCACATCTCTGGTAATTGAACCCATTCTACCCAGTCAGAGGTCCTGTCAACTCATATTCAGTATCGGTCATTACTGAGAAATGCTTCATGACACGTTATGTTGAAAGAAGAACCACAATGCAGTTAAAGAGATTCCCCCGGCTCCAGAGGGAGAAGACAATAGAAGCTTTTTTCAAGATCAGTGAAGTTTAACTTTTCTTTTTTTTAAAAAAATGTGCCAATGTGCTTACTGGCGGCCACAATATTTAGAATGCCGCGAACGGAAAATTAAAACAAAAAAAACAAAGCCCCTTATCTGTACTTTGGAAGTGCATCCGATCACGTCGGGAATAAAACAGATCGGCCGCTTGCAAAATAGCGTTCCCAAACTCACTCCAGTCTGACTATTATGAATCACACAGATTTAAAACTGTATTCTCATCTAGGCTTCTGTTGTCTTTTCAGTAAAGGTTCGGGGCAGGTAACGTTTTAAAATGGAAGCTTGATAATAATTTAAATTAAAAAACAAAACATTTTTTTACTCCCAAAGCTCTGTCAGTCTAATCCCAAGCTATACACATCCATTAGCCCAAACAAAGTCACTGTGCAATCCTTCTGAGGCTGTTTTGTTGTTGTTCAGTTGCACGGTCGAGTCCGACTCTTCGCGACCCCATGGACCAGATCATGCCAGGCCCTCCTGTCTTCCGCTGTCCTCTGAAGTTTGCTCAATTTCATGTTTGTTGCATCGATGACACTGTCTAACCATCTCATCCTTTGCCGTCCCCTTCTTCTTTGACCTTCAATCTTTCCCAGCATCAGGGTCTTCTCCAGTGAATGCTCCCTTCTCATTTGGTGGCCAAAGTCTGTAGCTGACTTGCCCTTAAATTCTGTAAAGGCCAGAGAGATGACTCAGAACACTTCTTTAGAGAGCCAGTTTGGTGTAGTGGTTAAGTGTGTGGACTCTTATCTGGGAGAACCGGGTCTGATTCCCCGTTCCTCCACTTGCACCTGCTGATGTGACCTTGGGTCAGTCACAAGCTCTGGCACAGCTGTTCTCTCAAGGACAGTTTCTGTCAGAAGTTCTCTCAGCCCCACCTACCTCACAGGTTGTCTGTTGTAGGGAGGGGAAAGGAAAGGAGTTTGTAAGCCGCTCTGAGACACCTTTGGGCAGTGAAGGGCGGGGTATAAATCCAAACTCCTCTTCTTCTTCTTCTTCTTCTTCTTCCTCCTCCTCCTCCTTCTTCTCTCTCTCTTCTTCTTCTTCTTCTTCTTCTTCTTCTTCTTCTTCTTCTTCTTCTTCTTCTTCGTGGCCTCATTTCACACAAACATGGCTTACACAAACGGACTTCTGGTTGATCTTTAGCTGGAAACAAAGTGGACTCTGGAAGTCCAAAGGTATTTAAAAAAAAAAAAAAGGACTGAAAAGAACATTCCTGAACTCTCAGATGCGCATAAGGATACCCGTTACCATTTTATCCAGTTGCTTCTTCGCTTCTTAGCTTAAGGGATAGGAAAAGATACCATCATGCATGCTCGTGGCAAGATAAGATTTAGAATGGCTTTCCTCATATGCATTTGTTTATTATGAGTTGGATTGGATGACTCACTTTCATTAAACGAGCCTTCTAATCATCATGACAGGAAGGCTACTTACATCAGAGGAAGGCTGCTTAGAGTCAAAGGGAATAACTGGATCAAGGTAAAGGTTTCCCTCGCTCGAAAGCCAGTCGAATCCGACTCAAGGGGGTGCTGCTCATCTCCGTTTCCAAGCCGAAGAGTCAGCGTTGTCTGAAGACTTCTCTGTAGTCATGTGGCCGGCATGACTAAATGCCAAGGCGCACGGAGCACTGTTACTTTCCCATCAAAGCGGTACCTATTTATCTTCTTGCAATTTCTTGCTTTCAAACTGCAAGGCTGGCAGGAGCTGGGGCCAAAGACGGGAGCTCACTCCGTCACGCAGCACTCGGATCTCGAACTGCCCAACTACCGACCATCCAGTCTGCAACTGGATCAAACACTACATTTATTTAGCAATTTGAACAGCCACCCTCTATCCCATGGCACAGAGCTGAGTATACACAGGCATGCTCTGTTTTATTTTTGCAAAACAACTCTGCGACCTAAGTTAGGCTGAGAGAGAGCAACTGATCCGAGGCCAACAAGCAGGACTTTACAAGAGAGTGGAGATTTGAATCCAAGGGTGCGTTCAGACATGCCATTTGAACCACTTTCAGCACGCTTCAGGAACGGATTTTATGTGCACGTTCACACACCGAACGTATGTGCACCGTCCCCAGCCATCGCTTCCCAGATCAAACCCCCTTTAAACCGGAGTATTTTGATACCACTTACCCAAGTGGTATTTTCCTGATTCTCCAGTTCTAGCCGCACTTTTCTGTCGTCTGATCGCTCCAGTGTTGAGCCACTTCCGGGTGCTTCAACCCCTTCCCCTCTGGAAAGCTGCCACAGAAGCCTCAGGCTTCTGCTTTTCGTCCCACATTTTTTTTTAAGCCTCAGCTGTATGCGCATGGGCGGAGCTCCACTCCTAAGTTAGTAAAAGCAAAGTTTGAATGGTGCCTAGTTTAATCATTTAGATGAGTTCGGGATCTCACAGAGGCCAGTTTCGGGGGTAAAAGTTTCATTTAAAGTGTCCATTTAAAGTTCAAAGGGAAGTGTGGAAATCGCTGTTCTGCGCACGCGTGAAAGTTTTAGTTCTAAAGATGGCTGCCTGTGCGCATGCTCAAGCTGAGAGGGGGGAAATGCTCACTCCCGGCACAGGGATCTGGAACAAGGAGGTCAGTGTGATCGCGATTCTCCGGGTTAAAAAAAAACAACGGATCGGACCGGAGCGATTTACACCGCTCCCAGCACGCTGTCTGAACACACCCCATGTCTTTGCAGCAAGGCCCAGCATTCCAAGACCACTGAATAAATAAGTAGCATTGCCAAGGAACAAATTAAATAAAAACAGTAGCAATTTCTGAATTGGGGGGGGGGAAGAAATGAAAATAAAAAGAGGGATCTTGGCATTCCATCAAGTAATAGAAGCAATAATATTTTGTAGCCACAAGGCCCTTTGGTTGGGCCTCTATGTACATTCCAGCTCTGCTCATTCGTCACTTGGCTCGATATCTCGGTATCTTATAAACAGAGAAATCTCGACAAGCACCATGCCCCAAGAATCATAATTAATGCTCTTCAAGCCGTACAGCTTAGCGGGGGGAAAATGTGTTGTAACAATTTTTCTAATGCTGAAATACCACATCGCCAAATGTTCCTGTCAAAGAGCGGTTTAATTACTTTGGCACCCACGCCACTTATAATCACCTGTCATTAGCAACAACGCTGGCATCTGTTTACACGTCTGTCAGAACCGCCAGCCCAGCTGAAGTCGACGGATGCAAGACAACTCTTGCTAGGACATGGCCCCAGATGTGCAAAGGTCGTCTTAAGGTTATCCATCCCAGGCGGGACAAGCTTCTGAGAGGTAGTGTCACACAAAAGACGTTTTAATAGACTCCCTCTTAGAAGCATTAGAAAAGAGGAAGGGCCCAGTCCGAAGAAGTGAGCGGTGACTCACAAAAGCTACGGCCCTGCCACAAATTGTGTTAGTCTCTAAGGTACTCCTGGACTTGTGCTCCTTTCTACTGCTACGGACAGACCAGCACGGCTACCCATCTTGAGCTATCTTAGAAGCATGGCGGCTTAGATGCAGTCATATCATTCACTCAGTTTTTTTACGTTCTGAGACGCTCGGCTTGAAGAAAGCATGTCTCACTAGGGAGAGACCCACGTCACGTAGGTACGCTGTAAAATTGGACTTAGGTAGGCCATGGGGTCCCCAAACCTTTCGAGCCTGTGAGCACCTTTTGAATTCTGGAACAGGGTCACGGGAACAACCACGAAATGGCCGCTGCGAGAACTGGAGCCAGTCACAAAATGGCTGCCACGAGAGGCAGAGGACTTTTTGTCAGTCAGTGAGATCCTCCATAACTCTGACGGTAACTCTTCAGCATTTCAGGCATTAGGTCTGTTTAGCAGGATGCCGTCTAAAATGGACATATCATTTAAAAATATTTTTCTGGGAAGACACATGGCTTACCTTCAGGCATACAATGACGATCGTTCTACTGTGGGGGAGGGTGCTGCCAAAGCAACATTATAAAAATCTGCACAGCCAGTCAGATCTCTGACAGCCAACCAGAAGCCCTGCTGGGTGAAAGCCCGACTTGGCTCCACCCACTTTATGAAAATACGTTGACAAAGGCTTTCACGGCCGGAGTTCATTAGTTGCTGTAGATTTTCCGGGTTGTGTGGCCATCATCTTGGCATTGTGGCCAAGACCACGGCCACACAACCCAGAAAATCTACAGCAACTTCATGAAAATACTTGGTGGGCAGCAGAAAAGGTACCAGGCGGCACCACGACACTCACCGGCACCACGTTGGGGAGCCCAATGGAGACCAAAGGTATATATACTCATGGACTGGCACCAGAGCAACAATGGAGGGGACGGCAACCATGTGTAACCCGGTGGTGGTGGGAGTTTCTTGGAAGACTGTTTAAAGAAGCAAGAAACTTGCAGTATTCACGTCACAGGGGGCACTATTCATTATTGATGATATTTTACTGTCCTTTTCAACCAACGTTGGCTCCCAAAGGGGCTCGCGGGAATCAATAAAAGCAATTCGAGTAGCAATTAAAACTGAAGGCAAATGGTCTTGGCAGAGGGAACCCTCAGCTTGAGCAGCATCCAGGCATGATGAAGTAGAGTCCGGCTGTCTCCTGACCTCTCTCTCATGGGCATCCTGATAGCAGAAACTGGAAGGAGAGGGACTCTCACCTGGTGCTGCTTCCAGGCATAATGGAGAAGCTTCTTCCTTCTCTCTCGCCAATGGCCCAATAACAATTAGAAGCAGGAGGGGTGGGAGCTCTCAGATCTAGGCATGGTGGATGGAATTCTTGGCCACTTCCAGCCTGTTCTTGGGTGGCCCATCAACGGCTGTTCAAAGCTGGAGAGAGGAGCTGGATGTAGGTACAATGGATGGGAGCCTGTCTGCTTATTCCCCTCTCCCCGATGGTCTCCTAGGGTTGGAAGCTCGAGGGGTGGGGCTGTCCGTTCGAGAGGGTCCCAAGCACAACGGAAGACCCCAATCGCCTCTGCCAGAGAACATCTGAATTGGTCTCAGCTCGACAGCATTCCAACCCGAAATGTATTTTGGCTTTCTCTTGGGGGCATACGATCGGATGAAAGAAGTTTTCCATTCTCATTAATCCCTCATGGCTCTTACCTTCACAGTTCTTGTCAAACATGCCCAAAGGGACACATCTATTAAGTCTCATTATCCGAGGCTGAATTTTTTCACCTTAGCAGTCTCTCTCTCTCTCTCTCTGCTACAAAGCTGTGGCCATTCTCAAGGACTTAAGGAGAAATCATCTCCACAACCAGTTGCAACGTGCATCCTGAAGCCCAGCTCTTTATTTGATGAAATTCAGCGCTCACGGCAGATCTCTTAATGACGGGCCAGACTTTCAAGGGATGGCGATGCTGGCGTGCTTAACATTACGGCTTGCATTCTAGAGACGTCTGCAATTGTGAAAGGAGCATATGGCAACATTTGATGCTAAATTTGAACTGCCCCCGTCACACACCTGAAAGCAAGCCAAGATATCTCTTTGCTTTGCATTATGGTGAAATCTAAACGGGTCTGAATGACTATAAATGGTTACTGTTTGAATTGGCTCCTACCTGGTATCAGATTCAGACTCAGGAATCTTAGCAAAGAAATTACATGGGATAAAATGGATATTTCTAAATTACAAGCCAGCAATTCCAGTGGCTAGCTATATCGGTTTTCTGTTTCATCTAATCCTGCTGGAGAGAAAATTGTGTGGATCTGACAACAAAGGATCGAAATGCATTTGCTGTCCTGGGCCGCATGCTTCTTGTTTTGATTATATCGGAGATTTAAAAGAAAATACAGATCAAGATCAGTTACAGCTCGCTAACGAATCCAACAGCTGTAGGTTAAAACAGTGGGAAACTTGGATGAAGTCTAAAATTAGGCACTCTGGGTGGAACTGGATGTTACGGGAAAGAGGCTACCCCCCCCCCAAAAAAAAAAGCAGGGTAGAGCTGTATGTTATCAAGAACAAAAATCTGCTGCCAGGAACAGCTGGGTGGAACAGGGCACTACCACAGAAAAGGGCAGCTTTGTGTCAAGTTTGCCGGTCGCTGTTTGCTATTAACTGTATGTGTCATAGAGACACCGTTTACCCACTTTTCAGCAGGCAAACCCCCACTGAAGCACCACCAGGGATTGGGGGAAACAGCATCCAGTGACACCCCAATGCCATTTCCGGTCACATTACTGGAAGTGATGTCACCACACCGTTGGACTGTCTAGCATTTCCCCAAAACTCCATGGTTTTACCGTAGAGTTCCGAAAAAGTGCTAGAGCATCCAAAGACATAGTGACATTGTGTCCAGTAACAATGCCTGAAACGGTGTCATGGTGTTGCTGCATGCCATTCACATGAGTCTTCCTAGTGTTCTGGGGATTGTGGGCCATGGGCTGAGGGCTGGCAACCCGAATTGTCATCTTGTGTTGCATTATTTTCCCTAGCCCCTACCAGTGACAGTTGGGGAAGCGAGAACTGTACGGCATAATGATACCAGGTAGGTGTCACAGAAGGGGAGGCAGGAAAGACTGGTGGTTCAGTGGGGGAGGGAACTGAGACCATGTTTCTCAGCTGTCATCTATGGCTGCTGCCACCTCCCCTCACCACTCACTACACCAGAGCAGATAAAGCTCTTTTCCTTCTAGCCCCTCAGGAGCCTTTAAGCACAGTACAGATAGCTGCACTTGCCCAGTAGAGCTTCCCCAACTCTCCCATCTCACAAGAGACCAGGAAGTTCCTAATGGGCATGTGCAGCTCAGTAGCTGTGCTTGGAGATGCTTGGAGAACAAGAAGGAAAGGAGGTGCTCCAATTCCTGAGTGCCGGGGACTGCCCGTTCCTGGGGAGTGGTAGCAAGGGCGGTGCAGTCGCAGAGATGGAGGCTGCCATCTCTCCAAAACCATCCACAATGCTTTGCCTAATCTCCTGGTGTTTCCAAACACTTTTTAAAAAATGATTTGGGATGGTTCGCTGATTTTTAACCATCTATTAATTTTTACTCTGTAAAACATTTGTATTGTGATAATTTTTAATATTTGCTATGGCTGTCGGCTGCCTCGCAAACCCATATGGGTGAAGAGTACACATATAAATGTTCCATTTAAACAAGCAAAAACCATTTAGACTTCTGTGCTCGATAGTGCTATTGTAGCTACTAGCCATGATGATGGAGGGGAAACTCCACATTGAGAGGCACTCTGAATCCCAGAGCCAGGAGGCAACGTCAGAGGAAGACCTTGGCCTCTATGCCCTGTTGTTGGCCCTCCAGGGCAACTGGCCAGCCACTGTGTGAGACAGGATGCTGGATTAGATGGACCATTGGTCTGATCCAGCAGGGCTCTTCTTATATTCTTATCATGGCCCCAAAACACACATATTTAAAGATTTTTTTTTTAAAGTAACAATGATTTAAAGGGTTTGACTGCAATAATGAACATTAGAGCCAGAGCATTTTTGGGTTAAAAACAACAACGGCAATAACAAAGGTACATTTGGAGTTAGGAAAGATAAATTACTTATGGAACCCAAGTGAACGTATCCAAGGCAAAGATACCGCCGCATTCTAATGCAGAGGTGGGGGACGACATCGAAGTTTCCACTTGCATCATTAGCTTTGGCCGTAATAAACGAGATGCTCCATGTGATGTATAACACAGCAGCGAAAACACAGCTGTTTGGCTTCGGCAGGGGGAAATGCATAGGTGCTCTGCACCTGAGTCTCCCTGCACTTAATAAGCCCTCTATAGCGCGGCTGGCGTGCTCTTAGCGGCGACTGCTGAAAAACCATTATCTATGGATAATTAACTATGTCAGGACACCAAGGTCCTAACATGAGGCCCTCATAATTCCCCACTAAGAGACAGACAGTATAACATTATTGTAATATATTACATTTTTAAAATATATATATATATAAGGCTGTATCAATCGCGTCTTACTCAGAAGCAATTGGACAAACATGCTCGGTCCTGTAAATTAACGCAGATCTGTCTTTGTGGTATAAAATCCCACCGTCTGCACGGTGCTGAAGCCGGGCTTTGCTATCCACTGGAAAACACAACCTATCAAGAATATTTTTTTTTATTATTCTGAGAAGCGCAGGATGGTGTCCATGGTACTCCTTTTCCTTGGTGTCCTTCCAACAACCCTGTGTGGTAGATAACGCTGGGGGTGTGCGACCGGCTCAAGGTCACCCAAAACATTTCATGGCAGAACGGGAATTGGAACCAAGATCTCCCAGAATAGAGTCCAACGTACTACTACACAATGCTGGTGAGACTAGCCCCTGATTCTGGGAAAGACTGAAGGTCAAAGGGAAAGGCTGAAGGTCAAAGAAGAAGGGGACAGCAAAAGATGAGATGGTTAGACTGTGTTATCCATGCCAGGAGCATGAAATTAAGCAAACTGCGGAGCATGATGGAAGACAGGGGGGCCTGGCTGTGATGTGGTCCATGGGGTCGCGAAGAGTCGGACTCAACTGTGCGACTGAACAACAACAACAATTTCATTAGCAAAATGGATGGGTTTCTGAAAATCTGAAATAAACATTTTAACACTGAGTGAATATGACCTCCTGCTGTGATTTGTGTACTATGAATCACCTGTTTTTAAATAAATAGGCAGCATGGTGGAATTTTGTCGAGAATTCCAGAATTCCATGTGTGCGTGCGTGCGTGAGTGAATTATATTATATTAGAGCACTTTTCTTTTCTCTTTGGACCATCAAAAATGAGCATGTTGAAGAAAATGCACATTGCTTATATAAAAGAAGGCGTTTTTAAAGGAATATAAATTCCGGAGGGTTTTCTGTGACCAGTTACATGGAGAAAAAAAACGTTTTACCAAAATCGTATACAGCTCTTCTCACATTGGACCTGCTTTTAATTTCTGTGACAATTTAGGGATTGCAAAATCTGTTAAATTTGTATGAATGTCATAGATAGATGATAGTTAGATAAGTTATATATGAGTTATTTTTATTCTGAAAACAATAGCAATCTACGTTTACAAATATTAAACTTAAAATCTCCCACATTACCTCACAGACCCGCTCTTTTTGGAAGGCAGGGAAGTGGACGAAAACTAATAAAAGGAAAAAAAAATTAAGCACTCCATAAAAAAGCATTTTGACACGTTGAGACAAAACGCTTCAGGACATTTATTAAGGCAGCTGCCTCCCGTGATGGGCAGTGCTTAATTAAAATCACACCTGAGCAGAGCCATCTGCGAGCGTCTATGAAGTTTCCTATAAGACAACGGCATCTCCTTTGCTACTTGCACAAAATGGAAATGAACCTCTCCACATCTTCCGTGTGGAATCCAAAATGATTTGGGCAAACAAATCTACATCCTCAACAAGCACAAGGGTTTAGAACTGGGCCAAATTCGGGAAGAGGGTATAGATCATGTGTCCAAACAGCATTGGAATGAATGTTGGTACCTCTCGGTTTCTCCACTTGTAGAACCGGACACTGTTTTGGACCTTTTTCACACGTGCTGTTCAGTCTGAGTCAAGAAACGTTCATTTCTGAACAAGATTATACCCCGAAAACCTTACTGGTCTCTAAACTGCAAGTAGACTTGAGTCTAGCTGTTCTACCACAGGCAAACAAGGCTACCCTCTGGAAGTAACTTCATGGAGAACTACAATTGCTAATAATCTTTGAAAATTTTAGAAGTCTCTATTTTGGGAGATCCAAATGCTTGCATGTAGATGGAAGCCAGGTCAAGATGATATTACATCAATATATCTTTAACCTGGATTAAAATTAATTGAATTCTGCTAGTTCAGGGGTGTCAAACATAAGGCCCGGCGGCCAGAACCAGCCCGTCCAGGGCTCTTATGTGGCCCGTAAGTAACTGATGCAAGGGAGACAGGGCTGGGGGGAGTGGCTGCCCAGCACTGCCTCTCCAGTCCGCCCATATGGGTTTTCCTTTGGACCCCCTTGCCAGCGCATGGCGTTTTGCAGTGAGGATACACCAACTCGGAATTTACTAGTTACTGCCCTTTATACAGTTTCTATCTCCGGTACCTGGCATTACATTTTATGGCATACATGGCCTGGCTCGATAAAGTGGCATTTATGTCAGATCTGGCCCTCGTAACAAATGAGTTTGACACCTCTGTGCTAGCTGATCCTGGTTTGATTTTAACTCCCCGGACCCAGATTTTTTTAACTGTAAGCACAAATGTGTGCAGTTTGTCTGCACTGTTTGTTCGGAGAACAGTTTTTTTTTGTTCATGGGCAATTTTCAAGTGCCTTTGGAGTCAACAAAGACAAGGTACGCAGGCGCCTGATTTTGCAATCTGTAAGTCCATACAGATTCTATTTTTTTTTTTTTTTAAAAGATCTTAGTGAAATCAATGGAAGCTCTTGCAGAGCCAGAAATTCTCTCTATCAAGGCAGTTTCCCAAATGTATTTTTGACCTGATGCTGACCCTACCTTGAAAACTCAAGTTTTCTTCCCGGATTGTGCATGCAACAGAATACAACAGAGCCTTTGGAGCAGTTCCCTCTTTGGTCTATTATTTTCCTTCCAGCTGCCTTCTTTTCGGGGAAAAACACACTTGTATAGAAAATCACTGAAAATTTTCTCACCATTCACATAGGCTAACAGCCTCCAATGACAGCCAAGATTTAGCACCGCCACGGTTTCAAACCAGCCATTATTTCAAAGAAATGATTTCAAATTTTGCCCTCCTCCTGTTTCAACCTGAAGAAACCCTGTCCGAGCTGAGCCCATGGAAACCACAATCCTTCTCTGTTTCTTCCCACCCACCTCAAATGTACAAACATATACAAATCAACATTACATTTATTTATTTATGACATTTATATCCCTCTTTGCTCCACAATGGGGACACAAAGTGACCTATATTGTTCTCCTCTCCCCCATTTTATCTTCACAACAACTCTGTGAGGTAGGCCCAGGGTCACCCAGCCAGCTTCCACAGCAGAGTGGGGATTCAAATCTGGGTCCCTCATATCTTAGTCCGACTCTCTAACCACTACTCTATGCCGGCTCTCATCAGTAGACACATATTACACATTATCTCCATAAGTATGAACCACTACCGTAATCTATGGAGGCCACGCCTCTTTCTGAAATTAGGCAGGCAGCAGCCTGGGAAAAGGCCTTTTTGGTAGTGGCACCAAAGCTCCGGAACTTTCTCCATGGGGAGATTTGTTTGTTGCCTCTTGTTGCCGTCTTCCACCAGACTTTTTTAAAAAAATTGTTTGGCATCCCCTCCTTCCTGGCCGGTGTTTTTATGTTTTGCACGTATTTTAATTGTGTTTTTAATTCCTTTTAACAATGTGTGCTGGGGAGGGTTAATTTTAGCCGTTTTAAAATGTGATTTTATCATGCACGTTTTTAAACTGTTGGCCGCCTTGTTGGCCTTTGTAAAGGCAGAAAGGCGGGGTACAAATAAATAAATACTGCAAACTAGGGGTGTCAAACTCATTTGTTATGAGGGCTGGATCTGACATAAATGAGACCTCGTTGGGCCAGGCCAGGTGTGTCATAAAATGTAACGCCAGGTAGCGGAGATATAAACTTTATAAAGGACACAAACACAAAGGGGTTTTTTTTTACTTAAAATAAAAACATGCTTAAAACATTAGCACTCTTGCAATATTTTGTTTATTTAACTCTTGCTCTGAATTATTGCATCAAAATGTCTGTGCTGTTGCAATCTTGAGTATGGCTGTTCTAGTGTGTATCTGTAAGCTGCAAACCTACGATAACACAGCAGCAGCAGAACTGGAAGAAGAAGCAGAAGACAGCCAGTTCCATAGAGGGCCTGATAGAAGCCCTCCGGGGGCCTGATCCTGTGCCCGGACCGCATGTTGGACACCCTGCTGTAAACCAATGGGCGAAGACCCACATACAAAGATAGACGAATTAGCAAACATTCACTCATCCCATATATTTCCGTCCCCCCCAAACAAGTGGATGGCATTGCAGCAGTGTGAATACAGATGAAGCAACATGGTCTATGGGTGGACCAAAGTCAATTCAATTCAGTTCAAAACCTTTCTTGGCATAGATCAGAATCATAAACAGTCGCTATTCAGTTCATGGGTCGTCACACATCTTCCTCATTATAAGGCAGTTACAGAACTTAGCAACCACTTCAATGACCGCTATATTTTGTGAAGCCAGTAAATGGTACATCATTCTGTCATCGGATCGCTTAGCATCATTCTTAAGAATGGCTTCTAAATAGACTGCCCGGATATCGTCAAACAAACGACGATAGAGGAATACGTGTTCGATTGTTTCAATCTCATCTGAATCACAACTGCAAATCCTAGCAGAGTAGGGAGATTTAAGAAAATTTTAAGGTGGACCACATTCACACACTAACCTGGCAGTTATTAAAATAACAGTGATATTGACGAGAGCCAGCGTGGTGTAGTGGTTAAGAACAGTGGACTCTAATCTGGAGAACTGGGTTTGATCCCCCACTTCTCCTCCCCATGAAGTCTGCCAGGACCTTGGGCCAGGACTCTCTCAGCTGCACCTCTCTCACAGGCTGCCTGTTGTGGGGAGAGGAAGGGAAAGGCAATGGTAAATCACTTTCAGACTCCTTAAGGCAGAGAAAAGCGGGCTATAAAATCAACTCTTCTACTTATGTGTCGCTTTCAAACTGTTCATCATTTAATGACCGTCTGAAATGAACACAAAGCAACAAACTGAGCCTGGGGAAGGGGGAAAAAAATGTTGTTTTGTCTGACCGGGTCCAGCTGTTTAGCACTAAATGCTAAGGAAGTAGGTGAAAAACTAGATGCCATCTAGTGGAGAGGTTTAACCAGAGTGGTGGTAACATCACAATTTCCCATTGGCCTCAAGACTGTGATCAAAATACTGCTGATGGGCAGAAAGAAAATCAGAGAAATGTGACAGGCCACACAAAGTGGACAAACCATATTTTCTCTGGCTCAACTTGTTCAAGGATGAAACTGGCAACATTAAAAAAAAAACCCTGCAGAAATCTTTCGGGTTTTTATTGCACTGATCTTATACTAGTTAAAACTAAGAAACCAGTTTGAGCAATTTGTCTCTGCCTACTTTTTGTGCATGTATTTGCTTTTGTGCTGGTCTTTGACTGCAATAAATCATTCATACATACTTACCTTTAGTTGGATGAATGTTTTCATGACTCACTGGAAAATCATCAGAATCTGTCCCACAGATGTCTCATTACAACATACCCTGACAAGTAGATACTGAGGGAGCGGCAGCTGTTAAACTGTCTTTTGCTAAAATCGGGAGAGGTTACCGTCCTTCGTCAGAACGAATAAAATTAGTCTACTTTTCAAAAGTTGTCCTTGGAAAAAGAAATCTCAACAAAAATATACTTAATGAAATGGAAGTTTGTAAATGTTAGCCATTCAATGCCTTTTCTGCTCTTAGATGTAGATTTTGTTTTAAACTGATGGACAAACGGAGACAGTTTAAGTAAGCAGCCTTCCAGATGCGGTAATGTGAATCATAAAGGAAGGAATTATAATCCTTCTTCGGTATTATTTGCTCTAATAAAAAAAAAGAATTGGCCCATTATTCTGTAATGTTTTAAACAAGCCTAACATTGTAAAGGAATATTGTTTATCAATAGATTGCAGTTGATCATATATTTATTTATACTGACAGTTTTCCAGTTATGTATCTGCTCCGATATGAACGTTGGAATGAAGGAGAAAAGGGGAATCCTCGCATAAGGTTTAAGTATCTCGTGAGAAACAACCACGGGACGACCGCTTCAAATCAGACTGCTTTAGACAAGATATCTGCTGCGGAAGCTGAAACACTGATGTCATCATAGCGCCTGTGAACTCGTTATCCCTTACGGAAGTGGGGAACAACCTACTGTTAACACTACTCGACAAACTGAACCAGGGGAAGGAAAGGGCTTCACTTTGTCCGGCTAATCCGCAGGAGATACGTTCGCTTCTCTAATGCACAACTTTGCTACAAATTACTTCGCAACAACGTCTCACCCCGTCAAACCGTGTGGGCCCAGGAAAACAGAAGCGAACAGATGAGGCCCCCCCCCAAAAAAAAACAAAAACAACCTCTGCTGATCCTTCCCTACAATTAAACCAACAATGATTTTACAGACCAGCGAGCCGTTCCGGCGTGCAAGTGTGCACCTGTGGTTATCTTTATGGGACTAATCATTTGTATCTCCAAACCCCCCCCCAGCTCTCCGCCCCCACGCCTCGCAGTCCTCTGCGCATAACCACCACCACCACCATCAGGCAGCACCAAGTTAATCTCCCGTTCCCCCCTCCCCCTGTCTCTCTCACACTCGGTAGATGATACCTCTAACCATCATGACAACGGTGAAGAGGGGGAGGAGGGAAAAGGTCTCCATACCTGCCTACCTAAAACAAGTTGCTGTAAAGTAATGAATAGAGACAGCTTGGGGACCATCCACCTGCACCGGCCTGCCTTTTACGGCTTGAAAAGCAAAACCACAAGGGATTGGCAGAAGGTACTTGTCTGACAGGGCCAGGACAGGCATTCTCCTCGGTGACAGCCCGGGCCTTGCCTCTTAAACCTTACCCGCCATAATTCCTTCACAATGCAACAACGAGGCAGCTGACAGTAGCAGCTGCACCTCCTAAGCGAGATGGATGGAATTTTCATAACTAGTTCCCCAAGTTGCATTTTACCTTCAAGATAATTTATGAGCCGCTCCAGAGCCTCCAAGACACAATATGCCTGCCATAAAATTAACTGTAACAGTCTTGTAGGTTATAATTAACACTGGGAGGGTAGCACCAATTGGGTGAAACACATCGCATAATTGATAGTGAAACGAGAAATGAAGGGGGAGCCCGCGATATCATTGCGGGGCATGTGGCTTGAACGAGAAGCCTCTGTTTTCCAGGGGTTAATTACAATTCCCTTCCAATGTACACATTCCTGATGGGGGAAACAAATGGGCGCCCCAAGGAGGATGGAAAAGGCGGCAGGTATACTCAGAAATACATACCCGGGTTATAGAAATGCATACTGCATTCTGCCAGGAACAGACGGTTATATTTGAACATAGCTGTGGCCAAATATCTGGAACTACATGCACCAGAAAGATTTCTGCTTTAGAATCATAGAGTTGGAAAGGACCCACCCAGGGTCATCTAGTCCAGCCCCATGAACAGTGCAGGAAATTCACAAATACCTCCCCCCCCACACACACAAACACACCCAGTGACCACTGGCCTGGAGAAAAAAATTGCTTTCTGATCCCAAAGTGGTGATCAGTATTTCCCTGGGTGTGTAAGGAAGAGCCATGAGAACTAAGCACTCATGCAACCCCTTCCTGCCCTCCTTCTCGTGATCTGCCGAAGTTCACAGAATCAGCAGCACTTTATTGTGGCTCAGAACCCAAAACGAATGATGTGATATGTCAGTGATTCCCAATGAGGCACCCAAGTCTCCCTGGTAACCGCCACTATGTTTTCTGGTTCCCTAGTCTCCCCCAATGGAGCTGCGGTGGCTCAAGTGGTTAAGACGCTGAACTGCAGGCTGTGGAAGGTCAGTAGTTCAGCAGTTCAAGACCCGGGTGCCGCAAGACGGGGTGAGCTCCCGTCTCTAGTTCCAGCTCCTGCCAACCTAGCAGTTCGAAAGCAAGAAATTGCAAGTAGATAAATAGGTACCACTTCGGTGGGAAGGTAACAGTGTTCCGTGCGCCTTGGTGTTTAGTCATGCTGGCCACATGACCACGGAAACGTCTTCGGACAGCGCTGGCTCTTCGGCTTGGAAACGGAGATGAGCACCGCAACCCTAGAGTCGGATTCGACTGGCTTTCGAGCAAGGGAACCTTTACCTTTACCTTTAGTCTCCCCCAAAGCATTTCTTCCAAAAGTAAAGCACTAAGTCTGGCTTTCCTCCACCTCATTGGAAAAGGAAGTGGTTCAGGAGGGACCCAGGAGGCGTGGCAGCCATAGGGTGATGCCCACTACCTGCTTTCAAATTCCTGTGGGGCCGACAGGCTCAACAAGGTTGGGGGCCTCGGTGATATGTACTCCCTTAGGAGGAGATCCCCGTGTCCACATCTGCTGGCTTGGGTACCACCAATGAGAGACGGCTTTAAAATCTCGGGCAAGGGTTGGATGCAAAGTGTGGGAACAAGCACGGAGACCCGCCCACTCAACAAATGGGATAAAACGTACATGCGAAATACACACCCAACTTAGAAAACGGGCTAGATAGGCAATTTAAAATAAGGTATTTACAGGCATTCTCCTTGGTGACAGCCCGGGTCCAAGGTCCTCCAGGTCCACCGCTAAGCAGAGCATCTAGTAGACCTAAATATGACGCATATGTGAACAAAAAGCAGGACCCAGCAGTTAGGGTAAAGGACTAAGGAAAGGCTATATGAGGTATGGCAGCTGGTATAGCCAGTTGGAACAGAGAAAGACAAAAGAAGTTCCACTCAGTGGCAGGATCAGTCAAGAGGGATGTGAAAGGACCAACAGCAGAACTTGGGAGGCGCCTAATTAAGACGATGAGAAGTAGATTCAGGACAGACCGAAGGAAGTACTTCTTCACACAAACAAACTTGACTAACCAAATTCATTGCTACCAGATAGAAGGGCGGCTGCTAGCTTACCTAGCTTTCAGAGGGGATTAGACAAGTTCATAGTGGAAACATCCACCGATGGTTATTAGCAAGGATGGCTAAACGGAATGTCCATGGACCGAGGCATTTCCACCTCTGAATGCTATCTTGATAACATCAGGGGAAGACTTCAGCATCCATTTCTTGTAGGACTTCTCAATACACTTGGCAGGCCACTATGGAAAACAAGATTCAGGAGAATACGATGTCGGTCTGATCCAACAGGGTTCTTCTGTTCTCATTTACTGATTGCCTTTTTATTAGAATGTCATATTCTTATAAGGAACTGCAGAATAAGGAATCTCTCAGCTCAGTCCAGGCTCATTAGAGCTTGGGAGATAAGCAGGGTTGTGATCCGTATTTGGATAGAAGACCACCAAAGCATTCTAGGGTTGCTAAGCAGAGGAGAGGGGAAAAAATAGCAAACTACCTCTGCTCATCTCTTTCCTGGAACACTCTGTGGATGGGGTCACTGTGGGGCAGCTGCAACTTGATGGCACATTCTTCATAAGGAGCTACAATGGGGGAAATCTGGAGGTGGAACAAAGGTGAGTCAAGCAATAATATTTTACTTACAGTAAAAAAAAAAACAACCACGCACGGATTGCTGTGCCTTTAACACCACTCAATGTTCTTGAGCTTACAGAAACATTTTATACTCTCAACACAGAAGAGAGAAGAAGAAGAAGAAGAAGAAGAAGAAGAAGAAGAAGAAGAAGAAGAAGAGGAGGAGGAGGAGGAGGAGGAGGAGGAGGAGGAGGAGGAGGAGGAGGAGGAGATTGGATTTATGCCCGCCCTTCACTCAGAGTCTCAGAGTGGCTTACAATCTCCTTTCCTTTCCACTCCCAACAACGGACACCCTGTGAGGTAGGTGGGGCTGAGAGAATTCTTTCAAGAACTGCTCATGAGAAAATAGCTCTGAAAGACTTCGTAACTGGCCCAAGGTCACACCAGCAGCTGCATGTGGAGGAGTGGGGAATCAAACCCGGTTCTCTCAGATTAGAGTCCATGCTCCTAACCACTACACCAAACTGAAGACCTCACCATATCACTAATGTTCAAACACCCAACTTCTGGCAATGGGGGGCGGCAGACCAAGAACATACGAACAGCTCCTCTTGGATCAGACCAATGGTCCATCTCCTCTAGTAATGTGCTCCCCACATCTCCTGTAAGACTTACAAGTTAGAAGCACAGAAGCCACAATCTCCCCCTCTTGTAGTCCTGAATAACTGGTATTCAGAGGTACACTGCTTTCGAACATGGAGGTTCCCATTTAGCCTTTTCATACCACCAACCCAACCTAGCAGGACGTTAAGCTCTGCAACTAGGTACATCATCCCCTCCCCTTTTACCTCAGTTGCCCAAAGGGATGTTGCTGAATGATCGTTTTTACATACTATTCATCAAAGGATCATACCAAACGGATATACTGATGCCACAGATTCCAGAATCAGAACCTATTTCATGAAACAGCCACCCGAAGAGACACTCTGACTAATTGTCTGTTCCCTAACTAATAGCCAGAAGTGGAAAGTATTTGTTTCTTTCCCAAGTCTGTACCCCCCCACCCCCTCCCACACACCATATATTTATATTTGTCCCTGGACAAGATATTGAAAAACAATTTGATAAATGATGGAACAGTGTCACCTACAGGCAAGATAAGCAGGTAATAAACGGTCTCCATCTTCAGCCACTTCCTTCAGCTGACAGCTGAATTTAGACTTTATCTATAACTGGGAAAATACATGGCAAAGGAAATGACTAAGATACACCGGGGACACCCCTAGTATAAAATAAAATTACTACTCTTCATGTGTGGTAAATTGTCTCCTTAAGATAAACACACTGTACGGCTAGCGATTAATCCATTATGGGGCGGACAAATTGCTAACCTTTCCTCTCTGGGGCATTTCTTCAAATCAACCTTGACCAAGATGGTCAAAAATCATTCTGATTAAAAGACTTAACACGGCAGCTAAAGACAAATTTGGGGGCTTTGAAAGTACACTTATCTCCCCTTAACATCACGCAAGCAAGCTCACATAACTCAACCAGCTTTATAAAAATGTTCTCCAAAGGTTCTACCGCCCCCGGTGACATTATTTGTGTATTCTACACAAGCCGGGGTTGATGTGTAAGTAGAGACCACAAGTTCCTGAGGTAAATAAAACCACACAGCTTCCATGGATATTACCTAAAGAATGGAAATCTTAACTGAGGGCCCAACGGGCCGACAAACTGGGAGATCCCAAAGGTAGGTGACCAGAGCCCACCTCACAAAACTTCATGGAGATTTGTCTTGGTTACAAGTTGAACAAACACCCATACTGAATGGACGTAATGCACTCATGAGCAAAGAGTCTCACAGCAGGATGAGGTGACCCAGGTTCAAATCGCCACTCCACCACAAAGCTTGGTGAGCTAGTCAAACTCTCTCTGGTTCAGCTACCTTGTGACCCTCAGTTTTTGTATTAACTTCCAGGTGGTAGCTGAAGACCTCCTGGGACCACAACTGACCTCCAGGCAACAGAGATCAGTCCATGTGGAGAAAAAGTTAGCCTCTGTCAAATTATACCCCACGGAAGTCCCTCCCCTCCCCTCCCCAAACCCTGCCCTCCTCAGACTCCACCCCCTCAAATCTCCAGGTGTTTCCCAACCCGGAACTAATGACCCTATCTGTGAATGGACTCCCAAGCCACGGCTGCATTCAGACAAACCATCCTTCTGGACCTCACCTCGCACCGGCCAGACCCAAATCCAGCTCTGGATGAAATCGAGTCACGTGGCTTGGTTCTACGGGCTTCCAGACTGACGAGGGGTCTCGAATTTTGCCTCCAGAGTCCCCCGCTTCCAAGAAGTTTTTATTAATACATACATCATCTCTTAGGAAAGACCAGAGATGCCTCTGACTAATCTCCCTTTTAAATTCATTTACACCCCATATTTCTTCTCAAAGGGGAACCAAAGCAACTTACATCATTCTCTTCTCCTCCACTGTACCCTCACAACAACCCTGTGTGGCAGGTTAGGCTGAGGCAGTGTGGCCGGTCCAAGGTCACCTACTAAACTTCCATGGCATGAATGGGAATTTGAACCCAATTTTCCCAGATACCATTCTAACACTCTTGACCACACCAGATTCCTCAACTATCTCACTCAATCCCAGTAACTTATCAAACATCTGAGGGGTTATCCAGATATTTAAAAAGACACAGGTTTAACGACTGCAGTTTCCGATTCTTAGCCAACCAAACTTTTTTTGATTGCTATGACACGGCATAAAATACTTTCTGGACTGGACATTATAATAAGACGTGAATAGTAGTTGTAGTCCACCCTCACCCTTCCCTTTTCAATTAGGGCCACAGCTAGGGTTGCCAGCTCCGGGCTGGGAAATACATGGAAATTTTGGGGCTGGAGCCTCAGAGGGGAGGGGTTTGGGGAGGGAGGGGCTTCAAAAGCCCATCTTCCAAAGCAGCCATTTTGTGTGTGGGGTGTGTGTGTGGGTGTGGATGGATGGATGGATGGATGGATGGATGGATGGATGGATGGATGGATGGACGGACGGACGGACGGACGGACAGACAGACAGACAGATAGATCTATCAGAATATTATCAGAATAATAGAGATATATGTAGAATAGACCCTCTACGGTCAAGAGCAATACAAAGTATGGAGATGATAATGGTCTAAATAAAATATTAGTAATACTGACAGTTGCTAATGAAAGGTTCTGTATGATTAGGGAGGAATACAGAAACAGGTTTCAGATAGATTTAGATAGGCATTGTACTTCATAAGCATTTTATATTTTCTGTATATTCATATGCATTTTATGAATTTTTTTCTAATAAAAAAGCAAGAAAAAACACTCCTGCAGCATCTCAAATAATTACTTGCAGCATTCTACATTTTTCTTAAAAGTAGCCATTTTCTCCAGGTGAACGGCTCTCTGTTGCCTGGAGATCAGTTCTAACCCCAGATGACCTCCAGCCACCACCTGGAGCTTGGCAACCCTAGCCACAGCACAGGGATGGCAAGTGACTCTTTGCCCTTCACTGCTTTCCTGGCTTTGAGCGATGCAGAGGAAAGGGAGTGAACCCTCTCCACCAGTCTCTTTCCCAGCCTTGAACAATTTAACTGCTCTGGTGCTTTTGAGCTTCACTTGGGGGGATGGGACAGATGGGCGACACCCGGGTAATGTGAGGATTCAAACGGAGGCCCTGCAGAGCTGCCATTTACCAATTATTTTACCTTTATTTATTTATTTATTTATTTATTTATTTATTTTTAATCTTGCTCAGTTCAGTTTAAAGATAAAGGTAAAGGTTTCCCTTGCTCAAAAGCCAGTCGAATCCGACTCTAGGGTTGCGGTGCTCATCTCCGTTTCAAAGCCAAAGAGCCAGCGCTGTCCGAAGACGTTTCTGTGGTCATGTGGCCGGCATGACTAAATGCCAAGGCGCACAGAACGCTGTTACCTTCCATCTATTTACCTACTTGCCATTTCTTGCTTTCGAACTGCTAGGTTGGCAGGAGCTGGAACTAGAGACGGGAGCTCACTCCGTCATGCGGCACTCTCGGGTCTCGAACTGCTGAACTACTGACCTTCCACAGCCTGCAGTTCAGCGTCTTAACCACTTGAGCCACCGCAGCTCCTCAGTTCAGTTTAAGCCGCCATAAATAGACCTCTCTTGCACTATGTCTATGTGGCTGGTCTAGCGACCGTAATAAATTCTGCTGCTACTGCCTCTCTTGCAACATGCATGAGAGAGGGGGAGACAGAGCCAAACACGTGGCCACAGACATCTCTGCTCCTCCGTGTAACACCAGCCTGCCTGGGCGAAGACAGCGACAGAAACGAACTTCAATCAGATGATTTCGTCGCGTCCTTTTCAAAAGTTCCATTTTCAAGGGACGAATCGAGCCCCCCCCCCGAGACGTCAGCGGTCTGTTTTAGACTAGCCTGCATTTGCATCAATTAGACAGATCCAAATTAAGAGGCAGGTCTCCTTTGGAGGCACAGACTACCCTGCCTGGGTGTGGGGGAAACGGACCAATGGCATTCAGGATATTTTCTCCTTCTACCTCTCCTCTTCCGACAGCGTTACGAGCAGCTCCTGTTCTTTGCCGCGTGTAGGCTGTCTGCACCGTCTCATCGATAACTTCATTAAGGTCTTTCTTCCCACTTCTTGTATTTCTCAATTTTCTAGTTCGCCTTGAGGGCTCTTTTTTTTAAAAAAAAATAAAATAAAATCTAACTTTAATATTTTAAATACCCCTCTGGCTTGCTCTACTTCAGCCTGCATCACTAGTCTAGGTAATTCCTAGCACGTCCGATATAATAATATTAACCACACAAAAAAAAGTCTAGATTTGAACTGATATTAGGATGCCAGCTACCATCAGGTCTTGAAAGGTATGGCATTTCTTCCAAAGGTCTCTGCTGGCATGGCTCCCCAGAAATTCCAGTGAGTTTTTCCAGTGTCTCTCCAGTGTCACTGTCTGTCTCCACCTCCCCCCCCTCCAGGCTCTCATCTGTTGCTATAAATAATTTCCCAGAGGTCACAGAGATCACCTCTCTAAGTACCATCAAGGCTGCAAAGAAACCATTAATTCATACTAGGATATGCTTTCAACAGTTAGGTTACTCCTTTCGCTTTTGATGGCCAAGTTTTCTTCTTTAAACCTACGGGGAATGATATGTCTGCTATCCCCACCCCCATCCCATATATATTTGGAGATTAAACCCAACACCTGACTCCAGAAAGTCTGAATTCCAGCCAAAGTTTTTGATGCCCCATTGATTTCAGGGCCTGAAGTGAAGCGCTGAACTTTAAAACCAATGATACTAGCATTTGGAGAGCCAGTTTCGGTGTGGTGGTTAAGTGCGTGGACTCTAATCTGGGAGAACCGGGTTTGATTTCCCACTCCTCCACTTGCAGCTGCTGGATGACCTTGGGCAAGCCATAGTTCTGTCGGAGCTGTTCTCTCAAGGACGGTTCTGTCAGAGCTCTCTCAGCCCCACCTACTTCACAGGGTGTCTTGTGGGGAGGGGAAGGGATGGGAGTTTGTAAGCCGGTCTGAGACTCCGAGTGAAGGGCGGGGTCTAAATCCAATCTCTTCTTCTTCCTCCTCTTCATTTAGGGTTGGCACATAGTGGTATCTGTTTTATTGATTTTATTGGGCTTGCACTTGGGACACCATATGTCCAAGAAAAAGATTAACTATCCGGGGTTCCCCACCCCGGACTCCACTGGCACTTGGACCATTACCCCCATCACCTCAGGAGGCACAAGTGACAAGAACCTGTTATACCCACAGGTGACCCAGTGGCCCTGAAGGGAAGAGAAGATGGGTCCCGCCCCTGCTTGAGCTGTGGGGCATCCCAGAGAGCCAGCACCAGGACCTGGCCGGGCTGGGCAAAGCGACTGCCCCACCCAAGACTGAGAGAAGGAAGTTGAGGAAGGTCCAAGGGGAACCACGCTCCGGGTGTGCAGCTGGAAACACTCTCACCTGCTCCTCCGAAGAAAGATGGGGATTGGTGGGAGAGGGAAAGGGGGCAGATTGTGTGCTGAGTCTTGGCCGGTTGCCACGGATACACTTCATTGAAAGCTGGATACACAGTCCAAAAGCAAGCTGAGAAGCAGAGCCGAGGGACAGAAGGCCGGGAAATCAGTCAGAGTTTTCAGGAGCAAAGAACAAGGAGCGGAGGCCAGCAGCAGGGATAAGGTCTGAGGCAGGTGAGCATGGTTGCTTATGATGGAGCCTCCCTTCCCTGGGAGGCGACCTGCAAAGACTCACAGCCCCCCACGTTGCCTTTGCAACAGCTGAAGTCTGGCACTCCTCCTTCTCTCCTGCACATCCAGATGCTGGCATGCCCTGCATCTGGGACATTCAGGGAGCGAGGTGAGAATTCTGGCCTCGGGGTGTCTCCAACTGCGGGTGCTGGGCCATGCTCTGAACCAGACTCTTCCTCTGACTGCACCTCAGTCTCTTTGCCTTGCTGCCCCTCCTGCACAGATGCTGGGGCCTCTTCTCCCTCAGGTGCTGGCAAAGGTTCCTCTTCTGGGCTGACTCCAGAGGAGGCTGGGTTGCTCCATGCCTCTTCCTCATATGAGGAAAAGTCAGCTTCAATGGAGCCAGGACCCATGACAGGTTGGGTGGCTGATTGAAGCCAGGTGGCTTGGGCAAGCCAGGGAGGAAGAGCACACATCTCTTGAAGGGGAAGCCAGATGCCTAGAGAGAATTTCTGACAGCATGTGAGCTGGGGAGACAGACAAGGGTGAGACTACCTCCCCCCCAGCTATATTTGAGGCCTGCCACTCTGTCGTTACCGGCTACAAAATCACGTCCTGGAGACCCCAACTCCCCAAGCAATGACCCCGGAGGAGCCGGGATCTGTTGTTGTTGTTCAGTCGCACATTCGAGTCCGACTCTTCACGACCCCATGGACCAGATTACACCAGGCCCTCCTGTCTTCCGCTGTCCTCTGAAGTTTGCTCAATTTCATGTTTGTTGCATCGATGACACTGTCTACCATCTCATCCTTTGCCATCCCCTTCTTCTTTGACCTTCAATCTTTCCCAGCATCAGGGTCTTCTCCAGTGAGTGCTACCTTCTCATCTGGTGACCAAAGTATTTGAGCTTCAACTTCAGGGTCTGGCCTTCCAGGGAACTGAGGAGCCGGGACCTGACATTAATATGTATGTTGATTTTATTTTTATTATTATTTTTTAAAAATAGGACTACCGCCCTAATAGTGGGCATATGGGACACACAGAACCAATATGTTTTCAAGATAACACAATCTACTCCTTGGCTTCATACAGTGCCATCCTAAGCAGACTTATAGCCTTCTAAGTCCATCAGAGACAATGGGTTTCGAAGGGTGTAACTCTGCTCCGGACGACACTGTAAAAGCCCCACAAATGGCTTCGATTTATGAGAACTGCAAAGCTAGTTAAGTCGAGATCTTTCGTTGGATCGGTTTCTCCATCCAAGCTTTTCAACTATCCTCATGAAGAGCTGCACAACTCAAAGTCATGCTCATTCTCTAGTTCACAGAAGCTGGCCCAATAAAAGGGGGCACCTGACATTCACTTAATCAACATGGCGCTATCTATGACTCCATATTTCGTGCATCACTGTCGACCAGCACATCGACTATCCACTTGCCCTTGGCCTTCTTAGGTAAAGTTGGATAGAATGCAGACAGCTGGTCTTGGTACGTTGAAAAGGCTTGTCGCACAAGAACTGGAGGGTCTTCAGCAGGTTCAAGAAATTTGGTCAGAGACCCCATTGATGCAGGACTCTGGAGTAAGGCAGCTGACGGTGAGCATGATAATTTAGAGTTCAAGGTATCCCAGACATGGATACAGGTCTTGGATCCTTCTTCAATATACAGAGGTTGGATTGGCAAGAAACTGTGAAGACGTGTATTCCCCTTGGGAACGGAGTTCCAAATGAGTTCTGATTAAACCAAACAACGAATGGATTGACAGATGATCCCCAAGTGGAGAGGAAAATAAAAACTTCTTGGAGTCACAATGAAACCTTGCTGGTTTCTACAAAGACATCCCACATGCAAATGGTAGCCAGAGGGTTAGCCTGCCTGGACAGCCCAGGATAGCCCAATCATGTCAGATTTCAGAAGCTAAGCAGGGTTAGCCATGGTTAATACTTGGATGGGAGACCACCGAGGCCAGGGCCACTACAGAGAGGCAGGCAATGGCAAACCACCCCTGAACATCTCTTGCCTTGAAAACCCTATGGAGTAACCAGAAGTTAGCTGCGACTTGATGGCACTTTACACACCCACACTAATAGCCAGAGGGCTGGATCTTGCAAATCAGTTCTGCCAGTAGAGTGCTTTCCTTTCATGGAATACTGGGGAGTGGCACATTCAAGAAAAATCATTATTTAATGTTTGCTGTCCACAGCATTTAGTAATAACACTGGAACCAACTAGTTGTGTTTTACAATATAACAAAAAACATAAATAGCATTAAAATATTAAAACAGTCTAAGATACTTAGGGGTGAAGCCATTTTTCTGACAGTGCCACCACAAAAATTCTGCTATGGTCAGGCCTCACCTGGAGTCCTGTGTCCAGTTTTGTGCACCACACTTTAGGAAGGATGTGGACAAGCTTGAGCGTGTCCAGAAGAGGGCAACCAGGATGGTGAGAGGGTTTGAATCCAAGTCTTGTGAGGAAAGGCTGAAAGAGTTGGGTATGTTTAGCCTGGGAAAGAGAAGACTTAGAGGGGACATGATTGCAGTCTTCAAGTATTTGAAGGGCTGTCATGTAAAAGATAGAGCAGATCTATTCTCTCTTGCTCCAGATTGCAAGACTAGATCTAATGGGTGGAAATTACAAGGGAGTCGTTACTGGCTAGACGTCAGGAGAAACTTCCTAACTATAAGAGTGGTTGAGCAGTGGAACAGTCTGCCTCAGGAGGTGGTGGATGCTCCTTCCCTGGACGTTCTCAAGCGGAGGCTGGACGACCATCTTTTGGGTATGTTGTGGGTATGTAGGGCTATCTTTTGGCTATGCTCCTGCAGAGTGCAAGGGGCTGGACTACATGACCTGCAAGGTCCCTTCCAACTCTAACATTCTATGATTCTGTGATTCTATGAAAAATACAAATATCCATTAAAATGCTTTAACCTAAATCAAAGGTCTTGTAGAAAAGGTGGGTCATTAAACTTTCATGGAAGACCATTAGGGATGTGGCCACACTCAACTCCCTGGAGATGTCCAAAGTTAATGTTTTCTAGCATCTGGTTTACTATCTTTGTGTCCTCCAAGCTCCTGTGGTGAGCGCTTTCATCCAACTTAAAAAGTTTTGTTATCATAGACAGTGATGGTACCAACGCCAGTGATGATTCAAAACTTCACCAAGGTAACGGGATCCTTTCTTGGGAAGGAACAAGCAATTCTGCCGCTGGGCCTGCTAATTCTGAACAAGTATTTTCACACCACGTTCCACTGTGAGTGAAGAATGCGAACGGATTCTATGAAGATATCAGATTGTGAGGCCCGAAAGATATTCTGCTGAGGAACAGAAGAAAACAAAGACTTTTGTCGGGGAAATGAGCATCCTCAATATGGGTAGGATATTTTCTCAATCCATGGGCAGTCATTCCCCATCCCCAGATACAAGGCTGATCCGATAGCCCAAAGGGACAGAAACGGAGCGATGGCCAAGTCTCCGTCTTTGCGGCTTGTCTCTCCTCCACCAGCAGACACCGTTGCTTCTAATAGGCATGATGACAGCTGACGCTAATGGCACTTTGTGGTTCACCTGTCCGATGATGGAGCTAACACTCTGTCTCCACATATTATAACGTTGTCAGCCCTCTGATGTACTGGCTTGCACTATCCCACGTGACTGGGAAGCTTAGACATTTTCCGTTCCCCGCAGTAAGCGAAGAAGAGTTCAACCAGATCTCACTAGGCTGCCCCCACACACCCACAGATATTTGTCTATCATTGTGGTATTCCAATCCTTTGCCGCTGGATTTCCCTGTGCAGACAAAACAGTTCTCCTCCAAATGATCGCTATGGCAAAACAGTAGGGCAATACCCAACAATGTGTCAATGCTTCCCTTGTGCTCATGTGCCACAAAGTTGATCTAGAAGATGAAGAAGAGATTGGATTGATACCCCGCCCTTCACTACCCGAAGGAGTCTCAGAACAGTTTACGATCTCCTTTCCCTTCCCCTCCCCGCAACACACACCCTGTGAGACAGGTGGGGTTGAGAGAGCTCTGACAGAAATTGCTTGTGACTCAGAGGACAGCTCTGAAAGAACTTGTAACTGACCTGAGGTCACACCAGTAGCTACATGTGGAGGAGTGAGGAATCAAACCCGGTTCTCCCAGATTAAAGTCCTTGCTCCCAACCACTGCACCAAACTGGCTATACACAAGGAAGAGATTCTCAGCGCCAAATCCTGGTGGAATTCATATTACAAAGTGTACTTGCTAGGTCATGGTATTTGTGTAGTAGAAGGTAGGTCGGTTTATGTAAGAGACAAGGGAATTGCTCCAACCCAATGGCAACGAAGAAGATCATTTCAATGGTGCTGATTTGTAGAGGATATGACCATACTACATATTATGGCTGATCTGTATGTACATATTATGGCTGATCTGTAGAGCATAAGTTTATGCAATGATTACATTAGTCTTGCTCTCCTGTAACGAGGGAGAGCCAGCAGCTAGAACTGCAAGAAGGATAAGCAACTTTAAGACTCAGTTGGCAGAAATGACCTTGGCACAGTTGTGGAGCTGCACTGAACATCGAGAAAGGTAGAGATGCAAATTTGGGTGCTACGGGGACCACTAAATCATCTCCTGGTCCACCATTTTTCTCCAGTATAGTTCTACTTTCTACCTAGTGGGAAAGGATTCTGGGAGGTTGAATGAAGGATAATAGCAGTAGGGATGGAGGAGGGTTCACCACATCCCCCCCACATGACCTTGGACACCTCTAAAGGTAAAGGTAAAGGTTCCCTTGCTCGAAAGCCAGCCGGATCCGACTCTAGGGTTACGGTGTTCATCTCCGTTTCTAAGCCAAAGAGCCAGCGCTGTCCAAAGGCGTTTCCATGGTCATGACTAAATACCAAGGCACACAGAACACTGTTACCTTCCCACCGAAGTGGTACCTATTTATCTACTTGCAATTTCTTGCTTTTGAACTGCTAGGTTGGCAGGAGCTGGAACCAGAGACGGGAGCTCACTCCGTCATGCAGCACTCTCAGGTCTCGAACTGCTGAACTTCCACAGCCTGCAGTTCAGCGTCTTAACCACGTGAGCCACCGCAGTCCTCTACTTTATACATAATTGGGGAAGACTTGAATGCGAAGACACATAGCACGTTTTTAGGCCACTCTTCTTCCAAGGAAATCGAGGCTGCTACATGGTCTTCCCCCTCCCTCCATTTTATATTCAGGACAACTCTGTGAGACTGTGATGGTCAGTGACTGGGCCGAGGTCACGGCAGAGTGGGGATTTATTTATTTATTGGATTTATATCCTGCCCTTCCCACCGATGCAAGCTCAGGGCAGCTTACATAAAAGTGTTAAAACAATTTAAAACACATAAAATCTGAAGTGCGATACACATATATATATATTTCCTATGAGACGGCAGTCATAATCCCACATTTTCTTAACAGGAGTCAGTCGGTACAGACTTCGGTGATACAAACGATCCCAGGGAGGCCCCAAGTTGTCCAGATGTTGAGTGTGGTCGAATGCCTGGTGGAAGGTTTTCCCCAATCACAGCCTGACATTCTAACCACCACACCAAACTGGCTGTCGTGTAGGCAGATTTATCTTTTCTTCCACCTCAAAGCACAGTATCCTCTTCAGTGTTTATCTTGTTTATTCGTTTATTAGTTAAATTTATATCTCACCCTTCCCAAAGCGGGCTCAGAGTGGGTAACGTCCGGGTATATGAACAAGGTAGATAATTCTAAAAACAGTATGGATCGTTCTTAAAACAGCTAAAAGCATTAAAACAATTAAAAGATGGAGAAATACACATAGTAGTTCAACCTCCTATAAGCTGGACTGATGGTAGGTGGAGTCACACCAAACTCATAGAACCAAGACTCTGCACAGGGCAGATGGTCCGGACAGCTTCTATGCAGGGAGGCCAACTAGTTGAGTGGCCATCACCTCAACCAAAAGCCTGTTAGAACAGCCATTTTACAGGCCCTGAGGGAAGAAGAAGAAGAAGAAGAGATTGGATTTATACCCTGCCCTTCACTCGGAGTCTCAGAGCAGCTTACAAACTCCTTTCCCTTCCCCTCTCCGCAACAGACACCCTGTGAGGTAGCTGGGGCTGAGAGAGCTCTTTCGTGAACTGCCCTTTCAAGGACAGCTCTTGTCAGAACTATGGCTTGCCCAAGACCATCCAGCAGCTGCAAGTGAAGGAGTGGGGAATCATAAGAACATAAGAACATAAGAGAAGCCAATGCTGAATCAGGCCAATGGCCCATCTAGTCCAACACTCTGTCACACAGCAGCCAAAATATACCAGGTGCCATCAGGAGGTCCAGCAGTGGGGCCAGGACACTAGAAGCCCTCCCCCTGCTGCCCCCTCCAGCACCAAGAATAGAGTGCAGCACCTGCCCCAGACTGAGAGTTCCCATCTATACCCTGTGGCTAATAGCCACTGATGGACTTCTGCTCCATATGTTTATCTAATTCCCTTTTGAAACTGCCCATGCTTGTAGCTACCACCACCTCCTGTGGCAGTGAATTCCATATGTTAATCACTCTTTGGGTGAAGAAGTATTTCCTTTTATCTGTTCTAACCCGACTGCTCAGCAATTTCATGGAGTACCCACGAGTTCTTGTATTGTGAGAAAGGGAGAAAAGGACTTCTTTCTCAACCTGCTCAATCCCATTCATAATCTTATAAACCTCGATCATGTCACCCCTCAGCCGTCGTTTCTCCAAGCTTTTTAACCTTTCTTCATAGGGAAGGTGTTCCAACCCTTTTATCATTCTAGTTGCCCTTCTCTGCACTTTTTCCAATGCTATAATATCCTTTTTGAGATGTGGTGACCAGAACTGTACACAGTATTCAAACCCGGTTCTCCCAGATTAGAGTCCACACACTTAACCACTACACCAAACTGTAATAGGTTCCTCAAGGCCCTGATCTCAAGAGGGAGCACGTTCCACCAGGTAGGGGACAGGACAAAAAAGGCCCCTGGCCCTGGTTGAGTTTCACACTGGTCCATCCAAATTATCAGGAAGATGGAGAACCAAGCATAGGAAACTGGTAAGAACAGAGAAGGTCTCTGAGTGCTACTCCAGCCATTCGGGTGTGTATGTATGAAAGCATAGGCACACAAACACATGCAGGCCTTGACGGTTCTGTGTGGGTAAGCCACAGACGGCCCCACTTCACTCCTGTCCCACTGATTTGATCGAGTCTTGAACAGAGAGATTCGACAGTGGTAACCGTGAGAGGAAGAAGGAAACATTTGCAGTAAGAAGAGCGAGACTGGGCATGCTCAGTATAGACCGTAAGTCAGAATGTTACTGTGGGGAGGTAGGCAAATTTTCCGAAATCAAACATCAAGACAATTTAATTTAATCAATAGCCCAATTCGTGGAGCGCTTTAGAATTCTGCCAGAGTAACCAGATCTATAAACCGTTTGTTGATCGTATTAAAGTTCTTATAAAACACAGTGTGTATGTGTGTTTTTTTCTCCACCTCCGTTGTGTTATTTGAACCGGGCAAAGGAACTCAGATTAATTCCTGTTTGGAATCAATAACTGGAATCAATTAATGCTTTTCCTGCTATGATCGAATGAACCAAAGAATAATTATTTGCTTTCGGCCACAGACTTTTATTAAGAGTTTCTCATGTTTACAGTATCAGCCCAATTATTCAAAACCTGACAATGCTTAAAATTCCTTGTTATCTAAAGCCGGTTTGGTGTAGTGGTTAGGAGCGTGGACTCTAATCTAGGAGAACAGGGTTTGATTCCCCACTCCTCCACATGCAGCGGCTAGTGTGACCTTGGGTTGGTCATGAGTTCCTTCAGAGCTGTTCTCTCAAGGGCAGTTCTTGAGAGAGCTCTCTCAGCCCCACCTACCTCACAAGGGTGTCTGTTGTGGGGAGGGGAAAGGAAAGGGATTATAACTGCTCTGAGACTCCTTCGGGTAGTGAAGGGTTGGGTATAAATCCAGTCTCTCTTCTCCTTCTAAAGGCCCTGTTCTGATTAGGCACTGGGACTTGAGGACTAGTCTCCGACTGAAATGCAACTGGGGTCTAAGCAAGGATTTGGAAATACCTGATGAGTTGAATGCCCCAGATCCACTTTGCTAAAAGTGGTGATTTCCCCAATGCAAGGAGACTTCCGCTGGCGGAACCTCCTCTTGTGCCAGGGGAAGATCCCTTAATCTGACATCTCCCGGAATTACAATCTCTAGACTACAAAGATCAGCTCTTCTGGAGAAAATAGCTGCGTTGGATGGTGGACGGCTGACGACCAATGTTCCCTCTAAGCCAATGTAGAGTCTTGTGAGCAAAAATTCTACTTTGTGAGCTACTGGCACTAAAGCTGTGAGCGAGCGATTTGGCTACTGCATAAATTAGTTAGCTCCATAGCCCTCCTTCTTGAGCTAAGACAAAAATGTGTGAGCCGGAGGCTAAAAAACTGTGAGCTAACTCAGACTAACTCAGCTCAGAGGGAACACTGCTGACGATCCTCCCCCAAACCCCACCCTCCTCAGACTCCACCCTCAAATCTCCAGGAAGTTCCCAATCAAGACTTGGCCGCTCCAGTTGTGGACCCTTATAGAGCCTCCGTTTTCTTTCTGCTGGAGAAAATGGCCGCTTTGGAAGGTGGACTCTATGGCACTATACCCCACTGAAGTCCCTCCCCTCCCCAAGCTCCACCCTCCCTAGGCTCCACCTCCAAATCTACAGGAATTTCCCAACCCAGAGCTGGCAAACCTAACACACACAAAGCAAGAATCTGATGGGTTTCCAGTAACAACCACTGTCCAACCGAGAGGTGAAGAAGTTTGTCCAATAAATAACGAGTCACACACAGCATCAAATGGTTTTTCTTTCCCACAGAACACAGAAATTCCATCTTCATCCATTCACCACACAAGAAACCACCCGGCTAAAATGAAGTTACATGGTCTGGTATAAAGAACACAAGTATGTCTTCACCCAAAGAGCGATTAACACATGGAATTCACTGCCGCAGGAGGTGGTGGTGGCTACAAGCACGGATGGCTTCAAGAGGGAATTAGATAAACATAAGGAGCAGAGGTACATTGGTGGCTATTAACCACAAGGTATAGATAGGAACTCTTAGTCTGGGGCAAGGGATGCTCTGTATTCTTGGTGCTGGGGGGGCAACAGTGGGGGGCTTCTAGTGTCCTGGCCCTACTGCTGGACCTCCTGATGGCACCTGGTATTTTTGGCCACTGTGTGACAGAGTGTTGGACCGGATGGGCCATTGGCCTGATCCAACAATGGCTTCTCTTATGTTCTTATGTTCAATTTTTAGTTCAAAGTCCTCCTTCCCTTTCTACTGTGCAGCCCCTCCTATCATCTGTGCTTTATGAAATCTCTAATCCGCAGCCCACAATACAGTTTTAAAGAGAGTTTAATTGCAGAATAATTCCCTCTCCCCTCCCTTTCCCATCTTTCCAGATGGACACCAAAGGGGTCTTTGGCCTCCGCAATCAAACGCAAAAAGAGGCATTATTTTTGTTGACTAAAAAACAAAATAAAGAAATGCCATTAAGACTTTCGTAATTTTTTTTTATATAAAAGGACCAAGATATTAAACGGCACTTTCCCGTTTTCCTCTTTGTCTCCCTCAACACGTGATCACCGCTTCCACGGTCACCATTAAATCTTAATCTATTCCAGCTCTCCTTCTGGGTCACTGGTTCTATATGTACCATGGTTATTTTTAAATGCTTCTCTTTGGTCAAAGGAGGAGGGGGGGAAGAGCTGCCTCAAGCCAGATGGGCAACTTCACACTTCATTTGTCAAACCCAATAGACTAGGCCCCGCTTCCCCATTCTCGCTTATTGCGGTTAAACTTCCATACAATTTGGTAATAATTTTCATTATCGGACGGTGACCCTAAAAGACAAGGATGTTTTCTCCTCCCCCCTCCCCTTGCATGGCCGGCTTGAAAGACGCAGCCGTGTTTCTTTTGCTTTCTGACTCTACAGTAGGCTGAAAAATGCTTCCCTGACTTTATTAACAGAAAGATGACCTTTGACAAGCAGAGGTCAAGAAGGGGTCAGTTCAAAGGGCTCAAGCAGCTCTTTAACAGCTATAACAATCTGTCCGTCAGACCCTATCTCGCAGAATAAACAAACGCCAAGCTCATAGAAAACCTTTGGGCTGTTTCTGTTAACACTTGAAACAGATTCATCTCCTCCCTGCCTATTTATATCTATCCCACTCTTCATCACGGAAGAGCTGTTGTGCGTCTGTGCTCAGGGACACTATGGAAATAATAGACACCACAACTGGAAGATTTAAACAGCCGACAGACACTGGGGTGGAGGGGGGGATGTATTGTCTCTGGATCCATATGGGCATGCTGCTAAAGCACTTCTGAGTTCCTTTCCCCAGAATGCCTTCATATTACCAGCCCAGAACTTCTTGTGGCCCTTTCTTATGAAATCTCTAATCTTCTCTTTCAGGGAAATGCTGATCGCCATGTTGGAGTCGGGAAGCAATTTTTCTCCAGGCCAGTTTGGCTGGAGATCCTGGAGGAGGTTTTTTTTAATCATCTTCTGGGTATGGAACAGCAGTCAGTGCGGTAGGGTGGGGAGGTATTGGTGGATTTCCTGCATTGTGCAGGGAGTTCAAAAAGATGGCCCTGGAGGTCCCTTCCAACTCTATGATTCTAAAAACCTGGGTAAGACTAGTCCAGTGGTTTCCAACCTGGGGCCATACGGCCCCCCAGGGCTATCTATAAACAAAACGTTGAAATAGCTACCTTCAAGTACAACACCTTTACTGGCATATAAAATAGCTACCTTTATACCGGAAGGACGGGGGGGCCACAGGAAGGAAACAAGGTCGGAAGGGGGCCACGGTCGGAAAAAGTTTGAGAAACACTGGACTAGCCCGCAATTACAGTCTTCTGGCATCCTGGCTAAGGTCCAGGACTGGAGCCATCATAAAACATTGCAAAAACACTGGTGGCTTCAAACAATTAATGATAATATATTATTTTAAGTGATAAACTCATAAAACAGCATCATTTTGCAAAGATTGAATTCACACAGGCAATTAAACGTAGGGCTGAGCGAACAACCCATTTCCTCATATTTGTTTGCTATTTTTGTCGAAAAGCTGTGGTTGCCTCTTTGGTTAATCCTTGCCACGTACGTATGTCGTGTGGTTCTTATACAAAATGTATGCAATTTTTTTAAATGCACACAATTTGTACAATGTACGACAAATGGATGAGACTGATTTACTGATGCACAAATGTAGAGAAGCGTGTTTGTTTTACAAGACAATATTCAATGCAAGGAATTAGAAAATGGCGCAAAGCATAATGAACTACAGGTCTGATCTGCCCACAACGGAAACGAAATCAAAACATGGATTCGGGAGTTGAAACAGCTGGGATGAAAAATTCGAAATTGTCCTCAACTGAAAGCTATTTTTGAATTATGACATCACCTTAGCACAAAATAAGACCATCAGTATCTCTAGTCTAATACAAACTATATTCGCCTGGAAACGTCTCTATAAGGACTAGAGCAGGTTCTTCATAGCTGCAGTACCCTAGATTCTTAGAAGGAGAAGATGGGGATTAGGCCTGAGACCTTTTGCCTGCAAAGCACTTGATTTACCTCTAAGCTACGGCCCCATCTTTAGCTTTGCTCCAGAAGGCAAGCAAGATATAGAAAGAAGTGCCACAGAATCCCAGCTGCAACCCTATCAATGTTACCTTCATAGGGAACTGGAATGTCAAAGAGATCAAGAACAGGGCCCCCCAATCTTTTTCAGATTGTGGGCACCCTTGGAATTCTGACACAGGGTGGTAGGTTCAACCACAAAATGGCTGCCATAGGAGGCGGACCCAACCACAAAATGGCTTCTGCAGGAGGAGGAGCCACATGCAGAGGAAGCCCAAATGCAAGGGAGAAGAGGGATAATGAAAAAATACACTAGGAAAGACAGTGAGCCCCACCTACTTCACAAGGTGTCTGTTGTAGGGAGGGGAAGGGAAAGGAGTTCCTAAGCCACTCTGAGACTACGAGTGAAGGGCGGGGTATAAATCCAATCTCATTATTATTATTATTATTATTATTATTGTTGTTGTTGTTGTTGTTGTTGTTGTTATTTTATTATTATATTATATAATAATAATAATAATAATCCACATAGCCAATCAGATCTTCATTGGCAAATCAGAAGCCTTACTAGACAAGGCCTCACCTGGCCCTGTCCACTTTTGAAAAAACACTTGGTGAGCTCCAAGAAAGGTGCCCGTGGGCACCACGCTGAGGACCCCTGGTCTAGAAGGCCTCCATAACGAAAGCTGGCGTAAAGTTCCACAGATTAGAATCAGTACCTTGTGTGTCCCGAAGCTAAGTGTGAAATTAATTCAACATGGTGATCTTCATTATCAACTACCCAAATTTCTCATGTTGGGGAACAGAGGCAACGTGACGCCATTTTGTGAGTTAATGTAAGTGAGCCTATAGCCTCCAAAGCATGCTACATCCCACCTCAAAAACTTGACAGGCTTTGTCAGACTCCAAGTACGGGGGCCCCTCCCCTCTTCAGAGAGCCCATTCCACAGAGCTGGAGCCATAGCGGAAAAGTCCCAGGCTCTGGTCAATGCCAGACAGGCAACCCTAAGTGGTGGGAGAGCCAATGGATGACTGCCTGATGACCACAGTTGGCATCCGGGAACATACTGATGGAGACCGTCCTTATGGAGGTGGCCAAGTCTGAGTCCAGTAGCACCTTAGAGACCAACAAGGTCAATGACAGAGGGACCTTTGACTCTCGAAAGCTCCTACCCCGAAAATGTTGTCGGTCTCTAAAGTGCAACTGGACTCGAATCCGGATCTTCTACTGCAGACCAACACGGCTACCTTTTGACACTATCTTATTGAGGAAGTAACTGTGGCCAACCCTTATAGAACTGATGTAAGGATTACATACAAGGGTGTCAAACATGCAGCCCGTGGGTTGGATCAGGCCACCCCAGAGGGCTTCTATCAGGCCTGCAGTAGAACCGGCTGTCTTCTGCTTCTTCTTCCAGTTCTGCTGCTGCTGCTGCATCATTGTAGGTTTGCAGCTTACAGATACACACCTGAACAGAACACTCAAGATTGCAACAGCACAGACATTTTGATGCAATAATTCAGAGCAAGAGGTGTCCGTTATCAGGCACTGTTAAATAAACAAAATATTGCAAGTGCGCTACTGTTTTAAGCATGTCTTTATTTTAAGTAAAAAAAACACCCTTTTGTGTCTGTGTCCTTTATAAAGTTGATATCTCCGCCACCTGGCATTACATTTTATGACACACATGATCCGTCCCAACAAGGTCTCATTTATGTCGGATCCAACCCTCATAACCAATGAGTTCGACACCCCTGGATTACAATGTATAGAAATACTACAAGTGTTCCCCAAATGTCAATTATTATTGTGCAAAATTGAGCATAAATGTGCACAATTTTACTGGGTGGGGCTAGATGTAAAACCAAAGGCCTCTGAAGTCATATCCCTAAACACCCCCGAGAACGTAACCGAACCACCTCTCTGGCTTCTCAGATGTCTACAAGCATTGCCCACCATGAGGGCCAGCATCTTAACATTTGGAACAAAAGCCTGGATCCCCAGGGAGCCGAATTCGGCCTCACTACCACATTATGTGGTTTTAATTCCTCCCCTTCACAGAACGGTGACACAGCCCAACTGTTGTCCCTGCATTGTCCCCATGACACGAAAGACCAACTGCGAGGTCATCACCAGCCGTTTGGAATCCTGTGACGTCAGGACGATTCAGGAACAAAGGGACCTGGCTGTATCTAAGGACACGTTCCAACCTATCGGATTTGCACTGAAGCAAAACCACAGGACGCTGCTACGCCTGCCCCGACATTTACATAAAAGGCCTATTTCCCTCCCTTCCTGGCTGCTTTCGCTCTCTCTCCCGTCTACTTGACCTAAATTTCTCAAAGTTGCATTGTTCATAATATGTCTTCTCTAATGTGCAGTGTAAGGTAATTAGAGTCATCTGTATTTAACTTCCAGAGAGAGGGGAGGGGGGGGAGGGAAATCTATTATCTAATCTAGCTGATCCCCTGATAGCTTGCTGAAAGTAAAAATACTATAACCTATTGCCTGCCCTTTGACAAGCGCTAATTATTTCCTGTCGAAGCACATTTTTCTCATGTAATGCCAAAGTACACAATAGGCTGATCTCTAAAACACAGGCAGCTCCGCCAGGGCCCACGGAGGGATGTTTTATAACTTTCACCACCACCGTGTGTGCGCTTCAGCGGCTACTATTTGCCAGGGCCTCATTCCAGACATCTCACCGTACCTTTGATGAGGTTAAAAATGCAGCTGATGGTAACGGGCTGTTTATGTGGAGAACCGAGATGGGACTCTTTAAGATAAGTCAGCTTGATGAGAAACATCAAATGGATGCTGGGTGGTGGGGGGGGGGAGAGAAGAACCCGATTTAGTTATTTAATACCCGGGAAGGGGGCACCGTCTTTTCCGAGCTTTCAAGACACCGTACTCTTGAAACTTTCAGGTGTTTAGTTTTAATGAGGCCTGCTCTTTGTCTCCCACTAACCTCCGCCCACCCCCTCCAATGCCTCCCCCTGCCCCAATGCCTGCAAAGTACTTAACGTTTCTTCTTTTTTCTTTTTTTCCTTAGAGGCTAAATTATGTCTCCTGGCACCGGCTTCTGATTAAATGGTTAGTCGTAAGGAGGGAAAAGCCAGAAATCGTGTAACCAGATTCTCTGTAAAAGACAGGCTTCCCCTTCCCACAATTCCCCCCCCCAGCCCCCTCCTGCCGCCGCTGCGTGATTATTTGTTCTGCTCAAATTGATCCACTCCGTGAATTATGTCTGTTATGTTTTCTTGTTAAACTGGATACTTTATATTCCTTTCGTTTGTTCCTCTTTTAGGCTCCTGAGCCGAGCCCAAATGAAGGGCCAAGAAGACTTTGGAAAGGAAAGGGCTAAAAAAAAAAAATCTAACACCTCAGAGCGGTGAATGGAGCACGCTGAGTGGAAACAGGTTACCCGAGAGGGACCCAATTATCGGGTGCACGAAACCTACCTCCAGCAACCCACAGGGAATGCATTGCCTTGGTGGTAAGAAAGTGCTGTCAAGTCACAAGTGATTTATGGAAGACCCTATAGGGTTTTCGAGGCAAGAGGCGTTCAGAGGCGGTTGGAATGCTTTAAGGTATTCTTTTTAAATTAATTTATTTTTTTGAAAAACTTCATTTATATTTCTGCCTTTCTCCCCACTGGGTTTATACACCCACTCCGGGTGACCTCCGGCCAATCACACGCTCTACCTCACAGGGCTGTTGTGTGGATGAAAGGGAGAATGAACAATGATATTAGAAGAAGAAGAAAAAGAAGAAGAGATTGGATTTATACCCCGCCCTTCACTTGGAGTCTCAGAGCGGCTTACAAACTCCTTCCCCTGCCCACAACAGACACCCTGTGAGGTAGGTGGAGCTGAGAGAACTCTGACAGAAACTGCTCTTTTTTCAAGAACAGCTCTTATCAGAACTATGGCTTGCCCAAGGTCACATCAGCAGGTGCAAGTGGAGGAGTGGGGAATCAAACCCGTTTCTCCCAGTTTAGAGTCCACACACTTAACCACTACACCAAACTGGCTCTCTATTAGAGGGAGTGGTTAAATTCTCAGAGGCCCAGGTCGACCGGTGGGCTAGGGAGCCAAACAAAATGCTCATGAATGGGAAGGTAAAGCTAGTTCCTGGTGAGAAAAGTGAAGGGGAGAAAAGCACGCCAGGGCAAACTGACAGCCTTGCTCAACATGCTGTGAAGAACAGATAGTTTTGCAAGAGGTTGCTATTTGCTTTGAAATTTTAATCCAATGACATCTTCTAACTATTATTTATGGGATTAAGTAACTTTAAACGCACAACAATACGTCCATTAAGGTTTCCGCTGACACTGTCCCCGCGGTGTATCCAAAGCCCCCACCTAGCAAAACCACATTTCTAATGACGGACCTGCAATCATCGTTATGGGATGAAGGCCTTTGCCAGGTCTGTACCATTTCCAGCGGCTGCTGAGGAGACTCATACGGTGGAATACTCTTTCTGTAGAAAACGAATAAACTTTCCTGCACTTTGAAAATCAGTGTGCCAGAGAGAAGGCTAATGTAGGATCCCAGGATAGTTTTCTATATGTAAACACTTCATCCGTTTATTTAAGACAGCCAGCCCTTCCAGGCAGGGCCTGAAGATTTCTGGCTTTTACAGCTCATCTCCAGACTACAGAGATCAGTTCCCCAGGAGAAAATGACTGCTCTGGTGACTATACCATTGAACCCTGCTGAGATCCTTCTCCCCAAACCCTGCCCTCTCTCAGCCCCACCCCTGAAAGCTCCAGGTATTTCCCAACCCAGAGCTAGTAACCCTAGTTTCTACCTATTGCACATCACCCACATCGGTGAGGCAGGGCCTCCACAAAGGTTTACCACCTCCATCAGAAACAGGACAAAGCCAATACATACCTACAGGTTTGGTGGATGTGTCTTAAAATGCAAGCATGATGCAAAACAATCCATCCTAAGTCTGAAAATAACTATAACAGCCAGTTAAGTTTTGATCCAGTGACCATGCTGGTTGGCTATGAACATGACAGTTACAGCCTACGGATGTATTTCCATTTAGAACCCCACCAAACTAATTCAGAATTCAACAATGGCTATTTGCTCGGCCTCTGCATAAATATGGGAGAATCCCAAATGATAGAGGTTTACAAAATTATGCATGGGATAGAGAAGGTAGAGAACAAAGTACTCGTCTCCCTTTCTCACAGAACAAGAACGCATAGGCACTCACTGAAATTAATGAGCGGTAGGTATAATACAGATAAAAAGGAGTACTTCTTCACCCAACGATTAATTAACATGTGGAATTCACTGCCGCAAGAAATGGTGGTAGATACAAGCATAAGCAGCTTCCAGAGGGGACTGGATAAACATATGGCGCAGATGTCCATGACTTGCTATTAGATGGTATCGATGGAACACTATGTCTGGGGCAAGGTATGCTCTGTATTCTTGATGCTTAGTTGGGGGGGGGCAATGGTGGGAGGGCTTCTGGAGTTCTGGCCTCACTGCTGGACCACTTGATAGCACCTGGGTTTTGGCCACTGTGTGACACAGAATGTTGGACTGGATGGGCCATTGGCGTGATCCAACATGGCTTCTCTTTTGTTCTTAAGTTCCCAGCACAGCGTGAAAGTCCAGGGCTGTATCAGCAAACTATCGTGAGAGGTCAGGACTTGGCAATGAAGTCACGAGAAGGAATGGTTGCTGGCAATTTGGAAGGCAATTCACTACACAAGGAGGGGGATAGGATGATTCCCCTCATTTCTGTGGGTCCTCCTACCCCCCTCCCCATTGGGTAGCAGTATTGGGTGAAGGCAGATAACTCACACTTCAGTGACAGAAATCCTTCCGTGAATCAAGACTTTGGTCAGGATACAAGCCTATGTAGGTATGTCCTAATCAATTCTCCCTCTAAGCTGCGGAATCTTGTGAGCAAAAATTCTACTTTGTGAGCTACTGGCATTAAAGTTTTGAGCGAGCGATTTGACTTCTGCATAAATTAGTTAGCTCTGGAGCCAACCATCCTGAGCGAAGACAAAAATGTGTGAGCCGGAGGGTAAAAAACTGTGAGCTAGCTCACACTAACTCAGCTTAGAAGGAACACTGGATATTGTAACAAACACGTTACTTCAATAACTAATGATATCAAGCCAGAAGTATGGTGAGAGGGACAGGAACAGGTATTTACAATTAAGGTAAAGGTAAAGATTTCCCTTGCTCGAAAGCCAGTCGAATCCGACTCTAGGGGGTGGTGTTCATCTCTGTTTCAAAGGGGAAGAGCCAGCGCTGTCCAAAGATGTTTCTGTCGTCATGTGGCTGGCTTGACTAAATGCTGAGGCACACAGAATGCTGTTACCTTCCCACCAGAGTGGCAACTATTTATCTTCTTGGAATGTCTTGCTTTCATAGAATCATAGAATGTTAGAGTTGGAAGGGACCTTGCAGGTCATCTAGTCCAACCCCCTTGCAGGTCATCTAGTCCAAGCCAAAAAATAGCCCTACATACCCACAACATACCCAAAAGATGGTCATCCAGTCTCCGCTTGAAAACGTCCAGGGAAGGAACATCCACCACCTCCCGAGGCAGTCTGTTCCACTGCTCAACCGCTCTTACAGTTAGCAAATTCCTCCTGATATCTAGCCGGTATTGACTCCCTCATAATTTCCACCCATTAGATCTAGTCTTGCAATCTGGAGCAAGACAGAATAAATCTGCTCCATCTTTTACATGACAGCCCTTCAAAAACTTAAAGACTGCAATCATGTCGCCTCTAAGTCTTCTTTCCCAGGCTAAACATACCCAACTCTTTCAGCCTTTCCTCGTAAGGCTTGGATTCCAACCCTCTCACCATCCTGGTTGCCCTCTTCTGGACACACTCGAGCTTGTCCACATCCTTCCTAAAGTGTAGTGCCCAAAACTGGACACAGGACTCCAGGTGAGGCCTGACCATAGCAGAATAGAGCGGAACTACCACCTCCTGTGATCTGGACACAATGCTTCTGTTAATGCATCTTAAGATTGCATTAACTTTCTTCACAGCCACATCACACTGCAGGCTCATGCTGAGCTTGTGATCAACCAAAACACCTAGATCCCTTTCACATGTGCAATCGAGCAAGCCAAGTCCCTCCCATTCTATATCTGTGCCTTTGATTTTTTATGCCTAAGTGTAGGACTTTGCACTTATCTCTATTGAATTTCATTTTATTTGCCCCAGCCCACTGTTCCAGCCTGTCTAGATCATTTTGAATCCTGACTCTGTCTTCTTCAGAATTAGCAATCCCACCCAGCTTTGTGTCATCTGCAAATTTGATAAGCATCCCCTCTATGTCTTCCTCCAGGTCATTTATAAAAACATTGAACAACACCAGGCCCAGGACCGAGCCCTGCGGCACTCCACTCGAGACTTCCCTCCACGTAGACGCGGAGCCATTTACGAGCGCTCGTTGGGTACGATTTTTCAACCAACCATGAATCCATCCAACCATGAATCCACCATCCAGCCCACACTTTCAAACTGCTTGGTTGGCAGAAGCTGGGGCCAGAGACGGGCTCACTCCGTCATGCGACACTCGGGTCTCGAACTGCAGAACTACAGATCTTATGGTCTTGCTGCTCAGCAACTTAACCTCTGAGCCACCACGGCCCTATTTACAATTACTCCTCCTCAAAATGAAAATGATGCAGCGATGACAAAAAGCACTCATGAAAGGAGGCAGAAATACCACTGGCAAGTAGCGTGTTTTTCTATCTGTTTTTTGACCACGTGGAATACCTCTGGGTATGCGTATATGTACTCTGCCATTTATATGCCTTCTTCTCGAAGAAAGGGATGGGCCCATTACGGCTCCTATTGACTTACCTCTCCAGCCATTCTTTGCGCAGTTCGTGCCGTTGGATAAGAAGGGGCAAGATGCAGTCAATTCTTTCCTTTCTTTGTTCTTCCATCTGTTCGTTTCTGATTTCGCCGAGCAGTAGGCTTGTCTTGGAGTGAGGGAGAGAAAACGTCATAAATATTACCATCCCCGAAAGAGGAAACAAAAGCATAAAATTAATTAAAAAGCCCATAAGCAAATGCGGACAGTAAATCAATGGCCCCCCTTTTATTACATCCCCACTGCCCGCAAATCAATACAGTAAATGATGGTCAAAAATGGCCACGATCTACTTGGATTTCAACAAAAGTGGGTATAAAATACAGTAAACCTTAATGCTCCTTTGGCCTAAATAACACAACAGGCTGGGCATTTTTTCAGGTGAATTATTGCGTTATTGTTATTCTTGCTTCGGTAACTTATTCTTACCAACTGTGTCCAAACACAGTTTGTTGTGTCCCGTCCCCACCAAGATTGCAAGTAAATATTTTTGGCTTTCCATATATCACTTCTGAGATAAATTGGGGCTGTCTTTGAAGCATGATGAATACATGTAGGGGATCAGAATGGTGGCAGCAAGTTCAACCCCAGTCACTGGAACACATCTCTAGAGCATGCGAGCCTAGAGTTATCGTTGCCTGGTTGGGAAGAATGGGGTGAATACACAGGCTTTATACATCTGTCTTCTACATTGTCATCCCACCGTTCTTCCGAGGAAGTTCACTTGTTCAGCCTGGCTACCTGATCGGTAGATTGGACAGAGAAAGAGTGACTGGCTTCAAGTCACGTGCTGAGGTTCACAACAAAATGGAGACTTGAACCTTGTCCTCCCAGATCCTTATCAGGTGATGTACTCCTTGACCGACCACCCAGGCCGCCCAAGTAGACAGTCTTTACCGCCACCTCATCCATTGTTCATGTTTATTTGTTCTTCCTCGCTTGAGATACCAACAAATCCACCAAAAGCATGAGTAGCAACATTTAAGACTTCTATATGCTATATGCTATCTTCCAGGGCCTCTTTAAGAGACCTGTTGTCCAACTAAAATGGTGGCAACTGGAACAGCCTCCAGACCTCAAACCACAGTACAAATTTTAAATTGTATACCGGTTCTAAATTGTATACTGGTTTTAACTGTTTGTAAGCCGCCCTGAGCCGCCTCGGTGGGAGGGCAGGATAAAAGTCCAATAAATAGATAAATAAATAAAACAAAGGGATCCGTTGGAAGAAGCTGTCTTCTTAGGAGCCTGCCAGAACACACCTGATCATCTGCCCCACCCATCTTCTTCTTGGCCAACTCTAGAATGGATCTCTGTTTTCCATGCTCTGTGTCTTTGTCTGTCTTGACCCCACATACATCCATGGAAATTTCCTAGCCAAGATAGGATAGCAAAGCTCATCCAGTGCTGTTGAACCTGATGAATGTATGCACTGATATCAAAACCATACAGGGACCACTGGGGCCCCCCATGCGCATGACTACAAACTGGATTGGGAGGAGAGTTTTCATACCATCACTCTGAACACGTTCAAAGCATGTGCCACCTAGTGATGCATGGGGACATGTGAATCAACCCAGCACCCTACAAGGCAGGGAAATCACATTCAGGTGGTAACCATGAAACGATGTTCTTGGACAGAATGACAATGGAACATTTCTGTCCTGTCCAATCTATGGATGGCTGCACTCCACGGACACCAATGAGACACCCGGGGAAACAGTGGACAGGACTGCAGCCTAAACACAAAACCATGATGTATTACCCCACATCCACCATATTTTTGGAGCCTGCATTAAATAAAGGGTTAGAAGGTGAAAGGATGCACCTTGACAGTTGGAGGTCAAGGGTTCAAGAAGATGTTATCAATCGAGAAAGCCATTTCCTCAAATCAACACTGATAGCGATGAAGAAAGAAGTTCGCTTGGCCCCACCTCCAATCCTAAAAGATGGGGAAATCTTCTTTTGAACGAGGCTGTATGTTCTATCGAAAAAGGTCAACTCTCGGTGTTTCGTTCCTTTAATGATCTTTAATGACAGATAATTGTCCCTTGTTTTACCCATTGCTGAGTGAAGCCTCCAGCTCTGTAAACGTTAGTTTGGGGGTCTTCTCTTCCTCTCTAAGATGTGCTCGGGACACGAGGTCAGCAGAATAAATAAACAGAGCATGCGGGTCTGCCTTATCTCATCAGTCTTTCAGCAGAGAATTTTTTGAGGGTGCTAATGTTTAAGGAAGCTATCTTTCCTGCACTCCCCATCCTGGCAAAAACACATCCTAGACAGGCCCAAACAGAGAGATAACAAATCACAGGTTGATATCAGGCATTCACAGCCTGTTTTCTAGGGTTAGCTATGATCATCAATAACTTAGCACCCTGACAAAGCTCCCAGTGCCTGTTGAGGCCACTTCTGTACCTTCCAGGACCTTGCCACAGTTTCCTTGATGTTGCAACTGTTGGTGTCGCAGAAAACAAATAATCCTCATGGCCGGGGCTAAACTGGTATATGGGACCATTCCATTTCGGGGTCCTACTTTATTTTGTCAACAAATGAGGTTTTCACCAGGTGATCTAATGTACTTGTTAGTCTTTCCAAAGAGATTAGCAAGATAAACCTCTGAGCCCTTCCTAAGCTCTTCCCACTTCAAGGAAAGCTGGCTAATGGCTGATAATCAATCGCAAACAGAAGTGTGTGTATGTATTGGGGGGGAACAGGCCTTCTTGTACTTTTAAGCATCAAGGCCCACCTAGTCCTATTCCTGCTGATTAGACAGCCTGTTATTTTTCATTCATTTATGAATAACGATGGATCTGCCCATTTTAGTGGACATATCGACGGTTCAGTTCCTTTCTGTAATACATGCACAGTTTATGCAGGCGATGTGGGCCACTTACACATCTATGCATAGTGCCAATTGGTTAATGCAAAAAAAAAAGGAGGCTTGGAAATACTTATATTTAGGTGAAACATTTGATGTAGGGAAACAGAAGATGACACAAAAGCGATGACGCACAGCTTCCATTCGTGCAAAGGAAATTTCGGGGAATCGAACCCAGCCTTTCCAAGTTGAATCTGCAGGGATGTTAAATTCGGCAGCTTTAAGCCTACAACCCTTCTGCCTCCCACCATCACCCAAGCAGGGGTGTAGCTAAAACACTGACTTCCAAGGCTTCAGGGAGCAGTCAGCTGATTTGGTTATTTGATTAATTATCTATCACTTTATACCATTTATACAAATGGTAATGCAGTTTCTAAGCATCTCTGCAAGCGTCGGGAGAAAGGCAAGACAGATAATTGCCGTAAATAAACCATATGCGCACGAACACACACGCACATGTGAAGTGACCACACTCTGGCAGAAAGAGAGGTGCTAAAAAGTGTTGTTGTTTTTTCCCAAAAGAGAAATAAAGTTTGAATGGGTGTTGACTAGGAGAATTTCCTAGGTGGACGCTAAGGGTAGTTTGCATACCCTGACAGTATTCATAGTAAGTTTTCACACACACCCTCTCCCCTTTACATGGCACCTCATTGGCAGCGGCATGGTAGTAGTAAGTTATCACGTAGCAATTGGGACGTTTTACCCTCAAGTCCTGTTCTCAATATCACAGTTTCACCCAACAATTTCTGCAGGGTTGTTTCAGATGACGCTGAGAACTGGCTGCAGGATTGTGAAAGAAAGTAAAAAGAAGAGGGGGAGGGGCTCACGAGGACCAAAGGGAGGGGGGGAAATAAATTGTTTATAGAAGCCAGCTGCTCAGACACTGGCGCCAGGAGCTCCTCCATCCTGCTACTTTACGCCTACGGTCCCTCTACCCCCCACCCTTACACCCTAGCACAGGTAAGAACTAAAACGGTCGACTTCCAGTGCTGCGGAGGGTGCTCAACTGATTCCACAACATGATTAATTGCCGAAGACATGGCCGACCATATGGAACAGGGAACGCATCAAGTAATTCATACTTCTGTATATGATCATTTTGGCCCCTGTTGTTTTTAGCGTACAGGAAAAAGAGGTAGTATAGCACAGACCTGGTGTCTTGCCCTTGACAGCCCATTAAGAAATCTCAAAGCACCTAGTTGAAGTTATGCTGTTGGCTTTTCAATAGCAGCCCAATAAAACAGGAGCAAAGCTTTTCCAGCGAGTCTTAAATCTTTCACATATAGTACATTAACCGCCGCTGCTAAAAAACAACTGGTTTCTTATGATAGGAAATGGGATTTGATTTCTAGCCTCTGCATACTTACCAAAAGGCTTTTTTCTGACCTTTGGAAGGTTTACAAAATTGTTGTGTGTCCCGCCCCCCCCCCCCCGTTACAATTTTCCAAGTTTCTTGCAGCGGCGAGCTTAATAGACTTGTTTAAGGGTCGGTACATTCTACTCTTGCAGGTTGCTTTAAGCAGACCATACAATGAAAGCAGACTCAGGGGAGCGGAGAGGTAAGAGATTATTATTAAGTGCTTTCTCCCTCGGAGTCATAGAAATCACTACGACAGTTAAAGACCTCAGCTACCTTTAAGAAACCTATAAAGTAAACAGGGAATTGAAACAGGGGGAGAGGAAAAAATCTGAATGGTATATTCCAATTGCATGCTTCCGTTTATCAAGCTGGGAATGAATCGTCAGGTTTTATCGGAGAAAGTTGACTAGACAGTTTCTCTAGAATAATATTCATAGGATATTTGTCTCATTTCTGAAAACAAACCAAAAAAAGCACTGATCTGGCGGGGGGGGGGGGCAGTCAAAGAGACCCAAATTAAGTTCGTGTTTGAAAACAGATAATGAGATCTGTCAATAATATACATACATATGAAATTGTACTGAGGATGAATGATTGTAATCTGGGGCTGAAGCTATGAAGGGACAGTATTTGGGATCACTAACCCCAATCATAATTTCTGTGAGGAACTCATCAAATCCTGATTCATGTACCCTTTTCTTTCAATGAAAAAAAGGAAGTCATATATGCTTATTCAAAATGAAGCCGCTTAATGGTCCACCGCCAAAACTTGCATATGCATTCATTCACCAAATGTGGGGGTCTAGAGGACCGTAAAGCCACTGAACAACCATCCGATTTATTATAGGACAATACACAAGAGTAGGGGCATGGCAGAGTGGGGGAAAGCGTCCATATTTGTTTATATCCCTTTGGGGGTCATTTCTGACCCCACCCTCAAGCATATGGCGGATGAAAAAAAATATATTGGCTTCTATCGCTAATAGTTATTCATTTCTAAGACACTACAAACATCTTTTTAGATTGCTCACGGAGACAAAATACTGTATCTTTTCAAGACACTTAAGAATGACAAGTGTGTGTGTGTGTGTTTTTAAAAAAACATACACATATAACTGAATCTCCCACCCAAAAGCTTCTTCTGGCAGCGTTTGACACATTCTGACAGAAATGTTATTTCTGGCACTTTCCATTAGAAAACATTTACTGAGGAGTTTCCCCCTCCAGTATTTTCTTTTTTAAAAAATACATGTCCATATTACTCTCGCTGCATGAGGAATTTTATGGTGGGAAGTCCTATCCTCTGGAAAGGAAGGGGGGGGTTTCTTAGGCCATTGAGTTACACAGCCAATATAGTCATCCAGGTTAATGGGAAAGTCCATAAATATTCCTTTCTCTCCAGTGGAAAAGTTGGCTGATTCAGGCAATATATTTGGAGGAGGAACAGAGAAATAAACATCAAGCCCTTAATATTCCGCTTAATGTGGAAACAAGTTCTTAATTCCACGGGAACCTTGCAATAAGTAAATGATATTTGGACTATTTATCAAAAACATTTATACTTCTGAGGGTTTTTTAATATATATACATATACACACACTTCTGCTTTCACTCCCAACATAGATATGAAGATGTCTTATACCAAGGCACGCCATCTATCAAATATTCTGACTGGCCATAGCTCTCCAGGGTCTCAAGCTGAAAAATAGTCTTTCCTCAACACCTGCTACCTGAGAGATGCCAGGAACGGAACCTGTGAACTTCGGTGTACAAAGCCTGTATTCTACAGCCTATGTGCATATGAAACTGCTTTATACTGAATCGGATCACTGGTCCATCGAGGTCAATATTGTCTACTTAGACTGGCAGCAGTTCTCCAGAATCTCTGTCAGGGGTCTTTCACATGAGCTGCTAACTGATCCTTTCAACTGGAGATGCTGGGGATTGAACCTGGGACCTTCTGCGTGCCAAGCAAGATGCTCTGCCACTGAGCCACGGAGGCAAGCCAGGCGAACCCGAACCCCAGCAACAAAGCAAGTAGATGCCAGATGTGTTAAGAACAGATGTGTTGAGAAATGTGTGATTAGGATCTCCTATAAAAACTCATTAGCAGTTCATTTCTCTGCTGTGAAGACTGGGAAGATGGCACCTGGGAAGGGGGCAGTTAACCCTTTAAGACTGTGCTGTTTTCATGATTTAAATCCCCCCCCCTGCAAAGAAGAGATAGCAGGTAGCTCAGCCAGGAGAGACGTAAGTACAGATGTCTTGATGCCAATCCCTCCAGCATACAATGTTACGTCGAATTTACATATTTTGCTTTCTACAGATTTTATATCCCGTCTTTCTGTCCTTGCAAGGGCCACCGAGGCAGCTAACAATTTAAAACCTACCGTGGCAAAATCGTATTTTAAAACCATTAAAATTGACCCCCACATTAAAACAATTAAAATCAGTTAGAAGGTATACAAAACATTTTTAAAAAGCAATATGTTGTCAAAGTTTTAAAAAAGCAATTAAAACAGTCGTTTGGAAGGAGGGATCATTGGGGTGATGCCAAACGAAACGAAATAAAAAAGTCTCCACCTACTGGCGGGAAACGGAAACAGAAAGGGACAAGCAAATTTCTCTAGGGAGAGAGTTACAGAACACTGGGGCCATGACTGAAAAGGCTGTCTTCCTGGGTTGCCACCTGCCTGGTCTCAGAAGACAGGAGCACCTGAACCAGCGGCTCTAAAGATGACCACAGAGGTCAGGCATTTTCATAAGGAAGTAGGCTTTGAAGGTCAAGACCGGCACCTTGAATTGTGCCCGGAAACAAACTAGAAGCCGTTGTAGATGGGTCAAGACTGATCCCGACAACCATATTAAGGAGGAGGAGGAGGAGACTGGATTTATACCCTGCCCTTCACTTGGAGTCTCAGAGTGGCTTACAATCTGTATTCTTGGTGCTTGGGGGACTTCTGGAGTTCTAGGCCCACTGGTGGACCTCCTGAGGGCACCTGGGTTTTGGCCACTGTGTGACACAGAGTGTTGGACTGGGTGGGCCATTGGCCTGATCCAGCATGGCTTCTCTTATGTCCTTATGTCTGGGTTAGTGATGCTCTGTATTCTTGGTGCTTGGGGGCCATGGTGGGAGGGCTTCTGGAATTCTGGCCCCAGTAGTGGACCTCATGATAATACCTGGGCTTTGGCCACTGTGTGAAACAGAGTGTTGGACTGGACGGGCCACTGGCCTGATCCAGCACGCCTTATCTTCTATTTTTATGTTAACGTTTCTCACCAAGGAGGAGGAGGAGGAGGGGGGAGATTGGATTTATATCCCGCCCTTTACTAGGAGTCTCAGAGCGGCTTACAAACTCCTTTTCCTTCCCCTCCCCACAACAGACACCCTTTCCAGAACTGCTCTTTCAAGGACAGCTCTTGTCAGAACTATGGCTTGCCCAAGGTCATCCAACAGCTGCAAGTGGAGGAGGGGGGAATCAAACCCAGTTCTCCCACATTGGCGTCCACGCACTTAACCACTACACCAAACTGGCTCTCCATCTATGAAGATGGATGAGGTGGTGGACTGAGCCACTGAAGACCTGCAGGTGGAAGTGGATTTTGGGTTTGGGGAACAACAGCAAACAAATCTTCCCCTGCAAACAGAAAATTAACACAGCAGTGGGGAAAGTTTCTGATCCCTTTTCCTTTGCTGTACTGATCCTTCTGTCTCGCAGAGACTATTCCGAAGTGGGACGCTCTGCCCATAGTTTGACATAATGCAGTCCTTTCTGTCATCTGACCACCTCATTCCCACTTCGTTCTCTTGTATGTGTAGTACCTGATATACTTAGCATGTTTCTGGCTGGGGAGGCGATCTGCAGTGTGGAAACGTTGCCCCCTGTGTTAACTGCTGCAGACCAATGCTCCCTCTAAGCAGTGGAGTCTTGTGAGCAAAAATTCTACTTTGCGAGCTACTGGCATTAAAGTTGTGAGCGAGCAATTTGGCTACTGCATAAACTAGCTTGCTCTGGAGCCATCCTTCCTGAGCAAAGACAAAAATGTGTGAGCTGGAGGCTAAAAAACTGTGAGCTAGCTCGCACTAACTCAGCTTAGAGGGAACACTGCTGCAGACGATACTATGCCCTGTGCGGCGTAAATGAATTTTTTTAAAAAAAACAAGCCCCAAACCTTTCCCATTGAAATGAATGCCTCACCCTGACACTCCAGAAGTTGCATACCCCGTGAGTCATTGCTAACTTTCTAAATAAAGGAAGCTGTAGGAGCCAATGTTTTGAAGGAGAATGACATATGGACACACACACACACACACAAAGCTAGACAGCCCAATTATTTCAAACAGTCTGAAATGAGAAACTTGATAGCCTGCAGAAGTCTCATTCCCAGGAATGCCATGGGATAAAAAGATCACATCAAACCACAGGGGAATCCTTGAAACGGGCTCCCGAGGTGGCGGACTAATGACTCAGCACGTCAAATGCACACTGTAACCTTTGCAAAGGGACAAGCATTTAATGTGAAAACAGAAAACTCTTGGTGGCACTGTTTAGACCAGATACTATGCGGCTTTGGGTAATTCAGTCCTAACTGCAGCTTCTGGAAGGGAGGAGGCCTTCACGTTAAGTCACATTAAATTTATTGAGATCATATGGTTACGTTTGAACTTCAGAGATAGGTACCTGAATTCCTCTTCAACTGTAATTAAGAAAGCAAACAGGAATCCAGAGAGAGACAGAGAGAGGGAGAGAGAGATTTGTTGTTGTTTTTACCCTGATTAATGCAATTTGGGGGAAAACAAGAAACAGACAACTGCTTCTGGCACAAATCCCCACTGAAGTATATCTCAAAGTTTCCAGCACAGTGTTCTGCTGTGATAAGCATATATTATTGGCTCATCTTCTCACGATAATGCTTTGCTCACAAACTAGATGACGGAGATGTACAGTTTGTCTAGCGCTGCAGGGAAGGGGCTTAACTACAACTCAAGAAGCGCCCAGTTCAAATGTTGCCTCCCCCCAGAACTCAGAATCATGAATCGCCTTGAGACACTCAGGAGAATTGAGGTACAGATATTTCAATTAACAATATTTATCAATCAAGCAGCCCCTGAATCAGCCCCAACCAGGAAGTTCAAAGAAAGACTCCGTGCCAATGGTAAAAGAAGAAGAGTTGGTTTTTATACCCCACATTACTGTAAGGAGTTTCAAAGCAGCTTTCAATCTCCTCCTCTTCCTCTCCTCACAACAGGCACCTTGTGGGGTAGGTAAGGCTGAGAGAGTTCTGAGAGAACTGGGACTGGCCCAGGGTCACCCAGCCGGCCTCATGTGGAGGAAGAGTGGGACTCAAACCCGGTTTTCCAGTTTAGAGGCCGCCGCTCTTGAATTTTTAGAGCATCTATCAAATCAAAACATTTACAATCCCGCAGCCCTTATAATATGTGGGGGAACAGGGATAGTATTTTGGCAACCTCTCCGTTTCCCATGTTCTCATTTCCAAGAGGGGGGTGGGAATCAAAGCAATTGTAATGAGTCACAGATTGGATATTAAGATGCTAAACACGAAATGCTGATCTTTGTACCGAAAACAAGCCAACCTAAGGCATTCCTACTGTTTCGAAAGCATTCAAACGAGGAGAGCCATTTTTGGAGAGCGGGGCGGTGGGGAGGAAGAAGCGAATCGAAGGATGGTAGAAGGTATTCCAGGTCAAAAGATCAACATGGCACACAATGATGGCAAATCAATCAACCGGCTCGTAGCTGGTTGCACAAGGGTACCGCTAACCATCTCTGGGACGGAGACAATACTGATGCTTTCCTTTGTGATTTTTGTTACAATAAGTTATTTAAGTTTTGTGAAGGCTCTCGCCCCGCATCCTGCCTGTATTACTGCTTTGGGTACACATTAATGAAAACAAAAGGGGCCATTTGCATTGTAGCCATGCCATGGGGTTAAGCATGTGACCTCAGAATATGGTACACTTACACTCCAGGGAAAGGCCCTCGACAATATAAACAAGAATTACGGCAGCCAGAGAAAGGGAAGACAATTAAAAACAACCCAGGACGTTTGTCGGACAGCTGTTCAAGTTTCAGCTCCACCTGACCTCTAAAGATGGCGCCTGGTTTATGTGAATATTTTAAGTGCTGATTAAAAAACGGACCCCCGGGGGGGGGGGGGAGGCAGAAGATTGTCCGATTTGTACCCAGAAATTTCACGCAAAATATGCTTTGCCGTGCGACAAGATGCCACCAGCTGGGCACCTCTTTTGAGCTTCTGCGTTTTTAAATTGTTCAATCAAAGCCTTGGAGTCTGAGGAAAACAAAGCGGCAAACCTGAAAAAGTAAACCGGGAGTGGAAAATTCAAGTTGCACAGAAACGATGTTTCGACCGATCAAGGAGGGTACGAAGTCTTCTTGCAAATGCTACATCCCTCCATTTCAAAGTTAACGGCCTAGTCAAACATGAGACAGACTCTCCTGTATGTATGCTCAGTCATTCTTTATTATTGTTGTTGTTGTTATTTAATTGTATTTAAAACATTACTTAGCCACCTTTCTACCTTCTCAGAACCCAAGGCCATTTACAATCAGTTTTTAAGATATTCTTCTTGTTGAAGAACAAACATAGCAATATCGCCTAAATTATCTGATTGTCCAGGACGAAGGAAATTAGACCCAAACTGTGTGCCAGGGATGGGGAAAACAAATGAATGGAGTAAAGACATTCTTCATGAATTGGGTTGCCAGCTCCAGAGTGGGAAACATTTGTAGACTTTGGGGGTGGCGCCTCAGGAGGGTGGGATTTGGGGAGGGGGAGACTTCAATGGAGTATAATACCACAGAGTCCACCTTCCAAGGCAGCCATTTTCTCCAGATGAACTGACCTCGGTCGCCTGGAGATCAGTTGGAAGCCCAAGAGGTCTCCAGCCACCACCTGGAGGATGGCAACCCTATCCATGAGCCTAAAATGGCCCACCCAAAGAAAATTCCGGTAAGTGGTAAGACTACTGACTGGACCAGGTATATGCTCTCCAGCACAGTACACAGGCAGATTTTACCACAGAAGTGCTTGCAAATAAGAGTCCAACAACAGGTTTGAAAGAATTCGGGAAGGAGTTGTGGCTCACTGGTAAAACATCACCTTTGCGTGTACAAGGTTCTGGGTTCAATCTCTGCTATCTCCATTTTTTTCTTTTTTTTAACTTCAGGTGAAAGGCCTCTCCCTGTGACCCTAGGAAGCCACCTCGAAACATCAGCCTTGGTAGAGGAGGCTGAAGTTGGTTCCTTATTCGCAGTTCCTTATTCATTCCTTATTCGTGTAGTCATTCAGAAACGCTAAGGAGAGTTGGAAAGCTCTGAACCCCAAAATAACGTCTGGACCACCACATATCATATACCCTCACGTTTACAGGACTCTCCCCTTCGAGGGCCATATTCTGTGTGTTGTTCCAAAGCACGGTTCTGGTGCCAGCTGCTCCAGAGTACGGTGAGAGTCCTGCGAACGTGAGGGTATATGATATGTGGTGGTCCAGATGTTATTTTGGGGTTCAGAGCTTTCCAACCCTCCTTAGTGTTTCTGAATGACTACACGAATAAGTAACGAATAAGGAATGAATAAGGAACTGCGAATAAGGAACCAGCTTCAGCCTCCTGCTTGGTAGACGAAAGGAGAAAGTGGCTTCACGAAATGAGGTGAGTGATGGGTCCTTCTTCCACAGTCTGCCCATCTAGACTGAAACTGTACATTCCAACGGACAGGGACTCCCCAGTGTATTGGGAAGAGGTGCCTCCACCCCCGTTCAGATCCTTTTCGTTCTGGCTAAACTGTGGCCCATAATGTGGTCATCGAGTCCAAGGAGTTCCAAGGTCCAGCTTTGGATGAGATACCCCGAGAGTCTTATGAGGTCTTGGTGAAACGGTCAAAGGATTTAAAAAGAGAGAGAGAAGAGAAGAGAAGAGAAGAGAAGAGAAGAGAAGAGGAGAGGAGAGGAGAGGAGAGGAGAGGAGAGGAGAGGAGAGGAGAGGAGAGGAGAGGAGAGGAGAGGAGAGGAGAGGAAAAAAGAGGAAAAAAGAGGAAAAAAGAGGAAAAAGAAAAGAAATCAAGCTGTGAGAATTGTGATAAAAGTAGGAAGGAGTAATTTCCGATTTTCTCAGTGACAGAAAAAATACACATTTAAGTGTTACAAACTTACTCTGAAATCCCATGAAAAGAAGCACGTCTCCTTTCCCTGTAAGCTTATTATTTTTGCCTCTTAATCTTCAAAACCACAAATCGTCAGTTCATTTTTTTTTCTGTTTCGTGTGAGAAGTCTATAAGGGGTTTCCATATAGCCCTTCATTTAGATAATGTCTTTTCCTTTCTCAAAGAAGGAAGTTTGGCCATCTCTGCAACCTCCGTCGTCTTCACCAACCATTCCTCTATTGCGGGTGATGTCGAAGTTTTCCATTTTTGAGCACACGACAGTCTTGCTGCCGCTATCAGAGACAGGGGGAAAAGTCCCACGAGTGTTTTCGAATTGCTTATCCATTAAACCCAGCAAAGAAAGCGCCTCTGGTTTCGTTTGTATATTAGCCTTTAGAATCTTTTTCCTGTTTAAAAACCTCAATAATTTTTTTTTTCTTTAAATGAAATGGTCAAAGAGAGTATCTCATCCGGACTTGGTCCCTGGAACTCCTTGCCACTTGAGAAAGCACAGATATAATAAAACCATGAGCCCAATAAAACACTATATATTCTAATAGCAATCCAGAACATAAATAATCCCAACAGCAAGTAGGGACACGTAGGTAATTAATTCAACTTCCTCAGTGCAGGGAGTTCCAGATTTAGAGCGCTCCCAACAGATGTTCATCTAGCTGAAAGGCCGCCTGAAGACCTCCAGTCAGGGACAGCCTCGCGCTCACTAAGTAATTAATTGCATTGTCAAGCTGCTCTTAACATTAAGAAGTCTCTCACTAACCCTAGAGAAGCCTATTGTGAGCACAGGATAGAACTGTTTTCAATACAACAAACAGAATGACTGGGAAGGGCGAAATCCCATGAAGGGTGTATGACACTGTGAATGGGAATTTGGCCTTGTAAGTGAATTAGCTATATTTTTGGCTCTCTCACAATCAGCGGTTGAGCATATAAAAATGATTTGTTGCATCAGTCCATCTAGGTTATGACTGTCCATTGACCGCAGCTCTCCGGTTTCTCAAGCTGTGTTGCTTCCCCCAGCTCAGATTTGTTTACTTTATTAACAAGAGAAGAAGAGATTGGATTTATACCCTGCCCATCACTCAGAGTCTCAGAGAGGCTTACATACTCCTTTCCCTTCCCCTCCCCACAACAGACACCTGGTGAGGTAGGTGGGGCTGAGAGAGTTCTTTCAAAGACTGCCCTTTCAAGAACAGCTCTGACAGAACTATAGCTTGCTCAAGGTCATCCAGCAGCTGCAAGTGGAGGAGTGGGAAATCAAATCCGGTTCTCCCAGATTAGAGTCCGTGCACTTAACCACTGCACCAAACTGGCTCTTATTTATTTATACCTTGCCTTTCTCCCAAGGGGGGACCCAAAGTAACTTACATCTTTTCCCTCTCCTCCATTTCATCCTCAAAAACAACCCTGTGAGGTAGGTTAGGCTGAGAGTGTGTGATTGCCCCAAGGCCACCCAGCAAGCTTCCATGGCTGAGCAGGGACCTGAACTCGGATTTCCCAGATCCTATTCTGATATTTTAACCATGACAGCATGGCGCCTTTTAGTTCTAACTGAACAGTGACTCCTTTGCTTGAATAGGGTCCTGATCCACATTGCATGCCAAAACGAATGGGAACTGCTCAAGAGTACATTGCTGTAAACAGATGGATCTACAGGTTGGGTGGTGCTGATATTTTGTCATTAACTGGGAACGGACAAACCTATTTGGAAAACAGCAGAAAGGGGGCGTGGCACAACAGATGACACACTGATGCTTTCCCCAAGGGGCATAAAAAGCAGAAAAGAGGTGGAGAAGAAGGGAGGGAGGAAAAGAGGAAACTAGGAAGAAAAAAGGGGAAAGAAAGAAAGGAAGGAAGGAAGGAAGGAAGGAAGGAAGGAAGGAAGGAAGGAAGGAAGGAAGGAAGGAAGGGAGGGAGGAAGGAAGGAAGGAAGGAAGGAAGGAAGGAAGGAAGGAAGGAAGGAAGGAAGGAGATCAAACACACTGAATAATCCACTTGCAATCAGTGCTCCTTCTAGGCTCCGGAGTCTTGTGAGCAAAAATTCTACTTTGTGAGCTACCGGCATTAAAGTTGTGAGCGAGCAATTTGGCTGCTGCATAAACTAGTTTGCTCTGGAGCCATCCTCCCTGAGCTAAGAAAAAAAAGGTGTGAGCCGGAGGCTAAAAAACTGAGCTAGCTCACACTAACTCAGCTTAGAGGGAACGCTGCTTGCAATGCACTTTTGAATTGGATTTTGCCACACAGTAAAATTCCAGTTGGAAAGTGCATTGAAAGTAGATGGAAAGTGGATTATTTAGTGTGTGTGCTGGGAGGGAGGGAGGGAGGGAGGGAGGGAGGGAGGGAGGGAGGGAGGGAGGGAGGGAGGGAAGGAAGAAAGAAAGAAAGAAAGAAAGAAAGAAAGAAAGAAAGAAAGAAAGAAAGAAAGAAAGAAAGAAAGAAAGAAAGAAAGAAAGAAAGAAAGAAAGAAAGAAAGAAAGAAAGAAAGAAAGAAAGAAAGAAAGAAAGAAAGAAAGAAAGAAAGAAAGGAGGGTGGAAGGGAGGGTGGAAGGGAGGGTGGAAGGGAGGGTGGAAGGGAGGAAGAGAGAGAGAGAGAGAGAGAGAGAGAGAGAGAGAGAGAGAGAGAGAGAGAGAGAGAAAGAAAGAAAGAAAGAAAGAAAGAAAGAAAGAAAGAAAGAAAGAAAGAAAGAAAGAAAGAAAGAAAGAAAGAAAGAAAGAAAGAAAGAAAGAAAGATTCTATGGTCTTCCATCTGCTTGATCGTCCTACAGAAAGTTGAACCCACAACTACGCCTTCGCAAATGAAAACCATTCAGGGGAAGCTATTGGGAAGGGAAGCATTCCTCGGGGAGCGAGCACAATGAAAGGGAAGTTTGTGTCTGCCACGTGGGCATACAACCGGGCTTAAACGAACACAAACCCCTGTGCTATCACTTGGCTTTGTGAAAGCGATACTTCCCAACTCTCCTCTCCGGCTCTTCTTTTTTTAAAACCCCGGGAAGACAGGGAAGGCCGTGTGTAAACAGAACAAAGGAAAGAGGCGACACAAGCAAAGCCACTCCAAATAAATATTACAGTGAAAGTTTTGCTCATCAAACTAAGATTAAAAACATATTCTAGCTCTCCCGAGCCACGGCGCTTTGATGTACGCTGAAACAGAGAGTGTATGCATTTTGTAAGATTTATTGCATCCCCAGTGGGAAACAGTTTCACGTTTCATTTCCCCCCGTCCTTATTTGAGATTAAGAATATATTAGGTGCATTCAATCCCCCAATGTTTATTGCGTCAGACTGAGAACTTCCTACAAATACAGGATTTGGAATTTTCTTTGCACTTCGCCGTACCGTCAGTTTCACTCCAGAAGTTCCGGGGTGGGCGGGAGAGTGTCGAGGCTTCCGCTGAGCGGAAATCTGGAAAAAAAAACCATCTGCCACCATCCTCTTCCAGTGGATGACAGAGGTAGAAAGTTCAAAATCACCCTTTCTCTAACAAAGAATCAAAGGCGATGCCCATTCGAGGCAATGAAAGAACTGAGTTCTGGCTAGTACATTTTGATACCGCCCTTCCACGAAGTAATTCAGGGTGGCAATTCTCCCTTCCCCCTGTTTTATCCTCACAACAACCCTCTGGGGTAGGTTAGGCAGAGTGTGGATGAATGACTGGTCCAAATTCACCCAGTGGCCTTCGTGGCTTAGAGGGGAACTGAACCTGAGTCACCCAGAGCTTAGTCCAATGCTCTAACTACTACACTTCACTGGATCTCAGAAAATCAGTCAGTTACAGGAGCCAGGACCCGGCTCTAGGGTTTGGGGGGAGCATTCGCAGAATGGCCTGACTCACAGTAAGTCAGCTTCATGGGCTTAACATAGATCGGAGTCCCCAACATAGTGCCCACCACCACCTCTGCTGACACCCACCAAGGGTTTTAAGGTAGCAGGGGGGCCCATTGAGGTTCCTACTCAGGAGAAGGAGAAGAAGAGATTGGATTTATACACTGCCCTTCACTTTTGAGTCTCAAAGCGGTTTACAAACTCCTTTCCCTTCCCCTCCCCACAACAGACACCCTGTGAGGTAGGTGGGGCTGAGAGAGCTCTGACAGAAACTGCTCTTTTTCAAGAACAGCTGTGCCAGAGCTTGTGACTGACCCAAGGTCACATCAGCAGGTGCAAGCGGAGGAGTGGAGAATCAAACCTGGTTCTCCCAGATTAGAGTCCATGCACTTAATCATTACACCAAATTGGCTCTTCTGTGAGGCAGTAGACCTTCTGACTGACCAATGACCACTGGAGAAGTGCTCATGAGGATGAAAGTAATGTCGTTTTGGTAGCAGCTCCCACCACAGTGTTGGTTTTTCCTCTCTCTCTCATTACTCCTCCTGTCCCCTGCACCTGGACTTCCTTTCTGTGTACATTCACATGTAGCTCCATCGCCCATGGCGGACATTTTGTGTTTGAATCCACCGCTCTGTTTCAGAGTTCCAAAGGTGCCTACAGGCTAAGAAGGGTTGAAGACCCCTGACAGAGAGAGTGGAAAAAAGATTCAGACAATTCCTATTTATAGGGCTATATAGGAGATCAAATCAATCAATCCTAAAAGAAATCAACCCTGACTGTTCCCTGGAAGGCCAGATCCTGAAGCTGAAGCTCAAATACTTTGGCCACCAAATGAGAAGGGAGCCCTCACTGGAGAAGACCCTGATGCTGGGAAAGATTGAAAGAAGAAGGGGACGGAAAAGGATGAGATGGTTAGACAGTGTCATCGATGCAACGAACATGAAACTGAGCAAACTCTGGAGCACGGAGGAAGACAGGAGGGCCTGGTGTGATGTGGTCCATGGGGTTGCAAAGAGTCGGACTCAACTGTGCAACTGAAGAACAACATTTCCAAAGCCCCACCCCAAGGATTAATATTAAGAACATAAGAAGAGCCCTGCTGGGTCATACCAACAGTCCATCTAGTCCAGCATCTGGTCTCACGCAGTGTCCAACCAGTTCCTCTGGACAGCCAATAAACAGGGCATAGAGGCCGAGGCCTTCTCCTGATGAGAACATCAGAAGAGCCCTCCTGGATCAGACCAGTGGTCCATCTTGTCCAGCATCCTGTCTCACGCAGTGTCCAACCAGTTCCTCTGGACAGCCAATAACAGGGCACAGAGGCCAAGGCCTTCTCCTGATAAGAACATCAGAAGAGCCCTCCTGGATCAGACCAGTGGTCCATCTTGTCCAGCATCCTGTCTCATGCAGTGTCCAACCAGTTCCTCTAGACAGCCAATAACAGGGCACAGATGCCGAGGCCTTCTCCTGATAAGAACACCAGAAGAGCCCTGCTGGATCAGACCAGTGGTCCATCTACTCCAGCATCCTGTCTCACACAGTGGCCAACCAGTTCCTCTGGACAGCTAACAACAGGGCATAGAGGCCAAGGCCTTCCCATTATATTTCCTCCTGGCTCTAGGGCTGGCCACCACTGGCTTGAGGACATACACCATCTTCCAAAATAGACCTTACCGCCTTTGTTCTGAGGTGAGGGAGGGTCGCCTCAGATTTCCACATGGGATTTCAAACAAATCAATGGGGGGAACCAATGATTCCCACACAGTTAACAGAGACAGTGTAGTCCTGAGAAGACAACAAGCTTGTTACGAAACTCACTGGACAAGCCATTCTCTTTCACCTTAACCTACCTGGTCAGGGGTCCTCAACCCTTCTGAGCCTGTAGGCACCTTCCCAGTTCTGACACAGAGTGGTGGGCACCTACCTTAGTCCATTTAGTATGGTGATTAGGAGCGCAACTCTAATCTGGAGGACTGGGTTTGATTCCCCTCTCCTAAACGATAAGTAAATAAATATATCAGTTGCTGCAAAGCATGGATGGGAGGATGCTGCCACCATCCTGCTCGTGGTTTTCCGTGTGCGAACGGAATGCTGGACTCTAGATAGGTCTTTGGTCAGATCCAGCATACCTCTTCTTATGTTGTCCTGTAGCTGGAACTGGTACTGTCCTTCCTACCATCTTTCTTGTGCCTCATTCTCCTGCATGCGTCAGTCAGCCCTTAGTGGCTCTCATGTGGCTGTTGGTTACGCTTGCAAAGCAAAAGGGGGATACGAACTAAGCAGGGCAGCAAGAAAGGGTTTAGAAGAGGGGTGTCAAACTCATTTGTTACGAGGGCCAGATCTGACATAAATGAGACCTTGCTGGGCCGGGCCGGGCCGGGTGTGTCATAAAATGGAATGCCAGGTAGCGGAGATATAAACTTTATAAAGGACACAAACACAAAGGGTGTTGTTGTTTTTTTAACTTAAAAACATACTTAAAACATTAGCACCGACACCTCTTGCTCTGAATTACTGCATCAAAATGTCTGTGCTGCTGCAATCTTGAGCATGCTGTATCTGTAAGCTGCAAACGTACGGTGACGCAGCAGCAGCAGAAGTGGAAGAAGAAGCAGAAGACAGCCAGTTCCACTGCAGGCCCGATAGAAGCCCTCCGGGGGCCTCATCTGGCCCCCGGGCCACATCTTTAACACCCCTGGTTTAGAAGCTTCATGCCACTAACTGTGCATTGCAGGATGAAAAACAAAAACACAGAGATTTTTGCCCATCTTGCTCTGGGCATGTGAGTTCCCCGTGTGACTTTCCATTTAAGGTTATTAAGCGCATATGGGAAGCCATGTTGGGTCAGGCCAATGGCCCATCCAGTCCAACACTCTGTATCACACAGTGGCCAAAACCCAGGTGCCATCAGAAGGTTCACCTGCATATATATTTTTATTGTCAACAACCAGTTTTACTAATGAACTGAAAGTTTACTTTAAACCACGCCACTCAACAGTATCAAGCTGTCATCAAGAAACTGGCCTGATTATAAAGAAAGTCTGGCTAGGAGTTGCACCCATTTCAGATGCTGCAAAGTGTAATTCCTTTATGTAGTTCCCATTCAGTTCAGAGATGAGAGACAATTCCATTACACGGCCAGATTTGGCCAAGCGTTGATGTAACGGAATGCATACAGATTCAATAGGCAATTAGGGCAATACCGACTGGGATAGCTGTATGGGTGAACTCAACCAATCAGGGATCACGCAAAGAACAAGATGGCAGCAGTACACCTGGTATTTGACTTCATGATGATGACACTGTGGACAAACATGATCAAGTAGGGAGAAGGGGCAATACTTGCTGGATTGGATGCACGGGTGAACCCAACCAATCAGGAATCACGCAAAGAACAAAATGGCAGCAGTAGACCTAGAATTTGCCTTCATCATGATGCCACTGAGGACAGATATAACCAAGCAGAGAGAGAGGGCAATACTTGCTGGATTAGATGCATCGGTGAACCCAACCAATCAGGAATCATGCAAAGAACAAAATGGCAGCAGTAGACCTAGAATTTGCCTTCATCATGATGCCACTGAGGACAGATATAACCAAGCAGAGAGAGAGGGCAATACTTGCTGGATTAGATGCATCGGTGAACCCAACCAATCAGGAATCATGCAAAGAACAAAATGGCAGCAGTAGACCTAGAATTTGCCTTCATCATGATGCCACTGAGGACAGATATAACCAAGCAGAGAGAGAGGGCAATACTTGCTGGATTAGATGCATCGGTGAACCCAACCAATCAGGAATCACACAAAGAACAAAATGGCAGCAGTAGACCTAGAATTTGCCTTCATCATGATGCCACTGAGGACAGATATAACCAAGCAGAGAGAGAGGGCAATACTTGCTGGATTAGATGCATCGGTGAACCCAACCAATCAGGAATCACGCAAAGAACAAAATGGCAGCAGTAGACCTAGAATTTGCCTTCATCATGATGCCACTGAGGACAGATATAACCAAGCAGAGAGAGAGGGCAATACTTGCTGGATTAGATGCATCGGTGAACCCAACCAATCAGGAATCACGCAAAGAACAAAATGGCAGCAGTAGACCTAGAATTTGCCTTCATCATGATGCCACTGAGGACAGATATAACCAAGCAGAGAGAGAGGGCAATACTTGCTGGATTAGATGCATCGGTGAACCCAACCAATCAGGAATCACACAAAGAACAAAATGGCAGCAGTAGACCTAGAATTTGCCTTCATCATGATGCCACTGAGGACAGATATAACCAAGCAGAGAGAGAGGGCAATACTTGCTGGATTAGATGCATCGGTGAACCCAACCAATCAGGAATCACACAAAGAACAAAATGGCAGCAGTAGACCTAGAATTTGCCTTCATCATGATGCCACTGAGGACAAATATAACCAAGCAGAGAGAGAGGGCAATACTTGCTGGATTAGATGCATCGGTGAACCCAACCAATCAGGAATCACGCAAAGAACAAAATGGCAGCAGTAGACCTAGAATTTGCCTTCATCATGATGCCACTGAGGACAGATATAACCAAGCAGAGAGAGAGGGCAATACTTGCTGGATTAGATGCATCGGTGAACCCAACCAATCAGGAATCACGCAAAGAACAAAATGGCAGCAGTAGACCTAGAATTTGCCTTCATCATGATGCCACTGAGGACAGATATAACCAAGCAGAGAGAGAGGGCAATACTTGCTGGATTAGATGCATCGGTGAACCCAACCAATCAGGAATCACGCAAAGAACAAAATGGCAGCAGTAGACCTAGAATTTGCCTTCATCATGATGCCACTGAGGACAGATATAACCAAGCAGAGAGAGAGGGCAATACTTGCTGGATTAGATGCATCGGTGAACCCAACCAATCAGGAATCACACAAAGAACAAAATGGCAGCAGTAGACCTAGAATTTGCCTTCATCATGATGCCACTGAGGACAGATATAACCAAGCAGGGAGAGAGGGCAATACTTGCTGGATTAGATGCATCGGTGAACCCAACCAATCAGGAATCACGCAAAGAACAAAATGGCAGCAGTAGACCTAGAATTTGCCTTCATCATGATGCCACTGAGGACAGATATAACCAAGCAGAGAGAGAGGGCAATACTTGCTGGATTAGATGCATCGGTGAACCCAACCAATCAGGAATCACGCAAAGAACAAAATGGCAGCAGTAGACCTAGAATTTGCCTTCATCATGATGCCACTGAGGACAGATATAACCAAGCAGAGAGAGAGGGCAATACTTGCTGGATTAGATGCATCGGTGAACCCAACCAATCAGGAATCATGCAAAGAACAAAATGGCAGCAGTAGACCTAGAATTTGCCTTCATCATGATGCCACTGAGGACAGATATAACCAAGCAGAGAGAGAGGGCAATACTTGCTGGATTGGATGCATCGGGTGAACCCAACCAATCAGGAATCATGCAAAGAACAAAATGGCAGCAGTAGACCTAGAATTTGCCTTCATCATGATGCCACTGAGGACAGATATAACCAAGCAGAGAGAGAGGGCAATACTTGCTGGATTAGATGCATCGGTGAACCCAACCAATCAGGAATCACACAAAGAACAAAATGGCAGCAGTAGACCTAGAATTTGCCTTCATCATGATGCCACTGAGGACAGATATAACCAAGCAGGGAGAGAGGGCAATACTTGCTGGATTAGATGCATCGGTGAACCCAACCAATCAGGAATCACGCAAAGAACAAAATGGCAGCAGTAGACCTAGAATTTGCCTTCATCATGATGCCACTGAGGACAGATATAACCAAGCAGAGAGAGAGGGCAATACTTGCTGGATTAGATGCATCGGTGAACCCAACCAATCAGGAATCACGCAAAGAACAAAATGGCAGCAGTAGACCTAGAATTTGCCTTCATCATGATGCCACTGAGGACAGATATAACCAAGCAGAGAGAGAGGGCAATACTTGCTGGATTAGATGCATCGGTGAACCCAACCAATCAGGAATCATGCAAAGAACAAAATGGCAGCAGTAGACCTAGAATTTGCCTTCATCATGATGCCACTGAGGACAGATATAACCAAGCAGGGAGAGGGGGCAATACTTGCTGGATTAGATGCATCGGTGAACCCAACCAATCAGGAATCACGCAAAGAACAAAATGGCAGCAGTAGACCTAGAATTTGCCTTCATCATGATGCCACTGAGGACAGATATAACCAAGCAGAGAGAGAGGGCAATACTTGCTGGATTAGATGCATCGGTGAACCCAACCAATCAGGAATCACGCAAAGAACAAAATGGCAGCAGTAGACCTAGAATTTGCCTTCATCATGATGCCACTGAGGACAGATATAACCAAGCAGGGAGAGAGGGCAATACTTGCTGGATTAGATGCATCGGTGAACCCAACCAATCAGGAATCACGCAAAGAACAAAATGGCAGCAGTAGACCTAGAATTTGCCTTCATCATGATGCCACTGAGGACAGATATAACCAAGCAGAGAGAGAGGGCAATACTTGCTGGATTAGATGCATCGGTGAACCCAACCAATCAGGAATCATGCAAAGAACAAAATGGCAGCAGTAGACCTAGAATTTGCCTTCATCATGATGCCACTGAGGACAGATATAACCAAGCAGGGAGAGGGGGCAATACTTGCTGGATTAGATGCATCGGTGAACCCAACCAATCAGGAATCACGCAAAGAACAAAATGGCAGCAGTAGACCTAGAATTTGCCTTCATCATGATGCCACTGAGGACAGATATAACCAAGCAGAGAGAGAGGGCAATACTTGCTGGATTAGATGCATCGGTGAACCCAACCAATCAGGAATCACGCAAAGAACAAAATGGCAGCAGTAGACCTAGAATTTGCCTTCATCATGATGCCACTGAGGACAGATATAACCAAGCAGGGAGAGGGGGCAATACTTGCTGGATTAGATGCATCGGTGAACCCAACCAATCAGGAATCACGCAAAGAACAAAATGGCAGCAGTAGACCTAGAATTTGCCTTCATCATGATGCCACTGAGGACAGATATAACCAAGCAGAGAGAGAGGGCAATACTTGCTGGATTAGATGCATCGGTGAACCCAACCAATCAGGAATCATGCAAAGAACAAAATGGCAGCAGTAGACCTAGAATTTGCCTTCATCATGATGCCACTGAGGACAGATATAACCAAGCAGAGAGAGAGGGCAATACTTGCTGGATTAGATGCATCGGTGAACCCAACCAATCAGGAATCACGCAAAGAACAAAATGGCAGCAGTAGACCTAGAATTTGCCTTCATCATGATGCCACTGAGGACAGATATAACCAAGCAGGGAGAGGGGGCAATACTTGCTGGATTAGATGCATCGGTGAACCCAACCAATCAGGAATCATGCAAAGAACAAAATGGCAGCAGTAGACCTAGAATTTGCCTTCATCATGATGCCACTGAGGACAGATATAACCAAGCAGGGAGAGGGGGCAATACTTGCTGGATTAGATGCATCGGTGAACCCAACCAATCAGGAATCACGCAAAGAACAAAATGGCAGCAGTAGACCTAGAATTTGCCTTCATCATGATGCCACTGAGGACAGATATAACCAAGCAGGGAGAGGGGGCAATACTTGCTGGATTAGATGCATCGGTGAACCCAACCAATCAGGAATCACGCAAAGAACAAAATGGCAGCAGTAGACCTAGAATTTGCCTTCATCATGATGCCACTGAGGACAAATATAACCAAGCAGGGAGAGAGGGCAATACTTGCTGGATTAGATGCATCGGTGAACCCAACCAATCAGGAATCACGCAAAGAACAAAATGGCAGCAGTAGACCTAGAATTTGCCTTCATCATGATGCCACTGAGGACAGATATAACCAAGCAGAGAGAGAGGGCAATACTTGCTGGATTAGATGCATCGGTGAACCCAACCAATCAGGAATCACGCAAAGAACAAAATGGCAGCAGTAGACCTAGAATTTGCCTTCATCATGATGCCACTGAGGACAGATATAACCAAGCAGAGAGAGAGGGCAATACTTGCTGGATTAGATGCATCGGTGAACCCAACCAATCAGGAATCATGCAAAGAACAAAATGGCAGCAGTAGACCTAGAATTTGCCTTCATCATGATGCCACTGAGGACAGATATAACCAAGCAGGGAGAGGGGGCAATACTTGCTGGATTAGATGCATCGGTGAACCCAACCAATCAGGAATCACGCAAAGAACAAAATGGCAGCAGTAGACCTAGAATTTGCCTTCATCATGATGCCACTGAGGACAGATATAACCAAGCAGAGAGAGAGGGCAATACTTGCTGGATTAGATGCATCGGTGAACCCAACCAATCAGGAATCACGCAAAGAACAAAATGGCAGCAGTAGACCTAGAATTTGCCTTCATCATGATGCCACTGAGGACAAATATAACCAAGCAGGGAGAGAGGGCAATACTTGCTGGATTAGATGCATCGGTGAACCCAACCAATCAGGAATCACGCAAAGAACAAAATGGCAGCAGTAGACCTAGAATTTGCCTTCATCATGATGCCACTGAGGACAGATATAACCAAGCAGAGAGAGAGGGCAATACTTGCTGGATTAGATGCATCGGTGAACCCAACCAATCAGGAATCATGCAAAGAACAAAATGGCAGCAGTAGACCTAGAATTTGCCTTCATCATGATGCCACTGAGGACAGATATAACCAAGCAGGGAGAGAGGGCAATACTTGCTGGATTAGATGCATCGGTGAACCCAACCAATCAGGAATCACGCAAAGAACAAAATGGCAGCAGTAGACCTAGAATTTGCCTTCATCATGATGCCACTGAGGACAGATATAACCAAGCAGAGAGAGAGGGCAATACTTGCTGGATTAGATGCATCGGTGAACCCAACCAATCAGGAATCATGCAAAGAACAAAATGGCAGCAGTAGACCTAGAATTTGCCTTCATCATGATGCCACTGAGGACAAATATAATCAAGCAGGGAGAGGGGGCAATACTTGCTGGATTAGATGCATCGGTGAACCCAACCAATCAGGAATCACACAAAGAACAAAATGGCAGTGGCACACCAAGTATTTGGCTCCATGATGAAGCTGCTGAAAGCAACTGCAATCCATTGAGAAAGACAGCAGCTCCAAAGATGTCAGCGCAAAGCAGCAGGTGAATATTTATAACACACGGCCAACGCATTTCGAGAGGGAGACTTTGTGTTGCTGAAATGTTTCCATACAACAACAAGACGACTTTCGCTCAGCCCTTCCTGCCTGCCTACCACTGCTATTGATCAGGGGACAATATTCTTTTATGACCAGGAAGTCACATTTTATCTCATCAGTGTCCGGCATAGCCAAGTGGAGCTAAGATTCTTAAGCAGCTTTTTATAGAGAATAAAATAAAATAAAAAATGAAGGAATTGCAATTTACAAATGAGACCGGAAACAATGAAACTGAAAAGCAACAAATCTTTTTTTTTTTTAAGGACAGCGAAGAAGGAAAATACACTGGACATCCAATTGAGGGGGGGAACCCGTAACCTTAGCCACCCTGTTGTGCCAAAAAGGGTGTTAATTGCCCCGGGATTAACACTCCTGGCATCATAAATAATATAACTGGTCATCAGGAAATTTGTAACACCTCATATAATTAAAGCAGAGTAAGCACCAGAACTGCACAAACAGTGGGGGGAAGAGGAACTCTTAAACAACTTGCCCCACTTTGGAACTGAAGCTTTCGCGGCCTTACAGCACAATAGTGACAATTGACGCACATTTTCATCTAGCAATCTACCTTCTCTTCCCAAACATCGGCCTTATTCGGAAATATTTAATACCTCTGAACATGGGAGCGACAGACAGCCACAGACGACATCCAGCTATTCCTAGATGGTGCATTTGGATCCATTTATCTGTCCGCACACTTAAAAAAAAAAAAGATTCCTTCATTTCCTAATAATAATTAAGATTACAGTGTTTAAACGGAAGTTGCTTCCCTTGTTCAGGGGTAAAGGTAAGACCAAAGGGGGGAATATAGTAGATATGGCATATTTGGCCTTGGACTCATTTAGATTTTTTTTTCAACGTCACAGGAACTCTTGAAAAAGGGGGCTTCATGTGATAAGAAGCCTCCGGGTGACAGTAGTGGCTAAGGATCCTAACAGCTTCTCCAGCAACCTATGAAAAGGCCCTGTCCAACCCTGGCTCACAACCGCTCACACACTTCACACTCTCCCCAACTGTGCTTGGCTTCTCCCTGGACTGCTCCAACCAGGAAGTGATGTCACAAGAGAAGAGGCATTCCAGCCCATGTGATGGCATGAAGGCAGGTAAGGGCGCCTGAGAGAGCCTACTATGCTATCTTCACCCACAATCATGACGGTTCCTGTCTGGGGACACTCCTTCCAAAGAAAGGTGTCGCTGGCAAGGCACTGCAAGAGTCCACAGTAGACAGTCAGGACCACGGCTAGATCACTGTGAAGGCCAGATCACTGACAAGATGAGATCTTTATGAAGCTTACTACAGCACTAGTCTGGAGGCAGATGGGAGCTTAAGTAGCCCTGCAGGGAGATTTATGATTCACGCCCCATCTCCCTGGAGGAGACTGTGTCAAATCCACCTTTCCACTACGGACATCCTTGTTCTAGCTCCTGAAGACAGCCAGGAGGAGGAGAAGGAGAAGAACAAGAAGAAGAAGAGGAGGAGGAGGAGATTCGATTTATACCCCGCCCTTCACTTGGAGTCTCAAGAGTGGCTTATAAACTCCTTTCCCTTCCCCTCCCCAACAGACAACTTGTGAGGTAGGTGGGGCTGAGAGAGCTCTTTCGAGAACTGCTCCTGAGAGAACAGCTCTGACAGAACTATGGCTTGTCCAAGGTCATCCAGCAGCTGCAAGAAGAGGAGTGGGGAATCAAATGTCTAGACATTGTGCAACTGAAATAAAAAAGGCCAACCCTATGCTGGGGATTATTAGGAAGGGAATTGAAAACAAATCAGCCAGTATGATCATGCCCCTGTATAAATCAATGGTGCGACCTCATTTGGAGTCCTGTGTACAGTTCTGGTCGCCACACCTCAAAAAAGATATTATAGCATTGGAAAAAGTGCAGAAAAGGGCAACTAGAATGATAAAAGGGTTGGAACACTTTCCCTATGAAGAAAGTTTAAAACGCTTCAGGCTCTTTAGCTTGGAGAAACAACGGCTGAGGGGTGACATGATAGAGGTTTATAAGATTATGCATGGGATAGAGCAGGTTGAGAAAGAAGTACTTTTCTCCCTTTCTCACAATACAAGAACTCGTGGGCACTCAATGAAATCGCTGAGCAGTTGGGTTAGAATGGATAAAAAGAAGTACTTCTTCACCCAAAGAGTGATTAACACATGGAATTCACTGCCACAGGAGGTGGCGACGGCTACAAGCATGGACAGCTTCAAGAGGGAATTAGATAAGCATATGGAGCAGAGGTCCATCAGTGGCTATTAGCTACAAGGTATAGATAGGAACTCTCAGGCTGGGACAAGTGTTGCTCTGTATTCTTGGTGCTTGGGGGGGCAACAGTGGGAGGGCTTCTAGTGTCCTGGCCCCACTGCTGGATCTCCTGATGGCACCTGATATTTTTGGCCACTGTGTGACACAGTGTTGGACTAGATGAGGGAGCGGTGGATGAGGAAGCAGTGGTGTAGGCAGTAAAAGCACGCCTGCTGTAACATCAGTGAACAGCCACTATGGCTGTTCGAGACCAACCGCGGCCAGGGTGAGCTCCCAGCCCTAGTCCCAGCTCCCGCCCACCCAGCGGTTCGAAAGCATTGCAAGTAGATAAATGGGTACCTGCCTGTAGGTGGCGGGGGGCACCCTCCCTCCTTGGAGTGTGTAGCGAGGGCATCAACAGCGGCAACGGTGATATGGCGGTGGTGCGGCGGCGATGGCGGCGGAGGCGGAGGCAGCACTGAGCGGCTGAACCTGGCAGAGGGCGGAGCTACGGAGGTGCAGGCGGCACGATGGCGCAGCGCGGCAGAGCCGGAAGGGACGTTGGCTGGAGCCGCAGCCAAGGCGCGAGGCCATGCACCGAAGATGGGCCTGCCGAGAAAATGCTTCTGAGCCAGGAAAAAAGATCTACGCCAGGACATCAAGGACATCGAGGATGGAGTGCTGACGCCTGAGACCCACCGGAATAGAGACAAAAAGCCCTGCCTGGGTACTGGTAGAATGTCACTCCCCCTATAGATTGTGGCCCTAGATAGAAATGAACTAAAAATTGTGTAAACCGCTCAAAGACCCCTCGGGGTTAGAGCGGTATATAAATTGAAAGTATAAATAAATAAATAGATGGGCCATTGACCTGATCTAACATTGGCTTCTCTTGTGTTCTGATGTTCTTAAACCCGGTTCTCCCAGATTAGAATCCACGCACTGAACCACTACAGTACATCAAACTGGCTCTGTTCAATGCTTAGAAGAAATATGAAGGGCAGTTGTTCAGTGGCAGAGCATCCGCTTGGTACGCAGAAGGTCCCGGGTTCAGTCCCCACTATCTGCAGCTGAACGGTAGGTGATGTAAAAGACCTCTAGCTGAGATGCTGGACAGCTTTCCAGTCTGAATAGACGCTACTGAACTCAGTGGGCCAAGGGTCAGATTCAGTATAATACGGCTATTCAGTGTACCATTCCTGCCATTTTGAGAATCTAGGAAGGTGGAAAGCCTGCGATCTGTGTACCTGACTGATGTCCCTGGTGTATACTAACCAGTGTTCCCTCTAAGCTGACAGTTTTTTAGCCTCCGGCTCACACATTTTTGTCTTAACTCAGGAAGGATGGCTCCAGAGCAAACTAATTTATGCAATAGCCAAATCACCTGCTCACAACTTTAATACTAGTAGCTCAGAAATTAGAATTTTTGCTCACAAGACTCCACAGCTTAGAGGGAACACTGGTACTAACCCTCTCCCAAATGCTGTTGGGGACCTGTTTTCATATCCCAGGCATCTACATAAAACATACCCACGTTAATAATAGGGAGGACATCACAAAAGGGAGCCCGTGGAGTTTAAATACAACCAACTCAATAGCTGCGCCCCCCCCCGCTGCAAAAAAAAAAAAACTCTCTCGGCAGGCACACACTTGTTTCACGGCAGTCAGTCTGATTTTTATATACATTTCCGCCCATTATTGTGTTACTGGCAAAGCAAACGCAGGTACGATTGGATCGAACAAATGCAAAATGCCGGAAAGGGACCGTGGCGGCATTCCCGCCGGAGAGGCTGCGGACAGGTGCGAGGGGCCATTCGCGGCCTTCTGACTGAAGCATCTCGCCCAGGTGCTAAGCCTGGACGCGAGACACACAACGTGCAGAATCCATTTCAATTCCCAGTCCCGGCTCAAGCGAGCCATCAGACAAGTCTGTTCCGTCCCTCCCTCCCTCCCCTGCCCCCTTCTAACACACAGTTCCGGAGAGTAATCCTGAAGCAGTGCAGTCACAAACACGGGCAACGGCTTATCTAGTTGACGTTCACCACGCACCATGGCAGGGAAATAATTACTGGCTTTTTGGAAACTTAGCAGTCGTTTTTGGGCAGTCCTCAGAGGACTTGCAGCAGATCTCGACTCCAAATAATTCTCACAGCAGAAGGGGGGGGTTATAGGGAAGTTTAAGCGTAACTAATCTTCTTAGCCTCCTTCTCCCCCTTTCCCCCTTACACGTATTCTGTTCTCGAGAATGACAGCGATTGTTTACCAGGATGAGACAAAAAGACATCCTTTCCCCACCTTGTTTAGGAAAGGCAGAAGGAGTGGGTTTTCTACCCCACCCTTTATTACCCAAAGGAGCCTCGGAGCGGCTTACGATCGCCTTCCCTTCCTCTCCCCACAACAGGCACCTTGTGAGGTAGGTGGGGCTGAGAGAGTTCTGAGAGAACTGTGACTGGCCTAAGGTCACCCAGCTGGCTTCATGTGGAGGAGGAGTGGGGAATCGAACTTGGTTCTCCAGATTAGAGCCTGCTGCTCTTAATCACTACACGACGGCACTTAACGATGGCAAGGAAGAAGAAGAAGAAGAAGAAGAGGAGGAGGAGGAGGAGGAGATTAGATTTATACCCCACCCTTCACTACGCAAGGGAGTCTCAGAGCGGCTGACAAACTCCTTTCCCTTTCCCTCTCCACAACAGACACCCTGTGAGGTAGGTGGGGCTGAGAGAGCTCTGACAGAAACTGCTCTTTTTCAAGAACAGCTGTGCCAGAACTATGGCTTGCCCAAGGTCATCCAGCGGGTGCAAGTGGAGGAGTGGGGAAATCAAACCCGGTTCTCCCAGATTAAAGTCCACGCACTTAACCACTACACCAAACTGGCCGTAGCATGGTTTTCTGCTATGACTACGTAAGTAAACCATCAACTGGTACTTTGTGGGATGTCACATAGACAGTGCATCCGCCACTTAGCTCTGACCAAAAGAGGGATCTGCAAGGAGAACCGGCACACCACACAAGCCAGTCGCCAGGTACCAACAATGCAGTACAGGTAGCGACATTTGTGACCCTCTCCATGTGTGTATATGCAAACTGTCATCGAGACACACACAACTTATGGCAACCCAGTAGGGTTTTCAAGGCAAGAAACTAACAGAGGTGGTTCGCCATTGCCTTCCTCTGCATAGTGATCCTGGAATTCCTTGGTGGCCTCCCATCCAAAGACTAACCAGGGCAGACCCTACTTAAGCTAAAGGTAAAAGCTCCCCTCGCTCGAAAGCCAGTCGAATCCAACTCTAGGGGGCGGTGCTCATCTCTGTTTCCAAGCCGAAGAGCCAGCGCTGTCCGAAGACTTTTCCCGTGGTCGTGTGGCCGGCGTGCCTAAAGCCGAGGCGCACGGAGCACAGTTACCTTCCCACCAAAGTGGTACCTATTTATCTACTTGCAGTTTCTTGCTTTCGAACTGCTAGGCTGGCAGGAGCTGGGGTTAGAGACGGGAGCTCACTCTGTCATGTGGCACTCGGGTCTCGAACTGCCGAGCTACCGTCCTTCCAGTCTGCAGCTCAGCACCATAACTTCTGAGCCACTACTATTAAATTAGCCCCTGAGTCTATCAAGGTCAGCCTTGTCTACTCCGGCTTGTAGCAGCAGTCTGGGGTCTCAGGCAGAGGTCTTCCGCATCACCTATTCATGGATCCTTTCAAGTAGAAATACTGGGGATTGAACCTGGAGACTTCTGCATGCAAAGCAGATGCTCTACCACCAAGCAGTCCTTCTGTCTTTCTGTGCTATTGGCTTGCTCCAGTCACAGGTTCTGTAGGGCCGACATATATTAATTCGATGTTATACATTCGGAAGGAAAGAGCTAATAACGTCTGGCGAAGTTATGCCAGCCAACAAGGTCTATGGGGATGAAGCCAAGACCAAATAAGACCCAGACACTGGGCATGAAATGTCCCCTCCTTCATATGGAGCGAGAAGAGATTCCTTTGAGAAGTCTGTTCAATGCCTCTCCAGATACTGGGGAACAGATTTCATGAGCCCCTGGACTTGGGCACCCAAAATGAATATTGGTATAGTTTCCTACTGGGGTTGGCATAGCCTCCAGGGTCATCCAGTCCAATCCCCCGCACAAAGCAGGAAATTCACAAATACCTCCCCCCATATTACCAAGTATTTTTGGAACACGGGCAGCGCCATGCGGGACTTTTGCCCAGCAGGGGTTCTGACTGGCGACTGGAGATCTGAGCGGCTGTGAAGATTAACATCTATCTTTCTACCTACCTACCCATGCTCCCTCTAAGCTCTGGAGTCCTGCGAGCAAAAATTCTACCTTCTGGGCTCCGGGCATTAAAGCTGTGAGGCTGGTGACTTGGCTGCTGCATCAATTAGTTTGCTCTGGAGCCATCCTTCCTGAGCTGAGACAAAAATGTGTGAGCCGGAGGCTAAAACACTGGGAGCTAGCTCGCACTAACTCAGCTTAGAGGGAACACTGCTACCTACCTAGTTTGGACAATGGTTGCCACCACAGAACAAGGATCTCCACCTTATGATTGAAGGTAGGCTGTGTATAAGCAAGAAAATACTTTAAAACAATTTAAAAGGCATCCTGGTCAACAGCGCTTCTGCCTGAAATGTTGAGGAGTTACAATCAGAGTTATCTATTACCTTACTCCTTGACATTTTGGGGTTGGCTCCATCTGCTGGAGCAGCTGTTTCAGAGTTGCGCCTCCCGGCTTGGGTCAGCGTTCCAAAGATGCCTGTAGGCTCAAAATTACTGGGGACCGCTGTTTTAGAGTGTTGAACTAGGACCTTGAAAATCCAGGTTCGAGTCCCCGCTGGGTCTTGAACTACACTGGGTGACCTTGGGCCAATCATGTTCTCTCAACCCGTCCTACCTCAAAAGATTGTTGTGAGGGCAAACTGGGGGAAGAACCATGTACGCCGCACCAAAGGGCTTGCAGAGAAACAGATATACATGTTTTTAAACACCCGTATGCCACAAATACGAATAGGAGCTGTGGTGGCTCAAGTGGTTAAGACGCTGAACTGCAGGCTGTGGAAGGTCAGTAGTTCAGCAGTTCAAGACCCGGGTGCCGCAAGACGGAGTGAGTTCCCGTCTCTAGTTCCAGCTCCTGCCAACCTAGCAGTTCGAAACAAGAAATTGCAAGTAGATAAATAGGTACCACTTCAGTGGGAAGGTAACAGCGTTCCGTGTGCCTTGATGTTTAGTCATGCCGGCCACATGACCACAGAAACATCTTCGGACAGCGCTGGCTCTTCGGCTTTGAAACGGAGATGAGCACCGCAACCCTAGAGTCGGATTCGACTAGCTTTCAAGCAAGGGAACCTTTACCTTTACCTTTATGCCACGAACACATTATTTATTTTTTTCGGCGTGCTTGGTGTACACTGAAAATCTGAAAAGTCCCTCTAAAAATATGAAGTGCGAAGCAGCCCTTATGTTTGGAGAGTTGGTGATTAAACATCGGATCAAGTTATTATGACAGGCACAGACAGTAGACCGGGAGGGATTCAGACGGATGCCGCTACATCCTCTAGCAACTGAATATGCCTCATCCTTTTTCTCTGGGTCTGGATCTCTAGGAATGGAGGGTAAAAGGGGGGGCGGCCGCCCTCAACATTAAAGAGCGGCAAACAAACTATTCTTCCCCGTTTTCTTGTTTAAAATTCTCCCCCCCACACCCCGAATCAAAGCCGAACCCACTCCAGGAAAAGAGTAAAAGATTTGCTTCCTTTACTCTGATTTTCAAAGTAATGGAGAGAGAAAGAGCGAGAGAGCGAGACAAAAAAAAAAAAGGGGGAAGACGGAGAAGAAGAGTGCACGAATGTATAATCCCGGAGGAATAAACTGACTCTTGCTAGACAAGCTGAAAGCTGATTAAAATATTTCTCATCCTTTGGGTATGCAACAGCTTTTGATGATGGAGAGTGTATTAATATTCAGGCAGGCTTGCTTGTCAACACTCCAGACAGGTCCCAGGAAAGAATCTGAAACTGACCAGGTTTTCTCACTGTGCCAGAAATCTTTATGAGAAAGAGAGCAGCGCCCTTCCACCGGCTGAAGCAAAGATAAGGACTGGGTCTCGGCTTTTGAGACCTTTCTCTACGTGCTACAAAATGGCCAACATTCCTGCTTTGCTTCGGCCTCTCTTCTTTTTTTTGGAGAGATAGGGGTAGGTGTGCGGGCCCGCAAAGGTTTAACGGAAGGCTTAGCGGTTGTTAAAAATGCAGCAAAGAGCAAGGAAGCATCTTGATTTCAGCCGACATCAAGGATGCCGATATTGCCGGCTTGATTTAAAACTCCACTGCCCGAGCTGTTGCCAGACACACAGACTCCAAAGTTAATATCGGAGAGCGAAATCTCCCCAATAATTGCTCAAAGGAGCTAAGCCGAGAGGCAGGGGCTGGACCTCTTCTCTTTAACCATTTCCTGCGCGGCGTCTTTCTTCGAGGCAAAGAAGGGAAGCTGCCTCTGGTTCGGCCGCGCCGAAAGTCTGATTCCATGCGCAACGGGCGAAAAATACGTTCACTCCGAAGCGATGTGCCACAAAGGTGTGCCCTCTGGCACACTGGTTTCAGGCGAAGCCCCCCGATATTCTAGCCTGCTGATTGCAGAGCCAGCCCTTTGAGTGTACGTGGATTCGAAAGTCACTTACCTTTCTAAGCCCCGCTCCCCTCCCATTTCCTACAGCACATAACAAAATGAAGCTCATCTTTATCGCTTGTTAGTCTTATTGAAGCTGTAGGCTCGCTTTCCCGTGCATCCGCCGAAGGTGGAATTCGTTTACAAACAAGTTGTAGGATCAAAGAAATAAAAAAGGCTAGATAAATAACTGAGAGCTAATGGCGGGTACCAATTGGATGCAAGGATTCACATCGCTAGGGGTGCTCTGTTCGTTTCAAATCACCGGCATTGAAAGCAGCGTATCATCAACGGTCTCCCAATGGGATTAATTTTTCAAAATGCAAGAGGACTAAATCTTTGGAAGTTCCTAACTTGAGTGATTGGGGTCATCTGCGTGCGGGCTGGGTGCTTCTGTTTACATCCTCCCTCCAACCATCTTAACCGCAACACACACTTTCTTTTTTTAAAGCTCACTGGGGAACCACTTGGGGGGGGGGAAATGTGCACAGAAAGGCTCTGCTCAGTGCACTGATCTCCGGATCATGACCCATGCCAGGACCCCCCGCCCACACACCCGAGTCTAACCTTTGAGACATTTAATAGGAAAGCATGCAAACCAGGAATTGGAGGTAGCGAATAGGGAACGTTGTTAGATAAAATCTGTACCTGGAGACTTTATTTTTTTGGCCATCAAGTTGCAGCTGACTTATGGAAACCCTGTAGGGTTTTCAAGGGGAGAGTTATTCCGAGTTGGTTTGCCATTGCCTGCCTCTGTGTCTCGACCCTGGTACTCCTTGGTGGTCTCCCATCCAAATACTAACCAGGGCTGACCCTGCTTAGCTTCTGAGATCTAACGAGACTGGCCTAGCCTGGGCTATTCAGGTCAGGGTAATCCCTAAATCTAGCATTAGGGCATATGGGAAAATATAACCCACCACACTGGACGTATCCATCACTTTACATCCCTTCCAGCAGAGAGAGTAATGCAGAATGGAGCCCCTCATCCACGGGCTTTGGACACTGGCCTTTGATATCATCCTAAGGGGGTACTGGTACTTCCTTTTACAAATCCTGACCACAAATCCCAGGTACCACTCCCTTTTACAAATCCTGACCACAAATCCCAGGTGCCACAGCCTAAATATATGGTCTGATTAGTTAACCAAAGGAAAAGACAGGAGGACCCAGTAATAACATTAGCTAGACTATCCCACAATTGAAGAGAATATGTCTGCGATTTTTGTTTTGTTCCCACCCTCAAGGAAATCTCTTTTCCATCATGAGGCATGTCCTCAATTTAAAACCAGAAAGTAACTGGCTGATGTGTCAAGACTAGGATCTGGGAGGCCCAGCTTCAAATCCCACTCTGACACGGAAGCTTGATGGGTGACCTTGGGCCAGTCACATGCTCTCAGCCTAACCTCAAAGGGTTGTTGCGAAGAAGAGGAAGAGAGGATTGGATTTATACCCCACCCTTCACTACCCGAAGGAGTCTCAGAGCAGCTTACAATCTCCTCCCCCTTCCCACAAGAGATACTTTGTGAGGTAGATGGGACTGAGAGAGCTTTCTTGAGAACTGCCCTTGAGAGGACAGCTCTGAGAGAACTTGTGACTGACCCACAGTGGCAGCTGCATGTAAAGGAGTGGGGAATCAAACCTGGCTCTCCCAGATTAGAGTCCGCACTCTTAACCACTACACCAAATTGGCTCTCAAAAAATGGAGGAGTGGAGAATGATGTAAGCCACTTTGGGTCCCCCATTGGGGAGAAAGGTTGGATACAAACAAAGTGAATAGACAACATAAGCATATAAAAAAGCTTAGGAAACACTGCAAGGCTCTTTTTGTAGCAGGAACCCCTAAGGTAGTTTACAGTAGTCCCTGTAAGAAGAGCTCTGTAAGCTCTTCGAGGTTTGGCTACATTAGGGGTGTGTTGCCTAAGATGCAAAGGAGTTCCTGCTACAACAATTGCCCTGGGAAACGGTATAGACAGGGGCAGCAGATATGCCTCCTAAATTAGCTGCAGCTTCCAGGGGGCCCTCATGCTCTACGACAGAGGTCCTTTCTAGTAAAAACCAGTAGAAATCCTTCTTTTAAATCCACCCAGCCCATCTAATTGTGCTTGTATCCATTCCTTGAGCCACTGAGGCCTTCTAACAGTGTGATCCTAAGATCACATTCCTGGGAATAAGCTCCACCCAACAGACCTGAGCAGGGTTCTAAGTAGACCTGCTCAGGATTGCTTTCTAACGTGCCCTTTCTTGGATATTCAAATTATTCCTGAGTAGAACTGTGTGTGGACCTGAAAATCCAGGAGGTGAATTATTATGTCCAGGGCTTTTTTTGTAGAAAAAGCCCAGCAAGAGCTCATTAGCATAACAGGCCACACCCAACAGTGGAAACTCATTGTCATTTTAGGCCACACCCCTGACAACACAGCTCATTAGCCCATTAGGCCACACTCCCATGTTACCAGAAGTGTGGGCATCCAGCCACACCCACTTTTTGCCTCTTATTCTGTTTACCGTCTTTGTTGTCAAAACCCAGGGCTTTTTTTGTAGCAGGAACTCCTTTGTATGTTAGGCCACACACCCCTAATGTAGCTAATCCTAATGGGTTTCTGCTGTTGGGTGTGGCCTATTATGCTAATGTGTTCCTGCGGGGCATGGCCAACTCAGGAGCCAGCTGGAACTCCCCTGTGCGTTCCTGCCCAAAAATAGCCCTGATCATGTCAAGGCATTGTTCAACAAGGCGTGGGTCCAACCTCATCTCATGCATTAGTATTACTTGCTAGTTATCACTACTTATTACATTGTTACCCCACCTTTCCTCTTAGAAACTGAGGCTGATGTATATGGCCTCTACCCCTCATCTGATTCTAACAACCCATCTTGTGCAGTACAGTAATATCGCCCAGTAAGCTGTGTGGCAAAGCGAGGATTTTAACCCAGGTTTCCTCACTTGCAATCTGACACTTTAACCACTGTGCTACACTGCCTGTCACAGCATAAGGATAAACATTGCTAGATGTGCTATACTTATCCCATGAGCTGGACTGCTGAATCTAAACTGAATTTTCAATCAGTAGAATAGAACTTGCGCATCCCCTCCCCCATTACAGCCCACCGAAGGTCATAAAACGGTGATTCTGAGAGAAGGGGCACTCCAATGAATGACATGAGGGGAGTCTGCACTGGGAAGAGGAACTTGATAGGAATGGGCAATTTGGCCCGGATCCAACCCTGACCTTCTACCTAAAAAAATGCATGCGCCGTTTTGAGTAGTTCAAACACGTCTTTGATTTCCTGCAGGAATATGGCCAGACCAGTGTTCCCGCTAGTTAGTGTGAGCTAGCTCACAGTTTTTTTGCCTCCGGCTCACACAATTTTGTCTCCGCTCAGGAAGGATGCCTCCACAGAAAATAACTTACACAGTAGCCAAATTGCTCACTCACAACTTTAATGCCAGTAGGTCACAAAGTAGGATTTTCGCTCACAAGACTCCACAGTTTAGAGGGAACGCCAGACCAAGCACCCATTCCTCAAATGGTATCTTATTATACCATTCTACGTAGGCAAGCCATATACATCTTCCCATTCCTTTATAGAATAATACGGATGCTTGACTGCAAAGAGAGTACGCATACACTGTGCTGAGTTACCACTAGTCCTCTGTTTTCACCATGTGTCAGTGATTTATACAATATTTCATTCCTGTGATAGGGGTAACAGGAGATAAATATGCCCTCCTGATGCATCCCATCTTGAGAGAGAATCAATTCTTCGCCGACACGAATCTCCACTCGTTCACGGAAGGGTTAAAAAAAAGAAAGAAAGTGCTATCCATTGGCTTCCTCTGATGTTCCTGTAGATATTGTCACTGGATGTATCCTCGGTAGAATTCTATTCAACACCTCTGTCTTTAAGTACAAAGCTGTAGGCTGTAGAAGCTTTAAGGAACATAAGTATCCTTTTTTCTACCGCACAGTATCTGTGTGTGAAATTCTCTAAAGGGGTTTAAGTATTTACCCTGAACACTATCAGACAGTTTCTAAAATTTTCCTTATCCTATTGCAAAAAAAAAAAAAACCCTACTTCAAAGAGAATCATAAACACGGCCCTTTGTGCTTTGAGCACACATTTTGTTTTGGAAGCTTAGCTCTGAATTCTCTCAGAATTGTAAATATATCTATATGAGGGAGCTGTGGAAGGGGACTAGCTTATTAAAAAATGATCGCAATTCAGGAACCGTGGAGTGGCAAATTTTCTCCCCCGTTTATGGAGATCGGCAGAGCCATTGCCTAATGTATTTATTTGGGAAGTCAACCCCCAATGGAAATCGGTTGGGCTCATTTGCATGCAGTGTGTTTCAATTTGGGCTTCCAGGGAAGGAAGAAAACAATGTTACACCTCGAGTTTAACTTCTCAATTAAAGTCCTTTAAATATATATAAATATATATTACCCACAGAACATTCTTAAAGTTTATGCTTTGCCACTCAATAGTGAAGAGTAAGTAGATAAACATAATCTGCTAAAGAAAGAAACCACAGCCTTGTAGACACTTGGCCATCTTAGAGAATCTTTAGAATTCAGCATCTGTGCTGCACTTGTAAATTGCATACAAATCGACTCCACTAAGTCCCAAGTAAACATGTTGAGGCGTTGCCGCGCTGAGCCTCTCTGGCGGCATCCACACAACAGTGGATACTGTGTTACCATGGCTCTCTAGGAATCAGTCACAGCTGGATTGGCTTGTCCACACAATGAATTCCAGTTGCAAACTATTGCTATCGTTTACCAATAGCACAGTGCCCACCAATGTGTGGACGTGGCCTCGGACCCCTGTCTAAGATTAGGTAGGCAAGGCTGCTTAGTATTCGTTCTCCCCAAAACGAATGCTGGGAATTCCAGTAAGCACAAAAGAAATATAGAGAGGTAAGATTCGGGAACATAAATCTGAATGCCCCGCTGCCGTTTGACTGTCATATTAATGTCATAACAATATATTACTTTATGCTACTAAAGCCCGACATGCATTAACCGACCATTTGATTATGTATTTGTGAATGCTCTTAATTTAATCTATCTTGACGGGAATGTCTCTCATTAAAAACTATTTGTTAAAAAAGTTTCGGGGAAACCCTCCGCTCCAATAAGCTCTCTTATGAATGTGCATTATTATCCTGTTGCTACGATTATTTAAAAAATTATAATAATGGAATTTTAGCATAAATAATTCAGCACACATATTTAGCCTCTTTTTCAACAGCTAAAGATAGATACTTTCAAGCACTACAATATTCCTAGGCTTGTAAGTTTTAATAAAGCCAGGCTCTCGCCTCGCTGAAATCAAAGCCAAATAGCAGTACCAAAGTGTTGACATATCTTAAAACACAGAAAGAGCAGATAGGAGATAAAGCTAGCACTTGGAATAAGTAAGGAATGAAAGAAGGGAAAAGAAACTTATAGCCAGACTGCAGTCCTTAAAATTAAGGAACAGGGAAGGGAGTCACTCATTACTATAAGCACTTATTTTTAGCTGCATCTTCAAACATTGAGATATGGTCCATTTCTAGCCATTGAAATTCTTAATTCCTCACGTGCCATTTCGACTTCCCTGTTGGTGTGTGTATGGGAAATAGAACAACACAGTTTAAATGCTCTCACTAGAATCTGGTCTTATCATGTCATCCTGGGAGACGTTATGCCTCTCTTTGGACATCATCATCATCATTTTAGATTTCTACAACGCCATCAAAGTTTGGTCCACGCCATAAGTTTAAACTTGTTTACCGTCTATTATATACTTTTTTGTTATTAGTAGTGTTGGAAGCCTATTAGGGGGGTGGGGGGATGGGATGGTAATTTGTTTCAAATTGTATTGGTAACGTTGTTGAAAATGTTGAATGCAACCCAATAAAAATTTTTGTTCAAAAAAAAAAAAGTTTGGTCCACGCCATAACTTTCACCTTGTCCTCCTACTTTCTCTCCATTTTTTAAAAAAATTGATGGGTGATTCAAAACCTCCCAAAGGTTTTCAGATGTTTAGAACGTCCATTCACACACAGACACACACAAATCTTCAAGGGCTTGTGTATGAATACCACCATTTGGGCAAGTTCTAAGACTTTCCTAAAAGATGGGAGATGGTAGTGAAGGTAACTGACAATGCTTTTCCCAGCCCTCGCCAGGTTGTCTAGAGAACAGATGGGACTGAACGGAAAAGTCTCCTGGGGTTGGGTGAGCAGGTAGAAAGTAGGGATAATGCAAACACGTAATAATTTATTCCCCCACACGATGTGAAGCAATCCTGCTGTATCACTTCACACTTGAAAGGCTACTATAACAGAAGCATGGGAAATGGCCACAATCCGCTCAACGAGGCGGAAGAAGACTGCTGAGTAATCATTTAAGGCGCTTTTAGCATGTGCATGGTTCCAGTCGAAATCATTTGGCTTGAAACTGACCTGCTGTCCTCCTTAAGCGTACCTCGAAGTCAAAATTGTTTTATTTGCTCTGATGAGGGGATTTTCATTACGTCACACAAACGTTTAATGTGTCCTCCAGGGTTTGTTGCTTGGTTCAATCATTTTTTTTTAGGTTTGTATTATTAGGGTTAAACCTTGTGAAATACTTCCCCAAACCGATGGGATTAATTGGAGGTTAGCCTAACCTAACATAATGAAAATTCGTTGAGACTTCTGGCCCTTGTAGAAGCTGATACATTTTAATCATAATTCTTTGCTCATTGAAGTGAATGAAGGCCAAGGCCAACCGCACTCCAAATATGTGGTGGTAATAATAATAATAATAATAATAATAATAATAATAATAATAATAATAATAATAATAATAATAGCAGCTACATCTCAAATTGCAGAACACCGTCTACCAGTCAAATATCTGACTGTGACAATTCTTCGTCTGCCTCCTCCTCCTCCTCAACTTGATTTACATTAAACTTTATTTACATTTTTAAAAAGCCTTTAAGAGTGAGTCACTCAGGGCGTTTTTTAAATGTACAGTTTGCAAACAAAAAACGGCTTTTTAAATTAACGATAAAGGGAAAATAAATCATTCAGCTTCTCCTTGGTTTCTTTTCTGAAAATCTTTCTCCTTTCTCCTTTCTCCCCCCCCCGCCCCCAATCTTGAGGCAACGTTAAGCATTTTTATAGGTAAAATAAATGTCAGTTTGGTGAGGTTTTGCATGATACTAGACCCTGGGAGACAAATTGTCTCTGCGCTGAATCTCGAAACAGCTTCAGCAAGACTCACTTGGCATCACATGAGATTTCAGCTTTTCAGAGAGCGGCCTACCCAGAAAGCAAAGCTTGTACAAGCCTTTTCAAATGGTAACTCTGCCTTTGAATTCGCCGAGAACTTATCTTGATGCTGAGCATGATAACACGCTAATCTTGGGTGACTAAAATTAAAAAAACCCTGCAAATATTTGAATAGCTTTCATATTTTTTAAGAGGTGGGGGACGGGAAGGAGAGAGAAAATGAAGGATGGCCCTTGGTTTAAACTGCTTTACCTTTAACTGTTCACAAATTCATGAAGTAATAAGGGGGGGGGAGAGAACGGGTTTTTTATCAGAATGTCATTCAAATGAAAGGTTTAACATTTACATCACAAGAACGAGTTGGGAGGGAAAATCATCCTTAGGGAAAGAAATGCCAAGAATAAACATTAGGATAAAAAAAAAGACAGAGAGAGATCTATCACACTTACTGTAATATGAAAAAAAAATTAAGACATCTGAGTGGTATAGATATACTGAGGTAAACTTTTGTGAAATATGATTTTGTGTTGGAACGTTCAGAGAACAAGATGCATTAGGAAAGAATTCGCTCTCGACGATTAATTTACAGATCTAGAAATGAAGAAAAATACGGGAAAACAGAGACAAATAGTCAAGTATACACAGATGTCAAACATACAAAAGAGGTTGTTCAGCTCTTTAAACTCAAATTAAGATGCACATTGCTCTCTCTTTAACAGGGGAATTCACTCTTTTTCCATGAGGGAAAGAAACTAGAACGGAGGAGAGGGAAAGGAATCAAATTCATGCTTTTTAAAAAAAATCTACATTTTTTTTTAGAAAAAATATTCCTTCATTTTTATATTAATCAAATGCACTAAACATAAAGGCAATTTTTAAAAGCTAAAAATTCTACAGAAATCAGATCTGCCCCTACATGCTACACTTTTTATGTTAAATTGCTGTTGAATTTGTTAACCCACAATTGATTTCCTGTATTATGGAATCTTAGAGATTATGGCTAACTTGAAGAAACAGGGGTACGTTTTTCGATACTTATACAGTCATGTAGCAGCATTACAGTTTTCCTGGATCGGAGTGGCAGAAACCTCGCAGGGAAAACTGCAGCACAACAGTGCCCCCTGCTGCCAGAGAGTCTTTTACTTTTTTTAAGAAGGCGAGTTTGGGACGCAGGGCAGGTATGAAGGGAAAACGGCCAACCTGAAAAAAGGGATTTTGAAGGCCGACTGCAATAAGGACCTAAATTTACTTAGCGACCCAACCAAAACAGCAGGCATAGTCCTCTGTCTCTCTTCACAGCTGAAATTAATTGTGATTAATGTAGTCGAAAGAGCAGAAGTCCAGTTGTGCCTTAAAGACTAACAAAATTTGTGTCAGAGCTTTTGTGAGCCACTGCTCACCCCTTCGGATTCTTGTCATTTGCAATGACTCACGAAAGCTCCTACCCTGCCCCCCAAAAATTGTTCTTCTTTAAGGTGCTACTGGATTCTTGCTCTTTTCCGCCGCTACAGACAAACATGGCTATCCGTCTTGTGATTAATGTGTTAGAAATTATAAATGTTAAAGCAGTTCTTGAAGATTTTAAATTACAAGCAGCTTCTGCCCCCCTCCTGGAAGAAAATTCCAAGCTTGCTGATAAATATCATCCCAAGTCCCATTGAAAGGTGATACACCGACAGCACCGTGTATCTAATTAGAGACACATGGAGACGTCACACCAATTGCAGACGGCCTAGCCTCAGAGAATCCCCCGGGTTTGCAGGTTTTCCGTGTTCTCGACATGCTGCGGAGATAAAGTAACAAGGAAACAATCTTGCTTTGGCCTTGCACAGCCACATGGAGGAAGATCACAACGGAAACGGCGCCAAAATCAAAAGGGAAGAGGAGACTTACGACTGAAACCTTTCAGACAAGGGATTTTGTCTGTGCGCATGTCGGAATTCAAGTCAGAGACCAGGACAACTACATTTCATAGTTTTACTTTTCCAGCATGACAGTCCCCAAATACTTTTTTTGTTTCTCATTTGGCTGGACTAATCATGCCACAATCCATTCTCCCTTTTCCCCACTCCAAATTTCCCCCAATTGATTTAATGTTAGTTTTGCAACAATTGTGTTTAAACGTATTTACTCATTTGTTTATGTCGTACCTTTCTCCCCAAAGGGGACTTACAGATCTGCATCGTTGCATCATTCTCAAAGCAAGGAGGAAAAAGAACCAACGCTCAGGGAAAAAACTTGGTTGTGATTCCCGTTATCATATGTCTCACCTCAGAACTGGTACCCTAAGGCTACCATGATTGGAGTGTCTCAGGTCTTTATTTAAAGGAAAAGAGCAGAAGTTTGAGGCCTTGATTTAGAATTCAGAAGTCTTGCCTGGTTCCTATTTTCCTTTCGAAAACCAAACAAAGATCCATTCATGAATCTCCCAGCGTAACATCTCATTTCACACTATGGGGACAAATGTTTTGGGAAGATATGGACCAGGACCTGCTAGCTGCCGACTGTATTTTAGGTATATTAAATAGCAGTAGTTGGATTTTTTAACAATTACTTTTCCCAACTAACCTTCATTAACTGAGGCCCAAATCTGTTTTGAATGAAGGTGGAAATATTCCTATGCTATGAGCCTGCACAACAACCATTGTGGTATCCAACATGATGCTCAGCTCGTTAAGCGGGAACTGCAAGTGGTATAAGTTAAATTCTCCGATGCCGTGTAACTGACGCCCCAAGAACTACAGGAAATGTAGCGCCACAGTTGCCTGCCCAGTTACCGGTACTTACCATGAGCTCCATTTTTCTCCAAAATTCTTCCAGGGAGTCCATTGGCTTGTGCCACCACTCGGTACACTTTCTGTAACGTTTACCCTGGAACCAGAATTGCCGCAGCCACTCAAATTCGACCTACAAAAATATGAAAGACAACGGGGATTTTTTTTTGTCAAAATCTGATTCTTTCCCCCTACCTAGATAAAATAGCAAAAGATGGAGAGTCTATAGGCCAAGAACAGAGGACCAAATTAGACTTGCTGGCGGCCAAAGGGATAACCCTTGGCTACCAACGCCATTTTAGGAGAGAATTCAACCAGTTTAAATTGCCACAAGGTCCCGATCCTGACCCGGCCTGCAGTGCAGCAGCAATAGGCAATCTTTTTTCTGCCTCCCACCCTCTGTGGCTGTTTCAGTACTTTAAAAGGTGTGGTGTAGAGAAACAAGATCGCCTGTTGCCACCACGTGTGGGCCCAATTAGGATCAGACCCTCCTGGCAATTTTAAAATGGCTAAATTAACTTTGGATCCGGTCAGTGGCAGCTTTGCCCAGCAGGCTGTCTCTCATCCCTATGAAAGCCGAGACAGAGTGAACCACCAACACCCTATTCATTGTGCCAACCCAGGGAGTCAGCATGGGTAGTTTGGGCAAAAATGAGCCATGAGGGAAGGGCCAAGTTGCAAAACCTTTCTAAAATGGACCCTTTTATGATGTCATCACTGTCGTCCGAGAACAACCACGCAACTTCACAGCTTGCTGGTCGATCTTCAAGCATCGGTCTCTCTCGCAGTATTCCTTTGAATTCCCCTCCCATCATGCCCAACTCCCTTCTCCTCTTCTTTCAAGTAATCTGCAGTTTTGGTCAACTGGAACTGGATACATATTTCGGTGACCGTGCTCGAATTTTACATGCAGGCACGAATCCCGTTTCAATCGTCACCTGTGGCCGCAAAAGAATGTCGTTCTGATTACCTCCATTTAAACTGTGACGCAGGAAACAAAGAGACACCTGTAGACGGTGCAACAACACTGACCAAAGAAAATAAAAATCCCACCCTAATTAAGTGCTCACCTGAGAATATTCCCACTTCCCCTCCCCTCCCCAACTTGGCTTCCTCCTCCCCCGCAGGCTAAACAGAGCAGACACTAAAGTCTGAAAGTGATTTTGGTTGACAGTCGCTAAACACCCGTTTGATGTGTGTAACTGCTTTCAGTAGAAGCTGTTTGAACAAAAAGGGCTATAGATGCAGGGGGGGGAAACTAAAGACAACCCCTGTTGGTAAAACATATTGGCAGGATTAACAGATCCCAGTTAAGAGAGGTAAATCTTCTGTGTTTTGAAAGGAAGGTTACATGAACAGTTTAACTTTTCTTAGCATATCGGCTTAATAACATGTGTTCTCCCCTAACAGAGTTCAAACAAAGTTTATTAAATGTGCAGTATTAGCCACATATGTCTACTTTTGGATTTTTTAAAGAATATTCTCCTGCAAAAAAAAAATCAAAAGCACCGAAGTGGTTGTAGAGCTATATACAAACATTGCAACTCTTAAATAGAGGTTAGATCCTATATTCCCTTTTGCTAAATTCAGGTGGGTAGCTGGGTGGTCTTCCTCCAATGAAGAACAGTCTTTTCTTTTTTCTCATGGAAAAAGGTTTCTTCCGGTGAAGAAAAGCTCCTCTTTGCTGAGGGAAGACTTTCCCAGTTGGAGGGAGCCATAGCAGATGGGAATCACAGGATCCAACCCCTGGACTTTACATTGGCCATGTTTGTTTGAGGACTGGGCCTCTATGGTTGCAAACAAACTGTGGCTTGCTCATGGAAGGAAGGGAGTCTGGTTTATACCTGGGCTAACCAGCACACTCACCCCTCCCCCCTCTTGTGTGAGGAGCTCAGGCTGAACACTCCCTGGATTAGGAAGTCTTCAACCAGGCCGCAATGGTCAAATTTCCATAATACATTACCTCAAGGATTCCTCAAGGTTCATTCACATGGTTTGCTATCCTACCCAAACCCAACTTATCTCTAATTCACGTTGAGCCTTTGGTGTCAAGACATAAGAAGAAGAAGAGGAGGAGGAGGACATTGGATTTATACCCCGCCCTTCACTTGGAGTCTCAGAGCGGCTTACAAACTCCTTTCCCTTCCCCTCCCCACAACAGACACCCTGTGAGGCAGGTGGGGCCAAGAGAACTCTAACACAAACTGCTCTTTCAGCAACAGCTGTGCCAGAGCTTGTGACTGACCCAAGGTCACATCAGCAGGTGCAAGTGGAGGAGTGGGGAATCAAACCCGGCTCTCCCAGATTAGAGCCCACACACTTAACCACTACACCAAACCAGCACCAAACATAAGAAATAGCCAAATTAAAGCTAGGGGATCTAAATAACAATATCCCCTCCCAGTACTCCACCCTTTACCAGACAGAGACAGATAGATAGATAGGCAGGCGGGTGAGCAGATTTCTCCTATCTTATTCATGTTTTGAGAAGAACAAAGAACTTTGCATGATATCCATCTGCTGGTCAAAAGGAGTCACCTAACCAGGGTGATGGGGACAGCTTTTTTATAATTAACATTTTTTATTTATTTTGTTACAAAACAGCATTTTAAATAAATGGTTATACAGGTTATCATACACAAGTCAGTCGACAGCTTTTGACCATATCACTCCAGTCCCGTTCCATCTGCACTAGCTTTCAATGTGTTTCTGGGCTCAGTTCAAGGTGATGCTATTGACCTTTTAAGTCCTTTGTGGCCTAAGGCCAGCACACTTTAAGGGCTGCCTCTCCTGTATGAATCTACCCAATCGGCCCGTCAAGTGTTTCTAGAAAGTGGGTGGGGCGAGGGGAGACTTTTGCCCAGCAAGACTTCTGGCTGGCTGTGCAGATTTAAAAAAAAAAATATTGCTTTGGCGGCAGCCGCCACCACAGCACATGGGTCTTCACTCTGTGACTGAAGGTAGGCTGCGGAGGCCATCTTGTAGCTGGTCCTGCCTCCTGAAGCAGCCATTTTGTGGCTGTACCCACCACGCTGCGTCAGAAATTCCAAAGGTGCCCACGGGCTCAAAAAGGCTTGAACATTCACACACTGCACCCAGAATTCAAGGAAAGGCCTTTTAAAAACAACAGCAGCAACAACATTTGTTTGCGTCAGTGTTGCTGTTTCAGCTGAGCAGTGCTGTGGAGCAAAGCCCGACTGGGTCATAGCAGTTAGCCGAATTGTACCACCCCAGAGCACACTGTAAAGAGCTGAGCAACGCAGCACCACACGTTTTTTTTGTCTTGATCTTCCTCTGTTTACCGTGTCGATTTACCTCGCCGCCATATTATCCTGGCTCCGTTCGCCCTTTAAGCTATTATGAGAGGTGCACTTTGAGAGTTACAGTCAATAAGGCATTGGGGGGGGAGGCCAGCCTGACATTTGGGGAGCCGGGGGTCCTCAGTCAATTATTTAAAGGCGCTCAGGTCATTAAATGCCACCTGGGTAGGTGATCTATATTCCCTCTCTTCAATGCCAGACGGCCCACCGGCTGTGCTGCCATTTCGCTGTGTTGTGCTGAACACACGGACCAACCTTTCTTGGGCTGTGTACAGCGATACTCGTCTCCGCAGTGACCTAACAGTCTGCCCGCACCAACACCTTTGCGGCGAGCGCAAAGCTGAGGTAGCCACAGACAATTAAGTCTGTCTCTGGTTGAGGGAAATGATTAATGGGCGCGAGGATACAGAGGCAGCTGGATCACTGGGAAATAGCACAACTGGACATTCGTTCTTTGACAACCAGAGGTCAGCCATTGTTAGAAAGGCCCACTGTTCATATCCAGGTCTGCCTGTCTCAGATGTCAACAGTTTCCACACATATGCAGAGAAACAGTGCGCACCAGCCAAGAGCTGATTTATTTGACTTGTGTCTTAGGGCTGCTGCTGAGGGCCTGGATGAGGGAATACTCAGGAGAAGAGTCCTTGCACATAGAAAGTTAGCCTGTCAAGAAAATGCTAAGGTACAACGTATCTCCTTGACAGCAGGATTCCGAAGGAAAGGGATTCTTGCATGGCGAAGCCAATCATATGAGCCCACACCTGTTGTACAGCCAGAGACAGATTTACTATCAGTTAAAAGAAGGCCTCAATTTTCCTTCCTGGTCACCAACATTGAGCCCGGATTGGCTTGTCCTTCTTACTCATCATTTGTTGGAACCAATGGGAACACTGCCCCCAAATTCCTTGTCAGAGAACTAGGCTCATCTTTGAGTAAGAAACCCCAAATCTCACAGCTAAACACTGACAATAAGACGTAAGGTTCCTATTTCCAGCAGAAGATAACAGCAACTAGAGATCTCCCATCACCATCCCATTCTATCCCTATTCCTCTTACAACCAGAGCATCAAGACAAGCAGCAGCGTGCAGTTAAAGACTCTGAAGAGATGCACTGCAACGGATTTTAGTTCTATTTAATTACCAGTGACGCACTCCGAATAAAAGTTCTACTGGATGATGTCCTGAAATGTTAAAGGTTCTGGAAGAGCTAAAGCGACCTTAAAGGAGTTTGGCCCATGCTGTGCAGTAGAAAATGAAGACATGTCAGAGTTTTTTGTTGTTGTTGTTCAGTCGCACAGTTGAGTCCGACTCTTCGCGACCCCATGGACCAGATTACGCCAGGCCCTCCTGTCTTCCGCTGTCCGCTGAAGTTTGCTCAATTTCATGTTCGTTGCATCGATGACACTGTCTAACCATCTCATCCTTTGCCGTCCCCTTCTTCTTTGACCTTCAATCTTTCCCAGCATCAGGGGCTTCTCCAGTGAGGGCTCCCTTCTCATTTGGTGGCCAAAGTATTTGAGCTTCAGCTTCAGGATCTGGCCTTCCAAGGAACAATCAGGGTTGATTTCTTTTAGGATTGACTGATTTGATCTCCTTGCAGTCCAAGGGACTCTCAAGAGTCTTCTCCAGCACCATAGTTCAAAAGAATCTATTCTTCGATGCTCGGCCTTCCTTATAGTCCAACTCTCGCAGCCATACATTACTACGGGGAATACCATTGCTTTGACCATGCGGACTTTTGTTGGCAAGGTGATGTCTCTGCTTTTTATCATACTGTTTAGGTTTGCCATCGCTTTCCTCCCAAGGAGCAGGCGTCTTTTAATTTCATGGCTGCAGTCACCATCTGCAGTGATCTGGGATCCTAGGAACGTGAAGTCTGTCACTACTTCTACGACTTCCCCTTCTATTTGCCAAGGAGTGATGGGCCCAGATGCCATGGTCAGAGTTTAAAAACAAGCAAACCAACACACCTTCCACAAATCAGCATGCTGTTGTGAAGCCTGTGTCTCTTATATTTTTATCCCACTCTTCCTTCCAAGAAGCTCAGGACGGGACACCATAAGATACATTAGGCTGATAGGGAATGACTGACTCAAGGTCACCCCACTAAGCTTCATGACTCACTGGGGATTTGAACCTTGGCGTTCCACACCCTAGTCTGGCACCCTGACCCAGCAATCCACAGTGTGGTGTCTTGGGTATCAAGGAGCCTACTGATGTGTTTCATGGAGTATATTTCTTCCCCGAAGTGACCATTCCCCAAAGCAAAAAGCCAGCTGTGGTTTTCCTCCACCTCACTGGGGCAGAAGGTGCTACAGAAAACCTCAGGGACTATAATATTTAGATTTGCGGGGAACACCCACTGAGACATAGCAACCCTCATCATAGCCAGATATTTGCCTCTGAACTTCTCAAGAACTTCTCAAGAGCCAGTTGGGTGTACTGGTTAAGAGTGCGGACTCTAATCTGAGAGAACTGGGTTTGATACCCCGCTCCTCCACATGCAGCTGCTGGTGTGGCCTTGGGTCAGTCGTAAGTTCTTTCAGAGCTGTTCTCTCAAGGGCAGTTCTCGAGGGAGCTCTCTCAGCCCCACCTACCTCACAGGCAGTGTTCCCTCCGAGCTGAGTTAGTGTGAGCTAGCTCACAGTTTTTTAGCCTCTGGCTCACACATTTTTGTCTTAGCTCAGGAAGAATGGCTCCGGAGCAAACTAATTTATGCAGCAGCCAAAACACTCGCTCACAACTTTAATGCCAGTAGCTCACAAAGTAAAATTTTTGCTCATAAGACTGCACAGCTTAGAGGGAGCATTGCTCACAGGGTGTCTGTTGCGGGGAGGGGAAGGGAAAGGAGATTGTAAGCTGCTCTGAGGCTCTTTCAGGTAGTGAAGGGTGGGGTATAAATCCAATCTCTTCTTCTTCAACACTCTAAGGGTGCCTCCTATGGCAGCCAATTTATGACTTTCCCCCGTCCTCCATGGCGACCATTTTTGCACCTAATACCCTTTCTCAAAATTCCAAAAATGCCCACAAGGCTCAACATTTTTGAAGACCCTCACTCTAACCACTACAATATGTTAGCTCGACAATGATTACAACAATGATTACAAAGCTCAAGGACCTTACACCAGCCATCTTTTTCCTGTGACATAATAGTTGAGCTCCCATTTTGCAGACCTTGATGTTCCAAACACCGAAGCATTGCTAGTCCTCCCTGCTTCTTTGCCACAGGGGGGTAGTTTTCTCATGGACTTAGCTCTCTGCCTGGCAAACACATTTCTTTTCACTGAAAATGGAATTTACCCATGAGTGGTTCCCCTCCAACTATCTTGGAGCCCCATTCTAGGCACATCCAGTAGCTGAATAAATCTCTTTCAAAGACCAGCAATAGCTCGGCCAGATCAACAGCTCAGCATTCAGATCAACGGCTCAGCATTCATTCCGTACTGCCAGATCACATATTTCAAGATAAATTACTAAGGACCAAACAATCACCTGATTGCTTAGAAGAGGCAACTTAATTCATTCTGTAACAACTGTGTGCGGCACAACTTAAAAAAAAAGAAATGGCCGTCCCTCAATAGAGCTGTCCAGGTAGTTACTGGAATAAGCTTATTGGACTGTTTGCTGATATAGACATCAACCAAGCATTTCAAGAACAGCTTAAGATTAACAAACGGAATGGGGGCCGTATCTGTTAAATCTATGAAGGGAGCTTTTTCTATATATAATGAAGCTTTCAGTCTACCCATTAATGTGCTCCATAAAGTCCAGTCAAGCTTCAATTAGAGTATATTACTGTTCTCAAGTCAAAGGGTGACAAATACTAGAACCACTATGGCCAGATCCAATTTGCAGCTGGGGTGGCCAATCTTTCAGCCTATCAAGGCAAAGGTACAGAGTGGGGTTATTGCTACACACAGTGGCAGATTAAGCACAGGGCACCAGGGCCAAAGGGGGCACCACAAAGTTGGGAAAAGGGGGAAAGGGGGAGAAAAATTAAGATTTGTAAAAAAAAATAATGATAAAACTAGTGCAAAGTGATCATGGTGCACCCTAGGGTTATCTTAAGAACATAAGAGAAGCCAATGTTGAATCAGGCCAATGGCCCATCTAGTCCAACACTCTGTCACACAGCGGCCAAAATATACCAGGTGCCCTCAGGAGGTCCAGCAGTGGGGCCAGGGCACTAGAAGCCCTCCCACTGCTGCCCCCTCCAGCACCAAGAATAGAGTGCATCACCTGCCCCAGATTGAGAGTTCCCATCTATACCCTGTGGCTAATAGCCACTGATGGACTTCTGCTCCATATGTTTATCTAATTCCCTCTTGAAACTGTCCATGCTTATAGCTGCCACCACCTCCTGTGGCAGTGAATTCCATATGTTAATCACTCTTTGGGTGAAGAAGTATTTCCTTTTATCTGTTCTAACCCGACTGCTATTTTTTGTTGGCGAGGTGCAGGGTCATAGGCTATGTTTAAAAGTAAAATGCATGTGTTTAAAAGTAAAACGATGGAGCCAAATTCAAATGGACTGGGTCAGTGTGGAAAGGAGGGGGGAACCAAGATCGGTCAGTGCTTAGGGCACCAGTGAGCCTTAATCTGCCCCTGGTCACACAGGACAGAGGTGCACACTCAGAAAAGCTGTGATAAAGTGTGTGTGTTTTTTAAAATCAAGTCAGCTTCTGCTGCTGAGAAAGTATCCACCATTTCAAGGTGCCAAGAATGTATTCGTCACTGCTACACGGCAGGAATGTGGCGGGGACTTCCTGACCACAAGGCGGTGCCCAGTAGCCTGTCCTTATGGGTCCGTCCATCCCAGCTGTTCTCATCCTGATAACTCTAGGAAGCTCTTCAAGAAAAGTTATGGAACTTATACATAATGGAAAAAACCCAGGGCTATTTTTGGGCAGGAACGCACAGGAACGGAGTTCCGGCTAGCTCCCAAGTTGGCCACGCCCAGCAGGAACTCATTAGCATAACAGGCCACACCCAACAGCAGAAACTCATTAGGATTGGCTAGTCAGGCAGATGTCGCAGCCAGATCGCCCTCACATCCATTAGGATTGGCTACATTAGGGGTGTGTGGCCTAACATGCAAAGGAGTTCCTGCTACAAAAAAAGCCCTGGGTTTTGACAACAAACAAGGTAAACAGAATAAGAAGCAAAAGGTGGGTGTGACTGGATTACCATACTCCTGGTAACATGGAGGTGCGGCCTAATATGCTAATGAGCTGTGCTATATGGGGTGTGGCCTAATATGTGAATGAGTTTCTGCTGTTGGGTGTGGCCTATTATGCTAATGAGTTCCTGCTGGGCTTTTTCTACAAAAAAAGCCCTGGAAAAAAATATCCAATATAATGAATCCTACAAAATCTACTGGCAAATATAGTGAATTTACAATGATCTGGCTACCGATCTTACCCCATTCTAGTTTCTCAAGGAACAATATCAGAGATGATAGACACTCTTCATTTGTGGTAAATGTTGGTGTCGACACGAAGCTTATGAAAAATGCTCTCTTCTACGCTGCTATGTTTATATATACTTATCCTGTAAATGATTGTTATTGTCACTGGAATTTTGAAAACTGAATAAATTATATTGGATAAAAAAAGAAAAGCTTTTAAGTGTAAAGATGGAACTCTTAACGATTCTCTTTGGGGACAGAATATTCTTCCAATGGCTGCAGGGATGGGTCTTTCATTTTTCCTAAGTATGGATGGCCCAGGCTATTAGGATCTCATCAGGTCCTGGAAGCTAACCGGGGTGGGCACTAGGCAGGACTTGGATGGGAGACCACCAAGGAAGTCCAGGGCCGCTACACAGAAGCCGGCAATATCAATGGAGTCACCGTAAGTCGGCTACGACTTGACAGCCCTTTCCACCACTCACTGAGGAGTATCTGCTACTAGGTCCGTATGGATCAAATAAACTCGACGGCAGTCCCCCGTCCCCCCGCCAAGTGCTACTGAGATGCGGACATCAGTCACTAACATATTTCTTTACTGAGATATTTATACACCGACTTTTCTCCCCAATGCAGATCCACAGTGACTTACCATATCACTCCCCTCTTCTATTTTATCCTTATGACCAACAACATCATGTGGTAGGTTAGGCTGAAAGACATTGTCTGGCCCATGGTCACCCCGTGAGCTTCCACAACAGGCGTGGGGATCGGAACCAGGGCCTCTCAGATCCTAGCCTGACACTTGAACTGCTCCACCTCCAATGTGGTATAGTCAGGTCCCAAGTATTAGAGGTGGGAAATGGGTACATGTCACGGGAGGGATTTAAGGGTGCCTAGCTCAAGCTCCAAACCCATTACCAGTTGGTGTAGTGGCTAGGAGCGCGGACTGTAATCTGGGAGGACCGGGTTTGATTCCCCACTCCTCCACATGTAGCTGCTGGTGTGACCTTGGGTCAGTCACAGGTTCTCTCAGAGCTGTTCTCTCAAGAGCAGTCCTCAAAAGAGCTCTCTCAGTCCCACCTACCTCACGGGGTGTGGGGAGAGGAAGAGAAGGAGACTGTAAGCCACTCTGAGACTCCAAGTGAAGGGCAGGGTATAAATCAAATCTCTTCTACTTCTTCTTCCTGTTATGGAAGCCGGCACAGTGTAGTGGCCTAGGATCTAGGAGACCCAGGTTCGAATCCCCACTCTGTCATGGAAGCTTGCTGGGGGTGACCCTGGACCATCCTGACTCTATGGAGGCCTCCACATTTATACTGGACCCAGAGAGATGTAAAGCCCTATACAGTTTGGGACTAGCACACCGCTTCTTGTGCTATACCCCCCTGCACTCCCTTCACAGAATCATAGAACGTTAGAGTTGGAAGGGACCTTGCAGGTCATCTAGTCCAACTCCCTGCACTCCCTTCAATCATCCTCTAGGGACCTCTTGTGAGTATCTAGCCCCAGGATGGCTTGATTAGCTGTCACTGGGGAAAGGGCCTTCTCAGTGGTGGCTCCTACCCTGTGGAATGCATTCTTGGATGACACCCATGCCCTGCTGCACTTGTTTAGTTTCCACAGGGTATGCAAGGCCGAATTGTTTAGGCTGGCTTTTGGAGGTTAATCCATATATTTTGGTTGTTTAGCGGTATGGTGCTAACCACATATTTCAATCGTTCAGTTCAATTTATTGTCATTAGCCATTGGCCATTACAAGGTGACAAAACTCTCGGTATTAAAAATACAGATTATGGACAAGTGATAGGCTAATATCAGAAGTAATGAAAGGCAGTAACAAAATGTGACTAATTTAATACAATAACCTAGACAGTGCCCCTTCCCGTTGCAGCAAGGGCAAACCATGAAACTTATATTTTAATAGTTTAACATTTGAATTATCATATTTATAATCTGTCCTTGCGCTGTTTTTACCTTATATTTATATAGTTTTAGAAGAAGAGTTGGGTTTTTTTATACCCTGCTTTCCTGTATCTGAAGCGGTCTCAAAGCGGCTTACAATCGCCTTCCCTTCCTGTCCGTACAACAGGCACCTTGTGAGGCAGGTGGGGCTGAGAGGGTTCTGAGAGAGAAACTACGACTGGCCCAACGTCACTCAGCAGGCCTCGTGTGTCTCAAAGCAGCTTACAAATTCCTTCCCTTCCTCTCTCCACAACAGGCACCTTGTGAGGTAGATGGGGCTGAGAGAGTTCTAAGAGAACCGTGACTAGCCCAAGGTCTCCCTGCAGGCTCTAGGAGGAGGAGGAGGAGGAGTGGGGAATCCAACCCAGTTCTCTCAAAGTCCTCCACCAGCATTATTTTGTTCCATCTGGCGTTCCCTCATGGGCCTCGCCTTCCTGCCCTATATTTTTAGTGCCCTCTCTGCGTATTTATATACACAGTTTAGTTGTCCTTTTAACTGGCTTTATAATCTCTTTTAATCGTTAGCTGCGTTGGTGGCCTCGATGGGGCACGGAAGGTGGGATATAATTTTCGTTAATAAAATAAACACAGGATGTTTGGATCCCGGGCACAGCCGTTACAGGGTCAGGCTAGGCTACGGGTCCCCAACTTGGTGTCCGTGGCTGCCATGGCCCCCGAAACTTTTGGCGGCTTCCCGCCAAGTGCTTTTATAAAGTGGGCGGGGCTAGGAAGAGACCGGCTGTGAATATTAAAAGGCATCCTGTTCAACAGAGCTTCAACCTGAAATGCTGAAGAGGCATTATTAGAGTTATACATATCGCCTCGCTCCCTGACATTGTATGGTTGGCTCCACCATCTGTTGGCAGACATTTTGTTATTGCACCCAACACCGGAATTCCAAAGGGGCTTGCAGGCTTCAAAAGGTTCGGGACCCCAGGGCTAGGCTTTGGGATAATCAGGTTCGATTCCCTGCTCAGCTGCGGGAAAGCAGAGCTGGAGAAAGGGAAGCCCCTTAAGACGGCATTTGTTTCCGCAGTTCTTGAAAGTACTTTGATTTATTTTTAATCTGCTGCCACTTAACAGGGACGTTGTTTCAGTCCATCACGTGCAGGAGACTTAATTCATTTACTGAGAAGAGAGACGACACAAAGATGTTTGCCAATATCTGCACCCACGATCACTGTTTCCCTTGTTTTTAATCATCAGAATTCCCTGTGCTTAAAAAAAGAAAAAGTAGTCTTCTGGAATCACTGTGTTAAATCCAGGATTTAGGATATAAAATTGAGGTTGTCTTCAAACACATGCTTCGCAGATTAGGAACATACCAGTTGTATTAGGCCATGAACCTACCCAAAGTTACCCTATAATTAGTGTACAAAAAGCATGCGGTCTTTCTCCCTTTTCTTTTTCTTTTTTCAAAAAAAGGGAATCAAAGACCTGCATTAGCACCGCAGATGTCTACGCTTCCCGTTTACAGCAGGGCTCGGTAAAGAAATGTGTCTCCACAGCAATGTAAACCACAGATAAGTTGCCCACATGTGTGGCAGAAAAAGGGCTTGCTAAAGGGAAGGGGGGGAAGAAGGCTGCTGTCGTATGGAATTAATCCCAATGCTAACATTCGCAAAGGGCCGGGGAGGGAACCAAGAGGCCAGCACATGGGCGACTGACTCCCTTTTCGCATGCAGATGAGATCCAGTCTAATAGTGCTGCAGTACAAATTGAAACACATGGAGGAAATGTACACACACCGAGTGGGACTGGGGTGGGGGGATGCAGAAAATGTAGCAGCAATTATCCAAAATTGGAGCAGGTCTGCAGGTATGTGTCTTGGGACCCTCTAGGTGTCTGACAAGCCCTGCAGAGTGAACGTAAGAACATAACAGAACATAAGAGAAGCCAATGTTGAATCAGGCCAATGGCCCATCTAGTCCAACACTCTGTCACACAGTGGCCAAAAATACCAGGTGCCATCAGGAGGTCCAGCAGTGGGGCCAGGACACTAGCAGCCCTCCCATTGTTGCCCCCCCAACACCAAGAATATGGTGCATCACCTGCCCCAGACTGAGAGTTCCCATCTATACCCTGTGGCTAATAGCCACTGATGGACCTCTGCTCCATATGTTTATCTAATTCCCTCTTGAAACTGTCCATGCTTGCAGCTGCCACCACCTCCTGCGGCAGTGAACTCCATGTGTTAATCACTCTAAGAGAGCCAAAACAGAAGTTCTATCGAGTCATGTAGGTGCCCCTGAATTATGTCTTCTGGCTCACTAGGGACTTGAGAGAGGTCCATCAGGGGCTATCAGCCACAAGGTATAGGTATGAACTCTCAGGCTGGGGCAGGTGATGCTCTGTATTCTTGGTGCTTTGGGGGGGGCAGCAACAGTGGGAGGGCTTCTAGTGTCCTGGTCCCACTGCTGGACCTCCTGATGACACCTGGTATTTTTGGCCACTGTGTGACAGAGTGTTGGACTAGATGGGCCATTGGCCTGATCCAACATTTGGCTTCTCTTATGTTCTTATGAGAGGTGTCCTACCAGCTGCATTTGACTCGGCATGTCTCGAGAATAAATGGGGCTTACCCGTGATACCCACCTATATATTTAAAACAATGCCCTGACCTGGATCGCCCAGGCTAGCCTGATCTCATCTGACCTTGGAAGCCAAGCAGGGTCAGCCCTGGTTAGTACCTAGATGGGAGACCACCAAGGAGTACCAGGTCGCTACACCGAGGCAGGCAATGGGCAAGCCACCTCTGAACGTGCTATGCTGGGGATTATCAGGAAGGGAATGGAAAACAAATCAGCCAGTGTCATAATGTCCCTGTATAAACCAATGTAATTAACACTCAGAATTCATGGCCGCAGGAAGTGGTGGCAGCTACAAGCATAGGCAGTTTCAAGAAGGGATTGGATAAACATATGGGGCAGAGGTGCATCAGTGGCTATTAGCCATAAGGTATAAGCGAAACACTATGTCTGGGGCAGTGGTGCTCTGTATTCTTGGTGCTTGGGGGACCACAGTGGGAGGGCTTCTGGAGTTCTGTCCCCATTGGTGGACCTCCCAAGTGGATTTTGGCCACTGTGTGACACAGAGCGTTGGACTGGGTAGGCCATTGGCCTGATCCAACATGGCTTCTCTTATGCCCTTATGTCTGGGGTAGTGGTGCTCTGTATTCTTGGTGCTTGGGGGACCACAGTGGGAGGGCTTCTGGAGCTCTGGCCCCACTGGTGGACCTCCTGAGGGCACCTGGGTTTTGGCCACCGTGTGACACAGAGTGTTGGACTGAGCGGGCCATTGGCTTGATCCAGCATGGCTTCTCTTATGCCCTTATGTCTGGGGTAGTGGTGCTCTGTATTCTTGGTGCTCGGGGGCCATGGTGAGAGGGCTTCTGGAATTCTGGCCCCACTAGTGGACCTCATGATAAAACCTAGGTTTTGGCCACTGTGTGAAACAGAGTGTTGGACTGGATGGGCCACTGGCCTGATCCAGCATGGCTTATCTTCTATTTTTATGTTAACGTTTCTCGCCAAGGAGGAGGAGGAGGAGGAGGAGGAGGGAGGAGATTGGATTTATATCCCGCCCTTTACTCGGAGTCTCAGAGTGCCTTACAAACTCCTTTTCCTTCCCCTCCCCACAACAGGCATCCTGTGAGGTAGGTGGGGCTGAGAGAGCTCTTTCCAGAACTGCTCTTTCAAGGACAGCTCTTCTCAGAACTATGGCTTGCTCAAGGTCATCCAGTAGCTGCAAGTGGAGGAGGGGAGAATCAAACCCGGTTCTCCCAGATTAGAGTCCACGCACTTAACCACTACACCAAACTGGCTCACGACACCGAACTGGAAGACCCTATGGGTTACACGATAAGCAGGCTGCAACTTCATGTTGCTTTCCACACACACACCATTGCATAGAACGCTCTGCTGCAGATGTGTGGCCCTTCGGCTAACAATGCTATGTACAGAAAGCCTGTTCCGTGCAAACCCCAAAGTTTTCCTGTCAAGATAAACCCCCTCCTCACCTCGTTATGAATTTCCTCCACTCGTTTTATAACTGCGGCATCCAGAGATTGCAGAGACGTGCCCTTCAAATCCATGTCGGTTTGTAGGTTCTGGAGTGCAGTGTTGCATTGGCCCAAAATGTAGTGCAGGGTCCCTTTAGAGCACTGAAACATATCCCAAAGGTATTAGTGGACAAAGACAGAACATTTACTTTTTTAAAAAAGCCATAAAAACAAAATGTTATGCCTTGTTACAGAGAATGTGGACAGGGTAATCAGGTTATAGGCAGGTTGGTATACTGTGAGCAGATATATTTTCATTACATTTTCAAAGATGCCAACATTCAGTAGAAGTTACAGAGAAGAAGGGAGAAGGAGGCCTCTATTATTTCGTCATCCACTGAAGTCTGAGAACAAACAAAAGATGGACAACCGGTATAGTTTAGTGCTTAGAACGTTGACTGAGAACTGGAAGATACAGGTTCAAATCCTCACTCTCCTGTGAAGCTATGGGGTGACCTGTGGCCGTTCTCTGTCAACCTAGCCCACCTAACAGGGTTGTTGTACAAAATTAGAGTCCGAAGGCACTTTTAAGACCAACAAAGGTTTATTCAGGGTATAAGCTTTTGTGTGCAAGTCACACTTTTTCAAATACAATGGGAGGCAATGTGCCCTCTAAGCTATGGAGTCTTGTGAGCAAAATTTCTATTTTGTTAGCTCCCGGCATTAAAGTTGTAAGCGAGGGATTTGGCTGCTGCATCAATTAGTTTGCTCTGGAGCCAGCCTTCCCGAGCTAAGACAGAAATGTGTGAGCTGGAGGCTAAAAAACTGAGAGCTAGTTCACTCAAACTCAGCTGACAGGGAACACCGATGGGAGGTAAGGTTCAAAACCATAGACAGGGAAATTAACATGTAACGGGATGATGTTTAAGATACGCAAAGTCCAAAATAACAAGCTAAGCTTATAAGGTCAACAGCTACAAAGCGATAAATATGTCCGAATAGCAGATAAATGTCCAAAGGTGTCTTCTCTAATTGTGGGAAGCAAACCGAGAACAGGGCTGTTGCGAGGAGTAGAAAAGGAAGACCATGTATGCAGCTCCAAGCTATATGTGATATGCACAGTCGTGAGCTGTATAATTTCAGACCATCACAAATGATGATGATGATTTATTGTTCACATTATTTATAGTTCTGCCTTTCTCTCTTGGACTCAAGGCAGAAGGTTCGCCCATACAGCATACTCCTTGCACTAACAAAGCAATTGGGGGGGTGGAAGAAGGAACGCATTAGCATATTAGGCCACACCCCTGACAGCACAGCTCATTAGCATATTAGGCCACACCCCTTGTTACCAGAAGGGTGGTCATCCAGCCACACCCACCATTTCCTTCTTATTCTGTTTACTTTGTTATCAAAACGCCAGGGCTTTTTTGGTAGCAGGAACTCCTTTGCATGTTAGGCTGCACGCCCCTAATGTAGCCAGTCCTAATGAGTTTCTGCTGTTGGGTGTGGCCTATTATGCTAATGAGTTCCTGCTGGGCGTGGCCAGCTCGGGAGCCAGCCGGAACTCCGTTCCTGTGCGTTCCTGCCCCAAAATAGCCCTGGGGGGAAGTATTCCCAGAATTAGACCAGGGGTCTCCAATGTGGTACCTGTGGACACCAGGGCAACCTGCTGACATCTTTCCTGGAGCCCACCAAGTGTTTTTGGAAAGTGGGTGGCGTCGTGTGGGGCTTTAGCCCACAAAGGCTTCTGATTGCTCACCAGAGATTTGATTGCGTCTGCAGTTTTTTAATAACACTGCTTTGACGGCAGCTGCCACCGCAACCGGTGTTCCCTCTAAGCTGAGCTAGTGCGAGCTAGCTCACAGTTTTTTAGCCTCCAGCTCACACATTTTTTGTCTTCGCTCAGGAAGGATGACTCCGGGGCAAACTGATGTACGTAGTAGCCCAATCGCTTGCTCAAATTTTAATGCCAGCAGCTCACAAAGTAGAATTTTTGCGCACAGGACTCCACAGCTTAGAGGGGGAACTGACCATTACAGAAGAATCCTTGCTGTGTGATTGAAGGTATTTTGTGGCTGACTCCGCAGTAGCCACTTTATGGATGTGTCAGAATTCCAGACATACCCATAAGCTCATAAAAGTTGATGACCCTTGAACTGGATACATATCCCATTATCTTTCCTCCTAACTTAAACATTTTCTCCATTACATGCCGATTCCGACCCCCATGTTTGCGGTACGGAAGGGTACAAGCCAGGGAACAGCAGAAGTTCTGCTCGACTGGCACACTGAGATCTTAGAGCAAAAAGACCTGCTTTGCGGCAATTAATGGGGCTCCGGAAAGCTGTGCCAACTTGTCCACAGTGTTTCTTTTTACAGATCAAACTACTTTCTCCTTTTTCTTTGAACTTCCAAGTGGAGTTTAAGGCATGAGGGTTAGAGACGGATCCATTCTCACGGCCCGATTCTTAACATTGTTTCAACAGCAAAGCATGGGATTAAAAAGAAAAAAAAAAGATTTGCAGGAGCTCAGCCTTCACAGAACACAACAGTGAACTAATGTTGATACAACACTGCGTTGGCATCGTGAGCAGAAAAGCTAATACGCAGACTTAAGATCGGGGGAGCACAGGTTCTTAATTTGTCTCACCTGCGCTTGAGGAAGCTCAGAGGGGCATACAAGATCCCCTCCCTTGCCATCTGATTTTCGCCACAAGCCTTGGGAGGTAAACTAGGCTGAGAGAGATGGATCAAGGTGGGTAGCAATGTTAATTTGTCTGTAGTAGCAGAAAAGAGCAAGAGTCCAGTAGCACCTTAAAGACTAACAGAATTTGTGACAGGGCATGAGTTTTCATGAGCCACTTCTCACTTCATCAGATACAGCTAGAATGGAAGTCCATCTGTCCTATATATTGGAAACTGGAGTGATCTCAGATGCCAAGTGACATTAGTAGGCAAATGACAATAACAGGTGAATGACAACAGCAGGCATGATTGGATTTAGGTGAGATATGCAGAGGGGTAATAGACGTGGAGGGATCAGCACTGGTAACAAGACAGGAAACCTAGGTCTCGATTCGGTCCAGGTGGATGCATTCTCCTGAGCTTCATTATCAATTGCAGGACATCCAGTTGCTGACCTAAAAGTAGCAGTTCTCTTACAAAGGAATGTCGAAGGGAGATTAGAAAGAGAGACGGCTGAATTGCATATCTCACCTTAATCCAATCATGCCGTTCTAGCTGGATTTGAAGAAATGAGCAGCGACTCACGAAAGCTGCATGCCCTGCCACGTATTTTGTTAGTCTTTAAGGTGCTACTGGACTCTTGCTCTTTCAGGCTGAGAGAAAGTAAGTGGCCCAAGGTCATCCAGTGAACGCCATGGCTAGTGAGGAGTCGAACCCAGGTCTCCCAGAGCTGGCCCTCTTATGACCCCCACCAATCAGACTGCACTAATGAGAATGACTTAAAGAGGCACAGTCTTCAAAGACAATATAGCACAACAGGCAAATCCTTCTCTGACCTTCTCATTCCTATCATCAATACACTGGTGTAGTACTGGAGTAAAACCACAGAAGGTCATTGTAGGAATTACAAACGTCATGGCGGAGAAATGCCACTGCCTCTTCCCCAGAGCCTAAAAGTGCTTTCTAGAACATTCTGAACTCTGCTGTGCCTGAGGTTCTTCACTGATATATGGGCAAATAAGAATCATCTCAAAGGAAATCCGTGTGTTTCAAAATATATTCCGATTGAAGGGGACGCACATGTACAGACCCCGTTGGTTTTTCCCTCCTCCTTTTCAACCAAACTTCCTTCGCTACTGAAAGAACAAAAACATAAAATGCCCCCTTTTCCCCCTCTTCCCTTTCGGGGCACAAGGCTGTGTCTCTATCAGAATTTTTTCCCCCTCAGTTTAATATTTATAAGTGCCGTTCAGTCCCCGAGAACACCCTTGAGAAAGGACCCCTTAATGTTCTAATTCTTTGTATCGAGAATTTCCATACTATATAATGTGAGGTCGCAAAGGTTTATAAAAACAAAAAAGAGAGGCTTCTATAGAGGAAGCTTTTTGTTTTTCCTTGAAGTGCGTGACTCTGGAAGTAAACGTGCATTTTAATAACGGAACAACACAGCAGTAGAGGAGTGAGCGGAGAGAGCGTCAGACTGCAGACAAAGAGCCTTTTAAGTGACATTTAGGACACTGTTGGGGCGGGGGGGGGAGTTAACAGCATTTGTATAGCACTTTTGAGAACATGAACCAAATGGCTGCAGTAGCTCGGAGCGCTTTGGCCCAGCTTTGGCTGGTGCGTCGACTGCACCCATTCCTGGTTCAGTCAGATCTAGCCAGCACTCCATGATTAGTTATGTCTAAACTGGACTACTGCAGTGCACTCTGCTTGGGGCCACACTTGAAGAGTGTTTGGAAGCCGCAGCTAGTGCAGAATGGTGAGGCTAGACTGATGGTCAGGGCCGGCTACTGGGAGCACATGACCCCAATACTACAGCAATTATACCAGCTCCTGATCTGCTCCTGAGCCCAGTTCAAGGTTGTTGGCTTTGTCCTTTAAAGCCCTACAGGACTTGGGACCGGAGTATCTAAAGCAGGGGTGTCAAATATGCGGCCCGGGGGCTGGATTAGGCCCCTGGAGGGCTTCTATCAGGCCTGCACTGAAGCTGGTTGTCTTCTGCTTCTTCTTCCAGTTCTGCTGCTGCTGCTGCTGCGTCATCGTAGGTTTGCAGCTTACAGATACACACCCGAACAGCATGCTCAAGATTGCAAGAGCACCGATATTTTGATGGAATAAGAGCAAGAGGTGTCAAGTTATCAGACACCGTTAAATAAGCAAAATATTGCAAGCTCTTGGAATATTGCCCGTTGCATCTATGTAAGTAGATACTGGGGCCAAGAGGGCGGCCCACCAGTTTGCATTCTCCTTCAGTAGATCTGAAGGTATTAAGTCTGGGCCCGGTGCCTTTCCTTTCTTGAGTCTACCAATCCATGATTCGATCTCTTTGATGGTCACAGGAGGCCACGCCAGCAGATCTGAAGAACCCTCTTGATTCCTTGGGGGTGAGGTATAGTGAGTGTCAGAGTAAAGTCTGCAAAAGAATGCCTCCCAGTCTGCAGGAGAAATAAAGGAGTCAAGAGGTGAAACATTCTTAGACGAGTGATTCGCTATCAAATTCCAAAACTGAGTAGAAGACTTCTCATTAGGGGACTGGATTATTCTATTCCATAGCAAGAGTGCTAATGTTTTAAGCATGTTTTTATTTTAAGGAAAAAAAAAACAAACCCTTTGTGTTTGTGTCCTTTATAAAGTTTATATCTCCGCTCCCTGGCATTGCATTTTATGGCACACCCAACAACAAGGTCTCATGTACGTCAGATCCGGCCCTCGTAACAAATGAGTTCAACACTCCTGATCTAAAGGGTCATCTTCTCCCATACATCCCTGCTCAGGAAATAAAGATTGCAGGGAGAGGCCCCTTGACTGTTCCACCAATCCAAGAAGCTTGTTTGGTGGTCACATGAGACAAGGCCTTTTCAGCGTTGAAGCTATAGCGCTCACTTTAGAACGTTTTAAAAAAATGTCCAGGGAAGACTGCACGGCCAATAAGCATGGGGGAAAAGTGGCACAGTGATTCAGAAGCGTAGGAAATGCTATGGACGTTTTACAAAGCACACCACCGTGATGCAGAAGCGTAACAAAGGGGTTGAAAACAGGGAAAAAAAGCCGTTTCCCTTAAAAGCAGCTCAACCACACTTTGCTAACCTGATGCAGGCAGGTTTGTATGAACAGGTAAAGAAATTCCACTAGCGGCCAGTTACTAAGACAAGTCTGACTGAAACGACAGAGAAAAGAAGAAGAAGAAGAGATTGGACTTATACCCCGCCCTTCACTACTCCAAAGGTGGGTGCCTCAGAGCGGCTTACAAACTCCTTTCCCTTCCTCTCCCCACAACAGACACCCTGTGAGGTAGGTGAGGCTGAGAGAGCTCTGACAGAAACTGCTCTTTTTCAAGAACAGCTCTTATCAGAACTACGGCTTGCCCAAGGTCATGCAGCCAGGTGCGAGTGGAGGAGTGGGGAATCAAACCCGGTTCTCCCAGATTAGAGTCTGCACACTTAATCACTACACCAAACTGGCTCTGCCAGTTAGCTGCCAGTTACTAAAACAGAACACAAAGGCAGTTTGAAAAGCGTTATAGTAAGACCATTGTATAGATTTGCCAAGGATTTGACAGGCAAAAGAGCTGGCTGGGAAAAGAAAGGCTAATGATGATGACTCTATTACTCCACCTAAGGGAGGATGCGGACCTCCCTCCTCCAAGTAGAATTGGAACTAGCAGCAGATCTGAGAGAAGGCAAGGTTTTTTTTAAAGCTGTAACTAAATAATGTAATGCTAGACACTTCACTGCGGATGCTAAGGGAGGGGTGGTCATGAAGGTACCAGTGGATGATGACAAAGTAATTATTAGCTGTTGTAGATTTTCCGGGTTGTGGGGCCATGAACTTAGCATTGTAGGACCTGATGTTTCGCCAGTAGCTGTGACTGGCATCCTCAGAGGAATAACACAGAAAGACGGAGTACTCTCTGTGTCAAGGTGAGAAGAAAAATGGTAGGTAATTTATATCTACTCAGGAAGGTGGGGCAGGGCTGAGTCATTATCACGTAGAAGTTACCCAGGCTGTGAAACATGCTAATGGAGGAGCTTTCCTGAGGAGGTCCTTTTGTATATGGATTGGCTGTTTCCTGAGGAGGTTCTTTTGCATTTGAGTTGGTTTCCTGAGGAGTTTTCCTGTTTCCTGAGGAGGTTCTTTTGCATGTGGATTGGCTGTTGAAATCTAAAACAGCTAAAGAACTCTAGCCATGAAAGCCTTCGACAAAACAGTAATTATTATTGGGATACCGTCAAAGGAACACATAACATAAAAAGAAGACCCATCTTCATACTCACCTCTGCTACTCTATGGGTAGAACTGAATCTTGGACACAGGCCCGCAAGTACACAGTGCTGGTGGGTCATATTCTGGTCATCTGGGGACAAATTATGAAAAAAAGAAGGGGGGAAATATGTATGTAGTCTACTGAGGCCCCCATGCAAAGGATGGTGGGGTTGGATTCTAAAGGTGGCCTTCCAGTTCCAAAAGATTCCTTCCGTAAGTGGAAAGATCCACTCTGAAAGTGGAAGAGCTCGCCCTGTGAGAGGCAGGGTGATGTGGATCCGGCCCATTGTTTTGATCCGACGTTACACGACTGGAGCTGAACTCTCAATGAAAGGAAGAGAAAAGCCACCTAATGAAGAAACAAAACCTGTCTGTCTGGAATGCATATAGAACTCTGAATCGAGGCATTGTCTGTTCCTGCCGCTTGGCTCCACCCACCGTTGTATCCTCCTCAGTCTGTGATATCTAACAAAGGTTTCCTCTAGCTGTTCACTACAGTGTCACTGCCGGGTCTAGCAATACTTCCTGGCTGCCTCTCCTGGGATGTTCAAAACAAAGCAGGACAGAGAATGAACCCATTTGCCCAATTACGATAAAAGCCTTTGGTGTTTCTCCTTTATTTCCCCCCTCCCGCCCTTACTCTGCATTATTCGTTCTTTAATCTCAGAATTCTGTCTTGTTAATTTTCCTTTAGATATTTAACATCAAGCACTACATAATATTATCTCACGATTCCAATCCTGGAGAAGGTTTTCATCAGGGTTGAACCGACGTTATGAATCTCTTTCGTCTAAGACCACACTGGATTTTTAAACACTCTTTTGATCACGGAGAGATACTATTAAAGTATCCGTGAGTCATCGGGATCTCTTTTTCACATATTAACACGTTTGTAACGTTTGAGCTATAAAACTTATTGGGATTTAGTGAGATAATCTTCCTTTTCTCGTGCCCATCCGTTGCCTCATCCTGTTGCATTTTTACGTCTCTGCTTATCCTTTGTATTTCAACAGCGAGTAATTCTTGACAAGGCAGAAAGAATTAGGGAAGAGGGTGGAAGGAAGGCAGGGCACCCAAACTGGGAAGAAAAAAACCCACCCCCGATTCTCTTGAATACTCTGGGGAAAGGAGGGATATTGGTTGCCAGGCCAGGGCAACTCATAGGTCCCTCCAAAAAGACAAAATGACAGCTCTTAGTCTCAGCCATTTAATAAGCCCAGGCCTCTGAGTTTTGTTAAGACTTTGAGCCCAAGGATAAGAACATAAGAGAAGCCAATGTTGGATCAGGCCAATGACCCATCCAGTCCAACACTCTTGTCACACAGTGGCCAAAAATACCAGGTGCCATCAGAAGGTCCAGCAGTGGGGCCAGGACACTAGAAGCCCTCCTACTGTTGACCCTACTCCCAAGACACCAAGAATACAGAGCTTCACTTTGCCCCAAGCCTGAGAGTTCCTATTTATGCCTGTGTGGCTAATAGCCACTGATGGACCTCTGCTCCATACGCTTATCTAATTCCCTCTTGAAGCTGTCCGTGCTTGTAGCTGCCACCACCTCCTGTGGCAGTGAATTCCAGGTGTTAATCACTCTTTGGGTGAAGAAGGACTTCCTTTTATCTGTTCTAACCCGACTGCTCGGCAATTAGGGAGGTTATTAGTCTTTTCTAAACTTGGATCATATTATCCAGAAAACCTATCACCTTGTTTGGTTGTCTGCTAATTAACCATGTGTGGCCCCCTGTCGTCGTCCCCCCCCCCGGGCATACTCTTCGTTATCATTACAGGAAACCCACAAGGGATTCCAAGAGAAGGAGGGAGCAATTTGCACATCCTATTCCACCTCTCAAATTTTCCCTCCAGGATTTTGTAACCTCTTGGAAGGGACCCTTAGAAAGTTAATTTCCATCCAGTCTTCTGCCTTCCCCCCTTTAGGTGACTCTCAAATAAGAGTAATTTGTGCCTCCTGGAACACGCTTAGTCCTCACCCATGTGCTCTTGGAGGACCTCCTTGTCCCCCTTTCTGGTTTATTTAAAAAAGTCATACTTTTCTGCATACTTGGGGACTCCTTCGAGGATACAGAGACCTGCTGTCTTGTCTGTGCAGACTAGAGTTGCTGTTTCCACGACTGTCATGAACGACAGCTACTTTACCATTAGATACGTTTGCTCTTGATTAATTTCAAGTCACCAATCACTGAGGACGGCCCTTCAAGCTGGTGGCTTTCTGAAGGGATCTGGATGCCCACAACCTCTGATAAGGGCTCATCACTACGACTGCCATCTGCCCACCTCTGGTGGACATTTGTCTGCTAATCCACTCACCTGCCCACCAACGTTGACCATCACAACAGAGAAGGTGATGTATGGGGAGGGAATGCATGTGAACCCAGAAGTAGCAAGTGACACTCCAGGAATCCCCCTCTCTGTGGTATACTATAGAGATTTGGAGGATTCCTAGAGCGTCATCCAGAACTGTCAACACTTCCAGGTTCAGATGCAATCCCCCAGCTGCTTTCCCCAGCCATGATGAGCAACAGGGCTGGCAAACAGCTCGACTGCTCTAAATACCAGGTGACACAGCCTAACAGAGTCAGATCGCTCTGCTGTCTCCCCACCAGAGGTCCCTGCCCCAGATGCATAGAATATGACGAAACAGACACCTCCAAACATGCAGCAAATGCACACCAAGAATCCATGCCCAGTTGTGGCTCCCAACCATTTGCCCACTGTGTAACCAAAAGTTGTCTCCTTTGCACACTGCATGTTCCTATGAACATAAGAACATAAGAGAAGCCAATGTTGGATCAGGCCAATGGCCCATCCAGTCCAACACTCTGTCACACAGTGGCCAAAAATACCAGGTCCCACCAGGAGGTCCACCAGTGGGGCCAGGACACTAGAAGCCCTCCCACTGTTGCCTCCCACCAGCACCAAGAATACAGAGCACCACTTTCCCCAGATGGAGAGTTCCTATCTATACCTTGTGGCTAATAGCCACGGATGGACTTCTGCTTTATGTCACAACGCCCAAACAGAACTTCCTTATTTAGATACTATATACCTCTGCATACCAGCTGCTGGGGATAAAAGAAGATGTGAGAGCTCTCGCCTTCATGCCTGCTCACGGATTCTGCACTGCCGGCCACAGGAAGGGGGATGAGATGGACCCTCCCGATCTAGCTCGGCTCTTCTCACTGTCCTTAGCATAAGCCTGGGGAGGGGAAATGCCAGCCGCCAGAGAGTGCGAATTGCCCCTAATAAGGAATAATCCCGTAACAATGACAACAACAAAAACTGCACGGCATAAGGACAACACACACACGATTAATTAGCAGACAACTGAACAAGATGTAGCGGCTTCACCGAACTCCATGATCAAAGCCCGGCGACAACAAATAACTTTCTGGAGCACCGAGTCGTCTCGAATGAAGATACAGAAAGTATGTGGATCAAATAACGAGGAGGAACTACCGACGACTCTCCCTGTACATATGGAAGGCTTTTCCCACTTAACCCGTTGCTTCCTCGACCGCAACCCAGTCCCATAAACGTGTGCTCCAAACTTCTGGTTAATGAAAATAATTTGGGAAGTGGGGGGGATCATCCTTGAAGTATAATTTGCTCAGTTCTCTCCCCCCCACACACACACAAATAGACGCCACTAAATTAATCCTTAAGCTGCATTTAACCTCCAAGAGACATTTGATCTATAGGAAACAGCTGCAGTCTTCCTTCCCCCCCCCTTTGAACAGAACCCCACAGTGTATATGTTCAATGTGTTTTGAAGTCACGGTAGGAAAATTAGTGACAATTGTAAAATCTGCTGGCGGATCTGGCCGCATCAAGCCCTGAAAGATCAGGGGGAAAGATTTCAATTGAAGGCTACGAGCATGACAACTTGCTGCAAGGCACAGCAGATGGGCCTGTCCCAGTCAAGCTCCACGTGCTGCGGATTTATTGCCCGCCTCTGAAATGTTTCCTAGCAGACACTCTTTGATGGAAGACGGGAGGCCGCAGAGTTCAACCCATTCTTCCTCTTCAGGCCAGGAGATAGATAGATATTTATAAACACACACACACACAATAAATTGAGCAGAAGTGTTTCTCTTTTCAGCAAGGCCCCCCCCCCGAAGATCGGGTTTCATTTATCAAGAAAAGATTCTGCAGGTGAAAGGAAATAGACAAGACCAGTTTCCAGTGGGCCTCGGAGATACATCTAAATATATTTCTGATGCCCTGTCTGGGATAGCGCAGCCTTGCCCGATCTCGTCAGATGTCGGAAGCTAAGCAGGGTCGGCCCTGGTTAGTGTTTGGATGGGAGACCCCCAAGGAATATCAGGGCTGCTATTCAGAGGCAGGCAATGGTAAACCGTCTCTGTAGGGCAAGGGGAAAAGAATGTGGTTTCTGACACTCTTTCTTTGATATATATATATTGACAGCTGTCACTGTGCCTTTAAAAGCTGAATCTTGGTATGTAATCTGGTGATTAGAGAAACTTATAGCAGAACATATATATTTTATAATTGCATTTTTTGTATAAGAAGCCTTTGTAGGTGGAATTAGGGGTTGCAAGGATGCCAAAAGCCAAGTTTAATGTGAATCATAGTCCTTATCAGCTAGCTCTCCATAAGCGAGGCCAGAAAGGGCCCCAGTGTTCTCTAACGTTCCCATTGTTCTGAAGAACATACGTGGCCAGTACCTGGCATACGTGACCAGTACCAGGAGAGACCAATAGTAAGGTTTAGAGTCAAATGATGCTTTTATGATGTTAACTGCTTGGCACCAATTAAAGGTCCTTGAATGTGTAAATTACATGTGATGTCATTTGGGGTATAAGACCCTCTGCACTTCCTGCTTAAGGCACAATACAGCTTGGTGTTGCTAAGTGCTGTAAGGTACTCAGCCCTGTATTTCCAGTTTCAATTGCAATAAACACATATTCATCTAACTCGTTGGACTGCGACTGTGTGATTCCAATTCGGCCAAGGGGTCGCACAGGGCACAGATCTGTGCATTACCTCGGAATGTCTCTTGCCTTGAAAACCCGACAGGGTCACTGTAAGTCAGCTGTGACTTGACAGCACTTTCCGCCAATATCATTGTTTTGATATTATGGAAGAAGGTGATCATACCCTCTTGATACACACTGCCATAGTTCCAGGTGTTATTTAACAGTTACCTGAAAATATGGAAGCCAGAGATTAAGAAACTGGTGTTAAACTAACCTTTGCTGATTCGACATTAACACCCCTTTCTGCTTCTTCTTCTCCCAGTGCAAAAAAGAGAGTCATTATACACCCAAGCTCAAAATACCTCAGGAATTCTTGAAGGGGAGGATAAAAAGGGAAGAAAAATGAAATGCACAAACCTATTCATTCTCCTCAGTTCTTTCTAGGAAGGGTTTTTTTTAATCCCCCAAACAATTTGCCATAATACATCACTTATGACATTTATAACACAGGATTATTTGAGGATGAAACACCTACCCTTCCAAGGCTGTGGTTCTAAAAGGGACAGCTTCTGATCCCTCTAGACTATTGCATTAAAAAATATTGACGGACAATGGAGAAATTTGCCTCCAGATTCAGCCCACATGGGGAGTCTGCTATTAAATTTGCATTCCGATGTCAGAAGCCATTCATTCCTGACCACGTGGTTGTGGGCCTCCTAAATTCACCCTATATACAAATCCAGGATCGATAAAATCTCACACGCTGACCTGACACGTGACATACACACTCTCTGAAGAGTATGAAATGAGGTTCCCTGGACAGAAAGGAAGCCATACAAGGCTTGGAGGTTGTGCAATGGACTGGAATCCACAGTAGCTCAGACAAGGGGACTGGCTCCTTGACCCGGAGGAGACAGGGCCAAAAGACAGGGACCCAGAGACTTTTTCTCTATGCTGGATATTCTTTCAGAGGCATGTAAACCACCTCTCATGCCAGGGAAACATTCTTGCACTGGGGGAAAGCAACACTATTAACAAAATAGATTTGGGGGACCCAATCGTATATTATTCAAACTCTACCAAATCGGGCACGTGACTCCATCTAGCAGAACAGAATAAAATAACACCGCTGCACGCGCCCAGGTAGCCATGATTCACTCAAAGCTTTTCCAAAAGAAAAACAGAGCTTAAGTTGGATTCCCCCTAACGCTCTTTGCCAAATAGTGTGTGTAGGGGGGAGAAATCAAGTCAGAAAGTAGCGGGGGTGAAGGGGACGTGATTTATACTGACAAAAAATAACATGCAACTTCCCATACTATGGAGCTTTGAAACAGTGGGCCCCTATAAAGTACTGGCCAGAATGAGTGATTTACGCACCCCAAATTGGGGGGGGGGGGGTTAATGTGTCTTCTGCTTCTATCTAAACACGATCAGGATGTTGTTATGGTGTGAAAGTAAAATAATATTTTTTCTGACCCGGCTCCTTAAATAGGCTTCCCAGCAGAGCACGAGATGTAGTATATAATATTAATAACTATCTAGGGAATAGAGAATGGGCTCGCTATTCCAATGTTTAGCTTAAAAAGAATCCCGCCCTGGGTTTTAATTACTGAGGTTAAATACACAGCATCGCAGCACATTCATCTGAATTAGCTACCTATCTCTGCTAGCACACAAATCTAGGGGTCCATACACTAGGGATACTAGCCTCCAGGTAAAGACCTGAGGATCCCCCGGAATTACAGCTCATCTCCAGACTACAGAGATCAATTCCTTTGAAGAAAAGGAATGCTTTGGAGGGTTGACTCTATGGCACTGTGCCCCACTGAGGTCCCTGTTCTCCCCAGGGTTCACGCTCAAATCCCCAGGAGTTTCCCAACCTGAAGATGTTACCTCTGCCCCCACATACCCCACTGGTGGCTGGGGGGCCCTGGAAACCCTACCGTAAACAGATGTCACAGAAAAGGCACCAGTCACCATCTTATCTTTCAGGAGGGCCACTTTGAAAAGCGGATCCCATTCTCCTTGCCTCTGTTTTATCCTCACAACACACTATGACAAGCAAGTTGAGATTGTGGGATAGGCCAAGGTCACCTAACAAGTTTCCATGGTAGAGGTGGGCTTTGAACCTGGGTCTCCTAGACCCTGGTCTAACCCTTGCACCTCCACACAAGGTGGGCCCCCCATATATCTTTAGTTCTGCAAACTGGAATGCTAGCAGGAACCACAGAATGCTAGCAAGAACCTCCATGAGCCAATCCTGCAACTGAAGGGTTAACTGGTAGCACTTCAGATTTTGCCTTTGACCTCCAACTGCTGATCCTTGGATCTCAGGTGTCCACTGGCAGAGCACAGGGATTGGCTTCTCCACTCTGTCCAGAACATTTGAGTAAAACGGAGGAGCTCAGAATGGACATTCTTGTGGAACTCATGCCTGTTTGTGTCCTTTGTCTGCCACAATGGATGTTTGTGGGACCTATCCTACTCCTACTAAGAGTGTAAGAAGAACTGAACAAGATTAAGAATTCATCTGGTCCAGCATCCTGTTTCCCACAGTGGTCAGGCCCTGGAAGGTCTATAAGCAGAGAACTAAGGCCAAAGCTTCTCCATGGTATTGTCCTCTCAGCAACTGGCATTCAAAGGTACACTGCCTCTGAACACAGAGGTTCTGTTTAAACATGGTAATGTTTGCTTTTCTGATTGTACTCGTTGTAGAGGTGGTAAAACCTTTAAAGCCTTGCGTGGCCCGGGACCGACATATCTGAGGGACTGCCTCTCCCCATATGTGTCCCGGAGAGCTTTGCACTCTGCGAATCAAGACCTGCTGGTGATCCCCAGCCCAAGAGATGTCCATATTTTCTGCCCTGGCCCCAGCCTGGTGGAACATGTTCCCGGTGAGATCAGGGCCCTGTGGGCTTTGTTACCATTCCGCAGGGCCTGCAAAACAAAGAGTTGTTCCGCCAGGCCTTTGGCTGAGGCAGCGGGCATCCAATAAAATCTCGGCCTCCCCTGGTGAAGCCGGAGCAACCACCTCACGTGGCCCAGGTTAAGAAGTTCGGAAGACCAGTGGCACCAGCTGGAAACTTCTGTATGAGAATAAATCGTGGACTCAGTTTTAATTTATGTTGTTTAAATTGTTTATGTCTATATTTTACAGGGTTGAAATTTTGATATGTTCTGATAATGTGCTGTGATCCACCCTGAGGCTGCCTGCGGGGAGGATAGGATGTAAATTTGAATAACAAATAAATAAATAAAAATGGCCACAAGAGCCATCATTCCCCTTGAATATTACCCCTTGAATATTACCTAGCATGAAGTAGCAGTCTCCTGGGTGAAGGGGTACTGCCAGTCCCGGCGTCGTGATGTCCCATGCTATTTTCAAGCCGACATGCCAGACGGATGGGTCTCTACCATCTGAAGCCTCTTCCTGAAGAACATCAGTGGCACAGTCTGGAAAGAAAAGCAAACAATTCAGCTGGAAACATCCTCGTTTGCTGAAGGTTTCCATTGAGAAATCCCCTTTTTTTCCACGTCAGCTTTTAGAGCTCTTCTACATTCATTCATGAGACATGTGAATGGCGGATGCAGGGGGGGGAGATACCCTTGTCTTGTATCATTATTTTACAATGCTGTATTTCAAAAGATAATATCTGGGCTCATGTTGTGTTCTCAGCTGTGATCGGTGTTACGTTCAACTTCAAGACAAAACAGATTTTATACTGGAAAAGGAAGTTTCACAGTGAAGAACATAAGAGGAGCCCTGCTCCACCAGAGCAGTGGTCCATCTAGTCCAGCATCTTGTTTCGCGCACTGGCCAACCAGTTCCTCTGGAGGTCCAACAACAGGGCATAGAGGCCGAGGCATTCATAAGAACATAAGAAAAGCCCTGCTGGATCAGACCAGTGGTCCATCTAGTCCAGCATCCTGTCTCACACATTGGCCAACCAGTTCCTCTGGAGGTCCAACAACAGGGTATAGAGGCCAAGGCCTTCCACTAATGTTAGGAGCTGTAGCTATTGCTTCACCTTAAGATTCAGACAGACAATGTGTCTTTGCCGCTATTCTGCTCATAATGAGATCAGAGTTTATTTCAAGATTTCCGTGCAGAGAGACGGTTGAAGGCTTCCTGGTTTAAGAAGTTTTTGACCCATCTCCAATTCACTGACGCCCACATTTTGCTTGCCTTCTTTATCCTCACCGTGCATGGAAGGTATTTATGTAACTCTGCAATTGTTAGGAAAGAGCTGGCAGTTGTTTCGTTTTGCTGGTAAAGGGCTTTCTACCGTGCAAATGGGCCCTCTGGAACCACTAGAGGCTATCAATAAGCACCAGACATACGCCCCACCATCTCCAAAAATATCATAATTGGACAAATGAGCTTACTTGTGTGCCACTGGAAAAACAGGTGTCAAAGCGATATTTTCTGCAAACTTCATCCTTATTCGTTTTCAACCAAAACACTCAGAGAGGCAGGGCAAAAACAGATTTATAACTTTCATTATTCCGTGCACACAGACAGATCAGCGGTGACCTCCTGGCTTCTGAATATCCAAGTAATTCATCAAGTAAAGCTGATGCAGTGTTGATATAGCTTGGAGAAAGCAAAGTGATTTCCTAGCCTATTTTAAGGGAAATCAAAGATGTATCCCAATAAAGTTTGGGGGTGGGTGGGGTTTTTGTGTGTGTGGGGGGCGAAGTGTCCAATTGGACCACATTCTCAAGTTGTTTTGTCCTGTCTGAAGCAGGCAGTATGTGCATTTGGAGTGGGGAGGGGACCCCCTTGGATGCTATTTATTCTAGAAAGCAAACCACAAATAATAAGCACAATGGGGGGGAAGCTCGGGGAGAAATACATCCTCCCCCAATCGATACTAACAGCTTTCGACAGCCATAATATTTTCTATCTCCTTTATGAAGAAAAGTGTTGATTTAATTGTAAAAGAAAGAGCCCTTTCTGAAAACAGCAAACACAGTGTGATTCTATCCCTTCCAAAGCAACATGACCTGGACATTATAAGATAGACGTAACCTTTGCGGGTTTAATTCTGCCTGTTAGCTAGCGTGCCGCGTTCACACTGGCAGCTGTACTATTCATAACACGGCCCCAATAAACTATGGAACTACAGTTACAGACAGCAGTTTCAATCAAAGCTTCCTGGGGTCGCCTCTTAAATCAAGCACTTTTGGAATGCGCTTGTTAAAACATCTCTCTCTCTCTCTCTCTCTCTCTCTCTCTCTCTCTCTCTCTCTCTCTCTGCAGTGTGATAATTTATTTTATACAGCTCACATGTCACTCCTGAACTGCCCATCTTGAAGTTCATAACTAATGCACTTTATAATTACCTGCAGAGATTGAAACCGATTACTCCCACTGTGATATTTTGGAAACAATAGGGAAACAAGCTGCTACTTGCTTTTCAATGTCAATTATTCTAAAGAGATAAAAAAATGAGAAAGAGCATACGGAAGGGGGGGGGGCGGTCTTCTCAACATCTGCGGTTGGATCTGCCAGCAGAACCTGTCCACAGGGAAAGATTAAACATAAAAATCGGTGCGTTGCAACTAGTGGTTGAGACCGTGCCTGCTCTTGTTCAAACTTTTCCCGTGTCAAGCATCTGCCCAAACTGGAAACAGTTTTTTTCAGAAGAACATGTAAAGGTCTTGCCGACACTGAGCTATTTTTCATAAGACCTCCCCAACATACGGATAGAGATGTAAAATTTCTGAAAATTCTGACTCCATGGGTGGAAAAAAGTTTTCCCCCAGAAAAACAATGGAAATTTTCAGAGGGGAAAGGAGGGGGGGAATGCAATATTAGTACTCTTTACAGATTGAAACTCACTTTGTTAATTTAGGAACATAAAATGCAGTCTGCATAAATTGGCTTGGCATACCATTATCATGTTTGATATCCTAAAATGACAGCTTATTCAAACAATAACAACACTGAATGTACTTTTTTAAATTTTATTTTGTTGTTGTTGCTACAAATGAAACTACAAGGTCCTGAAATGTAAAGAATACTCGAAATATAAGAAACCTCTTTTGCCTACTTATGAGAGCAGGCAAAAACAACATCAATAAAAGAAAACAAATAACACTGAATTTACTTTTTCTAAATTTTATTTTGTGTAACAAAAGGAACTACGAGATCCTGAAATGTAAAGCGCACCCTGAACTATAAGGAGCCTCTTCTGCCTGCTTCTGAAAGCAGGCAAAAACAACCACAACAATAATAAAAACCAAAGAAACCATTAACATAACAGAAATAAGACCATTATCTTATCTCCTCGAATCCTCCTAGGCCTCCATAGTAGATACCGTTGAGAGGACAGCACAGAAACGGATCCACCAGATATCCCAACAAGATGAAGCCCACAAGCAAAAAGGAAACGGAAACCTTCTTCCTTCTCTTGTGACAACTGCAGTGCCCAGTAGAGACAGAAATTCATCTTTCACTTGCATTTGAGAATTGTACCCTCAGTATTTTCTCAGTATTTGAACTGAAGCATTTGCTTATCTTCAGTGTACAGGAATTGCAATGATTTGATACTTTACGTAGTCTTACATAAAAGTCTCCATGTTACATAGTTTTTTTAAAGAAATAATATTGGAGGATTAACTATATAAACATCTTGTCACAAACATGTTATTTATCACGGTAAAAGACAACAGTGCATAATCCGTTTTTCCCCCCAGGCCTTCCCGTCTCCACGTAAGAAATTATAAAAATCCAAAAGGCAGACCATCAGAGACTGTTTATTCATTTCCAGTATTCTCGGATGCTCCCAACTTTTATTACTTCCTTTCTCAGCCAGTTGGTCCCTCTCCCAATCTTCCTGCCAGCACACCTGTCTACCCAAAGTTCCCTCTACCTGCTTCCAACTCCCCACTTTACCCTTTCTCTCACCGCTTTCCCCCATCTTGCCAGGTGAGGCTTCAGATACCTTCAACCTCAAGTTGTCTAGTTTGTGTTTTTTTTAAAGATTAAAAAGAGTATCTTGAATTGTGCCCGCTACTAGAGAAAGTTACTCAGCAAAACAAAAATGCAGCTGCTGCATTGTGAACCGGTTACAAGTGCCAAACAGTTTTCAAGGGGAGTCCCAGAAGTAATGTGTTACAGTAATCTATCCTGTACACAGATCAAGATGGGTCGCTGTGTTAGTCTGCCTGTAACAGTAGAAGAGAGTAAGAGTCCAGTAGCACCTTAAAGCCTAACACAATTCATGGCAGGGTAGGAGCTTTCACAAGTCACTGCTTCCTCTATCCTGAATCTGATAAAAACCAATGCTCCCTCTAAGCTGCGGAGTCTTGTGAGTAAAAATTCTACTTTGTGAGCTACTGGAATAAAAGTTGTGAGCGAGCGATTTAGCTACTGCATGAATTAATTTGCTCTGCAGCCTTCCTTCCTGCGCTAAGACAAAAATCTGTGTGCTGGAGTCTAAAAAACTGTGAGCTAGCTCACACTAACTCAGCTCAGAGGGAACAGTGATAAGAACCCATAGTATCTAAAATTCTGTCTAGATTCTGGTCAGCCAGTAGATATCAGAAGACTCCCAATCGCATGCCATAGAATGCAGAGATTATCAGCCACGCAAAGGACTACTAAATTGTCTCTGTGCTCCACTTCAAAACTATAGGCAGGTTTTGTTTTCTAACACGACATTTGCCTAGCCAGAAGCACACGTCCTTGGAATTTTGCACCCTCGGCAAGGGCCCCTACTTGGATTGGTCCGGCCTCTGCCTGGAAAGATAATTTCCCATGCTTTCTAGAGGTGGCATCTTTCCCCCTGTTGCTACCGAAAGAGAAGTCAGTGAATCCAATCCCAAACAGGTTGGACACATTTACCGTTAACTGACCTTGCATCTATTTAAGTCGCAAACAGAGGGGATTACTGGTCAATTATCAATCTGCAACCGGTTTCTAGAAGACATTCAAAGTGAGGCTGCCAGAAACTTCTCACCCCCATTATAACCACAATGGAAATTCAGCCAAGCCATTTTTTTTGTGCCGGATTTTATGTCTGCATATTTATTTAATAAGAACTTCTAAAAGAAAATATGTTGTGCTGAAAAAGGAGGCACCAAGAAAGTATTACAGCCTTCAAAACAGGCTGCTGTGGCAGTCAATCACTGGTTTGTTAGACTGTTAAACATTAACTTGTCAACTAACAGATCCAGTTGTTTATTACTCTACGATTTACACAGTCAAGTAAGCCTGAAGGGGCAACAGGCCAAGAACAATACCAATCAAAACTCCTTATCCACACGGGAAACAGCCTATCCACATTTTGGAGAAGAAGAAGAAGAAGAAGAAATGTGGAGTGCTACAGAATTTCTGCCTACCTGTTAATCTTTATCCATCTTGGCCCAATTTAGGGGATAAAGCCCTGTATCGATTACAATACCTACACACAATGTCTGTCTTCAACCCCACCCCAAAGACATTTTTTAGGGAGTCTGGAAGACAAGAGAAATTAGTTCAGAGAAGAGAGGAAAGCCAAAGGAATAACCCTTGAAGACCAACAGGTTTATCGTGCCATAAGCTTTCCATTGGATGCTTGAAGCATGTCTTCAGTTGGACAACGAGCACAAAAGTACCCAGTAAGGTCAAAAGGCCACGAAACACAAGTGCTAGGAGTAAGCACAAATGTCTATGTAGAGTCCAGTGGCACCCTTAAGACCAACCAAGGTTTATTCAAGGTATGAGCTTTCATGTGCAAGGCACACTTTTTCAACTATGCCATGCACACGAAAGCTCATACCTTGAATAAACCTTGGTTGGTCTTCAAAGGTGCCACTGGACTCTAAATTTGTTCTACTGCTTCAGACCAACATGGCCGACCACCTGGAGAGATGACGCACGTGTTCATTTACTCTTCTAAAAGTGTTTCAGCGGGTAGCCATGTTCGTCTGCAGCACAACGGCCAAGCCAACTGAAAGCGAGGGCCTTTGTCAGCATTGCCCTCACTCGGTCAGTGAATGCTCTCACCCTCTTTCACAGCCAGTCCTGAAAAACTGCCAAAGGGGGAGGGAGGAGACCATCTGGATCCACAGATATATATGTTGGGGGAAACTGCCAACTGCCCGATCAAAGCTGACATGGCTCCCACCCAAGGGTTTTCAAGGCAAGAGACAAAAAGAGGTTTGCCATTGCTTGTCTCTGCACGGCAACCCTGGACTTCCTCCATGGTCTCCCATCCAAGCACTAACCAGGGCCAACTCTGCTTAGCTTCCGAGATTTGGAAAGATCAGTTTAGCCTGGGCCAGGGATGGGCAAACTTGCTCAACGTAAGAGCCACATAGAATAAATTTCAGATGGTTGAGAGCCGCAAGACATGAACAAATATTACGCGCACGTTTTTATTTAGAAAATATGCAGATTTGCTTTTTATTACCATTTGATGAGACTGCCGAAAATAAAAACAAAAGGGGTAAAAACAGATATTGATAATGATATTTATTTGTCCAATGATATTTATTTGTCTAAGAGAGAGAGAAAGAGGGGAGGTGGAAAGAAAGAATGAAAGAGGTGGAAAGAGAGAGAGAGAGAGAGAGAGAGAGAGAAAGCAAATAGATAGAAGGGATGGGGGAGGGAGGAAGGGAGGGAGGGATCAGATGCATGCCTCCCCTTCACTTCCCCAGCTGCCCTGCTGGGAGCCACTCAATATGTGTGAAAGAGCCGCATGTGGCTCCCGAGCCGCAGTTTGCCCATCCCTGGCCTGGGCCATCGAGTGTATATGAGAGAAATACAGTGCTCCTTCAGGATAACAGCAACGAGTGATAAACGCTATATTATTTATGATGAGCCATGCAGAGACGGTGACCTCAGGCAGTCGGTTTTGACACCACCTTGGCCGCCTCGCAACCGCTTCTCCTCTCCTCTCTCCCCCGGACATCTTTCAACAGAGCACAGCAAACTCTGCATGCCCAACAGAGCTTCCCGAAGTCCTGCAAAGTTAGCGGGAGTTCGGAAAGCCCTATTTGACACATACGGCTTTCCACGCCATGTTTAGAGAAGTCCGGGGGAGCAAGAAGAAAAGGAGTGTCAACTGCTCTGGGCGATGAGAGGAGGGTGGAGGAAGGGCCAAGGCTCAGTGGAAGAACCTCTGCATTGCATGCAGAAGGTCCCGGGTTCAATTCCCGGTGTCGCCACTTGAAACGACCAGGCAGTAGGTGATGTGAAAGAGCTGAGCCTGAGACCTTGGAGAGCCGCTGCCGGTCTGAGTGGTCAACACTAACATTGCTGGATCGATGGTCTGGTTCCGTAGAAGGCACCTTCATGTGTTCAAATGTGTCTGTGTGGATGGTGGCAGCCCCAGGTGGAATTGCCTCTCAAGCCGTCAAACACAATCATTCTAGTTTCGCTAAGCTGACATTTATCAGCACAGAAACCCCTTGTCTCAATTTAAACCCGCGTGAATGCAATCAAACTTCCATTCAAATTATAATTTCAATCATTCTCAGTGAATATCAGCTAACTTTTTTATGTCCTATTAATAGGAAAAGGCAATACGGGCCTCAGGAAAGTAGTATCTAGAGCAGGGGGTGTCGAACTCATCTGTTATGAGGGCCGGATCTGACATAAATGAGACCTCGTTGGGCCGGGCCACGTGTGTCATAAAAGGTAATGCCAGGTAGCGGAGATATAAACTTGATAAAGGACACAAACACAAAGGGTTGTTTTTTAACTTAAAATAAAAACATGCTTAAAACAGTAGCACTCTTGCAATATTTTGTTTATTTAACAGTGTCTGATAACTGACACCTCCTGCTCTGAATTATTGCATCAAAATGTCTGTGCTGTTGCAACCTTGAGTGTGCCGTTCAGGTGTGTATCTGTAAGCTGCAAACCTACGATGACGCAGCAGCAGCAGCAGAACTGGAGGAAGAAGCAGAAGACAGCCAGTTCCACTGCGGGCCTGATAGAAGCCCTCCGGGGGCCTGATGCAGCCCCCGGGCCGCATGTTTGACACCCCTGATCTAGACGGTAAGATATTCTGCACCCGCAGTAGGACCATCAGTGCTGCTGAAGAGCTGGCTTACCTCAGAGAAGACCGCTGGTGGAATGGAACAGTTTTGCACAGGCAGTCCTAACGGTGAAGGGGGGATATTAAGTTTAGATTCCGCGGTTCCTGTTCCCGAAGATTTACAGCCTCAGAAGCCATAAGCTTAAGCAGACTAGAGAATTCCAAGGGTCATGAAAATACGGTGAAATAGGATGTCGTCTCCAACTCTTGAAGACTCAGATTGTAAGGAATTGCACAGATGATCAACGTCAACGAGTCTAACTGCATGGCAAAATGCAAATCAGGAAGCTGGTGCAGCTGTTTGGGGAACCGGTGCTACGTTTTCAGTAGCAGGCTGCAACGGCATTGCAGCTCAGTACGGCCCGCAAGGTGACGCCCAAAGAGACCTTGCAGAATCTCATGATGCTGCAGCTGACGTCGGTCTATGTATTGCAGCAACATTCCAGGAATGCAGGAAGCCCATCTTGGCCTCGCTGGATATCCTCCACATCAGAAAGGGAGAAAATTCTGCCGGATTCACTATATATGTACGTATGTGCTACCAAGTCACACAATATGGTGACCCCAGAAAGGGGCTGTCAAGGCAAGTGAGAAGCAGAGGTGGTTTCCCATCGCCTTCCTCTGCAGAACCATCGCTGGTGATTTCCCATCCCAGCACCAGCCCTGCTTAGCTCCTGAGATCTGAGGAGATCGGGCTAGACCACGCTGCCCTCCCTCCATTCACTATGCGCCCTACATATTTCTTGTGTACTTTCCGACAGACTTTGAATGGCAAGTGACGGCGCAGGCCCCATCCACCTAGCACCAGAATTCGAGAGTCCACATTATGGGATCCCTCCTCAGCCACCCCAAAGCCCTAATCCAGCACTGGGTACTGCACCTGACAGGTGCCTTCTCACAGGTTCATTAGTTGCCCAAAGATCACACTCTACTGTCACTGCTCTGCTGCCACTTCTCCCAATTACAAGCCAGTTCTTTCTCTTACCAAGAACAATGTGCAACGCTAGCCCTTTCTTTGGCATCCCAGAACCCCCAGCACCCAATCAGTCTCTCTGTCAGAGGTCACTGATTTGCACCTTGAGTTACTGCACTCCTGGGACCAACCACACAACCACTTACAGAGCCCTTTTGGGGAGGGCTGTCACATCTCCCCATTGCTCCAGTGGGGGGATTTCGGGGGCATTCCAGGAGTGGGTGGGGATGCCCCCAAGCCTTGTCCCATGCCGTGGCCACCCACAACTTGGGGGTAGGGCCTCCCCCACCAGCCAGGTGGCCGGTGGTGGATTGGAGCCCCCAGAAACGGAGGAAACCCCACCCAGACCGGGGGGCTGTCAACCCTACTTTTGCGGCCATCCGATCTGGAATGATGGAGGGTGCATATCAGTTGGGGTGGCACGTGGCTCAGTGGAAGGGCCTCTGCTTTGCTGCGGAAGGTCCCAGGTTCAATCCTCAGCATCTCCAGTAGAGATCAGCAGATGTGAAGGACCTCAGCCTAAGACCCTGGAGGGCCGCTGCCAGTCCGAGTCGACAACACTGACTTTGACGGGCCAAGGGTCTGACTCAGTAGAAGGCAGCTTCAGGTGGCTGGGACGAAAGCCAAAGGCATTTTAATACTTCTAGGAACAGCTCTGTGGCCAGAACCCCCCACTGCCGCATCGTAAGGCCGCATACAAGGCACGTCCTTCGGAACACCGCATGGTTTGCCGCGAGGGCATGGGGGGAAGGATTTTGAGCCTACAGAGGCAAGGCCCGTGATGAAATTCTATTCAACGGCACTAATAGTTCCCACTTAATCAACCTATTAGTAAGTAGCAACAGTTTCGGGGGTGGGGGGAATTCCCCAGGATTTGTAAAACGAACGGGGTTACCGCCACGTTCTGCCGAGCAGAGACAGACAAGGCAGCTATTGATCAAGCCGCGCCAAGTAAATTGGCAAACAAAGAAACTTTTGTGGAGGTTAATACGATCACATAACACCGCGCCGGGAACACATTCTGCCAGGTGCGCTCCCCTGCCAGGAAGACGCTGAGCTTCTCCAACTCCCTATAAAAGTCTGGAGAAACCAAAGAGATACCAGCATTAGTCGGGAGGCCCTCAGTACCGTGGAAAACCGAGTCCTCGTTTAGCAAAAAGCCACCTTTTTGGAGAAGGGGAAATCCTTCAGCCAAGTAGAGAGTCTCTAGTTACGCGCCTCGCAGACGATCACAATTTACATAGGCATTAAAGTTCAAGCTTCTGCACCCATTAGGACAATATAGAAGTCACTGACTTCTGAAGTGATCTCCCCAGAAGTGTAACTTCAGAAGCTCTGGCTACTTTCTCTCCCACGTTCACTCCGAGGGCATGACTCCACCCCTGCCCCTCGCTGTATTTGGTTTTTGCCTCCCATTATCTCAGAACTGATCTCAGGATGAGGTGCACGCTGCCTTGGCTGCTTGCAGATATTTTCAGGACAAAGATTGCTCACAAGGCCTTCTCTCTCCATTCAGCGTGGTTTCGTGGTTAAGGGCAGCGGATCTGAATCTGGAGAACAGGGTTTGATGCCTCACTCTTCCATATGAAGCCTGCTGGGTGATCTTGGGTCAGTCACAGTTCTCAGAGCTCCCTCAGCCCCACCTGCCTCACAAGGTGACTGTTGTGAGTAGAGGAAGGGAAGGCGATTATAAGCCACTTTGATACTCCTTAGGGTAGAGAAAAGCGGGGTATAAAAACAACTCTTCTTCATTCCTTAATACTAGGGAACATCTTACTAGAAGGAGGAGGAGGAGATTGGATTTTTATCCTGCCCTTCACTTGGGAGTCTCAGAGCGGTTTACAATCTCCTTCCCTTCCTCTCCTGTGAGGAGAACAGCTCTGAGAGAACTTGTGACTGACCCAAGGTCACCCAGCAGCAGCATGCAGAGGAGTGGGGAATCAAAGCTGGTTCTCCAGATTCAGAGTCTACCACTCTTAACCACTACACCAAATTGGCTCTCTGGGAATGAAGAAGTATTATATTCTGTAGAGTAGGTTCCACACAATATTAGATGTTCTGCGAATATAAGCACTTGCCTCCTAGATTTTCCAGCGCAGACAGGAAAATCCAAGAGTTAAGTGGTTATGCAATACCCAGCAACGTGTGAATCCTACCAACACCAGAAGCTGTGTCTCATCGGCCTACAAAATAGCATTTGGATCCAAGTCGGGACCCGAGTAGTCCCAAGGTATCGTTGGAAGGAACATGATACAACAATTTTGCTGAAGCTATGCCGATCTAGGTCTCGTCAGCACCAGGATCAGAGAACTCTTGGGAAGCCCAGGAATGTTACCTTGAGCTTGCGGACGGAAGAAAAACAAGATATACATAAAAGCGTAAATGAGCTGTGAGGCTGCCTCAGGCTCGTAATATTTACAAAACATGTGACGGTCACGCTGCACTTCATTGCTGCAAAAATTGCAGAGTATTTCTTTGTGAGATGGCACCTCTCTACCTGAAGTACCACCTCTCCCTTAATGAATGCTTGGGGCAGATCCAATTATTCCCACCTGGCACCTCTCGCAGCCGGCTGATTTTTGTTTTGACCTGTAGCCACCGATTTTAATGTTTTAATGTTTACTATTGTGTTTTAAATTTTCAGATATGAAAACAATATATACAGACATGTGCTAGATGCCCACAGAACAATAAAAGTGTGGGCCCACTTTACTTTGGCAGCAGCATCAGCATGGCTTGGAAATAAGGGAGGAGACCTTGCCCAAATAGATTAAACAAGAAAAGCAAATCAATGAAAGTGTCTACTTGAATGTAAAATTGAATGTAAGATTCATAAGAACAAAGAACATAAGAGAAGCCAATGTTGAATAAGGCCAATGGCCCATCCAGTCCAACACTCTGTCACACAGTGGCCAAAATATACCAGGTGCCATCAGGAGGTCCAGCAGTGGGGCCAGGACACTAGAAGCCCCCTCCCACTGCTGCCCCCTCCAGCACCAAGAATAGAGTGCGTCACCTGCCCCAGACTGAGAGTTCCCATCTATACCCTGTGGCTAATAGCCACTGATGGACTTCTGCTCCAGATGTTTATCTAATTCCCTCTTGAAACTGTCCATGCTTGTAGCTGCCACCACCTCCTGTGGCAGTGAATTCCATATGTTAATCACTCTTTGGGTGAAGAAGTACTTCCTTTTATCTGTTCTAACCCGACTGCTCAGCAATTGCATTGAGTGCCCACAAGTTCTTTTATTGTGAGAAAGGGAGAAAAGTACTTCTTTCTCAACTTGCTCAATCCCATTCATAATCTTATAAACCTCGATCATGTCACCCCTCAGCCGTCGTTTCTCCAAGCTAAAGAGCCCCAAGCGTTTTAACCTTTCTTCATAGGGAAGGTCTTTTATCATTCTAGTTGCCCTTCTCTGCACTTTTTCCAATGCTATAATATCCTTTTTGAGATGTGGTGACCAGAACTGTACACAGTATTCCAAATGAGGTTGCACCAATGATTTATACAGGGGCATGATGATACTGGCTGATTTGTTTTCAATTCCCTTCCTAATAATCCCCAGCATAGCGTTGGCCTTCTTTATTGCAGCTACACACTGTCTAGACATTTTCATTGAGTTATCCACTACAGCTCCAAGATCTCTCTCTCGGTCCGTCTCTGCCAGTTCAGACCCCAACAACGTGTATTTATATTTAGGATTTTTGGCTCCAATGTGCATCACTTTGCACTTGGCCACATTGAACCCCATTTGCCACCTTGACGCCCACTCACCCATCCTCAACAGATCCCTTTGGAGTGCCTCACAATCCTCCATGGTTTTCACCACCCTGAACAACTTCATGTCATCTGCAAATTCCTATATAGGATTTGTTCCTGAGGAAAGACCAGAGGTCTGAAACATTTAGATATCTGGAAAAAAAGTGTTGACTGAAAGAGAAACACGGACTTATTGAACTTTGAGCAGACTGCTTTTGTGAATTTGAATAAGGGCGACAGACTGTTTGAGGGATACAGATTCAGAGAGGCTTCAGCAGACCGCTATGTGAATTTCTATTGACCTTTGTATTTTTTCTGTTATGTGGAATATGCTGTTTGTCTTCATTAAAGGTAAAGGAAAAGGTTTCCCTTGCTCAAAAGCCAGTCGAATCCGACTCTAGGATTGCGGTGCTCATCTCCGTTTCAAAGCCGAAGAGCCAGCACTGTCCGAAGACGTTTCTGTGGTCATGTGGCCGGTATGACTAAACACCAAGGCGCACGGAACGCTGTTACCTTCCCACCGAAGTGGTACCTATTTGTCTACTTGCAATTTCTTGCTTTTGAACTGCTAGGTTGGCAGGAGCTGGAACTAGAGACGGGAGCTCACTCCGTCATGCGGCACCCGGGTCTCGAACTGCTGAACTACTGACCTTCCACAGCCTGCAGTTCAGCGTCTTAACCACATGAGCCACCGCAGCTTTATTACCAGACGCTAAATATGTTATGGCTTTAATATAGTCTCATTCGTTGTCGTACTGTTCTGTGCGCATCTAGCACATGTCTGTATATATTGTTTTCATACCTGACTGTGGTTAGACTATTGGACTGGAATCTGGGAGACCTGAGTTCAGGTCTTGCCTTTCCCCATGAAGCTTCCTGGGTGAACTAGGATCAGATACTCTCTCTCAAATTAACCTGCCTCCCAAAGTTGCTATAAGGAGAAAGTGGGAGGAGGCGGAACCGAGTATGCCACATTCAGTTCCTTGGAGGACAGCCAGAATATAAACGTACCAGATAGACAGACTTTCCCCCATCTTATGGGGCTGTGTTCCAAAGTTCAGCGTTTGTCACAGGACATGACAAGTGAGCAAGACTGGACACGAACCCACGTAATGCGGCTGGAAACGCAGTGGCAGATTTCCTACCGAGCCGGGTCAGCCTATCATTCGCAAAGGGAGAACAGTGGCAAAGCCGGGACGGCGCTGGAACAAGGGCATATTTGACAAATCAGCCCAATAAAGAGGAAGATGTCAAACCACAATAAAACAGTTTAGAGCTCTGGAAACAGGTACCTGTGGGAACCTGGGAAAGGAGAGATTTGACAGATTTTGCTTTCTTGGCGCCTGATCAGCAGGTTAATTATAGCAACTGTTCGGTCTGCTCAGAGTTCTCCTGATAAGAGGCCAGCTGCAGCTAACATGGCTTGGCTTACCGAGTCTCCCCCTCCTCTCCTTAGCCCCCCGATACTCAGGAAGATCGGAATGAAAATATCCACTCACACGCGAGAAACACCGTTTCTGCATACAACAACGCCAAGCTGTTGTCATGTTGCAAATGTAGGCCGGAAGAAAGACTGTCCCATTTGTGTGAGCTCACAACAAGATGCAAGACAAATTGGGGGGCAGGGGTAAAGAGAACTTAGAGAGAGAGAGAGTGAGTTTATCATTCGCTGCGCCCCCTTTCCACGTTTACCCACCTCCACAGCTATAACTGTAGACAGCTACCGTTGACCTTTCGACCAGATTTTCATCATGATGCCAGCTCACGGCCATCTTTCCCATTCCAAAATAAGGCTCTTGTTTCAAGAATGGCATTTGTTGAGGATCCATATAATTTAATAACGTCAGGTTGTAGGATGATCTCTCTTTCAAATCGCTACAGTCATTCTTTGGGACGCGAGGAGGGCTTTGATCTCGTGAAGCGGATCCCGTCGCGGTAATCGAAGGAGCATAATCCGGAGGCCTATCGGTGACAGCGCAATCTTCAGTTTCTTTTGTCTCAGTCAACTTCTGCTCTTGCAAAGCCCGGGTCGTTTCTCTGTGCATGTAGTCATTAAGTTTGATTAATGCTTTACAAGCTTGGGATATTTCTGGATGGGAATAATTTATTTCATAACTTTCCACAGGCCAGGGGACAGTAAATAACCTCGTGTTCAAATATTTGTAAGTACATCCTGGGTTTCCAATTAAAATTCGAGACACTGGGGTAAAAAAATCTTTGCCTTTGATCCTTACAAGGTCCTGGAAGAAACAGCCGAATTTTCGCAAAGTCAAAAATGCTTCTTGAACTCCCTCATGGATATCTTTAGGTATCTTCTCGGCACTTCTGAGGATAAGTTTGGAATATTTTCTCTTCCACTAAAAAAAACAAAACAAAACATTTATATAAAAATACTAGATATATAGTTGGATATAGATATTCATATACCGAAACAGATGAATACTATACCTCATACCATTCACCCCTCCCCCTAAAACCCCCCGACATATATAGTACGCAGGATGAAATTAAGCAAACTCCAGAGGAAGGCGGAAGACAGGGGGGCCTGGCGTGCCATGGTCCGTGAGGTCATGAAGAGTCAGACTCGACTGTGCCACTGAACAACAACAAACAATATAGTACGCAGACATTTCGATTTTGCCTTGAAATTTATACACAATACATATCTGTCTAGTGCATTTTAACCCATCCTTCCTCCATCGTCCCCATCCCCCAAGGACCTCGGGATGACATATGTGGATTTCCCTTCTCCCTTTAATCTTCACAACAGCCCTGTGAGGTCTGAGAGAATAAAAGCGTGACTGGTCTAAGATAACCAAACGAGTTCCATGGGAGAGTTCCACCCAGGTATCCTTTATCACAGTGTGACGGGGAAGCCGCTACAACCGAGTTGCCTCTATTAGGTTAGATCAAGAGGGCTAGCTGTGTTAGTCTGTCTGTAGAAATAGAAAAGCGCAAGTGTCCGGTAGCACCTTAAAGGCTAACAAAATTTATGGCGGGGCATGAGCTTTTGTGAGTCACCGCACGCTTCTTCAGATCGCTTTCATGAGCAGTGACCCACGAAAGCTCCTACCCTGCCACAATTTTTATTAGTCTTTAAGGTGCTACTGGACTCTTGCGCTTTTCTACTTTCTTAGGATGAAAAGTTGTCCACCTGTTACTTGAGAATGTCTACCTTCTTTTTTTTCCAATAGGGTTGTCAGGTCTCCCCAACCACCACTGGATGACGGGGGTAGAGGGTAGCTAGCTGCAGGCTGGGAAATTCCTGGAAATTTGGGGGTGGAGCCTGGGGAGGACAGGGACCTCAGTGGGGTACAGTGCCATACAGTCCACCCTCCAAAGCATCCATTTTCTCCAGGGGAACTGATCTCTGTAGTTTGGAGATGTGTTGTAATTCTGGGGGATCCCCAAGCCCCAACTGGAGGCTGGCATCCCTGTTTTTCAACTGCCACCACCAGTGTTCCCTCTAAGCTGAGTTAGTGTGAGCTACCTCACAGTGTTTTAGCCTCCAGCTCACAGATTTTTGTCTTCACTCAGGAAGGAGGGCTCCAGAGCAAACTAAGCTATGCAGTAGGCAAATCCACTTGCTCACAACTGTAATGCCAGTAGCTCACAAATTAGAATTCTTGCTCACAAGACTCCACAGCTTAGAGGGAACATTGGCCACCACTGGTTCATCTATGAAAACACCACGGGATGCACACAAATATTATAACTGCTTAAGATCAACCTGTCATCAAATGCTGTTGGCACTGGACTGGTTTTGTGAGGTAAAATCTCAGAACTGGCCTTTGGGTAGGAAAGGTTCCATATTGCTCGCAGAAAGATGGATAGATAGTGCCGGGTAAACACAGGAGCCCAATTACATGTAATTCTGGGGAAGCTGAATTTGTGATTACATCCTTGGATATATAATTTAATTGCACAAAAATCACTGCCAGAGGATAAAGCCACAGACCTGGCCCTGGCCTGGATAGCCCAGGCAAACCCCATCTTGTCAGGTCTCGGAAGCTAAGCAGGGCCGACCCTGGCAAGTCCTGGGATGCAAGACCTCCAAGGAATACCAGGGCCATGATGCAGAGGCAGGTAGCAAGCCATCTCTCTGAACATCCTTGCTTCCGAGCCCCATTAGGGGTCGCCAGAAGTCAGCCAACACACATGCACACACACACACACACACACACACAAATAATCACCCCCCCTCAAAAAAGGCCACAGCCCTGGGAAGGGTTAACTCTAACAGGAAGTTTAACCCTTCCTCCCCACAAACCAGTTCACTGATCAGAAATGTTGTCTATTGCAGTGCATATGTGGGGGGGGGTCAGTTATCTGCACTGTGCCTTTTTACAGGGCCGACCCGAGGTATTTTCTGCCCTAGGCAGGGCTGCCTTCTGTTGCCCCCCCCCAGGGTGAGGGAGGGCTCCCCTCCTCCTCCTTCCCACTCTTGCCCGCCCCCAGGGCATGCCAGCAAACCAGGGAAGGGGCGGGGGTTTTGGCAGGGCTTTTGGTGTGGGGCGTGGGCCTTTTGGTGCCCCTAAGGGCCGGCGCACTCTAGGCAAATGCCTAGTTCGCCTAGTGAGCGAGCCAGCCCTGACTTTTTATATGGAGTCTTAAAGCTGTCACATGGAAATATCTCCAGCTAAGGAAAGCATGCAGGGGGAAGAGTTAACCCGCTCCTTCTCAATCACTACATACTCCTCCAGACCAGTGTTCCCTCTAAGCTGAGTTAGTGTGAGCTAGCTCACAGTTTTTTAGCCTCTGGCTCACACATTTTTGTCTTAGCTCAGGAAGGATTGCTCCAGAACAAACTAATTTATGCAGGAGCCAAATTGCTCACTCACAGCTTTAATGCCAGTAGCTCACAAAGTAGAACTTTTGCTCACAAGACTCCATGGCTTAGAGGGAGCATTGCTCCGGACCCCTCCCTCCATGGGGCTGCTTTCGGCAGCTAAATTATCCACCTAGGGGTCTGACCGAGTTGTTTGGCCCCATGACAGGGGCTGAGAAGCTCTGGGAAGGGACAGAGGGGGGCTGAGCTACCAATGGCCTGCAATCTAAACATATATCAGGCCTCCCCCGGTAACCCTAAGTCCACATGGATCTCCACCAAGGAGGCGGGGGGGTAAAGACACCTTGCAGCAGAGAAGGCCGGTTGTGGGAATCCGTCCCAAATAACAGGACGAACAATAGAAGATGCCATTAAAAAAAGAAAAACAAAATCGGCAAAAAGAGAGCGCCTGCCATTCAACGACCAAGAAGAAACATGTCAGGCTGGCTCAAAGGCAGTAATATTTCACCGCCCTGTTAAAACTGGGAGCTAATGTGTTCCACATTTTAATGCTGGCCTAATGAGAGGCATGTTACCTTTTGGCTTGTGAACTAAAGATTACATGCTTTGAAAGTGTTTTATCAATATATCTTAAATGGTGTCTGCAGGGTTTCTGCTCTTAAAAAAAGACCCCGTAATTTCTTCTTCTTCTTTTTTTGCCCCTTCAAACAAAACAAAACAAACCCCAAAAAATCACACATCGGTATCTCAGAAGGAAAACCAGGAAATGGAAACACATTTCCAACACATCATCTGAGAATACTGTTCGGTTGTCTTTAATTCTCCAGCCAGTCATCCTTCTATGTCCTACATGAGGAAAGCATTAAGAGATCAGAAGAGAAAGAAAGGGGGTTGGAGGAAGGGCGAGCCTATGGAACTCGTACTGGACACTTTTTTTTCTCATTGAAAGACCAAAAACTCGTGTATCTCTTGCTGCATCTCTGACAACCAATACGAAAGGTCACCTCGCTCCTCGAGCAGATAAAAGCAACCCCGCGACTGGACACTTCCTCCGAGCGCACAAAACATTTCATGCTTAATTCCTAAACATGCCCATTATCCCCAACCCCCACGGACAGGATTCAGTGCGCTCTCGTCGACTCGACAGCTCTGCAACATATTTTCAGCAACCGACCAATCGCATCCGCCGTTTTGAGGAGCTAAGAGGACCTCGTTGCCGAAACGACAACAGCAAGCCACGGGCCAAGTGAGGGAATCGCCAGAGAAGAAAGTTGGCACCCACATTACAAGACGATAACATTCCACTCAAGGATGTGGCTAGGGGGTAGAGCACCCGATTGGCGTGCAGAAGCTCCCAGGTTCGATCCCCGGCATCTCCAGCTAAAAGGACCAGGCGGTAGATGATGTGAAAGACCTCTGCCTGAGACCCTGGAGAACTGCTGAAAGTCAGAGTAGGAGCAGTGGCTCAGTGGAAAAGCCACTGCTTGCCATGCAGAAGTTCCCAGGTTCGATCCCCGGCATCTCCAGCTAAAAGGACCAGGCAGTAGATGATGTGAAAGACTTCTGCCTGAGACCCTGGAGAACTGCTGACAATCAGAATAGGCGCTGTGGCTCAGTGGAAAAGCCACTGCTTGCCATGCAGAAGTTTCCAGGTTCGATCCCCAGCATCTCCCGCTAGAAGGACCAGGCAGTAGATGATGTGAAAGACCTCTGCCTGAGACCCCGGAGAGCCATTGCCAGTCTGGGTAGATGACACTGACTTTGATAGACCAGAGGGCTGATTTCAGTATAAGGCAGCTTCATGTGTAACAATGCTCAGGTGTGTATTGGATTCTTGTTGTAGCTTTACGTCGCAAGGTGTCTGATGAAGGGGGCTTTGACTCTCAACATCTTATACTTTGAAATTCTTGTTGGCCTCTAAGGTGCTGCAAGACTCAAATCTAACAAGACTAGCCTCAGACAGACATGCCCGCCTTTGACATTACCTTCTTCATGTTTCTTCAGGATGACCTTTCCATTAGACTCCCAAAACCACACAAAATGGGAGAGAACAAACAGATCAGTTAAATGTTATAAAATGCATGTCCCTCGACAGTTAGCTTATATTACAATCCCAGAGCAACACCCATTGAGGCTTTCGATGCTTTTCATTCTCAGGTACTTCACTGTTTGGAAAATGCGTTCGGGTTTCTGCAGGACAATATTTATTTATTGACTTTCTTTAAGATGGCAGTGATGCGTTACAAAATTTCTGTGCAATGGAGGCTGCACCCATCGATATACTGAATATTATTTGTCCGGCTCTTCGTCCAAACAGCTAAGTATTGCCTCCCCCTTCCACCATGTTGTCCTCATAACAACACTGTTAGGTTGGATCCATCTCTCTCTCAATCTAGCCTGATACTCTAACAACTACAACACAATGAAGTTCTCACAATGGGGGAAAGTAAGCCGTTGGGTCCCACAAGGATTGGCATTGAGGCTAGTATTATTTAATTTATTCATAAATGACCTGGAACTAGGGGTATGTATTGATCAAGTTTGCAGATGCCACATTTGGGAAGATCCATTTTTACATAGTCATTTGACCTCAAACTGTAACCAAAAAGTTTATATCTTTCCCACCTTTTGATTTGAATATACATATTATGCTCACAGTTAAGTATATAGCTCTTATTTCTTTTTATTTCGGTTGTATGTCTAGGAGTTTTTATACATTATGTTCTTCTACCCATTTATAAAACCTTGACCATGTGTCCTCAAATTCTTCTTTGTTATTTCCTCTCAAGATTGAAGTTAAATTGTCCATCTCTGCTGTTCCCAGTATTTTATTTATAACTTCTTCCTTTGAAGGAGTTTCACTTCTTCTCCAATGTTTAGCGTATAATATTCTTGCTGCTGTCACAGTATGTATAGTGAGATAAAAATCTTGCTTTTTATAGTTCACTGGTAAACAATAAAAATAAGTCTGGTGTATATGGCACAATAGTTTAGAAAACAGACGACTAAGGGGGACATGACAAAGGTTTATAAAATTATGTACAGGGTGGAGAGAGTTGACACAGCGAAATTTTTCTCCCTCTGCCAAAGTACTAGAACTTGAGGTCATCCAATGAAGCTGACGGTCAGTAGATTCAGGAGAGATGAACAGAAACACTACTTTACACAAAGAGTGATAAAAATGTGGAATTTGCTGCCAGAAGATGTAATGATAGCCATAGGAATAAAGAGAGAGAAGAAGAGAAGAGATTGGATTTATACCCCGCCCTTCACTGCCCAAAGGCATCTCAGAGCGGCTTACAAACTCCCTTCCCTTCCCTTCCCCTCCCCACAACAGGTAGGTGGGGCTGAGAGAACTTCTGACAGAAACTGTCCTTGAGAGAACAGCTGTGCCAGAGCTTGTGACTGACCCAAGGTCACATCAGCAGGTGCAAGTGGAGGAGTGGGGAATCAAACCCGGTTCTCCCAGATAAGAGTCCGCGCACTTAACCACTACACCAAACTGGCTCTCTTCACATAAACAACTTCAAAAGGGGATTAGATAGATTCATGGAGGATGAGTCAACCAGTGGCTACTAGCCAAGGTTACTGAGGGGAACCTCCATATTCAGAGGCACTAAGCCTTTGAATCCCAGAGCCCCAAGGCAAAATTGAGGGGAGGCCTCAGACTCTGTGCCATTGTTGGCTGTCCAGATGAACTGGTTTTCCACTGTGTGAGACAGGATGCTGGACTAGACGGACCATCGGTCTGATCCAGCAGGGCTCTTCTGATTTTCTTATGTTCCCTTTACCCCACTCCCCCAACTAGCCAAACCCCACTGCTTGTATTACTTGGACACAGCTTTGATGACTCACCGTCTTCCCCAAATTTTGCTTACTATTTGCATCTTGTGTTATCTATAAGGAACTCGGAGCAACTTGGAGTAGCTCTGGACTCACTGCTGTGGCACTCAACAGGAGATACGCTAAGGATACTTCTGAATCGGTACAACTCAGTGTGAAGAGAGACTTTCCATAGTCCTAAAGGACACAGGGTATGACTACTGATAGCTATTTATATGAACACAGGAGAAGAAGAAGAAGAAGAAGAAGAGGTTGGATTTATACCCTGCCCTCCACTGCCCAAAGGCGTCTCAGAGCAGCTTACAAACTCCTTTCCCTTCCCCTCCCCACAACAGACACCCTGTGAGGTCGGTGGGGCTGAGAGAACTTCTGACATAAACTGCTCTTTTTCAAGGACAGCTGTGCCAGAGCTTGTGACTGACCCAAGGTCACATCAGCAGTTGCAAGGGGAGAAGTGGGGAATCCAGGCCAACAACCCATCCAGTCCAACACTCTTTGTCCCACAGTGGCCAAAAACCAGGTGCCATCAGGAGGTCCCACCAGCAAGGCCAGAACTCCAGAAGCCCTCCCACTGTTGCCCCCCTCCAAGCACCAAGAATACAGCACCCTATTTGCTATGAGGGTTAAAAGGGAGCCTCTATGTATATTTTAATGTATTTGTCAGATTTTTGCCTGTTGCTGAATATCAGCATGGAGTGGAGGTAATAACTGGGATCGGCTTGGGCCCCCATGCCCTGCTCTTAGGTCTTCAGTTGCCCTCTGAATGAAACAGGATGCAGGACTAATCGTATACCATTCTTCCATGAAGCCCAGAGTGGACAAGATGGACCAATGGTTGTCTCTACTATGACTGTTGTCATATGGGATTCTTGGGGACTTCTGGTTGGCCATTGCTAAAGAGAGAATGCTGGACTAGATGAGCCTTGGTTCTCATCCTCAAGAAGTCTTCCTGTGCCCCAGTGAAGCACGGCTTGAAGACCCCAGGGCACGCAGACTGCAATGGGTTCAAAGTCCAACGGATGCCTAAGTCGAAAGACTTACAGCACCATCCTTCCTAAGAAGAGTCTATACCCTCCTGCCCCCACTGATTTCAATGTCCTCAGAAGGCCATTCCCTTCCAGGTCCACTGAGATCAACGGGTTTAGAAAGGTACAGCCGTTACAGCTGTTCCGCAGAGGTTGGCAGCTGTAACTTTTATTCACGTTAACTCAAAGAGACGGAAGAGTTCAAATCTGTTTTAACAAAGAAACGGGGGGAGGGAGGGGAGAGCTCTTTCCTTCCTGCACCAGGGGAAGGAGGAGGGGGGGGAAGAATTGAAAAAAAAGGATGCTACTTAGTATGCATCTTTCGGCCACATGTCAATACAAGAAAGTTGACATGGCTATAATGTAGGAACTCCCGCTGTAGCTGTTCAAGCTAAGTAAGAGATTCCTTTTTATGTCTTTCATCTCGCTCAATATGTTCCAACTTAGTTTGACTGAACTCAACCAATTCTTTCCATGTGTTTTGTATTTGACCCGAGTGCTGTCCAAGAGCGACATAGCCTGTTCTTCCGTTTCTTCAATAATACTCCTCAGCTAAATGGGTTTGGATTATACTTTGATTCTTCTATTTTTTCAATGAAACATGCAAAATATCATACCGCTGAGGGAGGGGCGTGAAGGAGGGCCAGTGGGGAATTGCGGTTCGAGTGTCCGACCAGGAGGCGGGACATCCGGATCCAAATACCTGCTCTGCCATTCAACTTATTGGGTGACCCTAAACGGTCTCTCTCAGATCTCTCTCAGCCTCACTTACTTCACAAGTCTTTTGCTAGGATCCATGCAAGAGGGGAAACCACGGCCATTGGCCTGAGTTCCCAGGAAGAAGGGTGAAATCAAAAAATGGAACAAGGAAAGTTATTATCCATGTGGCACTGATCTAAAATACCTTCCTTCCACAACGGAAGATTTCATAATTTTTGGGTGACCTTGAATTAGTCTTTCTCGAGCTCATCTACCTCTTGGGCTTGTTGCTAGGGTGACCCAAAGAAAGGGAAACCCACATACTCCACCCTCAGGTCCTTTTAGGAAGGGAGGGATAAAAACAATGTAAAAGAAAAACCTAAGCTCACTGTTGTGTCCCACGAAGATTGCAAGAGTCAACGTGATAGCTGCAAAACACCACAGACCTCACGGGGATAGCAGAGAGCAAGCAATGCCTAGCTGGTAAAGGTAAAGGTTTCCCTTGCTCGAAAGCCAGTCGAATACGACTCTAGGGGGCGGTGCTCATCTCCGTTTCCAAGCCGAAGAGCCAGCGCTGTCCGAAGACATTTCCATGGTCATGTGGCCAGCATGACTAGACACTGAGGCACATGGAATGCTGTCACCTTCCCATCGAAGCAGTACCTGTTTATCTACTTGCAATCTCTTGCTTTTGAACTGCTAGGTTGGCAGGAGCTGGGGCCAGAGACGGGAGCTCACTCCGTCATGCAGCACTCAGGTCTCGAACTGTTGAACCATCGACCTTCCGGTCTGCAGTTCAGCGTCTTAACCACTGAGCCATCACAGCCCCATGCACACACACACACAAACAAAAACCCTTGTTGGTCTCTAAAATACTTGTGGACTTCAGTCCAGCTGTTCTACTGCAGACCAGCACGGCTACCCTCAGAAAGTAGTTTACAGAAATGGCAGATCGGGGTGAATGTATAGCATGTATTCCTGGATTGTACCACTCCAGACTGCGGGTCAATACAGCCTGGCTCCAAAATACCTCGGCTCCAAAACGTATTCTCCCATGTCGACTTACCCAGGTTGCGAGATCAGTGTAGGAGGTCTCCCTGTGGGAACTTGCATCATCCAAGGCAAGACTGACATGAACCCAAAGCAGGGCCGCTTCTAAGGGAGGCTGGCAGTGTCCCTACATGCCTCCTGGAGAACACTCAGGACACGTCCGACCAGGAAAGCATTTGATTAAGTATTGGACAACGCCTCGTCCTTATCTTTGCAGCCTGTAGAACAGGGGCAGCCAAACTTGCTCAACATAAGAGCCACATAGAATAAACGTCAGACGTTTGAGAGCCGCAAGACACGAACAGATATTACGGACACCTTTCTATTTAAAAATATGCAGATTTGCTTTTTATTAACATCAAATGAGACTGCCAAAAATAAAAGCAAAGGGGGTAAGAACAGAGATTGATAATGATATTTATTTGTCCAATGATATTTATTTGTTTGGTCATAATATTTATTTGAGAAGGGTGGGGAGAAGGAAAGAGGTGGAAAGAGAAAGAGAGAGAGAGAAACAGAGAGAGAGAGAGAGAGAGAGAGAGAGAAAGAGAAAGAGAAAGAGAAAGAGAAAGAGAAAGAGAAAGAGAGAGAGGGAGGGAGGGAGGGAGGGAGGGAGGAAGGAAGGAAGGAAGGAAGGAAGGAAGGAAGGAAGGAAGGAAGGAAAAGCATGGATCCCCTTCGCTTCCCCGGCCACCCTGCCGGGAGCCACACAATATGTGTGAAAGAGCCGCATGTGGCTCCCGAGCCACAGTTTGGCCACCCCTGCTATAGATGGTTGCAAAATGATGTTTTTAATGCTACTTTTTATTTCTTCTGATGGTTGGTAACCACTTGATGGGAACAAATATGGGCCAAAAAAAAAAGGCACATGAATACCGCCTACCTATACGCCTCCTAAATGTTATAAATTAATAAAAACAAAAGGGAAAGACTCAAGCCTAATGTGTGAACAGGTAACAGCTAGGCCAGATCATTGTGCTTAGCCTTAACCCTGCACGAACTCAATGTGTTCACCCTAGAAGATGATCATGACTCCCTGGAGCCGCACAGTTTCAGATGAGGAGACACCTGATAATCTGTGCTTCAAACTGCTGGTCCACGTTACCCATCTTTTCACTGAGGGGGCTCCCAGTAAGCCCCAGGGTTTACACCTGAATGCAGTTTGGAAGCGGATGCTTTTAGACCCCACTGATCAGTGTCACAATCGGTTGACAATTTCCTCTTGCCCGTTTTAAGCAGTCCCCAAGGAATTAAAGACATTAGCAAGGAGGTTTAAAAAGCAAGGTGACTGAGCACGCTTTCCCAACGTAGGCAACACTGTTCTTTTTTAAGGATTACCAGTTCACAGAAGCCATCTTCTTTCGGCGTCAAATACGGAAGACGGCTCTCTCCAAGTTCTTCAAGGAGTTTCCGCTTCTGAAGATGTAAAATAAACAGGTTTTTTTTTACAATACGGATCAATATTTATATATAAACGTATAAGCATAGCAGACATTTGAAACTCATCTCCGACCAATACAGCAGAGTCAAAGGGAGCTAAGACTCTCAAAAGCTTATACCTTGGAATCTTTGTCGGCCTTTAAGTTCCTCCTGGACTCGAACTGTGCTTCACTCTAGCAGTGATAGTCACTCGGTGATCTTGGGAGCAACCTATGCTCTTTTGACATGCAACCTGTGGCTGTTCTGAGCACTGTTGTCCAATGCGGCACCTGTCCCATGTTTCAGAAAAGTGGGCAAGCCCCTTGCCTAGTGGGGCTCGTGGGTGGCAAGCAGACCCCTGGTCTAGACGGGGGATCCCTCGATTTGGGGGGCTTCTGCCCACTGCTGGCCAGCAGGGGAAATCCTGCCCCAGAACAGTGGCATAACATGGTGATGTCCCCGACGCGATGTCATCACACAGAAGTCACATCATCACATCAGCAGTGTCGTGAAGTGACGCTCTGTTTTGGGAGCAAAACTATATGGTTTGAGCCCAATTTTAACCATAGAGTTAGCCCCAAAAGCAGAGTTAGCCCTAAAAGCAATTATGTCACTTTCACATGATGTCATCGCATCAGGGACACTGACGCCCACTCCCAGACCGCCCCCCAAATCCCCCCATCGGCGTGACAATCATGCCTGGCAACCCTATTGGCAGGTGATTTCCCCCCCTTGAAACAGCCACTATCAGAGCAACTGCTAAGCGGCAAGCCTTTCTGAGGTGTAGGCCTCATGCCGGGGATGGAACTATATGTGGCTCTTATGCTTGATGGCAACTGCAGCTCTCTCCATGAGCTGTGGAGTGAATATTAATGCACTAGAGTTCCATTCTCATCTTGGGAGTAAAATGGGGGTTAAAAGGCCCTGATTTAGTCAAGCTAGATTTAAATTCCAGTAGCACCTTAGAGACCAAGTGATGGTCTGTATTCTTGGTGCCTGGAGGTGTCAACAGTGGGAGAGCTTCTAGTATCCTGGCCCCACTGCTGGACCTCCTGATGGCACCTGATCTTTTTGGCCACTGTGTGACACAGAGTATTCGACTGGATGGGCCATTGGCCTAACCCAACATGGCTTATCTTATATGTCTAGGTCAATGATGCTCTGTATTCTTGGTGCTTGGGGGGCAACAGTGGGGGGCTTCTAGTGTCCTGGCCCCACTGCTGGACCTCCTGATGGCACCTGGTCTTTTTGGCCACTGTGTGACACAGAGTGTTGGACTGAATGAGCCATTGGCCTGACCCAACATTGGCTTCTCTGATGCTCTTACCAACAAGATGTTGCAAGTATAAGATTTCGACAGTCAAAGGTCCCTTCAGTAAAACTGATGAAGATCACTTCGACTCTCAAAGGCTTATACCCCCCAGAATCTTGTTGGTCTCTAAGGTGTTACTGGACTCAAATCCGGCTTTTCCACTGCAGGCAAACCCAGCTGCTCTCTGAATGGGGTTTAGTCAAGGGCTCCATGCTTTCAGTTTTCCCCAGCTTCAAAGTCACCCCCTTGAGTGCAAGAAAACCAGTAAGAAATCATATTAAAAGATCCTATAAAGGGGGGAAAAACACACACATCATCTCTCTCTCTCTGTGGGTGTGTCTGTGTTGTTCTTCAAGGTCACCTTTAAAAACATCATCTCCTGCCACGAAAAGAGAGTGAAAGGAAAGCATGGCGACGTGTTCACTTTATGGCACAAGATCCAACGCAATTCTTCCCAGCTTATATCTCTGATTTTGTTTCACGTTCCTTCGCTTATCTCCGTTTTCTGCGTCATGTTACAAGACTAATGGATTTTTAAGTCTTCGCTGTACTTAGGGAAACAGCATTCCTCGGGTTGAGTCACCGGCCCTGAAAACCCCAACTTCGGCCTACGTGCGCTTTTCACATAGACTCCACCAGCAACCACCACCGGGGGGGGGGGGGAGGAGAATTATACAAAAAATGGCCTCTCTTTTTCTTCAATCAACTTGGCCTTTGCCTCCCACGAATCGAGAACTACACACTTGGAGGAAGCTTATCTGTGTCATTTACGTCTCAATCAGACTTTGCCTTCTGTGGCAGAATTAAGTTTGCTAATGAAAATCAACGGAAACAAATGGAAATTGCTACATAGGGGCTGGGGAAAACCAAAGAAAATAATAAGAGAACCGCCAAAGATGAGCAATTAAGACGGGGGGGGGGCGGTCAGATACAAAATGGAAACCAAGTCAACAAGGGACACACTGATTGGTATCACCACATCATGAGGATAGCGGTACCAAATGCCAACACACTTGTTCCGACAAAAAAAATGTTGCATTGCCACTGGGATTTGGTGTTTCTTGGTCCCCAGTCACGAATGTCCTGGGACTGAACAAGGTTTTGAACCGGTTTATTAGAACACACAGTATGCATATCTCTGATTTGCAATTTCAGTGCACATTTTATATATATATATATATATATATATATATATATATATATCTCCTTCCTTATATATAATTGCATTTTGGTCATACCTTATATGGCCAAAATGCGCGCCGGAATCAGTTGGCCGAGAGACCTGCCAGTCAGAGGGGGTCCCTCACCACTGCCTGCATTGGCTGCCTGTGTGGCTGCAGACCCGCCCACGCAGGCGCCGTAGGGCCTCACGCCCCCATTCTCACGCCACACGCCGGACGGATGGCTGCTCTGCCAACAGCCCGCTTCACGACCTGGCCCTCTGCCCGCCGGCAGACTCGCCTGAAGAGAGGCGGCGGGTGCTTGATCTGCTGTGCGCCAGGACTCGCCCTCCAGGCCAGCAGACCCGCACGGCTACAGCTGCGCCTCAACAGGAGCAGCGCCCTCTTCCTCCACTGTCCGGCCACATTCGCCCTCCAGGCTGACGGGCCCGCCCTGCTGCAGACGCGCCTGAAAAGAGGCGCCTCCCACTTCCTCCACGGCCGCACGAGCAACAAGCTCCCGCCGACGCTGCCCCACACAGGTAGGCCTCAGGGAGCTCGACGCCCGTGCCGGCTACTGGCCCCTACCGCAGCCCACAACCACCAAAATGCCTCCTTCTCACACCTCTCCAGCACTGGAGAGGCGCGCCGCCAACGCTGCATCCCAGGAGGGTGCGGGGGGGGGCTTCACCCACCAACCAGCTAGGGCCCGTTGCATCGCGCCACGCAACGGGCTTGGCCGCTAGTGTGTATATATATATATATATATATATATATATATATATATATATATAAAATTGCCTTGTATGCACATACCCAACTTCCCTTAAAGTAAGACTCTTCAGAGCCCATTGTCCCAACCCTTTCTTTCCTGGAAGAAGAGTGCAGGGGAAATACTTTTATAGTATCTATTGGTTGGATCCACTGGTTCCATTCCGTTTAATAAAGAATAATCCACCAGAGAAGCTATTTGGGGGAAGATATAATATTTTGGTAAGTCATGCACTCATTTGCATGAAAACTCAACAACAAAGATCTGTCTGTCATAAAGTCTGACAAAACAGAAAAAAAACCCTAATATTTAAACCTGTCCATCCTTCATATGGGATAACCCAATGCATTTTAAGGTACCTTGACACTACAAGGTCATGACCGCTATACTCGTTTATCAGTCATGACTTCTCCCAAAGAATCCCGGGAACTGTAGTTCTGAGATGGCAGTCCGAAGACAATTGTCAGGGGTCTCTAGAGAGATAAAATAGCTACTAAGCCAGTGTGCTGATAATATAACCTTACCATTTTTAACATTTGTTTGCAGACAATATTTAGGACTACAATCAAACAAGCATTGGTCTGGCATTCCATAAGTTCAACACAGCTGAACAAACATGTGTGTGCGTGTGTGAAGTGCTATCAAGTCGCTTCCAACTTATGGCAACCCAATAAATTAATGACCTCCAAAATGTACTCTCATCAACTGCCTTGCTCAGGTCTTGCAAACTGAGGGCCTCTGTGGCTCCCCTGATGGAGTCCATCCATCTCACGTTGGGCCGTCCTCTTTTCCTGCTGTCTTCCAACTTTTTCTAGCCTTATGACATGACATGATCGAGGTTTATAAGATAATGCATGGGACAGAGCAGGTAGAGAAAGAGGTACTTTTCTCCCTTTCTCACAACACAAGAACTCGTGGGCACTCAATGCAATTGCTGAGCGGTCGGGTTAGAGCAGATAAAAGGAAGTACTTCTTCACCCAAAGAGTGATTAACACATGGAATTCACTGCCACAGGAGGTGGTGGCAGCTACAAGCATGGACGGCTTCAAGAGGGAATTAGATAAACAAATGGAGCAGAGGTCCATCAGTGGCTATTAGCCACAAGGTATAGATAGGAACTCTCAGTCTGGGGCAGGTGATGCACTCTATTCTTGGTGCTGGGGGGGCAGCAGTGGGAGGGCTTCTAGTGTCCTGGCCCCACTGGTGGACCTCCTGAGGGCACCTGGTATTTTTGGCCACTGTGTGACAGAGTGTTGGACTGGATGGGCCATTGGCCTGATCCAACACTGGCTTCTCTTATGTTCTTATGTCTTTTCCAGTGACAGTCTTTTCTAGCTGAACTTAAGGAGGTGGAAAACCGGGGGTTCCATGTTCAGGGTGCGGGAAGCACAAATCCCTCCTTCTTTTGCTTTTACATTTTCAGAAGCAGATCCAGGTGGGCGGCCATGTTGGTCTGAAGCAACGGAGCAACGCTGGAGTCCAGTGGCCCCCTTTAAGGCCAACAAAGTTGAATTCCTGCGCATGCACACCAAAGCTTATACCCAGAATTAAATTTTGTTGGTCTTAAAGGTTTCACTGGGCTCAGACTTTGTTCTGTTTTCAAAAGCAGAGTGTGCTGATATTGTAAATATCTTTTTTCTACATCTGTCAGTCAGCAGAATCCTTAACAGAGTTACACCTTTGAAGTCAATGAGCTCGGAAGGGTATAGGGCCTCAGAGTCAGCCTTCCTCCACCAATTCCTGGTAAGGCTGACTTCTCCATCCCCGCTCTTTCTTGGCTGTAGCTCTTTCACAGCCCGACATAAAAGACATTAAAATATATAAAAGAGGCCCAGGGTCTGATCTCTTCAAGAGTCGACAGTCGTCTTTGGGAAACATTATAAAAAGACAACAGCATGGAGCGAGTGACATAAAACAAAAAGGTGGTTTTCGAGTTAGCAAATAATACATTTGCAGGGTGCATTTCCTAGTCACTTTTTAAGCCACCATATACTTACTCCAGATATAATGCATGCACGCACACAAAAAGATACATTAACGTTATTTGCAGCATTAAAGCACACTCGAAATGCCTGAGCTGGTTTTGCTAAGCTCGGAAGAGATACTTTCCCCCTTTTCTAAACTTTTATTTTCATGTTGCACGATGAAAAGACGTTGGACCGGGAAAGGAAATATTTCAAACACGCAGAGTAGCAAACAGAGGAGAAAGGGGGGGGAGAGAAATACTGACAATTCCTTTGTCAAATGTTAAGCTCTTGGCAAAAGCACGCAGCATTAAAATGCACTCTTGAGCGGAGGTAAGAACCGACTCACATTTGATTGTCAGATCTGACTAAGCGGCTCCTCTCCTGCTTGATCTACAGACAAATACACACAGCTGGGGGGGTGGAACACCACAGGCCTCCTCGTATACCAGGAGCTGTCACACACATGTCAAATACATCAAGCTGCTCGCAAATTCTTCCAAAACAAAACGGGGGGGAGAGGAAAAGGGAAGGAAGGGGGGAAGAAGAGGCAAGGAAAATCAAAAGAGCCAGCTTTGCCAACCGGCTGGGCTGTGTGTGCGTGTATGTTGTGTCTCTCAACAGGTACAGTAAAGAGAGTACAAAATGGAGCTAGCTGGCAACTAGAAACCAACGGGAAGAAGTAGCGCGGGCATCGGGGTGCATATGCAGTGGGGTTTCAAAGAGCTTGAGCGGTGGTCAAAGGAGACGGGTGGACCGGCGGTCCATTGAGTGCACCAACCAGTTTCTAATGGGTTTCCAGAAGCCCTGTGTGGTGGTGGAAGGAGATGAAAAGGGCAGTGGACCAATGGACCGTTGAGGGTACCATCCTGTGTTTAATGCAGTAGTAGTAAGTAGTAAGTAAATTTATTGCATATGGCCCTTAGGCCGTTACAATATAAAATATACACAATATAAATTTAAGGTTCAAAACGGGTTTTCGTCCATTGAGTGCACCACCCAGTTTCTAATGGGTTTCCAGAAGCCCTGTGTGGTGGTGGAAGGAGATGAAAAGGGCAGTGGACCAATGGACCGTTGAGAGTACCATCCTGTGTCTAATGTAGTAGTAGTAAGTAGTAAGTAAATTTACTGCATATGGCCATAGGCTGTTACAATATAAAATATGCACAAGATAAATTAAAGGTTCAAAACGGGTTTTCGTCCATTGAGTGCACCACCCAGTTTCTAATGGGTTTCCAGAAGCCCTGTGTGGTGGTGGAAGGAGATGAAAAGGGCAGTGGACCAATGGACCGTTGAGAGTACCATCCGGTGTCTAATGTAGTAGTAGTAAGTAGTAAGTAAATTTACTGCATATGGCCATAGGCTGTTACAATATAAAATATACACAAGATAAATTTAAGGTTCAAAACAGGTTTTCGTCCATTGAGTGCACCACCCAGTTTCTAATGGGTTTCCAGAAGCCCTGTGTGGTGGTGGAAGGAGATGAAAAGGGCAGTGGACCAATGGACCGTTGAGAGTACCATCCGGTGTCTAATGTAGTAGTAGTAGTAAGTAAATTTACTGCATATGGCCATAGGCCGTTACAATATAAAATATACACAAGATAAACTTAAGGTTCAAAATGGGTTTTTCAAAAGCCCGTTGAATGAATGAATGAATTTATTCACGGTCATTGACCAACACACAAACCGTTTCATGTTAAAAGCCCAGTGTGATATTTATTTCTTTGTTTATTTTCTGGGTTTTTATTGTGCCCCCCGCAAAGTAGGCTCAGGGTGGATCACAGCAAACAAGAGTCAGAGACTTGTTACGATAAAATTACATTACACTAAAATCATTAAAAACAGTAAAATTCAAAAAGGTAGCAGCAATTACCAAAAAAAAAAAAAGTTAGAGCCCCATAGGTGGAATCTATGGATACTTCAGTAGAGCAGGGAGGCCAACTGAGATGGACGCTCACCACGTCACCCAAAGGCCTGGTGAAACAGCTCCGTTTTACAGGCCCTGCAAAATGATAAAAGGTCCCTCAAGGCCCTGATCTCCAGTGGGAGCTGATTCCACCAGGCCAGGGCAGAAAAAGCCCTGGGCCTGGTCAAGGGTAGGCAGACGTCCTTTGGGCTGGGGGTAACCAGTGGAAGGAAATGAACAGAGGGGAAGACCAAAGGTCCATCGAATACACCATCTTGTCCCAAATGGATTTTCTAAAGGCCTGTATGGTGGCAGAAGGAGATAAAGAGAGGGGTGGGCTGTCAAGTGCACTATCTTGTTTCCCACAATGGCTAACTAGATGCCCCCTGGAAAGCCCACCCAACAGGAACACAAAACTCCCCCTATTGTTGCCCTACCCCCCAGCAATTGGTATTCAGAGGTGCACTGCCTCTGGACATAGAGGTTCCTTTAAAGCATAAGGGTTCAGCGCCATTCACAGCCCTGCCTCGTCACAAACTTGTCCAATCCTCCCTTTAAAGCCAACTAAACTAGTGGCCATCGCTAACTATGATGGCAGCTGGTTTGGATGGACAGAGCTACCATGTGCACGTGAAGACACGGAACTGCCTTATAATGAGTCAGACCATTGGCTAATCAGACTGGCAACGGCTCTCCAGGGGCTTTGTCCAAGGTCTTTCACAACACCTACTGCCTGGTCCTCTTAAGTGGAGATGCTGGGGATTGAACCTGGGACCTCCTACATGCCAAGCAGGTGTTCTTCTACCACTGAGCCACAGCCTCTCCCCAAGGGGTGAGAATGGGAGGGGAGGCTATCATTTCCCCCTTCTAAGTCTATGGGATTATGGCTATGAGTGGTATTTATTTTAATCTGGCACAAGTTAGTACCACCTTTCTGCCACTGAAATCAAGGCAGTATACAATTCAGAATAACACCAATGTAATCTGAAACGTGAAGGGGGGGGAACAGAAAGAGGGAAACAAGCAAATTCAGGTGTTGCCTCTTATGTAATGTATTCAATTGTTCCATGGTAAACAGAGGGAGCGAGCGCCGAAGAATAGATTCTTTTGAACTATGGTGCTGGAGAAGACTCGAGAGTCCCTTGGACTGCAAGGAGATCAAATCAGTCCATCCTAACAGAAATCAACCCTGACTGTTCCCTGGAATGCCAGATACTGAAGTTGAAGCTCAAATACTTTGGCCACCAAATGAGAAGGGAGCCCTCACTGGAGAAGACCCTGATGCTGGGAAAGATTGAAGGTCAAAAAAGAAGGGGACGGCAAAGGATGAGATGGTTAGACAGCGTCATCGATGCAATGAACATGAAATTGAGCAAACTTTGGAGGACAGCGGAAGACAGGAGGGCCTGGTCCATGGGGTCGCGAAGAGTCGGACTCAACTGTGCGACTGAACAACAACAAACAGAGGGAATGGCTGCAGCAAGAGATGGTTCTGGGGATACTGGATCAAAAGGATGGTTTGTCCCAGACAAGTCGATGAAGGGGGGCCTCGTTGGCTCCCCTCTTGCTTTCAGTATCCACCAATACAAGTACCAGGCAGCAATTGGGAAACAAAGGAGAGATCCCATCTCCCTGCAAAAAAAAACTTCATGAAGAAGTTCAAGGCAAGTGGGCAATTTTAGGCTACGCCGAAGAGAAAACACTTTGGGCCGAGAAATCTTCACATGGGTGTGATACATGTGCATTTCACTCATGGGCTAGAAATTCTGAAGCATCCAAACGCTTTGTTTTCGTCTCCCCCGAACTGTCAAGGCTACACTGCATAAGCACGGAACACACGCGATTCTTGTTTGCCAGCATTTGAAATGGATGAGCGTGCTTCACCTGTGTAAACACGAGCAGAACAGAAAAACCCAAAGACGATGGGACTTCCTTCTTCTTCAATAGCAATATTCTATCCCTTCTCGCTACCGCAAGCACACAGCGAGACGCAAACACAACATTAGTAATGGTAAGCATCCAACCTTCTGCTGACTTCGTGGAGCGGGGCTAACCTGCTTCCCCTGTTCGTACAGCCACTGACCCCCCCCACCCAAATTTTGTTCCGGGGGGGGTGTCAGTGGACATTGAGGAACTCCGTAAGTGGGGTCTGAAGCAGGACGAGGAATCTATAGAAACTTCCGCCAGTTGTTCCATAAGCAGGAATGAAATTCTGTTGGAGGAGCCAGGTCGTTGGATATCACCATTTTCACTGTCTTGTTTCAGGCACCCTCAAAGCAAGCTAACACAGATGGCAATGTGGCCACATGACAAGGACGTGTCAAACAGAAGTGCATGCCTATTCTTTAAAATGCACAAGCTCGAATTAGATGTTATACTAAAGTCACAGAGCCATTGGAAAGGAACCCACAATGGCCCTGCATGGAGCTTGGGCAGGGACTACCAACTTGTGAGCTAGTGCCAGCAGACCACAACAGAAAGGATAATAAAGCCACAACTCAGGCACGATAGCCCGTCCATGGCCCAAGGACTGTGGCCATCTGGAGAACTAATGGAGAAAACTTCCCATTTTTGCTGACTACTACCTTGTAGGGGTCAACAGCATTACTGGCCAATCCCGATCCCTCAGGGGCTTTCCTTGAAATCCCTTATGCTGGTCCACAGTCAAGAGGACAAGGCCTTGAGTGGGAGGAGGAGATTTAAAAAAAGAGAAGGAAAATGGCCAGGCATCCAACAACCGGGAATGACCATTTCTTTCCCCACTTGGGATATCAGAACTGTGACGCAAGACCCACCCAACACAGGTTTCATTTTTGAACAATTCCTTCTGTCAACAGGCTTATACCTTTTCAGACTTGTTGTCAACCCAGTCGTGCCAATAAACTGCTCACAGAGACCAAGGGATCATATGCTTTCCTACCTCCCCCCCCCCAATACCCAAGTTTCACTTAACGCCATTTTCTCCAGGACTGAGAGTGTAGGAGACGTACTCCGATCCACAGGGGTCTTTCCATATACCCACAAACACCATTCACATTTGAAAGTACGTCTTGAGGAATCCAGTTTCTCCCCATTGGGGGAAAAGGTGGTGTAGAAATGAATTAAATCAATAATCGTCCAGATATTAAAGCCTAAATCCTTGGTTGCCCCCATCTGCTTCTCCCTGCAGTCTGCAAGTTCCACATTTTACAAGTATATTGTTACCGTATCGTAGCCTCCACGGTTGGTTAGAAGGCGAAACCTCTCAGGAATCCTGTGAATGCTAAGCAAATATTTTCGAAGCAGACACTGCACACCCTTTTTTATTTATCTTTTCACCGGAGAGCTCCCCAAAGTTAACAAGCTCGCATTCTGCCCCTGATAGCTTCTTGACGTGACTACCAATTATTCTAATGAACTTCGTATGTAATTTTGTCAGCTTGTGTCTGATGGCACAACCGCTTGTGTACTCTGTGTTCTCACAGTTTACCCTCTCTGCTCTGTAACTACTGGAAAATGTACTTGTACCGGCTTGTCTGATGGAAAGTCAATCGTGCTAATAATGGAATTACAATTTTTCGCATATTGAGAGTCACCCGAGCTTGCAAACTAAACATACCCAATGACTGATATTCTTTACAATGGCCCATGAAATTCATCCTGGCTGCTAACTTGTTTTTAGGTGTGACTGCTTAAACAAAGCAATACGTATTTCTTCCAGTCTTGTGTCTGACCCGTTCTGATATTCTCTCTGTCTCTCGCGCGCACAGGCCCGTGGATCAAGTATGGGTATCTAGAGCAGTAAGTGTATCAAGACCTGACAAATGGAATTTCGACTCTTGAAAGGTTATATTCCCAAAATCTTCTTGGTCTCTAAGGTGCTACTGGACTCCAATTTAACTGAAACTATCTAGAGCAGGGCTGTCAAACATGCGACCCAGGGGCCAGATCAGGCCCCCGGAGGGCTTCTATCAGGCCCACGGTGGAACTGGCTGTCTTTTGCTTCTTCTTCCAGTTCTGCTGCTGCTACGTCAGCGTAGGTTTGCAGCTTACAGATACACACCTGAACAGCATACTCAAAGATTGCAACAGCACAGATATTTTGATGCAATAATTCATAGCAAGGGGTCTCAGTTATCAGACAGGGTTAAATGAACAAAATATTGCAAGCGTGCTGATGTTTTAAGCATGTTATTATTTTAAGTTTAAAAAACCCCTTTGTGTTTGTGTCCTTTACAAAGTTTACATCTCCGCTACCTGGCATTACAATTTATGAAACACATGGCCCAGCCCGACAAGGTCTCATTTATGTCCGATCCAGCCCTCATAACAAATGAGTTCAAGTTATTTACATGATCCTCTTGAAAAATGGTATCCAATTTTGGAAAAAAATGAATATTGATAAGTTTACATGGGAAAACATATCTGTTCCTAAGTTTAACTTGTTATTATGCAGATAAACACTTCTTTTAGGTTCAAGTTTAGTTATAATAGGCCTTAAACCATACCAATGCTTGTTTAGTTACGATAAGAAATTTCTTTAAGATCAGTGTTTGTATATGTATTTGTAATGAGACATAACCAAACCTCTAATTGTCTATTCAATAATTTTTGATGACAGCGCCTTTATTTTATACTGTTGCTACCTGAACTGTAATGTAATTTGTTTGTATGTTTGTCTTTGTTTGGAATTTTCAATAAAAAGTTTCTAAAAAAAAATAACAAATGAATTTGACAACCCTGATCTAGAGCAGTTTCCCAAACTGTATGTTGGAAAGACTGTGAAGGTGGGTCTGAAGCTTTTGCTGCTTTCTCAATTTATGCATGCTCGGTTTTTGTTTGTTACCATACCAAGTACCTTTGGATTCGTGGGTCACCAGACCAAAAGGCTGGGCATGGCTGCTCTAGAGAAGGCATCCCAGAACCTGGGTGCCATCACAGAAGAGGCCCCCTGTCCACTAGCAACAGAACTAGTTTTGGAAAGCGCCATCCCCAGAAGACGGTCTCTGATGATCGCTGACCTCAACAAACAGGCAGGTTCATTTGGGAGAATGAAGCCTGATGCTCAGCAGCTTCAGAGTTTAGAAGTCAACATCAAGGCCAGTGCCCAAAAACAAAGCGGATGACAGCAGAGATGTTTAACCGTCGGAGTATCACATTCTACGTGGGCCAGTTCTAGCGAAGAACCAGTCCGCTGTACTCTGAACCAAGCTGAACTCAGCAGCCAAGGATTTTCCTGTATGATTTGCACATCCTCTGTCACAAATAATTATCTTACTGACAGAAATGAAGTACTTTGAGTCCATGGCATCTTTCTTCTATTGTCCCAGTCTTACACTCAATCCAAAGAAAAGAAGGGACTCAACAACTTCAGCCCATCGTCATAAATCAACAAGAGTCTGCAGATTCTAATACAAAAACTGGTATGTCTGGCACATGGAGGAAAATGTTCTTCCTTTGGGGAAAAAAAATATATATATATATCATCTCATTCTTGAGCAACACAGCTAAGGGAGAAAAATACTATGTGCTGATAGCGTTCCGTCAAGTGAAGGCTGACATATTGAAATTATTAAAGAGATCAAGCCAGGCTAAAAGATTAATGCTCAAAGAAAGTTGACTTTTTGGCAACAGAAACGTGTGATGATCCCTTACACTAATTTAAGACTATTCCAAACAGTGCCTCCACTCGTACTCGGAGTTCAGAGGTAGAGTGGATTAAAAACAGGAGCCTGCTTGAAGTCTGACCGATGTTATTCGAATGTGTCTTCCACTGAAACAAAAACAAGAACTATCCCCTCCCCATCAAGAGGAAAGGAGATCAAGAAACTAAGAAAAACCAAACCAAAACAACTGAAAGATGGAGTCATTCATGTAAGCCATTGAGATTTTGAGCCAATGATCATTCACAGGTATGGGGCCCAAAGTATATATGGGGAATTTCAGACAGGCAATATATTCCGGTTCAGGAACGGTTCCCAAACGGTTTCTGGTCTAACATTTCAGAGAGAACCTTTTTAGAACCGGTTCCCTACCAGAATATATTTGTACTTTCACACACAAATGCTTCTGTCCCATTCAGGAAACAGGCTGAATTGTTTTACCTGTAAACCACTTCCAAATAGTCTTCAGTTTCTTCTCCAGGATCCAAAATGCTTTTTCCCGCCATTTTTCACCCGCGTGGGTGATCTCAGGCTTTTTTTTTTAAACGTTCACTTTAGAGTGCTATAGCACTATAGCGCTATAACACAACATCAAAACAGTGCCATAGCGATCCCATCGGAATCCCATCACTGTTTTGAGGTTGTGTTATAGTGCTATAGCACTCTAAAGTGAACATTCAAAAAAAAAAAAGACGATGCAGGCGGGAAATGGGAAAACAAAGCGGTGCAGTCTGAATTGCCAAACCGCTTCTGATCCGGCTCTTTTCCGGTAGGGGAAAGCCATGTGTGAAATCGCAGCCCTGTACCGGTTTACTTCAAGACGGATCAAAAACGGTCAGGATGAATTTTATGGGCCATTGTAAAGATTGGATTTATACCCCGCCCTTCACTACCCAAGGGAGTCTCAGAGCGGCTTACAATCTTTTTTCCCTTCCCCTCCCCACAACAGACACCCTGTGAGGTAGGTGGGGCTGAGAGAACAGAAAGTGCTTTTTCAAGAACAGCTCCAACAGAACTATGGCTTGCCCAAGGTCATCCAGCAGGTGCAAGTGGAGGAGTGGGGAATCAAACTTGGTTCCCCCAGATTAGAGTCCGCACACTCAACCACTACACCAAACTGGCACAAACAATCAAGCCTGATTTTTTTAGGGGTCTATAAGATGTCATATGCATCAGGCTCAGAGGTAGGAGAAGTGAGCCTTGCGAATAGCTCAGGCGGGCCTAGCCACACTTCCCAGTTGACAGCAGCCTCGGTTCTAGACAGAAGATGGTGTCAATCAACCTGCTGTATGAAACATTGCAATCTGGCTTCCCTTTTCTAAGGTGTCCAGTAAACATTTGCTTTGGGTTCATGCTAAAGGTCCGTTTCATCAACCAAGTGTCTCCTAATGGTGGCGTTGGAAAGCACAGCCAATCAGATTTCAAACAGCTAATCAGAAGTAGGAACCCCAACTTGACCACACCCACTTTCTATATATACTTGGCAGGCATCAGCAAAGGCGTCTGCAGACACGATGGAGCTAACAGGCCCCCGAATTGGAAAAATCACAGAATATCTTTGCATCCCAATGACAGTTTGGTGTAGTGGTTAAGTTTGTGGATTCTAATCTGGGAGAACCAGGTTTGGTTCCCCACTCCTCAACTTGTACCTTCTGGATGACCTTGGGCAAGCCATAGTTCTGGCAGAGCTGTTCTGGAAAGAGCAGTTTCTCTCAGAACTCTCTCAGTCAGCCCAACCGACCTTACAAGGGGTACGTTCAGACAGCATGCTGGGAGCGGTGTAAATTGCTCCAGTCAGATGTGGGGGTTTTTAACCCGGAGAATCGCGATCACATTGACCTCCTTGTTCCGGATCCCTGCGCAGCCACATCGCTCCCCGTTGGGAGCGTGCATCAGTGGGGTTTTTTCCCTCTCAGCTTGAGCATGCACACAGGCAGCCATCTTTAGAACTAAAATTTTCGCGCGTGCGCAGAACAGCGATCTCCACACTTCCCTTTAAACTTTAAATGGACACTTTAAATGAAACTTTTACCCCCAAAACTGGCCTCCGTGAGATCCCGAACTTGTCTAAATGCTTAAACTAGGCACCATTTGCTTTTACTAACCTAGGAGTGGAGCTCCGCCCAAGCGCACACCACCGAGGCGGACAAAAAGCAGAAGCCTGAGGCTTCCACGGCAGCTTTCCAGAGGGGAGGGGGTTGAAGCACCCGGAAATGGCTCAACACTGGAGCGATCAGACACAGAACAGTGTAGCTCGAAACGGAGAATCAGGAAAAAACCACTTGGGTAAGTGGTATCAAAATACTCCATTTTAAAGGGGGTTTGATCCGGAAAGCGACGGCTGGGGACGGTGCATAGATGTTGGGTGTGTGAACGCGCACATAAAATCCATTCCTGAAGTGCGCTGAAAGTGGACTAAATGGCCCGTCTGAATGCACCCAGGATGTCTGTTGTGGGGAAGGGAAGGGAAGGGAAAGGAGTTTGTAAGCCGCTTTGAGACCCTGAGTGAAGAGCGGGGTATAAATCCAATCTCCTCCTCCTCCTCCCCCTCCTCCTCCTCCTTTTCTTCTTCTTCATTCTGTACCATCCCCATTCCATTCTGCTAGCTGCACTAAATGCCAACTGTTTTTGTGTTGTGGTTTTTTAAAAACAAAAACAAAGGCAAAACTGAAATTCCCTTTCAAAAGGGGAGGGGAATCGGACTCGAAACATTCCCGCAGACTGCACTGACAACCGAGGAGACGACCTTCCGCGAGATACAAATATATATTTCTGCATTTTAAAAGCTTCCTAATCGCCGCAGAGCGCAGCCTTTGCAAAAGTCCTCCTCGATAGAGCTGCTCTAAAGATGGTGCTAATGTACAAAGACCAGGTGCTAAGTGCAGGCCCGGGCGCTCATGCATTCGGCTAAAGAGAAGATCAATAAGCAGGCAGAGCATTAAATTTCACAGGCTGTAGCTGTCATGCCCATTACATAGCATTTGAACATCTTCACAGGCAGGCTACAAAATGGCTGCCTCCTGACATTTTCCACCGCGGAAGCCGGCGCGGGATCTTCCCGTGCGCTCCTGGCTCCCACCTTCCTCCGTGGACTGAGATTGGGAGGTGCCACCGGCCTGGCTCTCAATACGGACAGCTTCGCAGCTCTACAAAATGAGGTAAGGGTCACATTTATTATTTATCCCTGTCAAGGAGGCTCTAGCATCTCTTTGCTTTTAGTGACGGCGGGACGCACACAGTGTATAGATGAACTCTGTGCATTCCAAGGACTGTACAGGGTGGGGCGCCCAAATCATGGCTGGCCACCTCAGATCGCTGTTCCATAGTGGCTGAGGAGGCCCATGGTTAGGGTGAGCTCAATATGCAGCTTCACGCTTAAGGTGGAACAAGAGGGAGGAGGAGGAGGAGAGAAGAGATTGGGTTTATATCCCCGCCCTTCACTACTCGAAGGAGTCTCAAAGCAGCTTACAATCCCTTCCCTTTCCCCTCCCCACAACAGAGGTGGGTGGGGCTGAGAGAGCTCTCTCGAGAACTGCTCTCTCAAGAACAGCTCTGAAAGAACGTATGACTGACCCCAGGTCACACCAACAGCTGTCTGTGTAGGAGTGGTGAATCAAACCTTCTTCACCCAAAGAGTGATTAACATATGGAATTCACTGCCACAGGAGGTGGTGGCAGCTGCAAGCATGGACAGTTTCAAGAGGGAATTAGATAAACATATGGAGCAGAAGTCCATCAGTGGCTATTAGCCACAGGGTATAGATGGGAACTCTCAGTCTGGGGCAGGTGATGCACTCTATTCTTGGTGCGGGGGGGAGCAGTGGGAGGGCTTCTAGTGTCCTGGCCCCACTGCTGGACTTCCTGATAGCACCTGGTATATTTTGGCCGCTGTGTGACAGAGTGTTGGACTAGATGGGCCATTGGCCTGATTCAACATTGGCTTATCTTATGTTCTTAAACCTGGTTCTCCCAGTTCAGAGTCTGCGGTCTTAACCACTACACCAAACTGGTTCTCAAGAAGAAGAGATTGGATTTATACACCACCCTTCACTACCTGAAGGAGTCTCAGAGTGGCTTTACAGTCCCCTTCCCTTCCCCTCCACACAACAGACACCCTCTGACGTAGGTGGGGCTGAGAGAGCTCTTTCGAGAACTGCCCTTGAGAGAACAGCTCTGAAAGAACTTATGACTGACCCAAGGTCACACCAGCAGACATATGTGGAGGAGCGGGGAATCAAATCGTGTTCTCTCAGATCAGAGCCTGCGCTCTTAACCACCACACCAAACAAGCCCTTCCCTTTCTCTGTCATTCCAGTCATGAGGGCCTCCTGTGCCGCTTCCCAGCCTGTTCCCACAGCTTCCACTCCCTCCATCACTCCTGTGGGGGGGCGGTCCACCGGGAGGGGGGTCAGAGCTAGTGGTGTCCTTGCCGCCACCCCCTCACCAGAGGAAACACCACCTGCCTGAGGTAAATTGCCCTCCCTGGATAGTATACCTGTAAATGAATCCGCTTGAACCTGTCTCTGAAGACCAAAAACAATTCAGGCCATGGCTCAATGGCGGAGCACAACCTCTACATGCAGACCACCCCAGGATTGTATCACCCCAGCACTGAAAGATCTGCACCGGCAGCCCTTTTGTTTCCGGGTACAATTCAAAGTACCGGTTCTTACCTTGAAGTCCTAAAAGGATTGGGACTGAGGCACTCGAAGGACCACCTCATCCCGTATTGTCCAGCCCACCAGCTAAGAACTGCCTCTCAAGCCCTGCTCTCTGTATCCCCACATTTAGAGGTGAGGGGGGTGGCAACCACAGGGCTTTTTCAGGAGTGGCCCCTTGCTTCTCAAAAGCCCTTCCCCTTGAGGCTTGCCAGGCACCTGGACAGCTTTCTTCTGAGCGCCAGACCAAAACATTCCTGCTCACCAAAGCTTTTAAATAAGGGATTGATTTTAAACACTGATGTTTTAGCTGTCAGTGGTGTGTTTTTGTGGTCTGTTTCTTTTTTATGCAAGGCTGGGGTTTTAATGCTGGATTTTAATTAGCATCTTTTAACGTTTTGTTTTTTAGTTGTTTTGTCAGCCACCTGGGGCCACCGACATCAAATGTTCTAAATCGTAAATAAATGTACTAACAAATGTGTGTTTTCACAACTCAATGGCAACATGATGACTATAATATTCATCTGACGCATGGTAGTCAGGTATTAGGCTTTGACCTTATGATTGAGATTCCAGCGGTCATTTACCTCAGGTTGGCAGACTGAAATTTCAGGCCGATCAGCACGCCCATATACCAGTTGGCTTCTTCAAAGATTTCTTCTCTGGAGCAACTACTACACATGCAAATTTGAACTGGTGGGCTGACAAACTGGCACGAACCCCCTCAACTAATTTAGCACCTGGAGAATCTGATTTGTATGTGAGGTGAACAGCCCGTCAATTCAAAGCCACAGGACTGTGATAGCACACCCTTCCAGATACCATATCGTACAATCCCTGGCAGCGTCAGCAATACTTTCCTTAGAACTGTGATTCAATACGACATCCATACAACGTTCCAGGAGGATATAGACAAGCTGGAACGTTTCCAGAGGAGGGCAACGAAGATGGTGAGGGGTCTGGAGACCAAGTCCTATGAGGAAAGGTTGAAGGAGCTGGATATGTTTAGCCTGGAGAGGAGACGACTGAGAGGTGATATGATAACCATCTCCAAGAACTTGAAGGGCTGTCATAGAGAGGATGGTGTGGAGTTGTTTTCTTTTGTCCCAGAAGGTTGGACCAGAACCAACGGGTTGAAATTAAATCAGAACAGTTTTCGGCTAAACATTAGTTAGAACTTCCTGACAGTCAGAGCGGTTCCTCAGTGGAACGGGCTTCTTTGGGAGGTGGTGGGCTCTCCTTCTTTGGAGGTTTTCAAACAGCGGCTAGATGGCCATCTGACAGCAATGCTGATTCTGTGAAATTAGGCAGACCATAAGAGGGAGGGCAGGAAGGGTTGCCTCAGTGCTTAGTTCTTGTGGCCCATTCTTACACACCCAGGGAAATGCTGACTGCCACTTTGGGGTCAGGAAGCAATTGTTTTCCAAGCCAGTTTGGCCGGGGATCCTGGAGGTTTTTTGTCCTCTTCTGGGCATGAAACATCGGTCACTGTGGGTGTGGAGAAGGAGGCAGTTGTGAATTTCCTGCATTTTGCAGGGGGTTGGACTAGATGACCATGGAGATCCCTTCCAACTCTTTGATTCTATGATCACATAAGAACATAAGAGAAGCCCATGTTGGATCAGGCCAATGGCTCATCCAGTCCAACACTCCGTGTCACACAGTGACCAAAAATACCAGGTGCCATCAGGAGGTCCAGCACTGGGTCCACCTGACACACACCCCACACGAGAATGAGAACTGAAGACGCAAGGAACCAAATCTGATCAATATGCACTGATTTGTTCCAGTTCATTATTCATTTACTTACCTTATTTATATCCTGCCTTTCCCTCCAGTGGAGACCCAAAGCGGCTTACATCCTTCCTCCTCTCCTCCATTTCATCCTCACAACAACCCTGTGAGGTGAGTTAGGCTGAGAGCGTGTGACTGGCCCAAGGTCACCCAGCAATTTTCCGTGGAAGAGTGGGAATTCAATCCTGGGTTCCCTCAGATCCCCATCCAACACTCTACACCATACCAGGGGGTGCTTTCACACACATTAGATAGCACCCTTTCAATCCACTTTCAGTGGTGTAGTGGTTACGTGCATGGGCTCTGATCTGGGAGAATCAGGTTTGATTCCCCACTCCTCCACTCGCAGCTGCTGGATGACCTTGGGCAAGCCATAGTTCTGTCAGAGCTGTTCTCTCAAGCCCCACCGACCTCACAGGGTGTCTGTTGTGGGGAGGGGAAGGGGGAGGGGGAGGGAAAGGAGTTTGTAAGCTGCTCTGAGACTCCGAGTGAAGGGCGAGGTATAAATCCAATCTCCTCTCCTCCTCTACTGGATTTTGCTGTGTGAAATGGCAAAACCCACTTGTAAGTGGTTGCTGAAGTGGACTGAAACTGCATTATTTAGCATATGTGAAAGTAGCTCTTATTTCAGACTCGTCCATCCCTTTTCCCTGTCTGTACTCCCCGAATCCATTTCATTGAACATATACAACCTCTGTGGAACGATACAGAGGAAAATAGTCTATATGTTTTGTACAATTTTGTATAATCCCTTATCTTTTTTTAAAAAAAAAAATCAGGATTTGTACAGACTTTTCACAAACTCCGTGCAAGCTTAGAAAGAATGCTTATTTCAATGTCTAACGTCCGCTTATTCTTTCTTACTTAAGGGGGGGGAGAGGAATTGCTGTTTTCCTCCCCAGTTCTTGCCGTCTGTTCCCTCGGTCAAAAAAGTGAGAAGAAATTAAAATGCTCCAGGAGGTGGGAAAACACAATAAGGCATTGATTGGTTATGCAACAGGCAGCTCGGCGAAGGCATGCGCTTCACAGGCCAGACAGAGAGACACATTCCATTTTTCAAAACAAGACAAAGAGAGCAGTCTTCTCCATTAACTGTAACTTGCTTTAAGATAGCTCAATGAAAGTGTCAACCCAGTGGTGCTGAAGCGGTGGAAAAAGGCAAACTCTGTGTTAGGGATTATTAGGAAACCGAGTGAGGATAAAACGGCCAGCACTGTAACGCCCCTGTACAGATCTACGGTGCGGCCTCATTTGGAATACTGCGTACAGTTCTGGTCACCATCTCTCAAAAAGGACATTGAGGCACTGGAAAAAAGTACAGAGGTGGGCAATCAAGATGATGAGGGGATTGGAGCATCTTCCCTAGGAGAAAAGGTTGAAGAGCCTGGGACTTTTCAGTTTAGAAAAGAGACAACTGGGGTGGGCGGGTGATAGAGGCTTCTAAAATGATGCATGGGATTGAGAGAGTTGACCAAGAAATTTTTTTCCCCTCCTTCTCCCAAAAGACTAGAATTCAAGGGCATCAGAGGAAGCTGATGGGCAGTAGGGTCAGGATGGACAAAAGGAAACACTACTTTACACAGAGAGCAGTGTTCCCTCTAAGCTGAGTGAGTGTGAGCCGGCTCACAGTTTTTTTAGCCTCCGGCTCACACGTTTTCGTCTCAGCTCAGGAAGGGATGGCTCCATAGCAAACTAATTTATGCAGAAGCCAAATTGCTCGCCCACAGCTTTCATGCCAGTAGCTCACAAAGTAGAATTTTTGCTCACAAGACTCCACAGCTTAGAGGAAGCATTGACAGAGAGTGATTAAAACGTGGAATTTCCTTCCAGAGGATGTGGTGAATGGCTATGGGAATAAGCAGCTTTAAAATGGGATTAGATAGATTCATGGAGGATAGGTCTATCATTGACTACTAGCCATGGTGACTGAGAGGACCTCCACATGCACAGGCATTAATCTTCTGAATCCCAGAGCCAGGAGAATCCCAGAATTAGATAAACATATGGAGCAGAAGTCCATCAGTGGCTATTAGCCACAGGGTATAGATGGGAACTCTCAGTCTGGGGCAGGTGATGCACTCTATTCTTGGTGCTGGAGGCGGCAGCAGTGGGAAGGCTTCTAGTGTCCTGGCCCCACTGCTGGACCTCCTGATGGCACCTGGTATATTTTGGCCGCTGTGTGACAGAGTGTTTGACTAGATGGGCCATTGGCCTGATTCAACATTGGCTTCTCTTATGTTCTTATGGAGGTAACATCAGGGAAAGGCCTCAGGCTCTATGCCCTGTTGTTGGCCATCCAGATGAACTGGTTGGCCACTGTGTGAAACAAGATGCTGGACTAGTTGGGCCATAGGTCTGATCCAGCAGGGCTCTTATGTTCTTAGTATCTTTGTTGTGACAGAATAGCTTAAGACAAAACTACTGGGGCTTTTCATTATGTTTTGAACCTGTTGTCCACGGTAAAATATGAAGCAAAAAGCCGTGTTCTCTAGTTATGGTGACTGCACGTGCAATCCGTGTACAATATACACTTGATTTCTCTGCATTATGTGTGTTGAGTAATTCTCAAATTACATTCAACACGTGCATAGCTGAATATAAAACCCCACATTTATCCACTGACTGCCCCACTTTCATTTGCAAAGTGAATACAGGTTGGGTCTGTCTTACCAACAGATGCATACACATGCATGAAGGATGTATGTGTGTTCATTAAGAACGTCAGCGAAGTCATGTTGGATCAGGCCAATGGCCCATCCAGTCCAACACTCTGTGTCATACAGTGTCCAAAAGCCAGGTGTCATCAGGAGGTCCCTCAGTAGACGTCCTGACATATGAACAGGGAAAAAAGGCACCTTGATAGTTCATCTGCATTTGAGAGTAGATTTCAGGTATGGTTGAAAGCATATAATGCAGTAACTTTGCTGAAAATAATTCGGTGTGGATGTCAAGAGTGCCTAAGATGGAAGAATTTCTAGGAACCCTTGGATACACCACCATGGATTCTATGGAAGGCTGGTGGGAAATGCGAAAGAAGTAAATCCACACAAACACATAAAGCTGCCTTCTACTGAATCCGATCAAGGTCAGCATTGTCTACTCAGAATGGCAGCGGCTCTCCAGGGTCTCAGGCAGAAATCTTCCACATCACCTGCTGCCGGGTCATTTTAACTGGAGATGCCGGGGATTGAACCCGGGACCTTTTGCATGCCAGGCAGGTGCTCTACCACTGAGCCATGGCCCCTCCCAAGTGGCATTTTCTTGTTTCTTTGACTAGGACTTACAGCTGGTTCCACCCTAACGGCTCAAAAACACTAACATATTCATCGCAGAGTCCCCAATTACCTTGACTGAACCAAAATCACATGCTGAGATTAGACACGGGTCAGAAACCACCCGCAGAATGGAGAACAAAGATCACCTTCTTGAAAACATCCACTTTAACGTTTACTTTGTACAGTTTATATTCTTGAGGGATTGAAAGTAGGTGAGCAGTGCTTGAGGAAACCTCAGAAGCTTGGGAGACGAGTCCAATAAAGTTTCCAGTGGTCAGAAGCGGTGGCTTCCAGTGCATCGTTCTCACCTTCATGAGGAAGCAAATATGTTTGTCAGGAAGCAGCCTCCAAACAGCCAGGTGGCAGCATTCAGCTGCAACTGGACAAGCAGGAAGGGGCCGAAGCCAAACCGGAAGCTACACACTCTCATCGGGAACAATGAAGATGAGGCCTCCTTTAAGTCTGTTGTTGTTCAGTTGCACAGTCGAGTCCGACTCTTCGTGACCCCATGGACCAGATCACGCCAGGCCCTCCTGTCTTCCGCTGTCCTCTGAAGTTTGCTCAATTTCATGTTCGTTGCATCAATAACACTGTCTGACCATCTCATCCTTTGCGTCCCTTCTTCTTTGACCTTCAAGTCTAAGAGGGTATAAATGCTAACTGGAACCCTGGGAAGGAGGGCAAGGAAGGAGGCTCTTAACTAGAGAGGGGCCAGTTCCCAAGTGAATTGCTCTTACTATGGCCAGGGCAAAAGAGGTCTGGGAAGGGGAACTGGAAAGCATCCATGGCCAAGGGCCCAGCCAGCTGACCAGAGTTGGCATTCCAACCTGAAATAAGTACCACAGGGAAACTGAGGAGCCTTTAAGACACAAGATACAGCACTGTACGATGAGGCAAGCAAAGCAAGTTAGAGAGCCAGCTTGGCGTAGTGGTTGACAGCGACGGACTCTAATCTGGAAAACTAGGTTTTGGTTTCCCACTCCTCTTCCACATGAAGCCTGCTAGGTGATCTTGGGCCAGCCACAGTTCTCTCAGGACTCTCCCAGCCTTCCTACCTCACAAGGTGCCTGTTATGGGGAGAGGAAGGGAAGGCGATTGTGAGCCACTTTAAGACGCCTTCAGGGAGAGAAAGGCGGGGCATAAAAACCATTACCGACAACAACAACGACTCTCCTCCTCATCCTCACTTGTCGCAAGGGCTGGGCCTGTACTTTCTGAGGCAATTGTATTCGGTTTTTGTGTCTTCCACCCTCCTCCCAAAAATCCCATTCACAAGGGGGAAAGTCTGTATGTGTACATGTTGTTCACACATAGATTGTCCATGCTCACGAGCCGGGCAGTCATATATTTGGATTACAGCAGGGTAAAATCTACATCTGCTCACAGCTGTGCAGAACCATGACACAGCAAAATGAATATTTCATATATCTTCATGGCTTCTCCCACCCTGGCTCATCCCAAAGCACTTTCCATACCTGGTGTGCTTCCCGTCCACGTCACGGAGACGCAAATACCTCCTGAGTAAAGGGTAATAGACTGTCAACCAGAATTATCCCCAGTTGTGTGCCAAGAAACAATTACCGTCAGCATGAGCGCAAGAACAGTGACCTCCATGCCATTATGGAAAATCTCTCTGGACCTCTGCCGATCAAGAACTCTCCCCTCCCTATCTTTACAGATTTTATGGCAGGCGCCGAGCATCGCAAGCGAGTTCATGTAACTGATGGAAGCTCGTGTAAGTCAACGGGACATTTCCATGTTCTGCAGAGTACAGTGGTGCTCAGACTGTACCTGTGAACTCAACGGAAAGTGACAAGGGACAAACCGTGCGCTGCCTTTGTTCTCGCTTCACGGAACTCAAACGAGAGAAGCAAAAAGAGCATAAATGTGGAGAATGACAGAACAAATAGGGGAGGGCACCTGCTTTGGGTGCAGAAGGCCCCAGGTTCAATTCCCAGCATTTGAAGTTGAAAGGACCCACCAATAGGTGATGCAAAACACCTCAATATAAGACCCTAGAGAGCTGCTGCCAGTCAGAGTAGACCTCGGTAGACCAAGGGTCTGACTCAACATAAGGCCGCTTCATGGAAGGAAGTTAGGCTGAGGGAGACTAACAGCCCCGAGATCTCTCAATGAGTCTGGCAACTGTGTGGGGATCTGAACCCAAGTCTCTTCCCTTCTAAAGCCCACACTCTAACCACTACACCATCGGGCCCAGTGCTTCAGAGGGCAGTCATGTTGGTCTGCAGTGGAAGGAGGAGGAAGAGGAGGATTGGATTTATACCCCAACCTTCACTACCCGAGGGAGTCTCAAAGTGGCTTACAATCTCCTTTCCCTTCCCCTCCGCACAACAGACACCCTGTGAGGTAGGTGAGGCTGAGAGAGCTCTTTCGAGGACTGCTCCTGAGAGAACAGCTCTGAAAGAACTTGTAACTGACCCAAGGTTAGATCCAAGACCCGTAGCACCTTAGAGACCAATGGATTTTCAAAGCATGAGCTTCTGAAAGTCCAAATTCCCTCTGTCGCGTACGTTGCTCACAATATATGATACAAACCAACATTGGCTTTTTCCCCAAAAAAGTGATGCAGATTATTTTGAGGGAAGGGGGATCTGGCAAAGTATTGTTTTGTGGCTGGCTTCAAATCAAGTGTTGTCTTCTTTCTGCCCTTGGTTCATTGACAAAACAGTGTAGGTACAGACTGGAGAAAGTGGGGGAGACCTATGCTGGTCTAGATCCTGTTCAAGGGTACGCAAACTAGCCCAGAGTTTGACAAAATGAACAGATCGGTTTCTCGCCAACAGCTGCAACGTACAGACATTTATTTATTTTTCTGCCGTGATTGCAATTATTTGCAGCGCGTTAGGGTGAGATTAGTCTTCACGTAAAGACCGTTGAACTCGGACAACGGGGTCACGGCGACACGGCAACAGGAACTCAACAGCTACTGTTCTTTCTTGATCTGGTAAATATTATTTCAGAGGGCAACCTTAAGAAGCCGAAAGCATCCAACATCAGCTAGAGGAAGACAATGTTTAACTGATCAGGATGGCAAAGGTGAATCGGAGCTGGAGGTGGTTAACTCGGGAGTCTACTAGTTCTACTACCCGAAGCACCAAGGGGATTTCTTTTTTTCGGGGGGGGGGGGTGTCTGTCGCTAAAAGCAGAAATGCTACGAAGAAAGAACTTTCGTTTCTGAATAACCAAAAGGTCAGTTACGACAGGGGGGAAAAAATTCTGCAGTGAACTATGACCATCGTTTTCTGTGCTGAAGAGCCCGAGGAACACATTCATCCCTCTCCCCCCCCCCACCCCGGTAGCTATTCATTTCTTGTCTCTTCCCACAACGAAGTTGAAAAATTAACAGTTGTGTTTACAAACCCTCGCCAACCCCTATTATGCAAAAGCTCAAAGCTTGCTGGCATCGTGCATCGCCAGGACCCAGGAAGAGGTTAATGTACACCCTCTTGAAAACAATTGGGCGGAAAATAGCGGTGTCGTACAGGGCTGGGGTTTTGACCCGCTTAACTTTATTCACAGAATCCGCAATCCGTCACGTACAAAAACACCGAGGAAAAACGGGAGGCGTTGATAAGTGCCCCTGTTAGTCAGAATTTCTGCTAATTATTACACCCAATAAGCATAGTTAACAGGCCAGAGCTGTGAGAGGGGCATGTTTCAGGGCATTAAATGGCTGCCTTGGATGGAGATGAATATATTACACTATGCCCTTTAACAATAAAACAATTTCCCTGACACCTAGAAACCCAAGCGGCCGGAGCAGCCAAGAGGAAGATCACGAAGAGTCGCCCACCGTAGGGCGACGTACCAGTGCCACCTAGTGACAGACGCACAGATTTCATCCGCTCGGCCCACCAAAGTTGAACTGCTTTGACCGTAGTTAATTGTGAAGCGAGTAGCATCTCCGGCATTACAGAGGCAGATGCCCATGTGACTTGTGCACCCCCCCCCCACCATACAGGAACATGACCCAAGCATTCACTGGCATGAATTAACCTTGATTTCACCATTGTCATAATAAGAATGAGACGATCAAAGCCCAGAAGAAGGGCACAGATCTGTACAGAAATGCAGCTGTGGAGTTCACAAATCCCCTCTGATTTGGGGTCCTGCTCTCGACTGGCTCGAGCGATAGAAGTGGGGGAGGCCGCGGCTCGGTGGCAGTGCCTTTGCTTTGCATGCGCAAGGTTCCAGGTTCAATCCCCGGCATCCCCGGTTTTGTTTGCTGTCGTTTCTAAAAGATGATGTAAATCAGGGATGCGAGAGCCCAGAGACCCTTGACAGCTGCCCAGCCCTCCCCAGTCGGAGTAAGCAATATTGACCTTGACAGACCAATGGTCAGATTCCATGTGTTTAAGGAAACGTCATCAGCCTGAGGGTTTGCTCAAGCACAGAACAGGGGTTATACAGTTGAACCTCCTTCTGTGGGATCCCTTACATAACTAAGTAGAGCATGTTCCTGTGCACTTTTTTTGCTGGCAAGTTTGCATCCTGGTCCCTCCACCACCACCACCACCACCACCACCACCAACAGAAGAAGAAGAAGAAGAAGAAGAAGAAGAAGAAGAAGAAGAAGAAGGAGGAGGAGGAGGAGGAGGAGGAGGAGGAGGAGAAGAAGAAGAAGAAGAAGAAGAAGAAGGAGGAGGAGGAGGAGGAGGAGGAGGAGGAGGAGGAGGAGGAGGAGGAGGAGGAGGAGGAGGAGAAGGAGGGAAGGAGAAGGAGAAGGAGAAGGAGAAGGAGAAGGAGAAGGAGAAGGAGAAGGAGAAGGAGGAGGAGAAGAAGAAGAAGAAGAAGAAGAAGAAGAAGAAGAAGAAGAAGAAGAAGAAGAAGAAGAAGAAGAAGAAGAAGAAGAAGAAGAAGAAGAAGAAGAAGAAGAAGAGGAGGAGGAGGAGGAGGAGGAGGAGGAGGAGGAGGAGGAGGAGATTGGATTTATACCCTGCCCTTCACTGCCCAAAGGCGTCTCAGAGCAGCTTACAAACTCCTTTCCCTTCCCCTCCCCACAAGAGACACCCTGTGAGGTAGGTGAGGTAGGTGAGAGAACTTGACAGAAACTGTCCTTGAGATAAGAGTCCGCGCACTTAACCAATACACCACTACACCAAACTGGCTCTTAATGCTTTTAATGCTGTACAGAAGGAAGGCAAACTTGAACAGAAGACTGCCTATATAAGCTTGGAAGCCTATTTGGTACACAGATGTTATGAAGCTACGGACAACAGCGTCTGATTGGAGGCATGGCTGGTGGTCATGTCATGACTGTCCGGGCCTTTGCAATAACTTTGACTTGGTGAATGAGAGAAAAACACAACGGCCCCTCAAGGCAGCACGCTTGGAGGGTCACGTAAGGCCGAGCCCTGCCCACAGTCCGAGTCCCGGTGCCCCCCAAGGCCTTCTGATCACTTGTTCGTACCCGTCTGGATTTAGCCTCGGCTGGCTTAGCTGCCTCTTGGGAGGCCCAAAGATTGTAGAATACAGATCAGGTGGAAGGGAGAGAAGGGTACCTGGGGTTGGGGAGCCCCGTCCATCACGCAAAAGGAACGGGACTGGCAGTTAGATCAAGGGTCCCCAACAGTTTTTGAGACTGTGGGCACCTTTGAAACAGAGAGGTGGGTGGAATCACAAAATGGCCACTGCAGGAGGTGCGGCCAACTACAAAATGGCTACCATGGGAGGCAGGCAGGCAGACACACACACACACAGAGGAAGCTTGAATCCAGGGAACAAGATGAGTCATTGGGGAAAAAAACCATAAGAAAAAGGAGAGAATAAAACCATGGTGGTGGCTGCTTCCAAAATAATGTCATTTTAAACTGCACAGCCAATCAGATTTCGAAGAAGGAGGAGGAGGAGGAGGAGATTGGATTTATACCCCGCCCTTCACTCAGAGCGGCTTACAAACTCCTTTCCCTTCCCCTTCCCACAACAGACACCCTGTGAGGTAGGTGGGGCTGAGAGAGCTCTCTCGAGAACTGCCCTTGAGAGAACAGCTCTGACAGAACTATGGCTTTCCCAAGGTCATCCAGCAGCCGCGAGTGGAGAAGTGGGGGGATCAAACCCGGTTCTCCCAGATTAGCGTCCGCGCACTTAACCACTACACCAAACTGGCTCAGCAATAGCTAATCAGAAGTAGGAACCTCCACTTGACCACACCCACTTTTTATATATATACTTGGCAGGCATCAGCAAAGCTGTTGGCAGGCACTCTGGAGCTAAGGGACCCACGTTGGGTACCCCCAAAATGGATAAGGGCCCCACGTTGGGTACCCCCGAAATGACACTTCCAATATCTCTGCATCCCAATGACAGTTACCATTCTGTACCATCCGCGTTCCACATTGAGCTGTCAATTCTGCTCTAGAGCCGCCAGAACAAATTTTGGGCAAGCTAAATACTCATTAAAAACAAAGCAAAAAAACAAACAAACCAAGAAACAAACAAACAAACAAAAAAAGCCAGCAGGTTCCAAAACAGCACACCTTATAGTAAATAGCGACCATTTTTCTTTTCTGCTGTCAGCCGCAAAAATACATTTCAGAAAGAAAAGCCATTTCGGTATTAGTAACTCGCTTTTAATTACACAACATGACAGATCATTAAACCCAAACACAGTAAGACAAACTTTCGTGCTGCAGAAATAACAGCAGTTCTAAAGACCCATTTGCCTCTTCATTCTCTGGGATTCCTTTTCTGTAAATCATAACCCCTCGGTACGTTTATAGAACACCGCTGCCATAATTTATTTTTTTTCCCTTCGGATTTGCCATAAAAACAGGCTATTACGTGACACTTCCAATATGTTGATTTCCATATAAATAACTGGCCTGTATCAGAAAGAGCATTTTCAAGCAATACTGACCTGCGACTTGATTAGGTTTTGCAAATTTAAGGGAAGGAGTCGGAAGGTGGGGAAGTCGGACGGGCTGCAGTGTAAGACACAACGCAAAGTGGGTCTTGTTGCAAAGGCTCTTTTGCCAGCGTAGAAAAACAAAACAAAACAAAAATTCATGCTCTGGCACGGCAGTTTATGTTACAGAAGTGCACCCATGCAAAATCTCGCAGGAATCAGAGCTGATTTCAGAGCCTTGGGATCCCCCACGGTGACTCTCTTACTCTCTGGCCACTGTGTTGTGCCCCGAAGCCCTCGACAATTTGGGCTTTGTGATATCTCTCAGGGCGTGGGAAAGTCACCAGGAAGGTGAAAGTACCCTGCAGACCAGGTTAGATTTGAGAGCAGGATAACTCTCGGACCTTGAGAATGCAATTAAAGTGGGTTCCGAGATAATTTGAGAAATATTTTATTTATTGGTTACAACAAAACAGGGCTTTGTTAAAAGGTAAAGGTAAAGGTTCCCTTGCTCGAAAGCCAGTCAGATCCAACTCTAGGGTTGCGGTGCTCATCTTCATTTCAAAGCCGAAGAGCCAGTGCTGTCCGAAGACATTTCCATGGTCATGTGGCCGGCATGACTAAACACCAAGGTGCACAGAATGCTGTTACCTTCCCACCGAAGTGGTAGCTATTTATCTACTTGCAATTTCTTGCTTTCAAACTGCTAGGTTAGGATGGAACCAATTCAGAAAGAATGCTTTAATAAGGGGAAAGAGAGTGTGGACTACACTACTATGTATAGTACATAGTGTTGCTGTATGTATTATCCTATTTCTGCATCGTTTCAGATGCCATGCTGATAGTTATGCTTTGTTTCAACTTTGCTCCCAGCTGTTACTTTTTTAAAAAGCCTGGTTTTAATTCCTGCATCTTAATCCTATCAAATTACTTACTGGATGTCCCATCCTACTGGCTGCTCTGAATTACGCTGTGTAATCCACCTTGAGCCCCAGTGAGAAAAGTGAACTATAAATCACATAAATAAATGCGGGACGGGACTCAGTACAGGGAAATGGTGGGCATGCTGGACTAGCAGCGAGGAGACTTGAGTTCAAATCCTCACCTTGTCATATAGATTACTGAAGGACGCTGGCCCAGACACAGCCCAATCTATTCAATAAGACTGTTTTGAAGATAAATTGGGGAAGGGGCTCATCTGTTTCCCTGAGCTTCTCGGAGGAAGGATGGGATGCAAACCAAAAATCAATCAATGGGGCAGGTGGCCATGGCTCAGTGGTAGAGCATCTACTTGGTATGCAGAAAGTCACAGGTTCAATCCCCAGCATCCCCAGTTGAAAGGACCAGGCAGCAGGTGATGTGAAAGACCTCAGCCTGAGACCCCGGAGAGCCAACTGTCAGTCCGAATAGACAGTACTGATCGCCAGGGCTCTTTTTGTAGCAGGAACTCCTTTGCCTATTAGGCGACACTCCCTAAATCCTCCAAGAGCTTACAGTAGCCCCTGTAAGAAGAACTCTGTAAACTCATGGAGGACTGGCTACATTAGGGGTGTGTCGCCTAATAGGCAAAGGAGTTCCTGTTACAAAAAGAGCCCTGCTTGACCACCACGGACCAGGAGTCTGATTCAGTATAAGGCAGCTTTGTGTGTAATCTGATTCGCTTATAGGATTTCCATCTTATGGTTCACAGCCTTACAGAAACCCGCTAAAGGGCTTCCAAAGCCGTGCAACACAACAATCCTATAACGGCCACAAAATCATTGCTCGGCTGTGCTTCCGTTGGCCTACGGGGGGGGGGGTTCCTAATGTTAGTTCTTCATATTCTGTTGTCTTCCCAGTTTGAAGTCCCGTCCCGCAAACATTCCTATTTGCTTTCAGCGCGCTTGCTATTAATTTCCTCGCGGAGATCCCGGAGAATCTCGGGGTTCCTTCGGAATCTCAAGCTCAAGGTTTTGCATCGCCGATGAGTCCTCCTCCAGATTCTGCGGGGCTTTCCAGTGCGATTATTAACTCATCCTCGATCTTCAAAGGCCCCCGACGCCAAAGGCTCCTTTTAAGAGGCATTTCCTTATTCTAACAAAATAACGGTTCCCGGGTTAGTCAAGAAAGGAAACCTCACAGAGGCAGCCAACTGCGTTGCGTTTGGGTCTATTCAATCTGACAATAAGCACACTGTCTCTTGTCCTCCTGTCAGGACGCTCCCAGCTCATGTAAATATTTAATGCTAATACCGCCCTTCACTCGGGGCTCATATTGTCTGATCAAGCAGTAGCTATTTCTGTCTGTTAGATACCACTGGAGAATCGAGCGCTTTTTTCCCCCTTCCCTGTCTGCTGCTCAGTCACACAGAGCCTCGTCTCCGCGACGGTTCCTCGAAGTTCAATAATTTATTAAACGCCGTTCACGAGGGCCCGCCTCGCTGCCTGAAATGCGTAATGGCGGTCGAAGCAAAATTATTATTATTATTATTAAACTGTTTTCAAAAACGCTTTGCGGGTGGGGAGGGAAAGTCCCCGACCCTCTAAAGAGGGGTGCCACGACCTTGTATGAAATTGCCACTTGGACTATTGAGGCATACATTTTTAGTGAACCGGCAACTGAGTCGTTTCCATGCATGCTAAACAATGCCATTTCAACCCACCTCGGCGAATGTTTGCAAGTAGATTTTGAAGAAGAAGAAGAGATTGGATTGATACCCCGCCCTTCACTTGGAGTCTCAGAGCAGCTTACAAACTCCTTTCCCTTCCCCTCCCCACAACAGACACCCTGTGAGGTAGGGCTGAGAGAGCTCTAACACAAACTGCTCTTTCAGGAACAGCTGTGCCAGAGCTTGTGACTGACCCAGGGTCACATCAGCAGGTGCAAGTGGAGGAGTGGGGAATCAAACCCAGTTCTCCCAGATTAGAGCCCACACACTTAACCACTACACCAAACTGACTCTTTTTTTGCCATTTCACATAGTAAAATCCGGTTGCAGAGTGCATTGAAAGTGGGTTGAAAGTGTGTTATTTGGTGTGTGTGTGAAGACACCCGGACTCAACTGACCTGTACTCAACTGGTTGTGCTTCGTTGAGGGGGAGACTGAGATTTATAGAGGTCCCAAGACATCATGAGGATCCCATTTTTCCCCCTTTAAAAACAGTAACATTACATAATAAATGAGAGGGAGGGACTGTGGCTCAGTAGAAGAGCATCTGCTTGGCATGCAGAAGGTCCGAGGTTCACTCCCTGGCATCTGCAGTTAAGAGGATATTTGTATCTGTACACCACATGACACCACAGTTAAGACTAATTGTGGTTAATAAACCAACTTCAAACCATGGTTTTATATCCCCATTTGGTGGACCCTAACCAACCATTGCTCATGCCTCAATACAGGTGTTGGGCCTTTAAGCTGCCCACATTCAGAGGACTTTTCTAACCACCAATGGCTTACTCCAGTGATTCCTAACATGGTATCTGTGGATGCCATCATGCCACTGATGATCGAGGTTTATAAGGTTATGCATGGGATAGAGCAGGTAGAGAAAGTACTTTTCTCCCTTTCTCACAACACAAGAACTCGTGGGCACTCCATGAAATTGCGGAGCGGTCAAGTTAGAACGGATAAAAGGAAGTCCTTCTTCACCCAAAGAGTGATTAACACATGGAATTCACTGCCACAGGAGGTGGTGGTAGCTACATGCACAGACAAGTTCAAGAGGGAATTAGATAAACATATGGAGCAGAGGTCTATCAGTGGCTATTAGCCACAAGGTATAGATAGGAACTCTCAGGCTGGGGCAAGTGATGCACTCTATTCTTGGTGCTGGGGTGGGGCAACAGTGGGAGGGTTTCTAGTGTCCTTGCCCCACTGCAGGACCTGATGGCACCTGGTATATTTTGGCCGCTGTGTGACATAGTGTTGGACTGGATGGGCCATTGGCCTGATCCAACATTGGCTTCTCTTATGTTCTTATGATGCGGTATGATGTGGTTCTGTTGGGGAAGGACCATGCTCAGTGGTAGAGCCTCCATTTTGGCTTCACTACCTGGCATCTCCAAATAAAAGGATCAGGTAGTTGGCGATATGTGAAAGACCTCAACCTGGAGGGCTGCTGCCAGTCTGGGTAGACAATACTGACTTTGATGGACCAGCGTTCTGATTCGGCAGAAGGCAGCTTCACGTGTTCAAATGTCTGAATGGCGTCCCAGCATAACAGGAACCAGGACACCTGTCAAACCACATAGGTAGTTCCAAAATCGACAACAGTCCCATGGCATCGTCAATATCAAGGGTTAGCTCCAGACCATGGGGTTGGATCCAGAAAGATTCTTCTGCAAATGGGAGGGCTCCATACATGAGTGAGAGGGCACCTTGGGGTCCTGATCTCAAGAAATGTATTGTCGTGTGAAAGTTCACAAACAAGGACCAACTTCATCAGGTGTAACTCTCCTACAACAATTCAAGAGGGAATTAGATAAACATATGGAGCAGAGGTCCATCAATGGCTATTAGCCACAGGGTATAGATGGGAACTCTCAGTCTGGGGCAGGTGATGCACTCTATTCTTGGTGCTGGGGGGGGCAGCAGTGGGAGGGCTTCTGGTGTCCTGGCCCCACTGTTGGACCTCCTGATGGCACCTGGTATATTTTGGCCGCTGTGTGACAGAGTGTTGGACTGGATGGGCCATTGGCCTGATTCAACATTGGCTTCTCTTATGTTCTTATGTACAACAGTTCATGACCCAGTAAAGGTGTTAAGCCTTCAAGCCTGTGACTCCATTCGGACATTTATGTAAGCAGCGCTGAGCCAGCCTTGGCTGAGAGGGCGGGGTATAAATCCAATAAATAAATAAAACAAAGCTAAAATAGGACTTTGTGGGCAGCTACATGGGATTCATCAGAGCACCCTCGTGGGGCCGTTCCAGGGTATACTTTCCCTGCATACTTTGACACCTTTTAATTGTGGCGAAATGGTTTCCCAATTTTTTTAAAAACGGCTATTTAACAACACACATCCACAGAGTAAAGGTGGGGGAAGAAATACTTTAAAAGCTCTGGGATTGCCGTGGTGAGGGCAGCTCCCAATGCTATGTAAGCTAAATAATTACATTGAATAATACTTCATCTTAAATTATATCTACAGTGGTTGCCATTGATTGCACATTGATTTCCTATTCTAAGTAGAGAGAAACTCATCACATATTATGGCGGAGCAACGGCTGCAGAGCAGACTTTAATGGTAACCTTAATTCCATTAGTGCAAAACCCCTTTTATAGGACCCTTTGTCATGTGCAGACTCGACCAAACAACAGCCCAGGGTTGATTACAGACCTTATTGCTCACACAAGCTGGTGGTTAACTTTATTCCCTATCTTCCTGTGGCCACCAGAAGACACTATTCTACCTCTAGGGTATTGGGAACATCCAGATCTTCCCACTATATCAAGACTCAGCCTGTGATAAACAGGAGAGCCAACTCCTGAAGGAACCCATGAGAATCCATGGAGAAGACTATGAAGCACTGGAGAAGACATAGACAGACTATATACAGAGAAGACCCAACAAACAGCATGAGAAGTCTGGAAGAAGTACAAGCAAACGTCTCCAGAAACAGACAACAGACACCCTGTGAGGTAGGTGGGGCTGAGAGAGCTCTTTCAAGGACTGCTCTCGAGAGAACAGCTCCAAGAGAATTTATGACTGACCCAAGGTCATGCCAGCCGCTGCATGTGGCGGAGTGGGGAATCGAATCCGGTTCTCCCAGATTAGAGTCCGTGCTCTTAACCACTACGCCAGACGGGCTCTCGATATGGAACCCTTCAGTTAGATTATACATGTTGTCTTGCAATAAGACTATCTTAGTGTGAGGAGAAAATGATGCTGCGAATCAGCTCTGAATAACATCAGCACACCGTTATTTAAACTGAAGGCCGCCATAACAGCACGGGTAGGGAACCCACGGTCCTCGGGTAGGGAACCCACTGTCCTGGGCTGAATGTCCCAGGCTAGCCCGATCTCATCAGATCTCGGAAGCTAAGCAGGGTCCATCCTAGTTAGCACTTGGATGGGAGACCACCAAGCAAGTCCAGGGTTGCTACGCAGAGGCAGGCAACAGCAAACCACCTCTGAACGTCTCTTACCTTGAAAACCCTATGAAGTTGCCATAAGAGGGCTGCAACTTGATGGCACTTTCTATCACCAGGCAACCCCTGAGCCCATGTACCAAACAGCACCACACAGGACCATTTTGCTCAGTGCATCAGGCCGGTTCTCTGCCCATGCAACAGAGACAAGACTGGTGGGGCAGACTGGCCATTTAACTTACAGGCAACGCTCCAGGTGGGACACCACTCAGAACAGACACAGGAAGCTGCCTTATATCAAATCAGGCCATTGGCCCATCAACGTCTGTCTTGCCTATTCAGACTGGCAGGGGGTTTCCAGAGTCTCAAGCAGTGGTCTTTCACATCACCTTCTGCCTGGTCCTTTCTACCTGGAGACGCCGGGGATTGAACCGGGGACCTCCTGCACGCCAGGCAGAGGCTCTGCCACTGAGCCATGGCCCCCGTGGAGGACTACTGGTTGCCAGGAACAGAGAAGAACCTCTGGCCAGGTCTGAACTGAGTGACTCCTGTTGCAGTGGCTTGCAACATTGTGGGGGCCATTAAACTTGGCTCGTGCCTGGGCCCTTCCAACTCCCCAGCCCACCCTTGGATGCTGCAATGGTAATAGAGGGGAAGGAGCATCATCTCCCAGACCTGTGTAGCTGAGACCGCTGTGAAGCCCTGAGGCACTGGCACTGCATCTTGAGCTCGGCTCACTCCCAGCAAGTCTGGCCAAGTGCTATTCTCATCTTCTCCCCTTCGCACCCTGGTTTCTGAATGCTGGCACACCGACTTTTCCTCAGATAGTCCCTACGGGCTTGCGCCAAAAATGTTGCCTACCACCAGACGGCAGTTTTGTCAGGGAGGTTCAGAGCGTGCTCAGAGGTATTACCGTTTTGTTTGGGGGTTTTTGAGGAAGGTTCACCGTGTGCCTGGAACTTGGCGATGTCATGAGAAGGCTCTTCAGAGGCTTAGGCCCTGCGTTTCACTTACTCCCCAAGCTTATAGGCCGGAGAACTGTACATTTCCGACCCTGGCGATCCAGAAATGGGACTGACACACCTACAGATTTATGGAAGAGGGGAACTAAAACAAGCCCTGACCTGGGCGGTCCAGTCTAGCCTGATCTCAGAAGATAAGTAGGGGCAGCTGTGGATGTCCACCAAGGATGTCCACCAAGGCAGACAATGACAAGCCACCTCTGATTGTCTCTTTTCTTGAAACCCCTACAGGGTCGCCGTAAGCACTTTCCACCACCAACTAGAGTGCTAAAGAGTCATGTGACTGGACCGTTCAATCTGCCCTTGTTTCCATAAGCAAAAAGGTTTCCAGCTGATCTCGGCTTTCCTCCTCACACAAGTCACCGATGAAAGACACACCGAGGAACACCGTCGTCTGAGTTTTCCAGCCGATACATCTTCCGTGGTGGGTTTTTGTTTACCGCCATCAGCTGACATATATTTTTTTAACACCTCCACCACGGCCACGCTCACACCCTCTTTAAACACTGACCCCCCCCCTTCATCTCTTATGTACCAATCCGAAACATAAATTATGTTTTGTTGTTCGCCCAAAGGTGCTAGAGATGAGGGGAGGATAAACAAGGAATAATGCAGGAGCCGGTTGGGTCAACCCATCATTACCGTCTTCTGAGAAGCTATTAATCTTGCGGGTAGTCAGTGGGCTGAAAATAATTGCTTCTCCTAACCTGTGTTGTAACACAAGGCTGGCAATAAGGACGGGTCAGGGAAAGAAGGATGCTTATAACATTTGCTTCCCATTTAACTGCTCTAAATGATCTTCCCCGGATGTCTTTGGATGCGATACTTCATCTCCTCGCTAAGGGAAGCGAGCGATGTCAATGGAAATACAGGGCCATAATCTATCCTAAGTGTAAAACTTAATAGCATGGTTATTTCTCCGGGAGAGTGAATGCTTATATACAGGCCATTGACTGGATTCACATGTTGTTGGATATTGAGCTACTGTAATTATTCACCTCCCGGATTTTCTTGTCTGAACTGGGGAAGAAAAAAACAAACAAAAATGGAAGGTGAATTATTACAACACGCAAACAACAAAATCTGGGGTCAGTCCATAACCGCAACGTAGCTAAAGTTTAATGCATGCTCAATACAATTGTCTCTTTTTTCTTCTCTCTCTTTCTCTTTGGGGGAAGGGAGACAGAGGTTATGCTGGATTAAGAAAGGCAGGAAATAAATATGTAAATAAATAGAAGTAGAGCCCCTTCTCCTTCTCCCCAGCCTGCATCTGGCAACTACGACACAATTGCTGGGTCCAAAGTAGGCCTTGTGGAATTCAGTTCAGGATGTGATTGCAGGACACAGAGTTCAACCAAGCTAAGTAGATCTGGATCAACTTTCACTGGGTCCCTTCAAGCAGGATGTAGTTCCTCTGTTGTCCATCATCAGGAGGGCGCTGTGGTGCAGAAAGGAAGGCGCCAGAGGCTCTTCCCGGAAGGCAGTGACCTACAAAGCTCTAGACCGGCTGCCCCCAGGATCTGGGTCCATGTTTTCACATCGCCTGACACACAGAGCCTCCTGTATGTAAAACATACACCCTACCACTGAGCCACAGCCCATCAACACAACTTGACAGACTCAAACAGCAGATAACAACAGCGGAGGGAGGGAAATATCAATTGCCACCTTGCCCTTCCTTTGGTATCTTGCAGTCCCAAGGTGGTAAAAGTTGTTCAGTCGGCGGCACATATGTAGGGAAACGCCTGTCACAGTCGGGATGGAAATTTAATTACTTCAAGTTAAAACCTTCCATCTCGTCTGCCGGTCCTTCAAAAAAAAATGCAACTGTAAACAAGCACTACACTGCAATCAGGTGTCAACGGCTTATTTGATCTCTTGCAAAATATGTCACAAATCACGGGCAGAAAGCAGAGCAGAGAAGAGAACAAAGGGAAAAGCTGTCAATGGGCTAGGTAGCTCATGTGAGTTTGCCTATTAGCGCACCAGATCTTTCTGCTCCTGTCTAATGCTGTCCATATGAAACAATCCCAGCCTTGACAGTATTTTGTTATCTTGCGCTTGATGTAATTTTGCTATGGTAAGCAGAAATCCAGGGGAATGACCCATAGACTAACCATAAAGGTAAAGGTAAAGGTTTCCCTTGCTTGAAAGCCAGTCAAATCTGACTCTAGGGGGCGGTGCTCATCTCCGTTTCCAAACTGAAGAGCCAGCACTGTCCAAAGACATTTCCGTGGTCATGTGGCCAGCATGACTAGATGCCAAGGCGCACAGAACGCTGTTACCTTCCCACCAAAGTGGTTCCTATTTATCTATTTGCAATTTCTTGCTTTCGAACTGCTAGGTTGGGAGGAGCTGGGGCCAGAGATGGGAGCTCACTCCGTCATGCAGCACTCGGGTCTCAAACTGCTGAACTACCAACCTTCCAGTCTGCAGTTCAGTGTCTTAACCACTGAGCCACCACAGTCATAAGAAACGTTAAGAACACCCAAAATTATTGTACTTTAAAAAAAAAAAATCACTGCATACACATTGATGTCATAAACTTAAAAAAAAAAGATGTTTTAAAATAATGGCCAGGTGGGGTAAAAGCAAAATGACATCCCTCCACTTACATGGTTGGATTGAACCAGATTTTCGGCTGGCGAAAAAGGAAGGAATGTGCCCCTCTGATCTTCCAGAAAGACTATACTGGAGATCGTGGGACCTGTGTGGACAAAAGCAATATGGGATGGGAGCTTTAGAAGTATTGGGCAAGATGGGGCGTGGGGGAAGCTGGCTGGATCAAATACATTCTTTCTCCATATGAGTTAGCTTCCGCAGTGGCTGAGAGGTTAAGACGCTGAACTGCAGACTGGAAGGTCGGTAGCTCAGCTGTTCAAGACCCTAGTGCTGCATGAAGGAATGAACTCCTGTCTCTGGCCCCAGCACCTGCCAACCTAGCAGTTCAAAAGCAAGACACTGCAAGTAGATAAACAGGAACCACTTTGGTGGGAAGGTAATAGCGTTCCATGCACCTCGGCATTTAGTCATGCCAGCACATGACCACAGAGAAGTCTTCGGAAAACGCTGGCTCTGCAGTACCCAAGGGGCGGCTTTGCAGTACCCAACTGGCAACTTTATCATAAAGCTACAGCCCTGACTTGGTTGAAAGAATGGATTACCCTGGAAAATTTGAGGTTACTGAAATTTGAAGGCCATGATTTGAAATTAGGATGGCACGCCTTTATATGTTATGAGAAAATGGAGGTACACAAATATTTTAAACAACACTCAGTGAGAGCATCTCTGTTAAAAGTTTGGGAAGGGGTTAAATGTGTTTTTTATACAAAAATACCTAAATAGGTCTCACCTTTAGAGGCTTTTATTAATCCTAACATTCTCACTAAGGAACTTGTATGGACATATGAAGATTTGTTAGATAAGAAGAACTTACTAAAACCACAAGATGCTTGGCAAAGTCAGGGTGTTGCTCTAAACTGGTGGGAAAAGGTGCAGCTAGATTCCAGATATGTAAAAGACAAGAAAATCAGTTTTTCTGACAAGCTTACTGAAATAGATAAAATATTGATGGGTAAAATTGTAAAATATATAAAGATGTTTTATACTATTTTGTTAGATACGGAATTGCAAGAGGAAACAGTTAAAACCAAAATGATTAAATTGACACAAAACATATGTCATAATATTCAGTTAGACCAATGGGCGAACGTGTGGAAAATAAATATAAAATTTACTAAAGCTGTCTCATTTAAAGAAAATATATATAAAATGTTTTACAGATGGTACATGACACCAGAAAATCTAGCTAAATGGTATCCAAATGTGTCAAATGTTTGCTGGAAATGTAAACAAAAAACTGGCTCATTTTTTTCATATGTGGTGGACATACAAGGTTACAAAAAAATTAGATATGGATTCATGAGATATTGCAAAAGATATTAGCTATAACTGTACCATTTGTACCAGAACTGGTTTTATTAAATATAGTACCAGAGACATTTAAGAAACCAGATACATATATACTCATGTATGTAATAACTATAGCTAGAATTTTATATGCAAAATATTGGAAGAAGGAAGAAGTCCCATCAAAAGAAACAATCTACAAATTATTGGAAACAGCAGAAATGGACAAACTGACTTTACAACTACAAGAAAAACAAGAAGAACTCTTTGATAAGAATTGGGCAAGAGTTTATAAATGGTTGGAGGACTATCTTAAGAAACCTTAAAAATAGGTTATAAGCTCTCAACATGAAAACTATAAAATGTAACATGTGTATACAGTATAGATTCCATTTAGAGAAATGTAAGCGAAAGTAATGAGTACAGACTTCAGGCTTGTTGTTTGTTGACTTTTCTTCCCTGTATATGTTATTCTCTGTTTCTTTATTCTTTCTGAAAAATAAAAACCTTTAGATATATATATAAAAAAGGAAAACACTGGCTTTTCGGCTTGGAAACAGAGATGAGCACCGCCCCCTAGAGTCGGATTCGACCTTTACAGAAATTCTAGGAAGGCACAGCTCTGCTGGAAAACACATCCACTGCAAACCAATCTATAGCATGTTTCTGACTGTGATTCATCAGCAGAGTACACATTTGTACACAGAAGGTCCCAGGTCCAAGCCTAGCGGGAGAGCCAATTTGATGTAGTGGTGAGGAGCATGGACTCCTATCAGGGAATCATAGAGCTGGAAGGGACCTCCAGGGTCACCTAGTCTAACTCCCTGCACAACGCAGGAAATTCACAAATATCTCCCCCCACACCCCCAGTGACCCACGCCCAGAAGATGACAAAAAAACCTCCAGGATCTCCAACCAAACTGGCCTGGAGAAAAATTGCTTCCTGACCCCAAAGTGGTGATCACCATTTCCCTGGGCGTGTAAGAAAGGGCCACGAGAACTAAGCACTGAGGCAACCCTTCCTGCCCTCCTTCTCATGATCTGTCAGGTCCCTACTGGCCACTGGTGGAGGATGGGGGGTAAGGTTGCCAGATCCCGACTGGGAAACTCCTGGAGATTTGGGGATGGAGTCCAGGGAGGACAGGGACCTCAGTGGGGCACGGTGCCATACAGTCCATCCTCCAAAGCATCCATTTTCTCCAGAGGAACTGATAGTCTGGAGATGAGCAGTAATTCTGGGGGGTCCCCAAGTCCAAACTGGAGGCCAGCATGCCTACTTGGGTCAGTCACAGTCCTCTCAGAGCTCTCTCAGCCCCACCTGCCTCACAAGGTGCCTGTTGTGGGGAGAGGAAGGGAAAGGCGACTGTAAGCCACTCTGAGACTCCTTAAGGTAGACAAAGTTGGGGCACAAAATCAGCTCTTCTCCTCCTTCCTCCTCCTCCTCTTCTAAACTTTATTTTGGTATGTTTATCAGTGGTCCTTCAGTTATGAGGGCAGAAAAAGGGGGCATAATTTTTTTTGTAAGATAAGTAAACCCTGTTAGTACCTCTGACCGTTGCTCCCTATAAGCCGTGGAGTCTTGTGAGCAAAAATTCTACTGGCATTAAAGTTGTGAGCGATCCAAGTTTGTAAAAAACATTGGTTTCCATTGATTCAGTACATGGTGGAACTAGATGTGTTACCATCCAACCCCGCTTTATATTGAATGGCCTCGATTCTAATCATTGGTCAGGCTTCAAATGAATGTCTACCTCTTCATTACACCCAGAAAATACACATTTCATACATACAGATTCCCTCTAGGTTTATGACTGAGATTGTGCAATGCGTCGACAACGTATCTTTTCTTGTTTTTACAGTTCTATGGTTATTGCATTTGTTGATCCCACAACAAAGTTATTAATGCTTGTATGAATTGTACATTTTATCTTTAGTAAAAAATGTATTATTAAAAAAAAAGTTGTGAGTGAGCAATTTGGCTACCGCATGAATTAGTCTGCTCTGGGGCCATCCTTCCTGAGCAGAGACAAAAAATGTGTGAGCCGGAGGCTAAAAAACGTGAGCTAGCTCACACCAACTCAGCTTAGAGGGAACACTGGGGCTCTGACATAGATGTACATTTCCACCTCCTGAATATCTGAACTCGGCCACTTGTGATTCTGACCTGGCACTTATTTTAGTAAGTTTTATAAAACAGACCTCCGACCTCTTTGTTTCCCAGCTACCAGAGGGGGAGGAGGGGGGAAACCCTGTTTGACTGTGTGATTTCTGGATGAGTCTCATCTATTTGTATACAAGCACTCCACTACGGGGACGGTACGCTTCCTTGGAGTGGAACAGCCTCGGTTCCCCAGCTGCTCCCGACACTGAATTCATTATGCACAGAGCACCGGTTCTCTATTTACCCCTTTCCATAGAAATTTAAAACTGTACATTAAAAAAAAAAACCAAATGTTACTATTCACTGGATTATAAACTCGCACATATGAAGTGGATGATAATTTTAACATTAACGTTTCCGGTAGCTTGCAAAGCAAGCAAATGTAGCGGCGGGGACGGGGACGGTGGGAGTTGAAATAAATTCCGTCTATTGCCCAATAACACTTGCAAATGAGAACACTGCAAGAGACATATTGAGTAATCAGGAAAAAAAAGAAAGGCAGAAACTGTAAAAATGCATCCCCTCTCGCAACCGCTCTGCTTCTGTACTTACGAAGAAGCTATCTGTGATTTTTCACCACCGATATGCATTAGCTCTCCTGGTGAAATCCCAGCCTGCTCGATTCAAAACCTATCTTTTACTCACTTCAGTTGAGAAGGGCAAAAGGGGTGGGGAGGGGAGGACGCTAGATGATATGCTACATTTACAAATTCCATCTATTACGTTGCAATTAGGAAAGAAACCACCGCGATTCCTTGCGTCGCCGAATGCACAGAGCTGCACAGCATCCACAGACGGGATCTCCTTCTGTTTACAACTAGGAGCATGTCCTAAGTGTCGGACCTTGCCCATTTTGGGACGCGACAAGCACAACAACCGCTCACACACTCTGCAAACTCCATGTCGGAAAGTCGCGCCGGCTGTCAACGCGTGATCCTAGAGGTTTCTTGTTAACATTTCCAGACACTGACCCAAGAAGTGGAAGAAACAGAGCAAGGAGGCCTCGCTCAAAACATGAACTGAAATGAAGTTCTGGGGGGGGGGGGTTTAAGACCGATATCATTCCATCTTTTAAAAATGTAAGAAATGCCTCGCAAGTTTACTTAGAAGCAAGTCACACAGATTTCGGGGGGGGTGTGCACAGGTAACTGTGCACACAATTGTGGCCTGGGGTGTTTAACGAATATTATTTGGAGGAGGGATGAGAGAGCTAATTTGGCGAAATGACTGCAATCCAGGTTTGTCTGTCTTTTGAAATTCCATGGGCTAGCACAGAATTAGAGACCAAAAGCGTAGTTTAAGCAACCAAGAGGTGGTCAGTTTTCATCTCTAAAAAAATAAAAATAAATTCTGAGAATCCCAAACTGGCTGCCTTATACCATCAAGATCAGTATTGTCTAACTAAGGCTGAAGTATTGCCTGGCAGGGGCTCTCCAGGGTCTCAGGCAGAGGCCTTTCCTACCACCTACTACCTGATCCCTTTAATTGGAGATGCCAGGGATGGGATCTGGGACCTTCTGCATGCCAAACAGATGCTCTACCACTGAGCCATGGCCCTCCCACCTTCATTTTTGATGATGAAAAAAATAACAACAGTGAAGGGTTAAGTTGCTTCATCATCTGAGAGTTAGGTAAGTATAAAACACTTTTCAAGGGTTCCATCCTACTACCTGCACTGGAGTTTATTCAGGAAATGAGGACGCACTGAAGTGTCTCCTTTAAAACAGTTTCAATGGCAAAAACAGGGGGGGGGAAACCCACGGTTTACATTTGATGGAATTATAGGAAGGCAAGGTTCTACAGAACTGTGGTTACTCACACGCAAGAGGTACATCTTTCATTTCTAGTTATCATCATCGTTTAAATATGCATATCTAAAAGCCCTAACTGGAGAAGACACAAAAGGTTAGCTACGTTGGCTGAAACACTTAAAAAGTGATGTGAACAAAGAGAATTTAAATTCATCTTCAACATCAGAACAGAAATTTGTGGGTGAATATTTGGGTGCACCAAACTGCAGAGTCCATCTCCTCCAAATAGTTCACTTGGCTCTACTCTGATTGACAGGAGCTCTCCGTGGTCTCAAGCAAAGAATGGCCTTCCCTAATACCTTCCCTCATGACATCATAAGAACGTAAGAGAAGCCCATGTTGGATCAGGCCAATGGCCCATCCAGTCCAACATTCTGTCACACAGTGGCCAAAAATATCAGGAGCCATCAGGAAGTCCACCAATAGGGCCAGGACACTAGAAGCCCTCCCACTGTTGACCCCCCCAAGCACCAAGAAGACAGAGCGTCACTTAAGAACATAAGAGAAGCCCATGTTGGATCAGGCTAATGGCCCATCCAGTCCAACACTCTTGTCACACAGTGGCCAAAAATACCAGGTGCCATCAGGAGGTCCACCAGTGGGGCCAGGACACTAGAAGCCCTCCCACTGTTGACTCCGCCAAGCACCAAGAAGACAGAGCATCACATGCCCCAGACCTTCTACTGGAGATTCCACAGACTGCACCTGACATCTGCTACATGAATGGTGTGCACTCTACCAATGAGCCACAGCTTTTCCATACCAGTGTCTGATAAGCAGAGACTGCAGACCACTTTTTGTTGTTGTTCAGTCGCACAGCCGAGTCCACTAGAAGTACTCAAGAAGGACTACAGTCTTCGGGCAGCCGTCTGTTGACTACCCCACCAGTTAGGGTGGCCTGTCTGGCACTGACCAGCACACAGATTTTTTCCATCATGGCTCCGGGCTCTGTGGAATGGGCTCCCTGAAGCTTGCTGATTTGAGGTGGTGTAAATGGCCAGTAACTTTTAAGGGGAGGGGGAAGCATTTGGGGACTATTATTTTATTCTGGCTTTAATTGTCGTTTAACTATATATTGTTTGTAAGTCACCTTGAACCATGAGAAAAGGTGGGATTATAAATGTTTAATAGGTAAATAAATAGCAACAACAAACTATGCTGCAGTGAACTAACCCCAGCTTGTGTCAGCTATAAATGGAATAAGCTTGACCCTTCGTCATTGTCTAGGAATCCATGCAACTTTTGTTATACATTAGAGTAACAAAGGGCTATTCTGATTGGCTGCCTTCGTGTTTTCATGACCCTTCAGCACCCAGAAGAAGAAGAAGAAGAAGAGATTGAATTTGTACCCCGCCCTTCACTACCCAAAGGTGTCTTAGAGTGGCTTACAATCTCCTTCCCCTTCCCCTCCCCACAACAGACACCCTGTGAGGTAGGTGGGGCTGAGAGAGCTCTGAGAGAAACTGCTCTTTTTCAAGAACAGCTGTGCCAGAACTATGGCTTGCCCAAGGTCATCCAGCCAGGTGCAAGTGGAGGAGTGGGGAATCAAACCCGGTTCTCCCAGATTAGAGTCCACACGCTTAACCACTACACCAAACTGGCTCTCCCAAAGCATCTTAAACAGGAAAGCCCATGGGTGTGGCAATTGCAGAGGCACAGAGCAGCTTAACGTTCCATTAGATTTGAACTTCAACCCAAAACGTCCTGGAAATCCAATGAGACTCATAACTTGTACATAAACAAATAGTTCACTCATGGTGACTGCCAACGTCCAAGTTGTATATTTCAAAGTTCTCAGCATTCCTTAGTTATTATAACTTACTTTGAACATTTTTCCTTGGAAAACCAGCTATTTTTGAAGACATGGACAAAAATAAAGAATTGGAATGAAATCAAGACTTTCAAAACAGAATATATCTCAATATCGGGCACTGTGCCATTTCTATTTCACTCGATTAAAACATGCATCACCCCAACAACCAGTATGGAATCTGTTTCACGTGGTGGGTATATCCAGTAAACCAGAAATACTCAACCATCATATCATGTAAATCCACACTGATGACCCTAGTTTATCTAGCTGGTGTTATCAGAAGGGCAGTCCATGTTATGACCAGTGTTCCCTCTAAGCTGAGTTAGTGTGAGCTAACTCACAGCTTTTTAGCCTCCGGCTCGCACATTTTTTGTCTTAGCTCAGGAAGGAAAGCTCCAGAGCAAACTAATTTATGCAGTGGCTGAATCGCTCACTCACTGCTTTAATGCCAGTAGCTCACCAAGTAGAATTTTTGCTCACAAGACTCTACAGCTTAGAGGGGACATTGGTTATGACTAACACATAAGTCAACATAAGAACATAAGAGAAGCCAATGTTGAATCAGGCCAATGGCCCATCTAGTCCAACACTCTGTCACACAGCAGCCAAAATATACCAGGTGCCATCAGGAGGTCCAGCAGTGGGGCCAGGACACTAGAAGCCCTCCCACTGCTGCTCCCCCCAGCACCAAGAACAGACTCCAACTGATTACTAGGCATACACGAAAAACAATCACACCTGTCTGAGTCAGCAAAAAAAAAGTACAAAAGACAATGGTGTGTTTTGATTGGGTCAGCAACAAAGATGGACGCCTGCCAAGTTCCTTAATGAGGTCTTGTTTCTTAAGTGACCAATGTAGAGATGCTGAGCATGGTGCCAACCAATGTGTTTCCTGCCTCCCACCTGCTCTTCCCCAAAGCATTTTTCCCCAGAGCAAGAAGACCATCTTGGCCTTCCATGATGTCCCTGGAGTAGGAAGTGCTTCGGAAAAACTCCAGAAGCATCACCTTTCTTTCTGTAGGGAGTCATCCAACCAGAAACAGCTGCCTCCATCACTGAAAGATTCTTGGCTTGCAGCCTTCCCGGCGTTTTATAACCAGACATTTTGGCAGCCATTTTGTGGTGGTGCCCACTCTCCATCCTTGAAACTCTTGTTCTCATGCTCAACAAGACTGGGAATGCTTGGATTAATATCTCCCTTCACAACTTAATACAGCTATAAATCTTTATCACCGGCCTAAAACTGGAATGAGCCTGTTCTGCTAAGCCACACTAGCTCTACCTCTGTGCAGGATTACATTGCAAGAACAGCTAAAACTGACATGGACCCCCCAAATGGGATTTGTCTGACGCAGTGCCCAGAACAGCACTCTAGCTTTGGAAATATCACATCCAGAAACCAAAGAGCCTACTGCTCTCCGCTAACTTCTACCCCACTTTTCCATTCCTAAGAATATGCAAGGCACCTTATGGTGATGGAATGAAATCCAAGAGGTATATAAACAATTCAAAAATATTTTCTGGAAAAAGGCAAAGCAGTTCGAAGTCCTCATACCAAATTAGAACAGAATAAGTATAAAATGGTCAAATTACAGTTTAAAGATGAGTATTGAAGTACCACGGGCATAAAATGGGTCCAAAACAAACTAAGCAAAAGCAGGCCTGTTGCTATGGGTGGGCATTTTGGGGCTCCGCCCCCTCAGATGTGAGGCATGCCCCAAACAGCTGCTGCCCCTTTCCCCTCCTGTGACATTAAAAGGGCCCTCCAGCTGGTCGGCTGGAGGGCCCTTTAAATCTAGCAGGGAGGGAGGGAGAGGAGCAGCCTTCCCTGAACTCCAAGCAACGAATTTGCCTCTTGGAATTCAGGGAAGGCGTGTGGCCTCCCCTACTCCTCCCCCTCTCCTGCCGCCCCACAAAATTTCCCCATGACCCACCAACTCAAAATTTCTGGCTACGGGGCTGAGCAAAAGCGGTATAACAAGTCAATCCCAAATAGATTCAGCTGGGCCGCCATGCTGGTCTGAAGCAATGGAAGAAAGTTTGAGCCCAGTGGCCCCTTTAAGACCAACAAAATTTAATCCTGGCTAGAAGCTTTCCTGTGCATGCTTATCCGAGACTTTTTAATTAGGGCTGATATTTCACCCTGGGACCACTCTGTCTCTATGCTAGCCGGCCACCATCGCTGCGGGAGGTGCACCGTCTGTTTGCAGACACTAGAGACAGACAGCTTAAATTTTCCTGATTTAAAGGTGCATATTACATTGAAACAATTTTCAAATTGCGCAACTAAAAGGGATACATCGCTGATTTGCCCTAGATATACAGTATATACATTTTACGTTTCAGTTGAGAAAACTTACTTCTGAGGAAGTCTACTTACGAAACAAAGAGAAAATCCGGAGTCCTCGTAACTTTATACCTATGTGGATTAACTGTATACTTATACGGATTATTGGAATTTTTGTACTTACCTTTATACTTGATTGTACTTTTGTATTGTTGATCACTGTACTTAGCAATAGTCAATACTTAAACGATTTGCACTTTATATGGTATTCGTATCTTTAATAGACACAGTTACTAATTATGCCCTCCCCAGTTGCTCTCTGTGCTCATGCATGAAAGGTGCCATTGGACTCAAGACGAGACCAGGCACTTTGACTTAGAGGTAAGCACCACAGTATTTAATGGTGCTTACTCCCAGAATTGCAGCCTAAGCATCTCACCCTATTCCAAAGGGCTTCACACTTTCCTAGAAAGAAATGGCACAGATCTATGTCCTAAAGATGGGTGAGGAAGTTGGACAGTGGAGAAACCTGACAGGAGGAATGTAGATCCATTTGAAATGTGGCGTTGGGGGAGAGTTCTACCGATACCGTGAAATGCCAAAAAAAGACAAATCAGTGAGTTCTAGGTCAAATCTAGCCTGAACTCTCCCTAGAAGCCAAAACGACTAAGCTGAGGTTATTGTACTTCGGTCGCATCATGAGAAGGCAGAAGCCACCGGAAAAGACAATAATGCTAGGAAAAGCTGAAGACAGCAGAAATAAGAAAGATCCAACATGAGATGGATTTATCTAATAACGGAAGCCACAGCCTTCCGTTTGCAAGACCTGAGCAACGCTGTTAATGATACGACATTTTGGAGGTCATTAATGCATAGGGTCACCATAAGTTGGAGTATCCACTCTATTCCCTGACCACGCCAAAGTATTTCTTCAGTACAGGACTGAGACAAGGGAACTTGAACGTCTGAGGGTCACAGGCTGAACCTTTGGGAAGACCATGCATGCTTTCAGATAGCAACAGTTCCCACCATGGAGTTACCTGCTTTTTCCCTCCCCTACCCCTCAAAAAAGTCCCTTTCTGGCAATGCTCCCTCTACGCTGTGAAGTCCTGTGAGCAGAAATTCTAGTTTGCTCTGGAGCCATCCTTCCTGAGCTAAGACAGAAATGTGTGAGCTGGAGACTAAAAAAACTGTGAGCTGGCTCATACTAACTCAGCTTAGAGGGAACACTGCTTTCTGGTACTACCTAAGCTAATTCCTTTCTTTCTTCCATGCTATCCCACCTGGGTGTATTTTAGCTGAAGCCAAAAATGTCAAATATTGTTATAGCAAACATAAACATTCTGGCAGCCTAAGGCTGTCAAAATGTATGTATATAGCCAGAAGAATGAGAGGGAATATATATATATATATTTTACATGGTGATACTTCTTAAAAAATGACAATAAGTAATCACCTGCAGGCAGCTCTATCATGATTCACGGTAGGCAGGTCATGTTCCTTTTATCAAGAAGGAGAACTGATCATCTCGTTTTAGTGCATGCTGACATCTTAGTGACTCATAAAAGGGGGGGACGACACAGTTGATAAGAACCAGGTCGCCTTAAGGTGTCTGAACATTTGCTTGACCCACCACAGATGTTTTATGGGACTGCTCCGAAGCCGAGGGAGAAGCAAAGATTTGTGCCCTCAAAAAAATCCGAGCGACAAAGGTCTCAACCTTTTTAACATTTCTACCGCGACGACTGGATGGAGACAACAGAGTGCTTCCCCGAAGACATCAACCTTTGGTTTGGCGCTAGGGGCACGACAACCACATTATATGTTTCTGACCTTCTATTAAGAGTGGGCATCCTTGATTATTTTCTGAAGAGGGAAGGAAATGGGAAACGCCTGACGGAATGGGCAGATGATCGTTGCGGCGTCTTTATCCGAGACAGGCAATAACCTAGCAGGAGTAACAGTTCGGCTTCACTAATGATCGACGGCTGCAAATCAAAAGACGTCTACGGCCTCGGTAGACCCCACTGTGATAAAAAAATGAGAGAACTTTTTGAACAGCCTTTTTGATAGTGTCGGTTGAGAACTGATCCCCACTTTATTTATTTAAATATTTAGGAGGAAGGTCACGGCTTCGTGGTAGAGCATCTGTTTTGCACCCAGAAAGTCACAGGTTTAACCTCTAGCATCTCCAGTGGTGGTGGTGGAAAATGGCGTCAGGTTGCAGCTGACTTACAGAAACCCTGTAGGGTTTTCAAGGTAAGAGGTGAAGAGAGGTGATTTCCCATTGCCTGCCTCTGCATAGCAATCTTGGACTCCCATGCAAGTACTAATCAGGGGTGACCCTGCTTCCAAGATCTGACAAAATCAGATTAGCTCGGGTTGTCCAGGTCAGGGCGATCAAACAGCCGGTGATGTGAAACATCTCTGCTTGAGACTTTGGAAAGCTCCTGCCAGTAAGAGTAGACAATATTGACCTTGATGGACCAAGGGCCTGATTCTGTATAAGGGAGCTGCACGTGTTCATACTTTACTTTTTCTCTCCAATGGGAACCAAAGCAACTGACAACACCTTCCACCACCACCCCCATTTTATCCACTGTACCTGCCCAATTGAAAACAAATCAGCCAGTATCTAAATGCCCCTGTATAAATCGATGAGGCGACCTCATTTGGAATACTGTGTACAGTTCTGGTCACCACACCTCGAAAAGGATATTATAGCATTGGAAGAAGTGCAGAAGAGGGCAACTAGAATGATAAAAGGGTTGGAACACCTTCCCTATGAAGAAAGGTTAAAGTGCTTAGGCTCTTTAGCTTGGAGAAACAACAACTGAGGGGTAACATGAAAGAGGTTTACAAGATTATGCGTGGGGTAGAGCAAGTAGAGAAAGAAGTACTTTTCTCCATTTCTCACAAGACAAGAACTCGTGGGCACTCCATGAAATTGCTGAGCAGTCAGGTCAGAACAGACAAAAGGAAGTATTTCTTCACCCAAAGAGTGATTAACACATGGAATTCACTGCCACAGGAGGTGGTGGCGGCTACAAGCATGGACAGCTTCAAGAGGGTGTTATGTATTGTAATAATATGTATAAGCTTGAGATTTCAGAAGGTGTCCTAAAAGTAAGCAATCTGATTGGCTGCTCTGCAAAGCAAGCCAATCAGAGCAGCTAGAGTTGTTCTGGAGGGAACGAAATCTATTGGTTGTTATCTCTCTTTTGTTATTGGTTATTAACTTGTTAAGGGCGTGGTTACCATGGCCCGGACAGTTTAAAAAGGGAGCCTGTTGCTCCACTGTTCCTTGTATTGTTTTACTGTTGACTGAATAAAGCTGAATCACTAGTTAAGATCAGACTTACGTCTCATACTTAACAAGGGAATTAGATAAACATATGGAGCAGAGGTCCATCAGTGGCTATTAGCCACAAGGTATAGATAGGAATTCTCAGGCTGGGGCAAGTGATATACTGTATTCTTGGTGCTGGGGAGGGGGCAACAGTGGGAGGGCTTCTAGTGTCCTGCCCCCACTGCTGGACCTCCTGATGGCACCAGGTATTTTTGGCCACTATGTGACAGAGTGTTGGACCGGACGGCGGTGTTCCCTCTAAGCTGAGTTAGTGTGAGCTAGCTCACCATTTTTTAGCCTTCAGCTCACAGATTTTTGTCTTAGCTCAGGAAGGATGGCTCCAGAGCAAACTAATTTATGCAGTACCCAAATCACTTGCTCACAACTTCAATCCTAGTACCTCACAAAGTAGAATTTTTGCTCAGAAGACTCCACAGCTTAGAGGGAGCATTGCTGGACGGGCCATTGGCCTGATCCCTAAGAACATAACAGAAGCCAATGTTGGATCAGGCCAACAGCCCATCCAATCCAGTTGACCCCTCCCCCCCAAGGACCAAAAATACAGAGCATCATTTGCCCCAGAGTCCCTATCTATACCTTGTGGCTAATAGCCACCGATGGACCTTTGCTCTATATGCTTATCTAATTCCCTCTTGAAGCTGGCGATCCAACATTGGCTTTTCTTATGTTCTTAATGAAGACTGCTTCATTATTATTATGGGAAGCGGAGAAACAATCAATATCATTGACATGACCTAAGTACACACATATTTGGTTCTTTCGCAACACAGGGAGCTGCCTTACAGACCGAATTTGTACCAAACTGCAAAAAAAAAGAAAAGAAAAGCGATTTCAGTGGGCAGATTTTGGAGCCAAAAAGGGATCTTCTCCATCTCAGGAGATTTCCTCTCTCTACATACTAGCTACTTGCTAGTCGCTTGTACAGAAGCCTGCAGGAAGCAAGAATGTATTTTATTTATTTATTTATTCATTCATTCCATGTTTAGGCCGCCCTTCCCTGCAAGCAGGGCTCAGGGCAGCTCACAACAGGAGGAAACATACAATAAATAATGGAGATTAAAATCCTACAAAAAATACATAAGCCATCAACGATAAATAATCCATTCCAAAATAGCAAAGAAGAAGGAAAAAAACAGATTTCACAATCCTCCGGGGGGGGGGCTTATGGAGAACGGAGGGTATAAGAGGGTCCTTAATTTTACTTAATTCATTTATAGCCCACCTTTAACAACGAGGCACAAGGCAGCTGGTGTTTGCCATCCAGTCGTGGCCAACTTCGGGAGTCCCCACAGTGTTTTGAAGGCAAGAGACGTTCAGAGTTGCCTGTCTCTGCACAGTGACCCTAGTACTCCTTGGCGGTCTCCCATCCAAGTACTAACCAGGGCCGACCCTGCTTAGCTTCCTCGATGTGACAAGATAGGGATAGCCTGGGCCATTCAGGTCAGGGCTCAAGGCAGATAACAGAATATAAAACAGACAGGAGAGAACTCCAACAAACAGTGTAGTAGGACCAGGATTACAGAACTGTACAACAATGCAATCGAAAGGGGGGAGGGCACAGTTTAAGACATGGCATCCACGTACCCTAAAGCAGGAAGTGGGTAACAAAAGTTTTTTTTAAAAAAGATACAGCACACGGAAAGTGATATGAATGAGAAACACTGCAACAGACTACGAGCCTATCTCGCAGCTAAGCGGGGAGAGGTTTTGTAAATTCAAATAAAGGGTTGAACAGGAGGGGTGTAAAGACGCTTTCAGGATTTTGATACACCCCAAGAGTCGGCGAGTAGACTGGAGGGGGGGGCACAGAACAAGCCAGTAGACTTCCGTGAACTTATCCACAAGGCCGTGCTAAGCATTTATTAAGCTGCGGCAGTTCCTGCATTTGAGACTTTTCCACACTGCGGTGCGGGACTGGGCTCTTGAATCCCTTTCCAAAGACTGCCTGCACTCACTTAAGACTATTCCCCTGCAATCCATCCAGCTTCTGAAACTAGGAGGTGACTCTGCAGTTGAAACAAACAGCAAGTCGACCGTTTTTTCAAGTTTTCACCGATTACTAACTGCACAAGCTGACCTCCCTCTCTCTCCGTTATATCGTATTACGGAACCCTCCAAAAGGATCATTCCACTTTGACAGATAACCTCAGGCACCGTCGGTCTACTATCTAGCTACTTATACAACCAGCTGGAAATCCAACGGGATATGCAAGGCAAGGCCAGAGTTAGCCGGGCAGACCCGCTCAAATCTCAATGGCATGCTGTTTGAAACTTCGGATCGCAAGAGACCATCATTGACTGCTCCCCACCCAGCGCAAAAATCAAGTAAATATAAAATAAAATACTGCCCGGGCAACAGATTCAACCTCTTGCCCCCGAAAAAGTCATCTGAATATATTTAAGCAAAGGAAAAGAAAGAGACCAATATTCTGATGATAGAGCCGAAGATGTATTCAACGTGCCTCTTTCCCCCCCTTTCTTCTCCCCCTCTTTTCCTTTTATGCACATTTGATAACCCCGTTGACAGCCCTGGACGTTCAACCGTATGGCTTGCTGCACATAGGTTTGAAACCTTGATAGAGCCCCAATGGCAGGCTCCTTTTGACAGTCAGATAATGACAAGCACGTTGCAGGCCGATGCCCGTCAATTCCCGAACATCTCGGGCCGCTCCAGGCGTTGCGCGGCGACTAAGCGGCAGGTCAAAGGTTACGCTCGGAGAAGACAGCAATGAAGGGCAACTGTCATGCACCACTGAATATCGTAAGGGAGCAAGGAGTGGTTGTCTTCTGAGGAACATGCAAAAACGCTCGCATTCTGTCCAGGCAGACACATATCCAAAAGTCCTAAATGAGACCCATTGCCAATTCATGAATAGCCCAACTGACAAGATGCCATTCAAGCTGTCCGTCTCAAGTGAGGCTGGGTGTTTTGTTTCCCTCTCTCTCTCTCTCGCCTACTTCAAATTACAAATGCATGCAAAGTATACAGTTAAACGGAGCACTTTGGCAGCTGTTTAAAAAAAGCAAGACTTAACAGAGGAAAACAGAAAGGGGATGAAAACTTGCTTTTAATTTCTTTTCATTCTAGATTACACAAATAAGCATCACTGGCAAAAAAAATCAAAGTTTCGGGGACACCGATACAGATCGATGTTTCAGGGACACCGATACAAATCGATGTTTCGGGGACACCGATACAAATCGATGTTTCGGGGACACCGATACAAATCGATGTTTCGGGGACACCGATACAAATCGATGTTTCGGGGACTCTGATTATGAGGGTTGCATTTTGCCACACAGAACACAGGCTGTTAAGTAATGACAGCAGACTGTAGCCATTTTTCTACCACTGTTCCCTGTAAGAGGCTCATCAAGACTGTGGCTTGGTTCAGATATAATGCAACGCCATGGTTTCTTTTAAGGATGGATAGGTGTCTGAATCGGGATTCGGTTTGCAGATGATCGCTTGCCTGCAGAGATACTCGTTTCTGCACCTTCGCTCCGACTTTGCGTTTTTATAGATGAGGAAGTGGGCTGAGGCCGCACTAAGAATAAGCCAAGATTCCACAGTTCGCAGAACAGTTGTGTGTCTGCATGTGTGTGGATGATCACACTAACCATGGTTTTAATGGGGCTTCTTAGCCAAGCCTCTGAGAGCTCAACTGAGCAAAAGAAAATTAGAAGACAGGCCTTAACATTATATAATAGCCAGTTCCTGGCTAGGCGGGATATAAATCAAAAGCAATAAATAAATAAATAATATAGAGCTGGACTGGGATTGAACAGTGCCCTTTACAATGCAGTCCAGCCATACAAAAAGTCACTTGCCTGTCTCCTATGAAGATTTAAAAATTATCTCCTGACGATCAGGCAGCTGAAGGAGATAATTTATTTCTCTCTTTCTGGACATCACTATGCCCTCCCTCACTACCAATGCTCCTGCTAAGCCGTGGAGTCTTGTGAGCAACAATTCTACTTTGTGAGCTACTGGCATTAAAGTTTTGAGCGAGCAATTTGGCTACTGCATTAAATTAGTTTGCTCTGGAGCCCTCCTTCCTGAGCTAAGACAAAAATGTGTGAGCCGGGGGCTAAAAAAACTGTGAGCTAGCTCCCACTAACTCAGCTTAGAGGGATCACTGCTCACAACATCTCACAACAAGTAGTCACGGGATGCTTTGCGTGCAGCCTCACATCATACAATTGTGCAGGAGATACGTAATGGAACCAATACATTTTAAGGATTGTAATTTACACAGTCCCATCAATAACAGGTAGGTGAGCCAGTGAGACGCAGCAGTTAGTGTCAGTCTAGGATCTGTGAGACCCAGGTTCAAGCCCCTCTCTGCCATGAAACTAACTGAGAAACCTTGGGCCAGTCAAGTTTTCACCGCCTGACGTACCTCATAGGGTGGCTGTGGGTATAAAATGGTAGGGAGGGCTACATATACCAAATGACACTCTTTGAAGAAATGGCAGGTTAAGCCTACACAGAGAGATAGACCCCTGCTCTCAAAGAGATTAGTTTAGAATATGCAATGGAGGAAAGACTTGGGAGAAACAGAGATAGGCAAGAGGAAAGGAAATGGGCTAATGCGTTTAATACATACTTAAACTTGATCACAGTTGGGGACAAGGTTTAAAGATGAGAGGTAAAGCTCATGCTAGGTCAGGGGTCCCAAACGTGGTCTCTTGTGGCGTTCCTCCCCAGTTCATTAAACCTAATCCTCAAGGGATCAGCACTGCCACCACCAAGTTCCCAATATCAAACACTCCATTCACTGGAAAATCCTGTCTACAGAACATTCACCGTCACCAATCGTGGTGGCAGCAAAAACTTAAAAGCTGTACTATTTAAATAAAATTATAGAGGTACATATATTTTATTTTAAAAATCTCCAGCTATATGGGTTTAAAAACATACCCTTCTGCAGCTTTCCTTTGCTTTGAAATTATATTCAAGGCTGAGCCAAAAAAAATGGGGGGAGCATTTGTTGATCATTCGTGGGGCCCCAAATGATTCAGATCTCATCCCCTACCCCAGGCCATCATTCCCTGGTACATTTCAGATGTTGTGGCCTCCTCTGGTAGCTCTTCTACTGAGACCCACAGTGATCGGCTATGTGATTGCATTCACTGTTTCAAGGAAGGAAGGAAGGAAGGAAGGAAGGAAGGAAGGAAGGAAGGAAGGAAGGAAGGAAGGAAGGAAGGAAGGAAGGAAGGAAGGAAGGAAGGAAGGCCAAGTCTTTGAAAGATAAGGCAACCAACTATAAAAAGGGTAGACATATTGGGGTAAAGTTGCCAGGTCACCCCTGGCCACCAGCAGAGTATGGGGAGGTAGGGTTGCCAGATCCAGGTTGGGAAATTCCTGGAGATTTGGGGATGAAGCCTGGGGAGGGGGATAAAGACGTCAGTGGGGAACAGTGCCATAGAGCAGGGGTGGCCAAGCTTGCTTAACGTAACAGCCACAAAGAATAAAGGTCATATGTTTGAGAGCCGCAAGACATGAACAAATATTACACACACATATGCAAATTTGCTTTTTAAGTAACATTAAGTTAGACTGTGTGAAAGAGCCACATGCGGCTCCCGGGTTGCAGTTTGGCCACCCCTGCCATAGAGTCCACCCCCCAAAGCATCCATTTTCTTCAGGGGAACTGATCTCCGTAGTGTGGAAATGACCTTTAATTCCAGGGGATCCCCGGGTCTCGCCCGGAGGCTGACATCTCTTATACCGGGGTGAAGGAGATCAGTGGATATTATGCCATTTGTGAAAAAGCCCCCGTTTCCATCCAATAATGGTCTCCAACAAACTTCTTGAACAGTCCAAATTATACATGTGCTGCCACCCTGTTTTTCTGAAAGAATGACTTTGCCATTCAGGAAAAGCACTGCCATTTTTATGTACATAAGCTAATAAAAATGTTTAAAGCCCTGACACAGGAATCGTGCATTGTTAAGATTAGAAGTCAACCGCATTTATTACAATGTTTTTGCATTACGATGTAGAAAGCCTAATCATTCCCATTAGATATCGGTCGGCAGTAATAATTATTTATTTCAAGGCACTGCTTCGGAAGAGCTACGGTTTCCAGCAAATGATCAAATTCAAAACGGCGCTATTTTGCATAACACGCCGACATTATTTTAAACCAGCTTGCAAAGATCTGCATCTTTTGTTTTTGTTTTTTTACATTTAAATGATGTGATCTCATTTAGCTTTGCCTGTATTAACATATAAAATACTTGGGGAAAGGGGGAGAAACTATCTTGTTTATTAAATAAACATCAATGTCTTCCATGCTTCATATAAACTCAACTGTAAACCCGGCACTAAACGTTAGCAGAGAGACAAAATGTTGACCTTTTATTCTGTGTATTTAAAGTACTTTCATCCCACAGTTTATTATAATAAGAGGCTTATTATAACAGGAATAAACCAACAATTTACACAATAAACATTAAGGATAAAAGACAAATCAGCAAAATAACCTAATGGTGCAGTCGGTGTGGAGGGAAAACAATGGGTCGTCCCCCCGCCCCCTGCAAGATGTGTTCCATATTTTCTGGTCTTGTCCTAAGATTCAAACATTTTGGAAGACTGTGGTAAATTATGTTAATTAAATGTTGGGTAGGGGAAATATCTTTTGAACCAAAATTAATTCTTCTGGGGTTTTTGAGAGGTTATGTAGACAATTCAGATTTGGAACTAGTACTAAGTTTATTTACGGCAGCAAGGATGTTTATTGCAATAAGCTACAAAAAAGCCAGAATCACCAACTATCAGTGAGTGGTTTAACAAGTTTTGGCTTATTGCACTATTATCTAAATTAACATACTATCAAAGGGCTAGAGGGAGTAACTCTATGGAACCTGACTTATTTCCTAAATATTGGAAATTATTATTATCTTTTAAAGGAAAAAAAATATATAAGATATACCCATTTGCTTATTACGATTTCTTGTAAAAGCACTGGGGAATTTGTTTTGTGTGTCTATGTGTGTGTGTGTACCTATATATCTGAAACTATCTATCTACATATGCTTTTTTGAGGAAAAACCGATCTAAAGATCATTTTTTAAAATAAATTATAGGCCAAAATTATCTCACATTGGAACAGAGATTATCAATTTGTGATTAGCATTGTATGAGCCAACATATTTATGCCATGTGTAAGAAAAGTTTGGTCAGTAAGTTTCAGTTTTCCATTCATGCTGTCCCAGAGGCTTCTGTAAAGGTTATTTAGATCAGTGGTCCGATCCCACCATGTGGAGCCATAGATGGTACTTCCCTGGCGCCAGCCATGTTTTTTGGGGAAGTAGGCGGGGCCACTGTGGAGGCAGGACTAGTGAGTGGTTGCCTTCATGAAAGATCCAAGTTTTTCACTTGGATCTTCCCTACCACTCGTTGATTGGACTGGAGAGGAGTCAGGATCCTGTATACTATGGCAAACCTAGACAGCATGATAAAAAGTAGAGACATCACCCTGCCAACAAAAGTCTGTATGGCCAAAGCAGCGGTACATAAGAACATAAGAGAAGCCAATGTTGAATCAGGCCAATGGCCCATCTAGTCCAACACTCTGTCACACAGCGGCCAAAATATATCAGGTGCCATCAGGAAGTCCAGCAGTGGGGCCAGGACACTAGAAGCCCTCCCAGTGCTGCCAGTAGTAACATACGTGGTATTCCCAGTAGTAACATACGGCTGCAAGAGTTGGACTGTAACGAAGGCCAAGCGCTGAAGAACAGATGCTTTCGAATTATGGTGCTGGAGAAGACTCCTGAGAGTCCCTTGGACTGCAAGGAGATCGAATCAGTCAATCCTAAAAAGAAAGCAACCCTGATTGTTCCCTGGAAGGCCAGATACTGAAGCTGAAGCTCAAAAACTTTGGCCACCAAAGGAGAAGGGAGCCCTCACTGGAGAAGAAGACCCTGATGCTGGGAATGATTGAAGGTCAACGAAGAAGGGGACAGCAAAGGAGGAGATGGTTAGACAGTGTTATTGATGCAAGGAGCACGAAGTTGGGCAAACTCCAGAGGACGGCGGAGGACAGGAGGGCCTGGCATGATGGGGTCCAATAGAGTCACGAAGAGTTGGACTCGACTGTGAGACTGAACAACAACAACAACAAATCCAGGACTCATGGATCACTATGAGACAGCGGGGGGAGGATCACTTCAGCAGCAGTCTTTGGCCTCCAGATCAGCTGTGCAGCAGGGAGGAAGGAGGGGTAGTGGGGAAGCAGTAGTGGCAGCCTGATCAGCTGTCCAGCAGGGGGAGCAGCAGTGGCAACCCCATCAGCTTTCCAGTGGGGAAAAGGAGTATGGGGTAGCCTGAGGAAGCCAGCACTTCTCCTCAAAGCTGGGCAGCAAGCAAAGGTTCAACAGAAACACAATCCGGAAACTTAACAATATGATGCCTCAATAACAGAATTCAGCTTAAGGCAAAAGCCCTCTGAAAGAGAACTGGTTTAACCAACCTTCCAAAAAACTAACAGGGCTGGGGCAAAGACAAATCCCATGGGGAAGACAACTCCATAACCTTACAACCACAGTCAAGAAGATCCTGCCCCATGAGAACCCCACACCATTCCTCATCAAGAGGCATATTTTCAGGTTCATGGGCGAGAACGTGGGCCTTCAGGTTCCCAAGTCCTCCACTATTTGTGGTAGGGAGCCCCTAACCTCGATGAGCCTGTAGATATTTCTGGAATTTTTAGAAATGGTCATAGGCATCAATCCAAAATGGCCGCCACAGGGATGGGGACAATCACAAAAAGCCGAGAGGCTCCAACCCAAGTGTCCTTCTATAATAGAGGCAGCTGCTTCAGAATGGGCAATTCCTACAGATGAAAAGACGGTGCCTCCTGGAACCTTCTGAAGTACTGCCTGCTCCAAAATGGAGGCAAAAATCTGGCTTTGGGTCTTTGCTGTGGGGAAAACACAGTTTGAGGAGGGCTCATTCTCTGCATAGCCACAGGGTGAAATATAAAAAAGACTGCGGCCAAACAGACTGAATGGGGTCAGTCTCTGGCGTCTTCAGATAAAAGATCTCAGCGTTGAGAAAGACCCATCTCTAACTGAAACCTTGAAGTGGTGGTGGAAGGGCTATCAAACCACAGCCAACTTATGACAATACCTCATGGGTGTTCGAAGCAAGACACAAACAGAGGTGGGTTTGCCATTTTCTGCCTCTGTGTGACAACCTTGGACAACGTGGTGGTCTCCCATCCAAATACTAACCAGGGCTGACCCCTGCTTAGCTTCTTATAGCTGACAAGGCCGGGCCAGCCTGAACCTTGAAGAGCTGATGCAAATCATCGATTCCACTCAATTACAGAGGTCACTGATCTAATTCTGTATAAGGCGAACTTCATACGTACGTACAATGCCAAGGCGTACGCCCACTCACAACCCCAAAAGCTGTGTCCCACAATCTTCAGCAATCTCCCTGGGCATCGTCAGGTATGGCGCCATCACAGACACAAGGGTTCCAATCGAGGCCCGTAGCCAGGATTTTGTCATTCGGGGGGGGGCTTTAAATAAGTCAGGGGGCACAGTGATGTCACGAAACAAAAAAATTAACTAAAAATAAAATTTTAAAAACTCACTTTTGCGGCGTTCACACTCTGCTTGCCTATATGAGGAAGCAAGCCACGCTTGGGGAAGGGACCGTGGTAGGGAGTCCTCCAGGTGGCCCAGAGAGCCAGAGGCCTGGATGGAAGTTCTGCTATGGTCAGGCCCCACCTGGAGTCCTGTGTCCAGTTTTGGGCACCACATTTTCGGAAGGATGTTGACAAACTCGAGCGGGTCCAGAGGAGGGCGACCAGGATGGTGAGAGGGTTGGAGTCCAAGTCTTATGAGGAAAGGCTGAGGGAGTTGGGTATGTTTAGCCTGGGAAAGAGAAGGTTTAGAGGGGACATGATTGCAGTCTTCAAGTATTTGAAGGGCTGTCATGTAGAAGATGGCGTGGATCTATTCTCTCTTGCTCCAGATTGCAAGACTAGATCTAATGGGTGGAAATTACAAGGGAGTCGTTACCGGCTTAATATCAGAAACTTCCTGACTGTAAGAGTGGTTGAGCAGTGGAACAGACTGCCTCGGGAGGTGGTGGATGCTCCTTCGCTGGACGTTTTCAAGGGGAGACTGGACAACCATCTTTTGGGTATGTTGTAGGTATGTAGGGGTTTCGGCTGTGTTCCTGCAGAGTGCGGGGGGTTGGACTAGATGGCCTTCAAGGTCCCTTCCAACTCTAACATTCTATGATTCTATGATTCTCTGAAGTCAGGGGGCCAGGCCCCAAAATGCCCCCACTGTCGCTTCAGGCCTGTACCAACCTTGAGGAGGACGAGCCAATCTCTCCCCGAGAGGTGTCGGATTAAAAACGGCAACGTCGACTTTCCCACACGAGGCATCATTTCAAGCATGCAGCGCATGAAGCACCGGTTGCCTTCGGGGTCATGAAATAATACTCAAAACTTTATAATCATTCATTGATTTACTCTTCAGCATAGTATATCATTTGAATCCAAAGGGAACATAAAGAGCTATTTGTGAGGTCAACCACAGTACAGTCAGAGGCTGACACAATATCGATGGCAAGGTGGAAAGAAATTGCCAAATACAGCCGATCAATACCTCGTTTCGCCGCTGCAGCCCGTTTGGCCGGCAAAATAAATAAATAAATAAACGCGCCTGCTTTACAGCTATGGAAATAATAATAATGGAAGTGGGAGATAAATGCTTCCCTCCAGCTAAACTATTTGATTAGCTGAGGGCAAAGGTGACCACAGCAGTTGCACTAAAGTAACTTTATCACCTTAAATAAAAAGCAAGGTGGGTGGGGGTGGGGGGATGGGATGAGCAGCAGATAAAAGGACGGAAATGAAACAGAAAAAATCCAAAATAAGAAAGAGGGGCAGCTCAATCGTTTCGGGAAGCAACCGATACATCGCTACGGCTCTGTGATGTGCAAAGACACGGCACGGATCTCGATTTCTCCCAAAGGAGAGCATTATTATATTTAACTGAAACGGTTCTGCTGCCGTTTAGGGTTTAAAGCACGGGTCTCCAATGCGGAGCCTGTGGGCCCCCCAGCACCCGCCGACATCATTTCTGGCACCCGCCAAGAGTTTATAGGACGTGGGTGGGGCTTTTGACCAGTACCGCTTCTGACAGGCCGCTGGAGATTTGATTGGCTCTGTAGATTTTTTTTTTTAATGTTGCTTTGGCAGCAGCCGCCCCTTTATATTCTCATTTATTTGTTTATTAAATTTCTGAATCGCCCAATCCCTGAGGACACAAGGCTCTCAGCAATTTTGCAACAGGTTAAAAACAATACAGGAATACAGTTTTCAATCAACAAATCAATTATTGTTAATTAAACAGTCTCCAGATGGCGTCCATAATTTAATCTAAAAACCTACTCTGGGCCGTTCTTCTATCTTGTGGCCAGGTTAAGGAGGAGGCTGAAGCGGGCAGAATGGAAGAAAGGAGGAGGGTGCCAGCCATGGTGGAAAACCACTGTGTGCCCTCAGCCAAAAGCCTGGTGGAACATCTCTGCATTACCGGCCCTGAGGAATTGCACTAGGTCCTGCAGGGACTTGATGGAAGTCGGCAGAGAGTTACACCAGGTCATAAGAACATAAGAGAAGCCAATGTTGGATCAGGCCAACAGCCCAACCAGTCCAACACTCTGTCACACAGTGGCCAAAAATACCAGGTGCCATCAGGAGGTCCAGCAGTGGGGCCAGGACACTAGAAGCCCTCCCATTGTTACCCTCCTCCAAGCACCAAGAACACAGAACATCACTTGTCCCAGACTGAGAGTTCCGATCTATACCTTGTAGCTAATAGCCACTGATGGACCTCTGCTCCACGGGTTTATCCAATTCCCTCCTGAAGCTGTCCATGCTTGTAGCTGCTACCACCTCCTGTGGCAGTGAATTCCATGTGTTAATCACTCTTTGGGTGAAGAAGTACTTCCTTTTATCCGTTCTAACCCAACTGCTCAGCAATTTCATGGAGTGCCCATGAGTTCGCGTATTGTGAGAAAGGGAGAAAAGGACTTATTTCGGAGCCAGGACCAAGAAAGATCTGGCTCTGATCAAGGACAGCTGGATATCCTTGGGGCCAGGGATCACCAGGAAATTGCTCTCAGTAGAGCGTAGTGCTCCCCTGGGGACATATCATAAATTTATAAAATTTATGAGGTCTGACAAAGGGAGCTTTGACCCTCTAAACCAGGGATGTCAAATGTGCGGCCCAGGGGCCAGATCAGGCCCCCGAGGCCTTCTATCAGGCCTGCAATGGAACTGGCTGTCTTCTGCTTCTTCTTCCAGTTCTGCTGCTGCTACGTCAACGCAGGTTTGCAGCTTACAGATACACACCTGAACAGCATACTCAAGATTGCAATGGCACAGACATTTTGATGCAATAATTCAGAACAAGAGGTGTCAGGTATCAGACACTCTTAAATAAACAAAATATTGCATGAGTGCTCATGTTTTAAGCATGTTTTTATTTTAAGAACACCCCCCCCCCTTTGTGTTTGTGTCCTTTATAAAGTTTATATTTCCGCTACCTGGCATTACATTTTATGGCACACCTGGCCGGGCCCAACAAGGTCTCATTTATGTCAGATCTGACCCTCATAACAAATGAGTTCGACACCCCTGCTCTAAACTTTATTCCCTGAAAGTCTTATTGGTCTCTAACGTGCGTGCTACTGATCTAAAATAATCTAGAAATGCAAGTTATCCTTGCATACATCCAACTGGTACTCATGAGACTTTTTCACTGGAAAAGCAAACATCTGCTACATTGCATACAACAGAGCCGATGTATAAACATTAACATTATACATTCCATTGCTCATGCCATTTCGCGTCCTTCGGTCAATCGGGAAAAAGATATTTTCGGGCCTTCGCAGATGTAAGCAAGAGAGAACTAGCCCTCCCACTTTTGAACCCCCCCCAAGCACCAAGAATACAGAGCCTCACTTGCCCCAGAGTCCCTGTCTATACCTTGTGGCTAATAACCACTGATGGACCTCTACTCCACATGTTTATCTAATTCCCTCTTGAAACTGTCCATGCTTGTAGCTGCCACCACCTCCTGTGGCAGTGAATTCCATGTGTTAATCACTCTTTGGGTGAAGAAATACTTCCTTTTATCTGTTCTAACCCAACTGCTCAGCAATTTCATGCAGCGCCCACGAGTTCTTGTCTTGTGAGAAAGGGAGAAAAGTACTTCTTTCTCCACCTGCTCTGTCCCATGCATAACCTTATACACCTCGATCATGTCACCCCTCAGCCGTTCTTTCTCCAAGCTAAAGAGCCCCAAGCGCCTCAACCTTTCTTCATAGGGAAGGTGTTCCAACCCTTTTATCATTCTAGTTGCCCTCTTCTGTACTTTTCCCAAAGCTGTAATATCCTTTTTGAGGTGTGGTGACCAGAACTGTACACGGTACTCCAAATGAGGTCGCACCGTTTGATTTATACAGGGGCATCATGATATTGGCTGATCTGTTTTCAATACCCTTCCTAATAATCCCCAGCATAGCACTGGCCTTTTTTATTGCAGTCGCACACTGTCTCAACATTTTCAGTCAGTTATCTATTATGAATGGAGTACAAATGAAGTACAAACCTTCATAACAAAGCCAGGAAGGCTATTCCATAAAACAGGAGTGGCGACTAGAGGGGAAAAAATAAACAAACTCTAAAACTAGCAGTGGACATCCTAATTACCCCACAGGACGGAGTAACCAGTCGGTCAGGGGTCCCCAGACTTTTTTGAGCCTCTGGGATTCTGACACGGCCAAGTGAGCACTGCCTCAAAATGGCTGCCACAGGAAGTGAAGCCATCCACAAAATGGCTGCTGCAGCTTCCTTCACAGTCACACACTGAAGATCTTTGTGCTGTGGTGGCAGCTGCTGCCAAAGTAATGCATTTAAAAATCTGCAGAGCTAATCAAATCTCCAGTGGCCAATCAGAAGCCTTACTCGGCAAAAGCCCCACCCAGCCCTTCCCACTTTCTAAAAATGCCCAGAAGGCACTAGAAAAGGTGTTGGCAGAGACCATGGGACCCTCCAGGCACAAAGCTGGGGACCCCTGCAATATGTGTTGACCTAAGGAACAGGAGAAGTGGTCTTGCAGGTACGTGGGTCCCAGACCAGGTGGGTCATTTTCAGTGTTCCCTCTAAGCTGAGTTAGTGTGAGCTAGCTCACAGTTTTTTAGCCTCCAGCTCACACATTTTTTGTCTTCGCTCAGGAAGGAGGGCTCCCGAGCAAACTAATTAACATAACAGCCAGTAGCTCACAAAGCAGAATTTTTGCTCACAAGACTCCACAGCTTCGAGGGAACATTGGTCATTGTCCTTCTCCTTGGTAAGTTTCTGATCAATTTCCAAAGTTCCAAAGCTACTGTTTTTTAAAAAAATATATATATAGGAAATTAAATTACAACCAAGACGAGCGTGAGTGTTTTGCAGGCGACATTGGTGAGACGAGATAAGACGGATCTTTATGTATTGCTCCCTGATCCGCTCTCTTTGCGAGACGTGGATCGACAAACCGCAAGCGAAAAAAACTTGTAATTTGAAAAAAACAAAACAAAACAAGCTCCTTACATCTCCAGAACTTGCTGATAACCCTTGTTATCTGCCGGCGTTTAATATGTGCACGATGGCCCCTGTCCTTATTTACAACACACACGCGCGGCGCTCCCGGTTTTACATTCAGTTTTATATCCCCCTCTTAATAAATCCAAGCAAGCGAAAGTACCCACATTATTCAGTCCGGCAAGACAGACTCTCACACCTTAATTAAGTGGATGATGTTCTGCTTAAAGCCAAAAGGCATCCTTTGGGCTACGAGCTAAGATTAAGCATCCGTCCGCTCAAAGGAAGACCAGCGTTCGGGGCCTTAAATCATGAAAAATAAACCGTCTAATGGTCTGTATTCAATAGCGAGCCGAAAGTCGGGACACAGCCTGATTTGGATTAACACGTTTTCAGTTATAACAAGTAATTTTACAGAGGATTAGTATCTTGATGGCTTGATCAATACGAGGCATTGCTGCTATTACGGATGAAGAGAAAATTACCCCTCCGGTAATAAAGTGCGCGGGTGCGAGCGGGTTCTCCTTCATTTGCAGAGGCCATTACAGTAATGGGCCCTGAGTTAACAGCTGGGGCAATTTGAACCGGCCTCGGTGTGATGAATTTTAAAGCAGAGACGATTTGCCACTCTCTCCATCTTAACGCTTCATCCCTGAATCCGGGCGCTGTTTATGGGCTGGCTTCCCAACATACGGGTGATGTATTACACCGAAGGCATCCTCTGTCTCAATCAACTGTTTCTCTAATGGCACAGGGAGGGGGGCAATAGTCTCAATTTTAGCAACCGTTTCCAATGAGGAGATCACCAGGTTGCCAGGAAACTCCTGGAGATTTGGGAGCGTGGAACCTGAGCGTGGAACACCACCAGTGTTCCCTCTAAGCTGAGTTAGTGTGAGCTAGCTCACAGTTTCTTAGCCTCCGGCTCACACATTTTTGCCTTCGCTCAGGAAGGACGGCTCCGGAGCAAACTAATTTATGCAGTAGCCAAATCCCTCACTCACAACTTCAATGCCAGGAGCTCACGAATTAGAATTTTTGCTCTCAGGACTCCACGGCTTAAAGGGCGCATTAGAGTCCACTCTCCAAAGCATCCATTTTCTCCAGGGGAACTGATCCCTGTAGTCTGGAGATGAGCTGGAAATCCAGGAGATCCCCAGGCCCCACCGGGAGGACGGCACCCCTGGGAGACAGTCTCTACAAATTACTTCTCTTGGTTATACATGGTAATGCAGGGGGGATTTATTTATTTGGGGATAAGACAGGATGATGCACAAAACTGCCTTCTTTGGAAAGAGATCCCTGGATGCCTTGCAGGTACGTTCCCTAGCACTGCCAACTGGGCAAGCCATTCACCTGGTATCTTGGCGATCTGCTGGCAGTTTGATTAGTAGAGCTTACTCCGTTGCCTGCCTCCGGCTGAGGTCATACATACTAAATAACCCACTTTCAATGCACTTTCCAACTGGATTTTGCATTGAAAGTGGATTATTTAATGTGCGAGACCGCAGCCGCTGTGTAGCAACCCTAGCTTTCCTTGGTGGTCTCCCACCCAAGAGCCGGCCCTGCTAAGCTTCTGAGATTTGACAAGATTGGGCTAGCCCAGGGGCCATTCAACTCAGAGCAAGAATGAACAAATGGAGAAATGCTGCCTGCTAACATAGCCCCAAGGAGGGAAAACAGAATAGCATGGATTGCTCTCATCAGATCTCCAAAGCTAAGCAGGGTCCATACTTGGAAAGGAGATCACCAAGGAAGGCTTTGCAGAGGAAGGTAATGGCCAATCACCTCTGCTTCTCACTTAAGAACATAAGAGAAGCCGATGTTCCATCAGGTCAATGGCCCATCCAGTCCAACACTCAGCCACACGGTGGCCAAAAAAGTCAGGTGCCATCAGGAGGTCCACCAGTGGGGCCAGGACACTAACTCTCCCACTCTTGCCCTCCCCCAAGCACCAAGAAGACAGAGCACCAATTGCCCTAGCGTTCCAATCTATACCTTGTGGCTAATAGCCACTGACGGATCTCTGCTCCATATGTTTATCTAATTCCCTCTTGAAGCCATCCATGCTTGTAGCTGCCACCACCTCCTGTGGCAGTGAATTCCACGCGTTAATCACTCATTGGGTGAAGGAGGACTTCCTTTTATCTGTTCTAACCCGCCTGCTCAGCAATTTCATGGAGTGCCCACGAGTTCGTGTATTGTGAGAAAGGGAGAAAAGTACCTCTTTCTCTACCTGCTCTGGCCCATGCATAATCTTATAAACCTCGATCATGTCACCCCTCAGCCATCCTTCCTCCAAGCTGAAGAGCCCCAAGCGCTTTAACCTTTCTTCATAGGGAGTGTTCCAACCCTTTTATCATTCTCGTTGCCCTTTTCTGCACTTTTCCCAATGCTATAATATCCTTTTTGAGGTTTGGTGACCACTTGCCTCGAAAGCCCCTTGCTGGGGTTGCCGTAAGTTGGCAACGACTTGACAGAACTTCACATACGCAACATAATGTATCCCTGACCTGGATGAACCATCTCATTGGATCTCAGCCCTGGTTAGCACTTGGCTGGGCAATCAGCAAGAAAATTCGGGGTTGCTATGCAGAGGCAGGTCATGACAAACCATATCTGAAGGTCTCTTGCCTTGAGGGTCATCGTAAGTCCACTGTGACTTGACAGCCAAAAAAAAAAAATGTATCTTTTGTAGCAAGATTGTTGGCTTCTCCGTTTTGTAAAGTAACACAAAACAAAAACATTCCAACGAAATATCCAGAATTAGTACTCAATATGGCTGTAGCAATTTGACTGCCTTATGTCAAACACTGGAAATCAAAATATTTGCCAAATAAAGCAAACAAAAATAAAAAAAAACACTTGTTAAATATGGGGGAGTTAGGGTCTTTAGTTTAAATGTCTGCCTATCAAAGATCAAACAGGCTTTTCATAGTTCTAAATTTCACCACCATGCCAAGTGGGACAATTTTTGTGCGCTTGTTATGAAAGATACATTTAATGGCTCTTAACACCAAAATAAGTTCAGATTTGATACAAAATACTGCAAATGCACCTCTCACTAAAAAGCCCATTATTTCCCCAGCAGAAAATGCCCCAAGGTTTTCCCATAACTTCAATGTTTATATCTCTGTCTCTGTACAACATTTGAATGCAGCCCATGTTTAAAATCTGTTGATGATTTAAGTTAAATATCTACTTACATTAAGGCTTTAAAAAAAAAAAAAAAACTTCAGTAGTATTTGGCAGTACTCAGCTGGTCATTAACAGAATCTTTCTGGACTGCTTAATTACGTGGGCAAACCTGTTCTCAAATGGTACAGCCATACGCCTAAATAAGTGGTACGGTCACATAGGCAAGAAGAACTTTCTTGACACTGGTACACATGCAAAGCCCAAAACATCAGGACACAGAAAATAATAATGAAACACTGTCTGAAGTTGTGGAGACAGGAAGAAAACCACTGTTATATTTTCAAAGAAAAGAAAGAAATTAAGATATCCTGAGGCTACCAATGAAATCACACAGTCATTCCTATAGAGGAAGATCCAGACGCTATCAATGTAATGGCTTTTAATAACAGGGAAACAGGAATAAACTTCTAAAGAGCCTGCCCTGAATAATATGCAGAAAAGTCAAGATATCAACTGTTTCGAATTAACATATTTTCAGATGAACCAAGTCCTAGAAGGTTGTTTTCACAATCATTTAGTACAGTTCAGTTATTGAGTTACTTATAAGTGGGACTATTTTAGAAAACTTGACGTTTCAAGGGTGGTTTGCATTAAATCAGATAGACAGATGAACAACATATGAAGCGGCCGCGTACTGAATCGGGCTATTGATCCAACTAGGACTTACTCCATCAAAAAAAAAAAAAAATTCAACTGATGATGCTTTCCATGGTTTGGAAATACAGCGACAAGGGACTCGATTGCCTCCTGTGGTTCTGGCTAGATCAAAAAACTAGCACCGTGACCATTACACCATGCCGCCCTTTCTCAAGATACTTTAGGAAAGCATACTTTGCCAGTAGGCCCAAGAGTTTTAGCCTTTTGTGTAACTCTGCTGAGCGTGCATTTTTTCACTCTTCTAGTGGCTCAGAGGTTAAGATGCTGAGCTGCAGACCAGAAGGTCTGTAGTTCAGCAGTTCGAGGCCCTACTGCCACGTGACGGAGTGAGCGCCCGTCTCTGGCCCCGGCTCCTGCCAACCTAGCAGTTCGAAAGCAAGAAATTGCAAGTAAATAAATAGGTACCACTTTGGTGGGAAGGTAGTAGTATTCCGTGCGCCTCGGCATTTAGTCATGCTGGCCACATGACCACAGAGAAGTCTTCGGACAGCGCTGGCTCTTCGGCTTGGAAACGGAGATGAGCACCGCCCCCTAGAGTTGGATTCGACTAGCTTTCGAGCAAGGGAAACCTTTCCCTTTAGTTAACTCACGGTTTTCAGCCTTGAATCAGTGATTTTATGCTCAGAATAAATCCAAGAACAAATGGAACAGAATCTTCAGCAGGCCCATAGCCAGGATATTTTAAGTCAGGGGGCATTTAAATTTCTTAGGGGGCACTGGCTAATCAAATTAATCCAGGGGAGAAGGCCATGATGCCCTGGGCTGGATGGGAAGTCAGGGGGCCTTGCCAGCAAGTCGGGGGGCCTAGCCCCGAAATGCCCCATTGTAGCTACGGGCCTGATCTGCAGCAATTATTCCTTGAGATGCTCAGTGTTGCCTTACATCGTGACTTTTGAGGGTACAAATCAGAAGTTTTGGTAAAGTCATGCGCTGATCTGGGTAACAGCTTCTGTTCAAGCTGGACGTATCCTGTTACCTTCGATTCTCAGATCTGGAATACAGTGAAATCTTCTTCCCCCCTTGTTTGGCAAAGCTCCGTGTCAGAAGCTTTGAAACTTCTCCTTTTTTTTCTAGCAGGCAGCGTAGGTAGAACGGGAACAACGTACATGCTTAAGTATGATTGATTTCTATGGAAGAATCCAGTGCTCTGTGCATCTACCATGTTTACCCAAAAGGAAGATGACCCTGAATGTCAGGTTGTGGCCACATGCACCGGAAAAAAATGGGTTGGGGGCAAGAAGCAAGGCTATTTCCTCCGGAGGAATTTGACCCACAGTTGCATGATCAAACCTCCCTTTGAAGCTGCGGGCGCAGTCCATCAGTGCATGATCAGATGCACCTGTGTTGAGTCTCTTTTTGTGTGTGCCTTTTTTCTCCATGTGCTTAGCCAAGGAATCAATGAATTGCATCTCTGCACCGAGGGCTCCCTATGGAGTTTGCGATGATGCACACACCACGAAGGGGGGGGGACAACGGCACGGAGTCGGGAGGGCCTGATCAGACCATCCCGACGCCATGAGAGCGCGCTGGAGCAATCAGACACTGGAAAGTCAGTCCGTGGCCCGTTGCAACCCTACCGGGTTTCCCCAGTGTCTTTGAACTCCGCTTCCGTGGTGGAGCAGAACGGGTTGCCGTTTGCCGATGGCTGCGGGGCACTTCCCAGATGTTGTTGTCCGATCGCGCCCTTCAAATCTGCCCGGCATTCGCATCTATGCCGGGTCTAATTGTGTGTATGATCGCAGCCTAGGACGACTTCTGTAAAAATGTTATTAAAAATATTACCAGACGTAAGTGCAACTTGCATGCAAATGTAGGACAACCTCCTCATTTTTTGGATGGCACACCTGGAAGGGGGGGGGGAACTAGTCTTGGATTTGAGTAAATACTCATAATATTTACACTAGAGTATTACTCGACAGCCAGTGTGGTTGTTATGTCTGGGATATTCTAGCTGCTGGTTATGGTTTGTGCTAAGGTATCCTAGCTCCCTCTGTTATGATTGGCTGAATAATAAAGACTCCTATTGGTCCTGAAGCCATGCAGAATACCCTATCAGGAAGCTCCGCTTAGGTCCAATCACAGCTCCTGGTAATAGTTACATGGTACATAGTTCAGTCTTGGAACAGTATAAGTTTGGGTGCTGCTCTTAACAGAGTAGATGAGAGTTGAGTAATGTCATGAATAAAAGCCTTGTTATTGATCATCGTCTCCTGCCTGTCAATACTTTAAAGTGGTACAGTGGTTAAAAGTGCCTGACTAGTATCTGGGTGACCCAGTTTCGAATCCCCACTAGTGCCATGGAAGCTCGCTGGGTGACCTTGGGCTGGTCACACTCTCTCGGCCTAACCTACCTCACAGGATTGTTGTGAGGATAAAATGGAGGAGGGGAGAAAACTTAAGCTGTTTTGGGTTGCCCCTGGGGAGAAAGGCAGGGTCTAGATGAATTAAATAAACAGCACACTCAGCATGATTGACTGCGAATGGATCATTTTCAAATAAAAGCTTTAATTATTAGACTGACCGTTTATTGGCTGGGAAATACAGTTTTTCACTTTGAACCTGCCCCCAAAGGAACAAACCTCAACACCGTCCTTTGAGATGAAGGGATGTCTCCTGCAAAAAAAAAATTAACGTTGTTTGGGAACAATCAGTCCCCAAGCAGCACTGTGATTTAGTGGCTAATGACTGGTCCCTGGAAGTCCAGATATTGGAGCTGAAGCTCAAATACTTTGGCCACCCAACGAGAAGGGAGCCCTCACTGGAGAAGACCCCGATGCTGGGAGAGACTGAAGGTCAAAGAAGAAGGGGACGGCAAAGGACGAGATGGTTAGACAGTGTCACTGATGCAACAAATGTGAAATTGAGCAAACTCCGGAGGACGGCAGAAGACAGGAGGGCCTGGCGTGATGTGGTCCATGGGGTCGCAAAGAACCGGACTCGACTGAGCGACTGAACAACAAACAACAACAAGAGCCGCTTTAATTCAGCCAGAGGTTTCAAACTCCACGTGGCTGCTAAAAGTAATGCCCCCTCAGAGGCGGACCCCAGCCACTGCCACAGTGAGCTATGAGTGGGTCAGGATGCTCAAAGTCCTGGGTTTGAAGATGAGACTCTGAGTTCCACATTTCCCAGGTGTAAAAAAGAGAAGGGAAAGATACACTAGCTGCACAGACCGGGGAGTTGGACAAGATGGCCTCTAAGGCCCCTCCCAGCTCTACGATGGATGTCCTTATTAAAACTCAACCCCATTTTTTGGCCTTTGGAGGGAATTTCTCCATTAAAAATTAAAAAAGAATTAAATTCAAATCCAGTAGTACTTAAAGGCCTACATGATTTTCATAGAATACGCTTCCATGAGAGCTACTGCCAATCAGAGGTAACCCTACAGAACTAGTCGGACTAACTAATGTTCATATATTAACAGGGCTGCCCAGTCCCCCGGGGGGGCAGGGGTTTCCCCACCCAAAGAGCCCTCAACCTGCCGGACCGGATCCAGCTGGTGGGGGGAACCTAGATTGGGCCGACGTGCCTGGGGCAATGATATCGCCCGGAAGTGATGTCATCGCACTGGGCACGTCGCCAGACAACATGCCCAGCGTGATGACGGCACATCTGGGCGACGTCATCGCCGTGTGCATGCACATGTCCCAGGCAGGGGCCAACTCTCCCCCGCTTTGCCAGATAAGACACTTGACAATGCTATATGTTAATTTATTTTATTTATTCTTATTTTGCAGATTTGTATTCCGCCCTCCCTGCAAACTGGCTCAGCGCGGATTGCAATATAACTGGCCATCTGGCAACACAAAACAAAATAATAAATAGTTAATTGAAACATTTAAAAAAGCATTTAAAAACAGTTTGCACCAATCCCGGTGTCACTGGACTCGGAGTCGATTTAGTCTAATCCGGGCCACGTAGAGATGGTGTCTTTTGATGCCACCGTTTACATTTTTTCATTTCTATCCAGCATCTATCGATCAGCTGAGGACACTCTTTGTGCATCCAATGAAGTTAGTTACCAACATCTAGGCAGGAACTGGAGATATCCTGGAATTGCAACTGATCTCCAGACGACAGAACTTAATTCCTCTGGAGAAAATGACTGCTTTGGAGGGTGCTCTCTATGAATATATATCCCACTGAGGTCCCTCCCTGCCCAAAGCACTAACCTTCCAGGCTCTACTCCAAGCCTGAAGCTACAGTGGGGCATCTTGGGGCCAGGCCCCCCGACTTACTGCCCAGGCCCCCTGACTTCCCATTCAGCCAGTTTATTTTTCATGCACGCCATGGCCTTGCCTTCCTGAGCCATCACCCTGCCCCGACTCCAGGCACCCTTGCCTCTCTCCACTCTGGTTGATTTTTAAAACTTTTACTCTCTTGCCCTTCCTGACACAGACTGGGGGGTATGTGCAGGGGTGCCCCCTGACTTATTTAAATGTCTCCTTAAGTAAAAAAAATTCTGGCTAGGGCCCTGCTTCCTACTCCCAAAATCTCCAGGAATTTCCAATGATAAGTTGGCAATCCTGGCTAAAGCAGACTTGGGGGAAGGGGGCACACCTCTAATGTCACAAGTGCTTAGTCTTCACCTGCCACGAGATATATATATATATATACACACACACACACATTGCGGAAACAGAGCTATATGAGCTAGGACCCTGCAGCCAGGAAAAACGAATGTCTGTTTGGATTTTTCGAATTATTTTGCTTGTTTGCTCGCTTGTTTTCTCAAACAAATGACAACAACAACGTCCATTCAGGAACCAAAACACGATGGGAACGCAAACACGGGAAACTGCTCCCCAACAGTTTACTGGTAACACCTGCCGCTTCACGAACCAACCCGGGACAAACGACTGCAAAGGAAAGGAGCAGACGGGGGAAACAAACGGGGAAGACCCCCTGCAGCTGCAACGCTCCGTGCACGTTTTGCGGGATTTACTTCAGAATAAGCATGCATAAGATTGCAATGCAAAGCAATGTAGAGAAGATTGCAATGTTAAGCAACGTAGAGGAGCATAACAGAAAAAGTCGAGCCCATTTTGCATCTGGGGCACGCATCACTGGGAGGACCGCTGTTGCTTTCCTTTCTTTCTTAATTTACCTTCGCCTCTTTCTCTCTTTCCCCAGCTCCTCTCCTCTTCATTTTGCCCGTGCTGCATGCACCAGGACCCGCCTTGCTCAGCGCCTTCCTTCCTGCCAAAGAATCCCGCCCCCTAGTAGTTTCTTGTCCTGGTCCGCCCGAAACCATGGGAAGCGTGCCACTCGTTAAGACTACAATACCCGAGATGCACCGCGCCTTCCCCCGGACGAGAGGCGGGAGGAAAAGAAAACACGGAAGCGCCGGTTTGTAGTTCGTTGCCGTTTAGGCCGCTGCCGAGAAACTGCTCCGAAGAACTACATTTCCCATCAGGCGAAGCGGCCACTCATAGTCCTTCCCTTCGTTTCCTGCCTCCTACCGGAAGTAACTTCCCGAGAGTAGCAACAGAGGCTGTTGCTAATGTAGGATGCGGAGAGGAGGTTGCTGAGGCTGTGCGTGAAATCTGGGTGCGGGGGTGACCTATAGAATTGTATTTATTTGTTTTAATCCGCCCTGCTTCTTTCTCCAAGAAGTTCAGGATGGTGTGCATTGCTCTCCCCTCCTCGGTTTGAAACTCACAACGATCCTGTGAGGTAGGTGTAGCGGTTAGAGTGTCAGCCGAGGACCTGAGAGACCCAGGTTCGAGTTAGGGTTGCCAACTCCATCTTGGGGAATTCATGGAGACTTGAGGGCGGTGCCTGGAGAGGGCAGAGGGAACTCAGTGGGGAAGTAATGGCACTCTAGGATTTCTCTTTCTCCTAAGCTCTATGGTATACCATAGAGTCCATTCTCCAATGTTGCTGTTTCTTCTAGGGGAACAGAGTGTGAGCAGTCGGTGATGTTGTAATTTTTTTGTGCTGTGAGCTGTTTTGGGTCCCCATTGGGGAGGATGGAGGAATATGTGTATGTGTGTATACTCAGGTGGGTCACACAGTTCCCAGCACAGGCCTTTCCCTGGTCAAAGGGGAGCTCCTCCTTTTTTCAGCCATAGAAAAGCTGAAAATTGTGAAATATACACATTGGTGTATATCAGTATACACACATGAACATAGTAGTATGTTATGCTGTCATATACTGACACATTAGAAATATAGACTGTATATGTAAACAGCTATATGTTATAAATTTATGCATTGATATTCATACACGTGTTAAAATAACAAATTAGCTTGATTTTGCAGCCTGTGTGTGTACATTTAGTGTACAGTTTTATGCAGAATTACTTCAGTAAGCAAACTGAAATCAGTGGGCTTAAATTGGAATAACTCAGCAAATAAGTGTGCTTCTAGTTAATGCATTAGATAAATTGATTAAAATCAATTTAGAGAAATGTACATGGATCAGATCTCTACCAGAGATCCAACCCAAAGCATCTTACAAAACTAACTCTCTCTCACTCTCTCTCTATCTCACTCACACACACACACATATGTGTGTTGATTTGTATATAATTTGGAAGATTAGTTGCTGTAGATTTTCCAGGTTGTGTGGCCGTGGTCTTGGCATTGTAGCACCTGACGTTTCACCAGTAGCTGTGACTGGCATCCTCAGAAGTATAACACAGAAAGATGGAGTACTCTCTGTGTCAAGGTAGGCAGGTAATTTATATCTACCCCGGAAGGTGGGGTAGGGCTGAGTCATTATCCTGTAGTGGTTCTCCAGGCTATCAACATGCTAATGGAGGAGCTTTCCTGAGGAGGTTCTTTTGTCCATGGTTTGTTTCCTGAGGAGGTTTCCTGTTTCTTGAGGTGGTTTTTTTGTGTGTGGAATGGCTATTGAAACTCTAATCTCATCTCTAGTGCTATTGTCAACTGTAGAGCATTTTGTGTTTTTCAGGACAGGAAACCATGCCCTATTTATTTTTAAACTCTCTTCTTTCCTGTTGAAATTGTGTTTATATTTATGAATTTCAATGGCTTCCCTGTGTAATCTGACATGGTAATTGGAAGTGTTGTCCAGTCTTTCAGTGTCTTGGAACAAAATGCTGTGTCCTCTTTGGGTTAGGCCATGTTCAGCCACTGCTGATTTTTCAGACTGGCCAAGTCTACCATTTTTCTGCTCACCTTGACACAGAGAGTACTCCATCTTTCTGTGTTATACCTCTGAGGATGCCAGTCACAGCTACTGGCAAAACGTCAGTTCCTACAATGCCAAGACCACAGCCACACAACCTGGAAAATCTACAGCAACTAATGAACTCCGGCCGTGAAAGCCTTTGACAACATAATTTACAAGATGTTTGGTCAATTCATAAAATGGTTTTAGCGACTCAGTGGTAACAGCACATATATACATATGATTAGCCGGTTACCTGCCAGAACTGCCAAACCTATTAAATGTTTTAATCCTCTTTGTCCAAGGAGTTTAAAGTAATTCTACATAGATTTAAGTTAAAAAACAGTGACTAAACCCACAGTTATAACTGAGTGGAGATTTGAGCTTGGTTTTCCTAATCCTGGCCCAACACTAACCACTTACTGTGGTAGTGCTTAAAGCAACTTTTAAAAAATGAACATAAACCAACAATTAAAAGAGCAGGTAAATGACAATAGCAGGCTACTGTTGTCATTTGGCATTTGAAACCACTCCAGTCTCCAAGATACAAGGACAGATGGACTCCCATTCCCAGATAAGGGAGGTTTCCTAGATAAGATCAGAGTTTCAATAACCAGTCCACACACAAAAGAACTTCCTCAGGGAACAATCCATAGACAAAAGAACCTCCTCAGGAAAGCTCCTCCATTAGCATGTTCATAGCCTGGAGAACTACTACAAAATAATGACTCAGCCCTACCCCACCTTCCAGGGTAGATATCAATTACCTGCCTACCATTTTTCTGCTCACCTTGACACAGAGAGTACTCCATCTTTCTGTTATACCTCTGAGGATGCCAGTCACAGCTACTGGCAAAATGTCAAGTCCTATAATGCCAAGACTACGGCCAGACAACCTGGAAAATCTACAGCAACTAGTGGGAGAGCTTCTAGTGTCCTGGCCCTACTGGTGGACCTCCTGATGGCACCTGATATTTTTGGCCACTGTGTGATAAAGTGTTGGACTGGATGGGCCATTGGCCTGATCCAACATTGGCTTCTCTTATGTTCCTATGTTCTCTTATGAATAGCACCTATGAACATCTCTTGCCTTCAAAATCCAGCCTACGGGGTTGCCGTAAGTCATCTTTGACTTGACAGCAAAATTTTAAAAAGATAGCTTTTTGAAAATTAGCCATAAGTGCTCTTATTTTATTTTATTTTTCCAAAATGTAACCATCATACTTAAGGCCTTTAGACTTATGAATCTGTCTGTGCACTGTCTTAAAAAAGATTCAACCAGTCTGAAGCAAATGGTTTGTGATTTTGCTGTATTTTGCTTACTGAAACTCCTGCACTGACTAAATGCACGATGTACAGACATGTGTATTTGGAACAGGAGCTTTATAAGTAGCAATTGAAACAATTGACGGTAGCATTTTGTGTGCAACATGATCATTTGCAAAATGACTTTGCCAGTGTAAGGTTCATAACACTCCCTGAGCTGTAGTCTGTAAGCAGTGGAAAGCGGTTGAATGAGCGTTGTAACTGATGGGCTGTGACTTATGTGTGTGTGTGTAAAGTGCAGGCAAGTCACAGCCAACTTATGGAGACCTGTAGGGTTTTCAAGGCAACAGAGGTGGGTTTCTGTTGCCTGCCTCTTGGATTCCCTTGGTGGTCTCCCATCCAAGGACTAATCAAGGCTTGACCCTACTTAGCTTCGAAGTTTTGTTGAGAGAGGCCTAGGCTGAGCCATCGAGGTCCAGGCAGCCATCATTTTATCCCATGCAATTCACAATGCTCTCTGGCTCATCTGCATTTTGTCACCAACAGCTCCACCATGTCTGCTGCAGCTGATGAAACCGTAGAGGACCAGCCCGTGAGGGACGTGGGTCTCAGTCGCCCTACAAATGGGGTCCTCCAAGGTTTGTGCCAGTTGTTATTTGTTGCACTTTCAAATTTTGTTACTACGTTTTTACTCACCCAAGAGCTCAAGGGGCATACAGTGTTCTCCCTTCCTTCCTTTCTGTCCTCGCGACGACCGTGGCCCGGCAAGCTCCATGGCCGAGTGGCGACTTAAACCGTGGTCTCCCCAGCCCAGTCTGGAATTCTAGCCACTACACCACACTGCCTCTCAAAAAAGAAAGGCAGTTAATAAATATTTTAATGAGTAAATACAAATGGTAAAGCAATCAGGCCAGGTCAGAGAAGGCTTTCCAAGTACTGGCTTTCTGGATTTTTTAATTGTTCTTGTTGCTGTTATTGTTAACTTCATTGTGTAGCCCATTAAACTCTGTGTTGTACGGAACCTCTGGATAAAGTATTACATAATCAATGTGCATTCAAAGATATGAAAACTCCTGAATGGGTCAATTCAGTTTAATTCAATTCAGTTTTATTATATTATGGTCCACGACCAGATCCAATTAATAAAAACAAACATTATTCAGGTATTCAGGGCTCTTTTTGTAGAAAAAGCCCATCAGGAACTAATTAGCATAATAGGCCACACCCAACAGCAGAAACTCATTGGCCTATTAGGCCACACTTAATAATAATAGGCCACACCCCATGTTATGATAAGTGTTGTCATCTAGCCACACCCACCTTTTGCTTCTTATTCTGTTTACCTTGCTTGTTGTCAAAACCCAGGGCTTTTTTTGGAGCAGGAATTCCTTTGCATGTTAGGCCACACATCCCTAATGTAGCCAATCCTAATGAGTTTCTGCTGTTGGGTGTGGCCTGTTATGCTAATGAGTTCCTGCTGGGTGTGGTGAACTCGGGAGCCAGCCGGAACTCTGTTCCTGTGCGTTCCTGCCCAAAAATAGCCCTGCGGGTATTCAAATATACAAGTTAAAAACTCCAGTTAAAATATAGGAATAGAAGATTTTACAAAAAAACCCTAAATAAATTTATATTATATCAGAAAGAGGAAAATAGGTTATAAAAGACAAAACATAGCATCGTAAGTGACCATTTTTAAAATTTAGACCAAGGGATTTAAGAGGAACGAGACCTATATAATAGACCTCCTGAAGGAAACTAAGTCAAGACTCAAAAAAGCAGGACTGAAATTTACCACGGACTTTAATCACCTGAGCGCAAAATCTAGCAGTTAGCTTAGTGGTAACTGAAATCTCATCTGTTAATAACTTAGCTTAAACATTTTTTTCCCCTACCACAGGACTGTCTACAAGGAGAAAAAATGGTCTTATCTCAAATTTGTTTAAAGAAGGGGCAGTGGGGGAAAAAACCATGTTCCATTGTCTCCACCTCTGCTAGGGGGCAAGGGGAAATCCTCTCTGAGTAAAAGTTTGTTTGTTTGGAAAATGTACATGCTTACCTCCCCAGAGACCCGCTCGAGGCAGGTCACAAAGTGAAAATAACACAGCACAATCGTAAGAACAGGAACATAAGAATTATCACTTTTAAAGCAAGCCAAACAAAGAAGCTAAGAGCGTTTGATCTGCTGGAGGCGGTTGAAGTCGGCTTTATCTAGGACTGCATTCACCAGTCTGGAGATGACCTTGTAATCCCAGGGGATCTCCAGGTCCCACCTGGAGGTTTGGCATCCCTGGAACAGTGGGTGACTTGTCGTTGCTTTCTCCCTCTTTTTGGCAGAGGCCTCCATGGTCCAGAATGCAAAGGCTCGGCAGGCCGTGTCCCGAATCAGCCGGGAGGAGCTGGAAGACCGGTACCTTCGCTTGCATGACGAGAATCTCTTGCTGAAACAACATGCCCGTAAACAAGAGGATAAAATCAAGAGGTCCCATCTCCCTTTTCTGAAATGTTGCTTTTAACACAAATTAAAATTTGGGGGACCACGGGTTGGAATCAATGGTGGGAAAGCTTAGGTCAAAGCCTCCACAGTTTGGTGTAGTGGTTAAGTGTGCGGACTCTAATCTGGAAGAACCGGGTTTGATTCCCCACTCCTCCACTTGCAGCTGCTGGGTGACCTCGGGCAAGCCACAGTTCTGTCGGAGCTGTTCTTGAAAGAGCAGTTTCTCTCAGAGCTCTCTCAGCCCCACCGACCTCACTGGGTGTCTGTTGTGGGGAGGGGAAGGGAAAGGAGTTTGTAAGCCACTCTGAGTGAAGGGCAGGATATAAATCCAATCTCTTCTCTCTCTCTTCTCTTATGTCCCATGAGCAAGTTGCATTTCTGTAACTTCTTACAAACTAGCACCCCTGAAGGTTGGGACACTGTACCATCCCCTCTGTTTCATTGGGCTTTAACTTGTCCCATGTGCCCCACCGGGGGTCTCCATTGTGGTGCCCGGGGGTGCCATGCAGTGTTCCCTCTAAGCTGAGTTAGTGTGAGCTAGCTCACAGTTCCTTAGCCTCCGGCTCACACATTTTTGTCTCCGCTCAGGAAAGACGGCTCCTGAGCAAACTCATTTATGCTGTAGCCGAATCGTTCACTCAGAACTTTAATGCCAGCAGCTCACAAAGTAGAGTTTTTGCTCACAGGACTCCACAGCGTAGAGGGAGCGTTGATGCTATGGTGCCCGCCAATTCCTTTCCTGCCACCCACAAGTGGGTGGGGCCAGCTAGACCCCCGACCAGTGTTCCCTCTAAGCTGAGTTAGTGTGAGCTAGCTCACAGGGTTTTTTTAGCCTCTTGGCTCAGGAAGGAGGGCTCACAACTTTAATGCCAGTAGCTCCCAAAGTAGAGTTTTTGCTCACAAGACTCCACAGCTTAGAGGGAGCATTGCCCCTGACCTGTGGTTGTCCCCGGAAGGTCTGAGGGGCTGTGCAGATTGAAACATTTCAAAAACAGCTGCCACTACAATGTGGGTTTTAGTCTCTCTCTCTGGCTCCTCTTCCCCACCGTGTTTTTAAAATCTACTTCTCTCATCCCCCCTCACTTGGACTTCCTCTGTGTATGTGTGTTTGTGTGTGTGGCTGGGTGGCTATTTTGTGGCCCATCTTGGCCATTTTGTGGTTGCGCCTGCCACCTTGTGCCAGAATTCCAAAGGTGCTCACAGAACTGAAAAGGCTGAGGACCCCTGTGCTACAGGAACTGTTCTGTAAAGGAAACCTCCACATTCAGAGTGGTAAACTTCCGAATCGCAGTGCCAGGAGGCAACACTGGAGAAGACGCATGTGGACCAATCACGACCTAATCAGAGAACAAATGTAAAGAAAACAGTTGTGAGAGTCTGACCCCACAGATCAAGCAGACTTGCAAAGAAAATGCTTTCTGTATATTATGGTCAAAAGACGCCTGGGATCCATTAAAAGTTTAGCGGCATATTTGAGCCTGAATACTTATTGAGATCAGCGTCCTATCTGAATGTATTGTCTTTCAAGACTTTTTGTAAAGCGCTTTATGAGCAAGAGAGCTTTTGTGCTACTCTTAATATTTCCTGAGGAAGATCCAAATCTGAAACGTTGTCATAGAATCCGGAGATGACGTTGATGATGCATTTTTACACTAGGATTTTCTTATGCTTTGAAGAAATTTGTTTATTGCATTGTGTCGTAGTGCTTTTGACCATAATATACAGAAAGCATTTTCTTTGCACGTCTTATTGACTGCTTGATCTGTGCGTCAGACTCTCACGACTGTTTCCTTCACATTTGTTCCCTGGCCACTGTGTGAGACAGCATACTGGACTAGATGGACCACTGATGTTATTCACCAGAGCTCTTCTAACGTTCTCTGTGAGATGTTCCTTTGTGGGTAGACTTCTGTATTTCTAGCTGCCTGTATGGAACCCAGTTTGCAGGCAAGTACCTTGTTCTGTGACGTCTCAAAGCTATGAATGCCTCCTTCCTCCCCACACGTGCAGTACTGTTCTTTTAATTTTTTCCAAAAAAGCTTCTGAGAATAACTATTTAAAAGGAAACCCTTTTAAATGGATGAAGCGTGTCTTACGTTTTCAGTCTCCTGTCTGGACCTCTGGAGGAAACAAAAAAACCCCAAAAAGACGCCCTATAAACTAGACACAGCTCCTGAAGATGCGCAACCAATTTTGTAAAGTCTTGAACTTCTCTCCTCCATCAAAGCCACCTTTTCTTTCTTTGCATGCCAAGACCCTCTCCGACTCCCCCCACCCCAGCTTGTGTCCCAGTTCGTTGCTGGAAGTGTTTTCTGTTCTTACCTATTACATCACCTCCCCGTGCCCTTCTGCCTCTTTTGTTCTGGCTTCCCCATGTTTATCAAAACTCGAGGAAATCAAAGGTACAACCCTCGAGATGCCAAAAGCGAAAGGCAAAAAAAAAAAAAAGAAGCCTGTATCCTTTTAAAACTAGATGAAAACCATGCCTCCTGCATCCAATTATATCCCACGGCTAACTGTTAAACCCTCTCTTAAGCGCCTCGGTATTCTTTGCAGAGCGTAAGCCGTCGCGAGGCGACACCCGCTATTCAGAGGCTGCCTCGGTGCCTGCCCACCTACTCGTTTTCAGAACCGAAATGTGCTTCCCGCTCTCGCGCTAAAACTGGGAGCTCAACATGGGTGGAATGTGTTACATATTGTAAGCATGCGCCCGGGTAGCTTAATCCTCAGATGGGTTTTCTTTTATACGTGGCCCCAACCACATCCCCAATCTGTAACTATACTTAAAACAGCAGGCCGAGTTCCTCGGGAAGGTCACGCATTCCAAATTTGAGCAGCATATGGAGTAAATATGCAGTCCCTCCCTCTTTGCTAAACTTTAAATGATAAGCCTTAGGAAACTGTTATTTGTCAGTGCTATAAAGCAGATTGCTACCCAGTGGTTTCAATTATCTTCAAAGGGTTCTTCACAGGCAGTAATAGTTATATCAGAACCTGAAATTTATTATTCAGGTTCCGCGCTCCAAGTCTTCACAGCAATTAGGTTCCTTTCAACAGAATCCCTTTTTATGCTGACCTTTTTTTTTTTAATTGTATTTTTTTTTCAAAAAAACCAAAAACCCTTACATATTCTCTCTTTCTCTCCTCCCCAGAATGGCCACCAAGCTAATCCGGCTGGTTAATGACAAAAAAAGAGCCGAGCAGATCGGGGGCGGCCCCAAGCGGCTGGGCCAGGACGTGGCGATGGAGGAGATGATCGAGCAGCTGCAGGAGAAAGTACGGGACCTGGAGAAGCAAAACGACGGCCTCCGCAACCGGCTCATTTCCACCAAGCAGCAGCTCCAGCTGCAGGGGCACCGGCAGGCTCCTTACAGCTACGTTCAGGCCCGCATCAACACCGGCCTTCGGAAGGCCAATGAAGGCGCCGGAGTCCAGGAGCGTGTGAAGAAAGGTACGCAGTTAAGGCACCCTTTTTGAAACAGGTCCAAGAGACAGGTCCGCAGTTCTGGACAAGAGAGCCCGTTGGTACCAGGTCGTCAAAGAGATCGGTGAGCCGCCGGGCATCCCTGGGTTGAGGAAGGCGGGAGGTATCGCCGCTTTTAATTTTTTAAAGAATTATGATTTTATTATTATTTCTTAGATTTTTATTATTTTTATTAAAGTTTTTATTGTTTTTCTTCTATAAACTACACATACTACAACACTACAAAAACTAACACGCTACATACGAACACGAAAACACTAATGAGAGTAACAAGGCTCTATTATACATTAACTATATGATTTCAGCCTTTTCTACCTAGTACACAATTCAGTTCCTTTCTACGCTGCTTAAAAGAAAGCCCAAGAAGCCTTGATTAAAAATACTATAACTTCAAAACTTAAAATTTAATTTATTAGATTTTTACTCCACCCTCCAGCCTAGGCCGGCTCAGGGCAGTTCACAACAGAATAAAATTCAAACAGTACGGTACATAAAATCACATAAATTAATATACATACGATGTTAAAAACTCAAACATGGTAAAACATAGTAAAGTGCTAGCGATATCCTCAGTTTACGGTCAGCTCTTCAGTCTTATTTGGCTGTCTTAGGTGATTGGCATGGGCAGTATTTAAGTGGGTCAGGGTTCAGCCAACATAGCTATTAATTGTTGGCGGTGAAGTATTAGGTGGTGGCAGCTCCAAAGGCCTAGCAGAAGAGCTTCATTTTGCAAGCCCTGCGGAACTGTGAGAGGTGCCTCAGGGCCCTGGTGTCTTCTGGGAGCTCATTCCACCAGAGAGGAGCCACCACCAAAAAAGCCCTGGCCCTAGTTGCGACCGATCTGGCCTCCTTGAAGCTCGGGAGAGCCAGCCGATTCTGGGTCCCGGATCCCAGCATCCTCTGGGGCATACATTTTGGCCCAGAACCTGGTTGACTCAGGCTAGCCCTCAGTAGATCTCGGAAACTAAACAGGGTTGGCCCCGATTAGTAACTGGATGGGCGACACCAAAGAAGCCCAGGGTCACCACACGGAGGCAGGAAACGGCCAACTACCTCAACGGAAACCTTACAGGGCTGCCATAAGTCAGCTGCGACTTGACAGCTCTTTCTGCCATATATGAACGAGTCAATCGAAGCTTGGTAAAATCTCCACCACTACAATCTGAAAGCCCCGACCTGGGTGGCCCAGGCCAGCCTGATCTTCTCAGGTCTCAGAAGCTAAGCAGGTTCGGCCCTGGTTAGTATTTGGATGGGAGACCACCAGGGAAGCCCAGGGTCACCACAGAGAGGCAGGCAATGGCAAGCCACCTCTGAACGTCTCTGGTCTTGAAAATCCTACAGGGCTGCCCTAAATGGTCTGTTGCGACTTGATGACACTCTACGCATAACACACATTTTCCCCACAGCATTCAAAGCCGGTGCGATGCGATGAAAATCGTAGAGCAAGAATATCAGATGGTGGTTCGGCAAACAGTCCCAAATCAACCAAGTGCCTGTCCCCCTCCAAAAAAAAATTATATTTTATTTTATTTATTTATTAGACTTATACCCCGCCCTCCCCGCATAGCAGGCTCAGGGCGGCTTCCAACAAATATAAAATACAGCCTAAAAACAAACACTTATTTGAAGCACGGCATCTAAAACGAATACAAACACAAGTGCAAAATGCGAATAACGAAGTGCAGGTGGCAATTAAGACACATTCGGATGGCACATCTACCAAACAAGGTTTCCCCTTCCCAGATGTTCTGGAATAGCTGTCTGCTCAGGTTTATTATGGCATCAGAAAGAAACCACAAACCTGACATTCTGTACACAAACCCGGCAGAGAAGAACGCCTCACATCTAAAGGGACATTGTCCGCAAGTCCAATCTGCACATAACTTGAAAGGCATGTAGAGCAGCATCACAGGGAGGTCCCCTGCAATGCTCCCTCTAAGCTGTGGAGTCTTTGTGAGCAAAAATTCTACTTTGTGAGCTACGGGCATTAAAGTTGTGAGCGAGCGAGCGATTTGGCTACTGCATAAATGAGTTTGCTCTGGAGCCATCCCTTCCTGAGCTATGACAAAAATGTGTGAGCCGGAGGCTACAAAACTGTGAGCTAGCTCACACTGACTCAGCTTAGAGGGAACACTGGTCCCCTGCAAGTTTGATGGCTCTAGCTTGTACAAGACCCATTCTATACACTCCTGAACCTGTACCTGTCATTTCCCCAGAAAGCACTTTCCTGGGGGCACCTTCTTGGGGAGAGGGCGTAACTCAGACCCCCTAAATCCAATCCTCACCAGACTCGGAGGGCAGGTATAGGAGAGTCAGCTGGATCCCCCCTGCGAGTTTGGTGTCTCTACCATGACATAAACCTCATGAACCGAACCAGTTTATTTGGCATCTAAAAGTTCATGACGGTTCGTCGCTCACGAACTGGGGACGCCATGAACCGAACCACATTTTCCCGATTCGCGCCCATCCCTACTCTAGCGTTCTGTGCACAATTTGTCTTCCTAAGACTCTTCAGTTTCCATTTAAAATGAACACACACAAATGAAATCTCATGCTTCAGAGCAAAGCTTGAAAGCATCGAGAGAAATCTTAGCATCCGGGGATGATGAGCAAGGCTTGAGGGAGGTTGCTCTTCAGTGCCCTGGATCTTCCCCGTCCTTGCTCCTGCCAGTGAAACCCATGCATGTCTTTTTAAAAAAAACAATTTACCTTCCCTTCTTACTATTCTGGGACCTTCTGTGTGCAAACCTTCCATTTTGCCAGTGGGCTTTTCTCATCTGGGATGAGAAATGATCATTTGGATTGGGGCGAGGGGAGCTAAACTTCTGGGAGGCTGCTTTAACCTGCAGATGTGTTTTCCAGTGGTGAAGGGAAAAGCCCACTCGCTGCTGAGAGTACTGGGAAGGGAACTGAGGTTAACATGCATGTACCTCTGGGCTCAGCCTACTGAGCTCTCCTGTCTGCTTGCTGGTCTCATGTGGAGGGATTCCCTAGCCCTCTGCAAGCACTATCTTTGGCCGTTACCATCAGAAAGTGACAGAGGGTTTTTGTAAGCCTTTCCCCCAGAATTCGTCTGCCAGAATAGAAGATCTAAACTTTGGTACGAGAGCCTATTCTACCCTGTGCCCTCTTATTTAGACTCTGGGGTGCCCACATACCAGCATCCCATAGAGCTATGGAATGCTTCGTATACGCGATTGCCATAACTGGACTATTTTACCTACTTGTCTTCACTTACATTTAAATCAGCACAACATCAGTAATACCCTTCTCTGTTTCTCCTCCCTCTTTTAGGCATGAGATTGCAGGATGTGGACATCAGATCTCTGAAATCTCCCCAAGCCTTACCCCCCAGATACGGACAAAGCCTCCTTGATGAAGCAAGAGCCGAGATAAGAAACCTGTATGTCTGTTCTGTATTTCTCTCGCACCCACCCCTCCCTTGGCCAGAATGTTCCGTTCACGTAGTGTTGTCAGTTTGAATCTAGGCAAAGCTGCAAGTGAACTGTGCAAGACCCGTTAAATTGGGCTTTCTCTTTCAGTTAACTGTGCCCAGTGACTATCTGTGTGCATATTTGCTTTTACATTCCACGAACTGGGATAAGCAGATGAGTCTTAAACTTCCTTAGACATCTATATATCTAATTTCCAACATGCCCCCTCCGTGCGGATATCTAAATCCGAACATCGGGGGTACCTCGGGGCAGAGAAATTTTCCTGCACATTTGGGGCAATCCCCAGACGTGCAGAAAAATCTGAAAACTGTAAAAACTATATGCAGGGGATATTTAAATCCCCCCAAAAGTAAAAGTGTGTTCTCTGCACATGCGCAGGGAACGGACTTACCACTAGGCACTGTAGCAGAGCCGTTGCTGCTGGCGGCGGCGGTGCAGGGGGGAGAAGCTTTGGTGCCCCGGCAGCTGGGAGCCGTGGCCATTGGGGGGAAACCTGGCCTGGCCTGGTCGGCCCGGCGGTTAGGAGCCATGCAGGGCTGGCCACCGTTGCTGCTGGCTGCAGCAGCGGAGGGAAGGCGGGCGGGAGGGAGAAGCCTTGGAGGGCCAGTGGCTAGAGCTACAGACATTGTTGCTGTCAGGGAGGCCCAGCAGCTGGGAGCCGCACAGGGCTCGCCACCGTTGCTGCTGGCGGCTGCAGTGGTGGGGGGACTGGTGGCTAGAGCCGCAGCTGTTGCTGCTGGCGGGTGTGGGGGAAGCCTGGTGAGCTCAGTGGACCGCCTGCTGGGCTCACCTGTGGCCGCCGCCGCCACATCCTCTGTGCTTCAGGAAACCAGCCACCCGGGAACCGCAGGGAATACTCCCCCCCCCCCAGTAAGTATCGCAGGTCCTGCTTCTTGTGAATATCTGCTTTGGTACTTGGACTGGCTTGGATGTAACAGTCCCGGTCTGTGGGTTGGAGACTATTTATTTGTTTGTTTAGTTAGCTAGTCAGTTAATTACATCATTTATAGCCCGCCCTTCTCCCAGAGACTCGCGGGGAGGGCGGATATAAATGTAATAATAAATAAAAATTTTAAAAATTACACAGAGTGCATCAGTACAGTCAACGACATGGGCCATTCACTCAGCAGTGCTTCAGGATTGTACAAGTCTGGAATCAACCAGAAATCTAAACAATATGACTGAAGCGTGGCATAAGTATTAACATGACACATGATTAAGCAGTGCAAAAATGACATCGTAGGATCCTACCTACAGTAAGCTGTACACAGCAGTACAGGCCACAGTCCCCCTAATCATTTATCCGAGTAAGTTCATGGACCATTTTGTACAGTGCGGCCCTATGACCTGTGCAGAAAAGCCCTCTTGAATAATTCAGTTTTGCAGTTTCTGGAAAGTCAGGAGAGCAGGAGCCAGATTAGAGTCCACGCTCCTAACCACTATACCAAACTGGGTAAATGGCTGTTAGTTATGGCAGTTAGGTGGAACCTCCATGTTCAGAGGCAGTGTAGCCAGTTGCTGGCTCAAACACAGGAAGCCGTGCTCTGCTTGCACACCTCCCAGGGTCATCCGTTTGATGACCATGATGGTCTAGCTAGATTGACCTGATCCAACAGGGTTCTTTTAATGTTCTGTGTACCCAGAGGTAGGGGTGAGCTCGGGCTTTGGCGTTCCACGGAATATACAGTCTACCTGCCCATTCTTATGTTTGAGAGGGGCTTGAAACCCTGTTCTCCTGTGCTCATTAGAACCGGGTGTCTCAGTGTGGTGGCCATGGGCACCACGATGCCTGTGGGCACCTTTCCTGGCACCCACCAAGTGTTGTAGAAAGTGGGCAGGGCCAGGTGGGGCTTTTACCCAGCAAGGCTTCTGATTGGCTGTGCAGATTTTTAAACCGTTGCTTCGGGCAGCAGCTGTACATATGCAAGAAGATACTTTAAAACTGTACGTTCATTTTAAAAGGCATCCCGTTAAACGGCGCTTCAGCCTGAAATGCTGAAGAGTTACCACTAGAGTTCTGTATGACCTCACCCCCTGACATTTCGAGGCTGGCCCCTCCTCTCGTGGCAGCCATTTTGCGTTTGCACCTGCCACTTTGCGTCAGAATTCCAAAGACTCAGAAAGGCTTGGGGACCCCTGCAAAAGAACATGCCGGCCTTCTAAGAGGGCTGTTTTTCAGTCTCAAACGATGAATAGTTTATTAGCCAGATGTGAGGTCATCCTAGGACAAAGTCCTAATATTTCTGTCCTCAAGAGCATCATGGCAGCATGCCTCAGATAGTGGAGTTATCGTAATATGTAATCAGTTTACGTGAACAGCAGCAATGAACCACTCACACCCAACTCTAGCAAGCGTTATTGAGGGATAAACTCTGTGGTTTTGGCCTCTGTTCCGGGCACCTGCATCAGCCCCCTTCCACAGCAAACATTCAGACACCCAAACTCTGGAGGCCATCCGTCCTCTCATTCACTTAATAAGTACCAAATGGGGACAAGTCGCAAAAAGCTTTTATACTGGAAGAACTGTGCACTTAAGACAACATGAAACACACACACACCCAACTCGGTGGAACAAGTATGCGACTGCTTCAGAAAGAAACCTTCAACAACTAGATGCTGAGTGCAAGCGCTGGGAATGATCGGGGTGGAATCGGGCTGTCGCATGCAATCGGCCAGATTTCATCCTCATCCTTTACCATCAACCTTATCATCCATGGAACAATTTGGATAGCCTTTTGCAGCTACAGAATAACTCCACAGTGCACTACATGCATGCACAGTGCAAATGTTTTTCGTATTCTGCGATTCACTTGCAATACACACATTTCGCACACACACGCACAAAGTTCATCAACAAGACGTTTGCCCAAAATAATCGTGTCTGATAGAAACGAGTCTACAGAGGACATGAAGAAGTGTGGATCGCAGTATGCCATACAGCGAATTCCACCATGAGTACTTAGAAGCATTACGATTATCAAGATCTCAATATCTGAGATCTTAATACCATAATTATCTGAGAAACTCCCGTGGGGATCCTGTTTCAAAAGATCTTCCACGGGTTGTGCTACCAAGTCAGAATCTCCCCTGCGTTACTTTGAAAAGCAGCATGGAGAGCCATCCAGAGGTGCCACGAAGGGAAACAAACATACTTTGCATTCCCAGTTGATCACTCTAATATACTCCGTGCTGTGTCTTTCTTTAGGCTGTTTACATGGTATCATTAATGTGTCTCAGAAACATGAAAGAGTAGTATGGTTTTTAGACTGTCCTGGGGGAGCTCTCGAACTGTTCAGATAGTCACCGGAGGTTCCTCAAAGAGAGGGTAGGCTTTTGTAAAAGACCACCTGCCAACAACTACGGACTGTCTTTCCCCTGCCGTGTGCAGCCGTAGGAGACCTGTTTTAGTTCAGAGATGTACTAGAATGCACCCAAGAGCCCCATGAAATGACTGTTCACCTAGAATTTGCACCAGAACCACCTGCCCACGAGCCCATATTTAGACTGGATTGTACTGTTTTGTTTGTCAGTTTAACAGTGTGCCCCAAACCATAATTTCAGTCTGTTCAATGATTTATTTACTTTATTAATTTACTTCATTTTTAACTCTACTTTTCTCCTTAATGGCAACCTGTCATTCTCCTCCTGCCAGTTTGGTATAGTGGTTAAGAGCGGTGGACCCTAATCAAGAGAACTGGGTTTGATTCCCCACTCCTCTACATGCCACCAGCTAGGTGACCTTGGGTCAGCCACAGTTCGCTCCGAGCTGTGCTCTCCTCCTCCTCTCCATTTTATCCTTCCAACAGCCCTGTGAGGTAGGTTAGGCTGAGAGTGTGTGACTGGTCCAGGGTCACCCAGCAACCTTCCACGATAGAGCAGGGATTCAAACTTAGAACTCCCAGATCTTGATCCAACACTCTTAAGGACTACACCATACTGGCTGTCTGACATGGCAGGTCATGACAACAATGATATGATATTTGGTACCTATTTTACTTAGATGGTAACCAAGCAAAACAGCATACAAGTACTTTCAAAGATTTGAGGTTGGATCCTAACCACGGAGTTGAATTCAAAACTGCCCTTCCTACAATTGTAAGAGTCCTTTCTTGAGCATGTGGAATTAGGATGGGTCGGACTCAAACCATGGGTTAGATCAAAAGGCCCCCTTCTGAAAGCAGAAGGTGACCTCTCAATTTGACCCCAGGGTCTGGATCCAACCCCAAATAAGTAATTGCCACTACTTGATGAAAAGCTCATTCAAATTCAGCTGTGTGTTTTATGCTATATGATGGATTGGGAGCAACTAGAGTTGACTTTTGTTGGTTGTGAGTCCCTAAACCATAGTAGAGAGCTAGTAATTAAAATGCTGCCATTTTGAGTAGTTACAAATAATATTTAATAGTCTGTAGGACCCCCAAGCTTCTTTGCCCGCTTCTTCCAGTTCCTTAGAGTGGCTTCAGTAGGATTGTTAGATTCGAGTCCAGTAGCACCTTAGAGACCAACAAGCATTTCAGGGTACAAGCTTTTGAGAGTCAAAGCCAGTCTGGTGTAGTGGTCAAGTGCACGGACTCTAATCTGGGAGAACCGGGTTTGATTCCCCATGCCTCCACTTGCAGCCGCTGGATGACCTTGGGCAAGCCATAGTTCTGTCAGAGCTGTCCTTGGAAGGGCAGTACCTCAAAAGAGCTCTCTCAGCCCCACCTACCTCACAGGGTGTCTGTTGTGGGGAGAGGAAGGGAAAGGAGTTTGTAAGCTGCTCTGAGACTCCAAGTGAAGGGCGGGGTATAAATCCAATCTCCTCCTTCTCCTCCTCCTCCTTCTTTGCTCCTTTCATCAGACACAGGTAGGAATGGAGATCCCTGAGTCTTTATTACAGAAGGTGGGAGGGGTGTCATAACGAATTCTTGTAAAGGATGCAGAGGTACCGTGCATATTGTAATCAGCTTGATTAAAGCAGAGGGGAAATGCTGGGGCAGTAGGAACAGATATGATCTTTGGAAGGATAACTCAATTCTGACTCTCTTTTTTTAATGACCCAAAGCCACCTTTTGGTCTATTTTTCTTCATTTTTGAGGGGGGTGGGATAAGCTTTCTGTCGTATCCGGTGTACTCCAAGTGCCTTGAACATTGCTTTGTTGGCTTGCAGAGAGAACGTGGTCGAATCACAAAGGGCGCACAACGAGGAGTTGGCGCGTACAGTAGAAGCGCTCGGAAATGAAATCAGGAAGAAGGAGGAGGAGTTTGAAGAATCTCTCCTGCAACTGAAGGAGCAGCAAGCGACAGGCCAACGGTATGATGAAAACCGAACAAAGAGAGGACTTCCCTGTCTCAGAGTTACAGTGGCTTTTGGTGGCACGGAAGTTGCCTATGGGGACAGAGTTAGTGTCACACTAGAGCAGGGGGCACTCATCTGGCGCCCGTAGGTCCATGGCAACTGCCAACACCTTTCCTGGGCCCAACAAGTCTCTTTAGAAAGTGGGTGGGGCCAGGCGGGGCTTTTGCCCAGCAGGACTTCTGATTGGCTGTGAAGGGGTTTTTTTGTTTTTTTTAAATTGCTTCAGCAGCTGCTGCCCCTACAGTACTAGAATGTTTACTGAATGACCGATGGTGAGTTCTGTGTATGCAAGAAAAATATTTTTGAGCAATATGTGTATTTTAAAAGGCATCCCGATAAACAGCTTCCTTCAGAGATCAAAAGAGTCACTGTTACAGTTATGCATAGATTCACACCCTGACAGTTTGTGGTTGGTACCGCCTCTTGTGGCAGCCATCTTGTGGTTGCATCCACCACGCTGTGTCAGGATTTCAGAGGTGGCCACAGGCTCAAAAAGGTCGGGGACTCCTGGATTTGGCCCTGGAGGATCTGAGTTCGAATCCTCAGTTGTGCTCACCCATGAATGACTTCGGGCCAGCCTTTCTCTCTCTTAGCCAAACTTCCCTTAACGGCTGAGTTGTTAGAATGAAACTGAGGAGATGATAATTATATGCATCACCTTGAGCTCTTTGGAGGAATGGCAAGATTAAAAAAAAGTGATACTGTTTTTGCAGACTTGCATATGTACCATCAGGTATCTGAAAGGGTCTTCCTTTATCTATTATGGGCTGGCTTACACATTGTCTTCCTGTCTCAGACAAAGAGTGCCTGGCACATAAGAGTGGCACCTAGAGATCCCCTGCTATTACATTTGATCTTCAGACTACAGAGATCCGCTCTGCTTTGGAGGGTGGCCTCTATGGCATTATACCCCATTGAAGCCCATCCCCTCCCCAAACCCCACCCTCCCCAGGCGCCACCCTAAAATCTCCAGGAATTTCCCAGGAGCTAGCAACCCTACTGGCATACCTACTGAGCTCCAGCCAACTGAACAAAATCCTATAATGGATTGGTTCCTGCATGGTCTGGATCAACCACATTAAGAAAACTTAAAAGGCGTTTAGAAGGGGGTGGCAGTTTCTGCCAGTTCCCCCCCCCCCTTGTTGAAGACTCCCACTGTGCTGTTTCTGGGTATCTGCTGACCCCCCAGGAACAACATTGTGGGGGGAGGGGAAGCTTGTGGGGTGCAGCAGGGAAAGGGAACGGTTGTGAATCCCGGCTCTCTCTCAAGAAAACTGAAGGGCATTTAAATTCGGTTAACTGCGTAGTTGGATACAGGACCTCTTCCACTCCCAGGAGCGCCTTCCTCCGGCACGTGGGGCCACCTCTTTTTCTCCACCAGCACGGACCCCCCACCCTTACATCCGTTTGGTGTAGTGGTTAAGTGTAGTGGTTAAGCGCGCGGACTCTAATCTGGGAGAACCAGGTTTGATTCTCCACTCCCCCACTTGCAGCTGCTGGATGACTTTGGGCAAGCCATAGTTCTGTCAGAGGTGTTCTCAGAAAAGAGCAGTTTCTGTCAGAGCTCTCTCAGACCCACCTACCTCTGTTGTGGGGAGGGGAAGGGAAAGGAGTTTATAAGCCGCTCTGAAACTCCTTTGGGTAGTGAAGGGCAGGGTATAAATCCAATCTCTTCTTCTTCATCTTCATCAGCAGCAGCAGCAGATGGGTGTTTGTGCCAGAGAAAGCACCACCATTAATGGAACCCCATCCTTGAACTCCGTCCCTACAGTTCTAGAACCTGTATCTGCAAAAAGACAGGGTGGCCAAAATCACCACATTTGTTACCTTCCATTTCATTTAAAATATATATATATATATATGTTGCTGGGCATGAAATGTGATTGCTGCAGAGGATCCATTGGTACAAGGCACAGAGAGGGCATTTTCAGGTCACTTGCCTTTTCGAGCCATGCTGATGTGGTACCCGAGATGAGCTGGTGGCAGTAGCACAGCCTGCACATCCTAAGAAAACCAAGATCTGCTGCACCCGGTTTTATGCGCTTGGTTGCTGCCACAGCATCTCATGGAATCCAGCTGTGTGAGCTCTTTCAAACTGCACCACAAAATTATCCCGGCATGGTAATCTCGCTAGTATCATGCTGTGCAGAAAGCCGTCTCTGGTCAATATGGAAAACGTGGGTAGCTGAGATCACCTCGGATTTTTCTCTGCATCAGATGTTTTCATATTGGAATGTCACACGGGACGTTATCCGTATAAAATGCTAAGTCACTTTCCTCGGGAATACTTGAAGAAGTTTAAGTTCCAGGAAGAAACTCCAGGAAGTAATAGCTGTACTACAACACAGGCTTGGAAGGAAATTGACTAGATTGCAAAAACAAATGACTGTAAGTTCCATTCGCAGCAGCAACTCCCAAAGTTTGATGGAATAAAGTGATATGTCCAAATAAAGTGTAACGTGAAGTATCCTGTTGCAGTAAAACCTGGAAATATTTAACGCTTGACAATATTGATTTTTGGGGGGGGGGAAAGAAATTGTTGGCTGTTATGCGCTATCCTCTCCCTAACTGTGTTTTGGAACTAAGAAGGCATGACAAACCAATTTTCAAGGGTTTTCAGCTTTTCAAAGCACAACTAACAAGGCGAGTGTTATTGTACTTTAAAGCTCACCATGACTTTCTCTCTCTCTCTCTCTCTCTCTCTCTCTCTCTCTCTCTCTCTCTCTCTCTCTCTCTCTCTCTCTCTCTCTGCTCTCTCTCATATATGTTGCTTTGAAGGTTAAGCATTCGGGACAATGTTGAAATGATCAAACTCAACAAACAGTTGATGGAGAAGAGCAACTCATTGGCTGCAGTGGAAGCAAAATTGCTTCAGCTTGAAGAGGTATGGAAAGAAAATCTCGGTATGGAAAGAGAATCTTGAATCCCTAAATGGGTATTAGGAAGTAAATCCCATTGAGTTAGATCCAGTGTCTCCTCTTGCGCTAAGTGAAGAATCTTCATCCGATGGAAGGAAGCCCCCAGGTTTCCTTGGATCCAACCCACCGAAGTTCAGGTGGACTCAAGTGAAAACGTTGAGAGCGATGCTTCCTTCGTACTCCACCAAAGTACAGATGACAGCGACATGTAAAATGCCATTCAACAAAGAATGTGCATGTTGTGTTCGGAATGAGATGGGGGTTTATGCTACCCTGTGAATGCAGATTGCATGAAATAGGCACTGACCGTACTTATTTGAAGTACTTGGTCGTTTTTAGGGGTGGCACCAATTAAAGAAATCCCACCATGACTTCATTCAGTTTGCAAAAAAATATAACCCAGCAAAAAAAACACCCCAGACATTCTTCCTTTGTTTCTAGATGATGCTGGAAGCATCTGCCGTTTTAGAAGAGGGATTGACTCCTGTATAGGAGAGAGTTATATCCCTGTGGAGCTCTGGTTTTGAATCCATTGTGTATTTTCTGTTTTCCTGTAAATTGTATGCTGAGCAAAGAGCTACTAAATTAGCTCTATTTATGGCTTCCTCTCCAGCCCACTCTTTGGATTATTATCATTTGTTAAATCCCCTTTTGGGGTCTGACAAGAGGACTACAGAAACGGGGCAAAATTCATCTCTTGGGCACTAGAACTGTCCCGATCAGAGGACTGGTCTAATTCTTATAGTAGGCTTTCCGATATTTTAGTTAATTTTTAAAATATACTAGTCCCATCCTTCAGTTATGCAAACTTTTGATTCTCAGTTGTCTTCATTTGCATACCGTATCTCACCAGATGTTTGTGTTAGGTCCATCCGGAGTTAAGTCCAACAAGCCATGTTGCTTTATGGACTATTCTGCTGAGGATAAAGTGCTGTGTGAGAGAGAGAAAAGGGGAACTCATCTCATGAGACAGCATATACTTAAAATGCACATCACTTTTCTTTTTTTTGTAAAAATATTTTCTATCAACTAATCTACTAAACATCTATGGCCCTAAGTGATTGTATTTTTTTGGCATATTCGTAAGATTTGGCTCTACTGGCAGCCTGGGCATAAGTTCCAGAGGGTGACCCTGTTGGTCTGCAGGAGAAAAGCTGGATTACATAAGAACATAAGAGAAGCCAATGTTGAATCAGGCCAATGGCCCATCTAGTCCAACACTCTGTCACACAGCGGCCAAAATATACCAGGTGCCATCAGGAGGTCCAGCGGTGGGGCCAGGACACTAGAAGCCCTCCCACGGCTGCCCCCTCCAGCACCAAGAATAGAGTGCATCACCTGCCCCAGATTGAGAATTCCCATCTATACCCTGTGGCTAATAGCCACTGATGGACTTCTGCTCCATATGTTTATCTAATTCCCTCTTCAAATCCAGTAGCACCTTAGAGACCAACAAGATTTCCAGAGTATGACGTTTCAAGAGTCAAAACTCCCTGCACCTGGTATCTGATGACAAGACCTTCAACTCTCGAAATTTCGTGCCTCTCGAAAATCTTTTTATTATTGTTGTTGTTATTTATCAAAGTGAATATAACCAGGGCTATTTTGGGGCAGGAACACACAGGAACTGAGTTCTGGCTTGCTCCCAAGTTGGCCACGCCCAGCAGGAAATCATTAGTATAACAGGCCACACCCAACAACAGAAACTCATTAGGACTGGCTACATTAGGGGTGTGTGGCTTAACATGCAAAGGAGTTCCTGCTACAAAGAAAGCCCTGGGTTTTGACAATGAACAAGGTAAACAGAATAAGAAGCAATAAGTGGGTGTGGCTAGATGGCCACACTTCTGGTAACATGGGGGGGTGGCCTAATAGTCTAATGAGCTGTGCTATCATGGGTGTGGCCTAATATGCTAATGAGTTTCTGCTGTTGAGTGTGGCCTATTATGCTAATGAGTTCCTGCTGGGCTTTTTCTACAAAAAAAGCCCCGAATATAACATTATCTGTAACATAAACAGTGACAGTCACGGTAACTTCCATTGACAATGACACGCATAAAATAGGTACAATGTAATTCAAACATAAGCCATCAGGAGAGGCTAAATTTATCTTATACTATTCTGAGTAGATAGTGTAAACGGAGAAAATATTGAGCATTGTATTTCTTAACGAATTGCAACTAGCGTATATAATTATCTAATTTTGATTTTCCTGTGCCATCTTGGTGTTTAAATTTCCATTTCTTAAAAGGAGCCCATTTTTCCATTATACATGATTTATATATCTGGGAACTTTGCTTTTGGATGTCATCTGTTATCTCATCCATAATAAAATAATCCCATAGCTTCATGTACCAAGAATGCACTGTAGGAGGATTTTCATCTTTCCATTTTTTGGCTATATTGCTTTTTTCCTGCCGTGACCATTGTCATTATTAAGTCTTGTTTTATTTTAGGAATTTTCCAAGTTCTCTCAAAGATTGTGGGATTAATTCTGGGTTCGTTTGGATTGTGATCCCCGTTATTTTAGCCATTTCTAAAATGATTTTCCCCCCCCAAAAAAAACCATTAATAACTTTACAAGTCCTCGAAAATCTCGTTGGCCTCTACGGGGCTAATGGACTCGAAGCTAGCTGTTCCCCTGGAAATAATGACCCAGCTCCCATATGCATGTCATCCAAATGTACACAGTCCCTCTGCATCGGGGCATGTGTCCAAAACCATCTCAGATGCTCAGTCCCATCATGGTTTGGCTGCCCGGAATATCCCAAGGCCATTTCCTCTGTGGAACTTATCAACGCCACGCCTTGCGTATTGTTCTAATGATTACAATTGCGGGTTTAGATTCTCTCGACCAAGAGATAGACCTGAAACTCTACAGCTTTGATAAGCATCTTTCATCGGTCTGTGACTTAAGAGTGAAAGTGTTTGTTTTAAAAAACAAAACATTATCAAAGCCCTGGGAATTCAGGCAGGCGCTGTTGTTTTTAAACTATGGTAAATACAAGCGTGCGTTTAAGAAAAAGAAAGTCAAGCACAGCTAAACTATATCAAATGTCACGAAACAAAGCATTCCAGTCAAAAACACACCGTGGTTCGGTTGGGTTTGGTTTGGTTAATTGAATCTGTTGGAAGAATTAGGAACATAAATGAAGCACCGACTGGCGGGTTAGCAGCAAAATGACAAAAGCTGCATTGGCATATTTGTGGTCGGGGTTCATTTTTGCTCGCTACTGTAGTGTTTTTGGTCAGCTCGTCCAAACCACAAGAACCACAGCAAAATGCTTTAATTGCTAAACAGATGTCTGTCTTGGTCTTTCTCATCCCAGCTGAACTGGGAGGGGTTGGCAAATGGGGAGAGAGCAGGGTGGGAGAGGAACTCTACTCCACCTTCTGACTTGCCGTGCCTGACCGCATCGTGTCAAGCCCATGACAAGAGCATCTCCTGTCGACCAAACTAAGATTACACTTTAAATGTTGGTTGGAGAGCCCTGTTAGACTTCCAAAGGGGCATCCGGCTGCCAAGAATGGGGGATTGCAGACTAACCTTGTCCATCCCACCCCCAACGTGAACTGCGTTCTCTCCCCCCACCCCCAACAGAATCAAAAGAACCTCAAAGCGAGCCACGATGCTTTAATGGCAAACGGAGACGAACTCAATCTGCAGCTCAGAGGAGAACGGGCGAGATGTCTCCACCTCGAGAAAGAACTGCAGGCCGTGACTTTTTCAAAGCGGCGGTTGGAAGAGGTGAGGAGAAATCTCTTCTTTTTTCCCCCGGAAAATGTTTCAAAAGAGTGCCTCGTCCCCACAGTGATCTGAGGCGGGAAGGGTCGATTCATTAAGGTCCCGGGGACCCCAAGAGGAAGATCGCTCCGGCTTGGATAAACATACTGGCAGAGGAATGGTCAGCACATATAAGTGGCGCTTAGCCATGAAATTGCTGAGGCTCCTTCCCGCCATGTATTTCCTTCAGTTACAATTATACGATGTCATTTATTAACACTTTGTTTAGTTGAATTTTAAAAATTTGGACACCCCCCGCATCTCTCGACTTTGAAGAGAGAAGAAGAAGAGATTGGATTTATACCCCGCCCTTCACTGCCCAAAGGCGTCTCAGAGCGGCTTACAAACTCCTTCCCCTCCCCCTCCCCACAACAGACACCCTGTGAGGTAGGTGGGGCTGAGAGAACTTCTGACAGAAACTGTCCTTGAGAGAACAGCTGTGCCAGAGCTTGTGACTGACCCAAGGTCACTTCAGCAGCTGGAAGTGGAGGAGTGGGGAATCAAACCCAGTTCTCCCAGATAAGAATCCGTGCACTTAACCACTACACTTTGACCTGCATGGCCCAGGATAGCCTGCTCTCATCAGAGCTCGGAAGCTAAGCAGGGTTAGCCCTGCTTAGCACTTGGATGGGAGACTACCGAGAAAGTCCTGGTTATTCATATCTTGCCTCAAAAACCCTACAGGGCCACCATAAGTTGGCTGTGATTTGATGGTACTTTCCACCTCCACCCCATCTCTTGATCAGATAATCTTCAAGGTGTTTTTGAATGGCAGATTAAATACAGTGCAAAAAAACCCCACACCCACTCTCAGTAGCCCTTTAACCTCTGGCCAATGGCTGAGGGCAAACTGTCCTCCTTTACATCCCACAGTCCTAGGGCAGGGATAAGGAAGCTTAGCTCCCTGTGGCAACGACTGAGGAGAGGATGGTCATCTGGAGATATTGTTCTTCCTGCAAAGGAAGGATTGCAACCTCCGCTGGGCCTCCAGCCAATGACAAAGGCCAGAATAAGAGCATCGGAAGAGCCCTGCTGGATCAGACCAGTGGGCCATCTAGTCCAGCATCCTGTCTCGCACTGTGGCCAACCAGTTCCTCTGGATGGCCAACAAGAGGGCAGAGAGGCCTCCATAAGAACATCAGAAGAGCCCTGCTGGATCAGACCAGTGGTACATCTAGTCCAGCATCCTGCCTCACACAGTGGCCAGCCAGTTCCTCTGGAGGGCCAACAACAGGGCATAGAGGCCGAGGCCTTCCCCTGACGTTGCCTTCTGGCTCTGGGATTCAGAGGCTGAGTGCCTCTGAACATGGAAATTCCCTTCAGCTAGCATGGCTAGCAGCCATTGATAGACCTATCCTCGACGAATTGATCTAATCCTCTTTTAAAGCTGTTTATTAATTTAGTACAGAAAAGACTAAATTCACTTTTTTCACCTAGAACAGAAAAGATAAATGTACTTTTCTAATTTTATTAATCTCCAGTTTTCGTTTTTTACAGTCATAAATACATAAGAATGTACTTCTCATGTCTTCAGTCCCCAGGCAGCTGCTATATTCATTGCATTCATTCATTCATGTGAAAAAATTCTAGCCTGCTGTTACAGTAATAGTTGAAGTCTTTCAGCTTGTTTCAAGCATCACAGTCTCACCTCCGCCCCAACATGCGGTAGCAGCTAATGTCATAAGATCAGATCAATGGTCAATCAGTCCAACATCTCGTCTCACACAGTGGCCAACCAGTTCTTCTGGACAGCCAACAACAGGGCATGGAGGCTGAGACCTTCCCCTGACGTTGCCTCCTGGCTCTGGGATTCAGAGGTTTATCGCCTCTGAATATGGAAGTTCCCCTCAGTCACTATGTCTAATCACCATTGATAAACTTATCCTCCACAAATCTCTCGAGTGCCCTTTTAAAGCTGTTTATTCCCGTGGCCATCACTATATCCTCTGGCAGCAAATTCCACATTTTAATCACGCTCTGTGTAAAGAAGTATTTCTTTTTGTCCGTCCTGAACCTATTGCCCATCACCCTCATTGGATGTCCTCAAGTTCTAGTACTTTGGGAGAGGAAGAAAAATTTCTCTGTCAGTTCTCTCCACCCCATGCGTTATTTTATAAACCTCTGTCATATCCCCCCTTAGTCATCTCTTTTCTAAACTGAAAAGTCCCAGACTCTTCAGCTTTCCCTCATAGGGAAGATGCTCCAACCCCCCCCCAAGCATCTTGGTTGCCCACCTCTGTACTTTTTACCAGCTCTGCAGTGTTGTTTTTGAGATATGGTGACCAGAACTATACACAGGATTCCAAAAGAGGCCGCAGCATAGAACTATACAGGGGGATTACAGCATTGGCTGTTTTATTCTCAGTCCCTTTCCTAATAATCTCTAACATAAGAGTTTGCCTTTTCTGCCGCTGCGGCACACTGGGCTGGCACTTTCATTGAGCTATCCGCTACAGCCCCGAGATCTTTTTCCGAGCAAGTTCAGGCCCCATTAGCCTGTACTTGAAGCTGGATTTTTTTTTTTTTGTCCCAATGTGCACCATACCATTGCATAATTGGTAGAAAGTCCTCTTCCTACCCCTGGAGCTGGCAGAAAGGTTTTATTTTATTGCGAGAACAACCTGAATCAACACATAGACCCTCCAAGTTCCAGGGCACTTCCAGTTTCTGAGGGCCCTTCGCCATAATGAAAGTAAAAATGGATGAGATAAGATGTGCGTAACAGCAAGCTGGAAAATTTATCAAACGCCAAAAAATGGATGTGTCTACAATTAAGGCCCCCTTTGAACTTGAGGCCCAGACCAGCTGCCTCCCTTCCTTTTGGCCACGCGGCCTCATAGTAAAGTTGTGACTATTGAACACACAAGGAGAATGCTTTTGTAAAACAGAAATGGTGGAGAAGGGAAAGGAGGCAAGCCACTTCGGCTTCTCGTTGGGGAGAAAGGCAGAAATAAAGCAATTATATAAAAAAGTGTGTGTGTGTTTGTGTGTGTGTTAGGGTTGCCAGGTCCAATCATCGTGCCAGCAGGGGGGGCGTTCCGAGAGTGGACAGGACATCATACAACATGCATGTCACCCAGGAGTGACATAGGCAGGCATGCCGGTGACATCGGGGGTGACACTCTGTTTTTTGGACAAAATTCTATGGAAAAATCACCCTCAAACCATAGAGTTTTGCTCAAAAAGCAGAGTGCCCCCCCCCGTCACGACACTTCCTGGTGACATCAGCATGTCATGCATGATGTTGCTGTTTGGGGGCGGGAGGAATTTCCTCCCACCAGCCAGCTGGCCACCGGTGGGCAGGAACCTGCAAAAATGGGGAATCCCTCGCCCCCACCTGGGGAATAATAACCCATGTGTGTGTAAGTGTGTTAAGTGCCATCAAATCATATCCGATTTACGGCAACGCCCCGGAATTAATGACCTCCAAAATGCCCTACTGTTAACAGTCTTGCTTCAATCTTGCAAACTGAGGGGTGTGACTTCCTTAATAAATTAATTAATTAATCTTCTAAAAATTTGTTTTGATTGCACTTCTTAATTGACAGGTCAACTAAGTTTACTTTGGGGTCTTTGGTGACATGAAAGCAGTTAAGCCATTCTCCTTCTGTGATGGCAGAGGGAAAAAAATCAACCGATCCTGACACTGGACATTTTTAGTTACAAAACTTCTTCATGCTAATAACTGTTACTTTAAAAAAAAGTTTTCAGTTATACTACTTGTAATTTTCTTTGTTCCAGCTGCAAGAAAGAATTAACGACTTGGAAAGAGAGAGGGACCTTCTAAAGGAAAACTATGATAAGTTATATCAAAGGTAAATGATAACTGGCAACCGAATTCTCCTGATGCTGCCTTTCTTGATTTAGATATTGACTAAAATAAGCAGCACATGCTAGGGTTGCAAGCTTCTGGTTGGGAGATTCCTGGAGATTGGTGGATGGAGCCTGGGGAAGGGAGGGACTTCTATGGGATATAATGTCATAGAGTCCACCCTCCAAAGCAACCATTTTCTCCAGGGGAACTGATCTGAGTTGTAGTTCAGGGAGAGCCATTGTAATGCAGGGAGATCTCCAGGTTCCACCTGCAGGTTGGCAACCCTAAAATATGCACCCAGGGACTAGATGACATTGAGGTGGTCTGTTTTGCAAAATGGATTAAAAAGCCAGAACTCCCCCTGGATGGGGCTCGGGTGCCTAAAGCATCTCTTTATTTTCAAGTTTGTGTGCAAAGTAGATCCTGATATTGAAGTCACTTGATCAAGCATCCCAGGTTGACCCAGCGGAATTTGAATTCCCCCGCCTCTCGAACCCACGACTCTCTACTAAATTACACACTGTTTTCTGTTAGCTCTCTCCATTTCGAGAGTGGTGTGTCGTTCCACATTCTGAACTACGTGAAGGGGGGAAAAAACAGTCTAAAGTCTCCTAGACTCACAAAACAAGTTCAGAGTTCCGTAGGCCTCAGCCTCTTAAATTACAGAGCTTTCTAGCCAAGGAAAAGAAGGGCCTGCATTGTTTGATGTTCTTCTGTAGCCCCATCACAGTAATTCCCCGGGCCTAGCATTCTGTTGCAGAGTTTAGTCCTCCCCTTGTGTTTATTTATTTGGATTGCAGCCATCCGTTTATGCTGGCCGGCCATGGGAAACTTAGCCCTTATACAGCATGATATGACATGATCCATTTCAAGCAGCAGATTTCAGAAGGGATGGGGGGTGGGGTCCCGCATCACTTTTCTTGCTTCTGGCTTTGATCTTGGTGTCACGTTAAAAAACATATTTCTATATATGAGCTCCAGTTTGGGGGTGGGGTGGGAGGTCATTTTGGATGCGAGACCACCACAGACCAGTGCTGTGGCTCCACTTGATATTTCTGTAAAGAAGCTCCGAGGTAATAGCCTGTGTAAATTCTGTCAGCAGTGCTTAATATCACATAAATAAAAAATTAGGAGGCTAAAGCCACTCAACATGAAACGAGATAGGGCATTGGATTCATTTTCTGGTGTTGAACAGAAAATTGAAGCAATTATCATCAATTTGCAGAAACTTAATGAGGAAACACCTGATCACGGGGCTGGCGGTGGGGGGGGAGAGAGAACAGTTGCAGGAGGTGTGGATTTTGTGCTTGTTCAAAGGAGATTATGATCTTTGTTGTTAAGGTGATGGTAATATATGTAGCATATAAGGACAACTGAGTTTATGGAAGTGATCCCATGACCCCACAATGCCACATCAGTGGACATAGGCTGCAGTAGCTTAGGCCAAGAGTTCACAGTCAGAGACTGATTTTGTACCTTATGGGCCACCATACCATCTTTTATGGTATGCTTTCTCAGATGCAGAAGATGGCCTAAGTGTCCAGCAAAGAGTGGACCCATTTGACATGGCAGACCAACCTATGGAACAGGTCAGTCAATTCAAATATCTGGGAATCCACTTTGAAGCATCTCTTACATGGAAAAAACACACCTGGATTTAGCAAGGAACACAGCTTTGAGAGTAAGGAAGACAATTGTGTAAAATACTTCTGCTCATCAGGAGGCCAATTTGTCCCCTCGGCCTTAAAGGTATTTAATGCTAAGGTTCTAAATCAATTCCTGTATGGTGTGGAAATCTGGATTCAGGCCACTTCTGGAAAAAATGGATTCCATCCAGTATGACTTTTTCTGACGCTTATTGGCTACTCCTAGCTGTGTCTCGGGCATAGCACTGAGAGCTCCCAGAGGAGATCAGGGCCCTGTGGGATCTTGTGCAGTTCCACAGGGCCTGCAAGACAGAGCTCTTCCACCAGGCTTTTAGCTAGGAGCCGCCCCCACTACTACCAACGAGCCAGCCCGTAGTTTTAACACCTGGCCTCTACCACTGCGCTCAGGAAGACCATTGAGTGGCAAACTGTTTGGTTGTATGGTATTTCCAGCTTGCCGTCTTATGTACCCAATGTATCAGCACTAGCACTTTATGAGTTATGTTTTACTGTACTGAAATTTTAAACTGTTCTTATGCAAATTAATGGTCATTATAGACCAATTATGTAAGCCACCCTGAGCCTGCCCGCGGGGAGGGCGGGGCATAAATTAAATAAATAAATTAAATAATAAATAAACTAGGTGAATTATCAATGGAAGCTAGGGCTTGGATTAAAGCATTTTTCTTTAAAGTAAAGGTTTTAAAAACTGAGGGAGGATCTACCCTACTTGGGCTTATCCAGGCAGATACACATTATAGCCAATGGGATCAACTGTTGGAAAAGGAAATGAAATGCCTAAGAATAATATGATATGATTAAAAATCTAGAAACTAAAGACATTAAAAGACAAATTTTAAAAATCCGTAAGGAAATTGGATGTTACAAGTACGTCTATTAGGGCGCGCAGGGTGTGTCCGACACTCCATTTGGGAATTGCCATCCCGATGCAACTGCCGAAATATTTTTTTATCAATCGACAGTCCCAAAGGTAAGTAGAGCTTCTGCTTTGGCAAGACTGAACGTTCTTCCCTCGGCAGTTTTGGAGGGCAGATACAGTAAAGTATCATACTCTACTAGAATATGCAGATGCTCATATCATGCAATCGAAACCATTGAACATATGATTATGGAGTGCCCTCTATTCGATGAGTTGAGGGTTAATTTAGTCACCCCTTTACTTAAAGATGTGGAACAGCTAAATGTGCAAGCCCAGGGGTCATGGCTACTATCAGATACCAATGATCGTGTCGCCCTCTCAGTGGCAAAATTCATAGGGGCAATAATCAAATATAAAAGAAATAATACTGAGTAAGGTATTTTAAAATATTTTCTTTGGTTCTGATTTCTGTTTAAGGTGATAGCTATATCAGCAGTGCTAGATGGATGGATGGATGGATGGATGGATGGATGGATGGATGGATGGATGGATGGATGGATGGAGTGGACCCATTCCTAATATGTAGAAATGTCTTCATGCAATTTCACATCATCTCGGATTGCCAACCAGTCCACACATTTATAACCTCTTAATCGTCTCCCCTTTAAAACCAAATAAACAATTAAATTCAATCAGACTGCATGCTACCAGTGCCATAGTTAGGATCTCCTGCTCGGGAAATTAAAACATAGTTTAATTAACAAAAAGCTCCTGTTAAACATTGATTTGTTTAAATCTCCCTCACCTCAAGGCAGCATATTTGTTTTCCCTTTGTGCTTACAGTAACAGGACCAAAGTAACACCCCACCCACCCCCCAAAAAAGGTATTAACTCTTGGAGGCTTTGATTTAAAAAATTGTCCCCATTGGGCTCTGCCAGTGAATCCACTGCATTTTACCAGAATAATCTGCTCTGGTTACCACTGGCCAAAAAAATAAAATAAGCCTCAAAAATATACAAATGAAAAACAGGAGTAAAAATGGCTTTTAATCATCCATTGATTCTGAGTTTAAGTGCCATCAAGTTGGTTTTGACTTGCGGCGACCCATTAATAACACAATAATAACCAGTAGACCACACAGACCATCAAAAATTGTTCTACTGGACATAAATTCCTTCAGCAGTAGGCAGATGAATCGTTAAACTAAACCATAAAGATCAATCACCGAGTAACACGTATCCATTTGGTCAAAGAATGTGATAAAACAAACAAAACACCAAGTCCGTTTCCACTACCACCTTCCTCCTCGGCTCAATAACTATTGTCAAGCTCAAAGCTTCCTGGCTTGTATAGCCCCGGATAGCCCAATCTTGTCAGATCTCAGAAGCTAAGCAGGATTGGCCCTGGTCAGCATATGGATGGGAGACCACCACGGAATACCAGGGTCGCTAGGCAGAAGCAGGCAATGGCAAACGAACCGTGAACGTCTCTTGCCTTGAAAACCCTACAGAGTTGCCTTCAGTCAGCTGCGACTTGACCGCCAAAAAAAAAAAAGCTATATACAGATATACATCCTCAAATACCCTGTGAAACAATAAATGAGAGAAAAGAAAAATAGAGGGGAAGGGGTGTGTGTGTTACATTTTAACAAGCAAATCTCCATACCAAATATAATAGACTAGGAAGGGAAGCCCGTTGTGGAGCCGAGACAACGGGCGCTAGACAGGGCCCCCCCCCCGCCACGAAGGTGGTGGAGGCAGGCGGACCTGGCGGCCGTTGGGGAAGGAGGTCATCCGCCGTTCCCCTCGCTGAGACTCCATCTCTCCAGGGCTGCAAAGTCCCCCTGGCGCTGGCCCTAGCCTTGCTGCCCGCCCAGCACCGTCGGCTGGCATCGCAGCCTCCCTTCCCCGGCTCCTGACAGCGGTGTTCACTCTCAGCATTCGCCTCCCGCCTCCCAGCCAATGGCACACCAGCAGCCTTGAGCGGCAGCTGGCGGTCCAATGGCTGATGGCGTGCATTTTTCTCCACTCCCCATAGGCCAGCGGTGAAGGGAAAACTCAATTATATATAAGGAGAGATAAATATACCGCTGGCAGCCCTGCTTCCATAATCTTTGGAATCCAGGGCGCAGCTGAGTGTGAATAGTTCCTTGCTCGATCATGGTGCTGTTTCAGTCCGTGATGAGTACATGGTAACAAGGCAGAGTGTCGTACTCCCCACTTCCTTGCCAGGCCACTCTTTATGGGGATCTTGCGGGCAGTAAATGTTGTCTGACAGTGCTGATCCATATCTTTCATCCAGGACAGTGACGGACATAAGAACATAAGAGAAGCCAGTGTTGGATCAGGCCAATGGCCCATCCAGCCCAACACTCTGTCACACAGTGGCCAAAAATACCAGGTGCCATCAGGAGGTCCAGCAGTGGGGCCTGGACACTAGAAGCCCTCCCACTGTTGTCCCCCCACCCCCCAAGCACCAAGAATACAGCATGGTTGGAGGGGTAACAGAAGCTTCTCACTCACATACATACACACTAACTTCCAAGGTGAGACAATTCATCTGTGTGACCTTTCAGCTGTGTGGAGGCCTAGCCAACATTACTTTCCCCTGTGGTTTGGAGGGGGAAGAATCGTATGAACTAGGTTTCTGTGTGATTGTGAGCTCGTGTGGAGGGCTAAATACACACCGGAGGGCTATTTACTTAATTGGAGGGGGCAGGAGTTCCTACCATGACACTGTTTCAGCACTTTACTGCTGAGTGCAAGAACCAGAGCTGGAGAAAGAGGGTTGTTTTGCGGATGGAATCGACCCTTGTTCAGACAAACTGGAGTCGGTGGTATTTCTGACTTAAACTGGCATTGCAAGATCTGGTGCGTATGAAACTTCTAATTTTTGCCCGTGTTACTCCGGAGGTAATGCAAGAGAGCGGTTTCCCTTGGAATATATACTTTACAAGCCTTTCTTCTGATCCTGGTCCTGCGTGCAGTCCATACTAAGGACATGGTGTACTGTGGATTGGCCATTTATAGATGGCCAGACAGTTTCAGAATGTGGCTGGATAAAGTAAACTCCAAAGACATTCCGCGTGGATACCATTGGAATGTAACCCTAAATGTAAAGGAGACGATAGCTGCAGACTAAATTTGGAACAATTTTATATGTCTTTAAAGTTAGCATTATGTGGATTTGGAGAAACTGAGAGCCTAAATTGCTCTGAGTTAACCGAAGCCAGATTCCAAGGTTACAGTTGGAAATCTGCAAGAGGCCATAGACTTGAGAACTTTTGATCTTTGTTGATGGCTGAAACTATATATGACTTCACTGCAGTGCGCTGGAACGAGCTGCAACGTTTCCCTCTCCACTTGGGAGGCACCGTGACTCAGTGGTAGAGCACTTCCTGTGTATACAGAAGGTCCCAGGTTCAGTCCCCAACATTTCCACTTAAATGATGCCAGATAGCTGTTGCTGGGAAAGACCTTTCTCTGCCCGAGGCCTCGGAGAGCCCCTCGGGGTAGATAACACCAAAATCACTGGACCAGTCAGCGGGCGCAGGAGAAGGCAGCTTCATCTGTCCATAGGGTTAGCTATCCTTTGCGAAAAGGATATCTCTTTATCTACCCCCACAAATGTTTTGTCTGGCAGGGGGTCCCTGTTGCTCCTGTTTTGTAGATGGGGAAAGAGAGCTGATTGCTCAAAGCTGGTTGAGCACTGGTGTAATTTAGTAGGCTTACAGGTCAGACGGTATCAGCGTTCCAAAGCCCAGATGATATGCTAAACTGGTAGCAGGATCTCTAGTTGTTGTACCAAACAGAGGCCAAGTGACTAGCTGATGTCATCAGTCCAGATTCTACATAGCCAATGTTGAATCAGGCCAATGGCCCATCTAGTCCAATACTCTGTCATACAGTGGCCAAAATATACCAGGTGCCATCAGGAGGTCCAGCAGTGGGGCCAGGACACTAGAAGCCCTCCCACTGCTGCCCCCTCCAGCACCAAGAATAGAGTGCATCACCTGCCCCAGACTGACAGTTCCTGTCTATACCTTGTGGCTAATAGCCACTGATGGACTTCTGCTCCATATGTTTATCTAATTCCGTCTTGAAACTGTCCATGCTTGTAGCTGCCACCACCTCCTGTGGCAGTGAATTCCATACGTTAATCACTCTTTGAGTGAAGAAGTACTTCCTTTTATCTGTTCTAACCCGACTGCTCAGCAGTTTCATGGAGTGCCCACGAGTTTTTGTATTGTGAGAAAGGGAGAAAAGTACTTCTTTCTCAACCTGCTCAATCCCATTCATAATCTTATAAACCTCGATGATGTCACCCCTCAGCCGTCGTTTCTCCAAGCTAAAGAGCCCCAAGCGTTTTAACCTTTCTTCATAGGGAAGGTTTTCCAACCCTTTTATCATTCTAGTTGCCCTTCTCTGCACTTTTTCCAATGCTATAATATCCTTTTTGAGATGTGGCGACCAGAACTGTACACAGAACTTGCCTGGTCAGCTGTGGTGAGGGCTCGGGGGAGGGGCCGTGGCTCAGTGGAAGAGCCTCTGCTTTGCACGCGGAAGGTCCCCGGCATCTTCAGTTAACAAAGGACCAGTCAGTAGGTGATGGGAAAGACCCCGATGTCTGAGACCCTAGAGAGTGACCACCAGTCTGATTTGACAAGACTGACCTTGACGGACTGATTCGGGGCGAGTCGGATGTTTTGGTTCAGGATAAAGCAGTGTTGTTTGAGTTGGAAAAGGCGGTGGGTGACCCAGAAGGGAGACATTGTGAAAGTTAGTGTGGGTGTCCTGGTGTGTTTTCCCCTTTTTTATGCCACAAATGGCTGACATAGATACACTTGGGAAGGGCCAGTGGACAGAAGGTTCTGTGAGCCTAGTGACTTCTGCGGGTTTCTTTGCCAGACTCCATCAAAGCCAGCTACTCTGTCTCAGTTAGTAGACACGGCCAGACAAGGGAACCCCGAGGCCAGGAGAGATCCAGTTGCAGATTCCCCAACTGCTTTCTGAGCTGCCCTTGCTCTGCAAGAGATCGGAGCTGCTCAGCGTGCAATTCGGAATCTATAATAATTTTAAAATGATGTTCTGGGCTGCTCAGAGCAGGTCTTTGACTGTGAAAAGCAGGGCAGAATGTATAAATGAATGAAACTCTGCCCAGCTGCCTCTCCGGGATCCGTGCGCTGTTTCCGAACCATTCGTGCAAAAACTCTCGGAATTTCGGATAGCTCCCTAACCCCGTCACTTGTTGCATTCAGTTGTAAAAGAGTGGGACTCCTGTGTCCTAACTGAAAGCAACAGGTAATAGCAAGCAGAGCGTATGGTAGTTTTTGAGCCTGGGACCGTCTGCATCGACTCAGGTTCTCCGAGCCGTCTCTGGGAATTCAGCTGCCATGTTTGTTCTTGTTAACAGCGTTCAATTTGGGTTCAGGGCTTATAAAAGCGGGTTTAAAGAGTACAAAGGCTGCTAATCCATATCAAAGTAGCTCATTTTTATGATGCAGAGAGCAATCATCCCTCTAGCAGCCAAGGTTTTCTGTGGCCAGGCAGCACTCCCCCCCCTTCCCCTGCAGCTCCATTCCTCCCCCAATTGTTTAAAACGGATCAGGTGGGTAGTCACAGCTCCTAACACAAAAGACGGGCATCTATGCCAAATGGGTTTTGTCAGCGAGCCTTGGAGCGGCTGACTCTGCCGGAGCAGACATCTGAATTCCTTTTTGCGAGCCCCCACAAATGTTCCGGGGCTGCCAACTTTTCTGGGCTGCACAGCTCTAAATTGAGGCCAGCCCCTCTGCTCATCCCACAAAGCCTTTCATGTTCCACAACCGCAGCCTCAGAGAGGCGCCTGGGTTTCAACAGCAGCCGACCAGCACATGTTTGCTTAATTCCTAAGACATGATGACAGTGATCCCTGCCACTAAAAGCTCTTCCCCTCTCCCCCCTCCCTTTTTTATTATTTTCTGATGAAGTCGCTTTCTTGCATCCCATATGTTCTTTTCAAAAAGAATAAAATAAAAATAAAAGCCCTCTTAGCTCTCTGTCTGTGTTTTAATTCTTCAGTGCCTTTGGCGTGACCCACGACCAGCAGTGGAAGTTGAAGGAGCATCAGCTGAAACTGCAGATTGCTCAGCTCGAGGCCGCTCTGAAGTCGGACCTAGCGGACAAAAACGATCTCCTGGACAAAATAAAAGCGGAAAGAGGTAGGGCCGTGGAAGCACGCAAAGGGCTTTGCCTGAGATTGTGGGACCGAGCGAGGGTGCCTTCACTGGAGCGAGGGTGCCTTCACTGGAGCGAGGGTGCCTTCACTGGAGCGAGGGTGCCTTCACAGAGTTTCCCACACTGTGGCTGCGGAGAAGGATGACCCGGGGCCGAACTAGATGTGATGGTGGCCATGGGGCCAATCCATGGCCACCGGTGTCAATTTAGAGGAGAATTTGGCCGTTGAAAATTGCCCCGAGGGCCCCCCCACGGTTACCACGTGGTGGCAACTGGGGATCTTGATTGCCATTTTCTGTGCTTTACGAAGTGCCGAAACAGCCTTCACCTCTAGTTTGGCCCGCACAAATGAGGCACTCGGAGCCCCCTTCCCTACGAGGAAAAGCAAAATAATCTGATTTTGCTGTAGCTTAGTTTTAAAAAAAACAAAGTCTAAAGATGATGGACAGGGACATAATAGAGGTTTATGAAAGTATGCGTTGTGTGAAGGAAGTAGACAGAGAGAGCTTTTCCCCCCCTTCGTCTTCCGTAATTTTACAGCTCGGGTTCGCCCAATGAAATCCATGGGCGGGCGATTCAGGAACGGCAAAAGGCATCTCATGACCCCCAATTAACTGTTGGAGCTTTCACTCCCTCAAGATGTAGTGGTGGCTCCTAGCCTATGTGGCTAGACCAATCCATGGATGATAGGTCTTTCAGTGGCTGCTAGTCGTAATAGCTGAACCTCCATGGCCCAGAGTAATTCTCCCTCTGAGCACTGGTTGCCGGGGGGGGTGTCAGGTCAGCATCAGAGGAAGAGTGTTGCCTTTGTATCCTCCTTGTGGGCTTCAACAGGTTTCTCTGGCTACCGCGGGTAACAGAATGCTGGACTAGGTGAAGCCTAGATTCATGGAAGATAGGCCTGTCAATGGCTACTAGCCCTTGTGACTAAAGGGGACCTTCACATTCAGAGATAGTAAACCTCTGAATACCAGTACCAGGAGACAACATTGGGGGAAGGTCTCAGCCTCTGTGCCCAGTTATTGGCCCTGCAGAGGAACTGGTTGGCCACTGTGTGAGACAGAATGCTGGACTAGATGGCCCACTGCTCTGATCCAGCAGATCTTCTTAAGCTTTAGTCTGATCAAACAGAACTGTTCTTTTCTTCTCTGGATGCACGAGAGAGGGTCCCCATGAATACACAGATGAGCTTGCCCACACATCATGCCCACTGGGTATGCTCATTTTGTTCAAGGAAAGTGTCCCAGAAGCCTTAGAGGCTGTTGGACTTCTCAAAATGTCGCCATTGAGTCTGTATCACAGAAGGAGGCTATAAGACTTTGCGTGTCTGTTCTACCCCTTCCAGTGGGAACTGCATTTCCTTATCTTTAGATTCTCTCTAAAATGGCCTGGAGGGCTGTATGTCTTCTGCGGCCTAGCACTCCTGAACAGCGCACAGGGTCGTAAACTTGTGCCTGGATTTTGCATAGCATTTGAGACTGCCGATGGGAAATGGAATGACTGAATACTCCTTCATACCTCCCCCGCACACACACAACCCAATTCCTCAGTTCTTATATTTCAAAGAGATTGGCTGGGACCTCACCTTTTGCCTGTAATGCCAGTTTCAATGTGCAGGAAAATTCGGACCATGGACGAACATTCAGTCCTGTAGATCAGTGGCTCTGATCCGGGACCGTTGATCAACGCAGGACACGTTTCTCGGGAGGCAGCCTCAACTATTTACAGTTTTCTCTTTAACTTAACGGTGCTGGGGCTGGTTCAGTTCATTTGGTTTCCCATTTCAGCCCTGGCTGCCTTGATTCGGGGGGCTTATTAGTTACTTTGGCTTTTATTATAGACGGAGGGGTAATTTAGGGTTGCCAACTCCAAGTTAGGAAAATCCTGGAGATTTGGGGGTGGAGCTTACCTGGGGAGGGTGGAATTCATGGAGGGTGCTCACCAGGGATGTAATGCCATAGAGTCCATCTTCCAGAGCCACCGTTTCCTCCAGGGGAACTGATGTCTGGTGATCTGTTGTAATTCTGGGAGACCTCGAAGCCCTACCCGGAGGCTGACAACCGTAATGCAGTGATCCCTCTAAGCCGAGTTAGTGTGAGCGAGTTCACAGTTTTTTAGCCTCCAGCTCAGACATTTTTTGTCCTAGCTCAGGAGAGATGGCTCCAGAGCAAACTAACTGATGCAGTAGATTTAGCAGAAGGGAGTCATAAGGTCCAGCTGACTGAAAGGGATTTGTTAGGCTACAGACCAGTAAGTTTGAGGATCAGCGCTGATTTCTGCCTCTCTGAATGGCCCAGGCTAGCCTAATCTCATCTCCAAAGCTAAGCAGAGTCCACCCTGGTTAATACCTAGATGACAGGTCACCAAGGAAGATTAGGGTTGCTACGCAGAGGAAAAACACCTCTGTTGGCCTGTCACCTTGAAACCCAAGTGGGGTCCCCGTAAGTCCGCAGCCTCTCGCTGGCACATTCCTGATGTGTATTTTAGTCCCACCATTCTTCCAAGCTGATAGTAGTAGCATACTCAGTTCTCTCTCTTCCTTCTTTCATCCTCACAACGACCCTGTAAGGCGGGTGAGACCGAGGGAGCGTGACTGGCCCCAACAGCGTTAATTCTGATTTCCTTGCAAACATTAACAAGCCAAAACAAAGTTGGGAATCCCAAAATTGCATCATGGCTGCTCACGCACAGTGCTACTCTGGGGACTGTTTGTGGACCGTGATTAAGATGCCGTGACGGAAGGTGATCAGGAACAGGTCCCGGAGTTGGTCCGATTCGTTCCCACAGTAGCAGATCACAAGTCATACTTGTGGATTTCCCCCCCCCCCATCTGTTACTCCCTGTTCAGTTTTACCATTGGCAGAATGTCTTGTGCAAACTCCACATTTCAGTGACACAAAACAGTTTGGGTTGCTTGCTTCCCCCCCGCCTCCCCACCGCCCACCGCCGCCGCCCCTTTCAGTGTGCAGATTAGCATCCGGTTTTGCAGTCCTTTGGGCTTAGAATATTTAAGTGCAAGTGAATGTTTAAATTAACTGCAGTCTTTAAGAGAGTCTTTATTCCGAACCTCCCCCCGCCCCCTTCCTTTTGAGCATGAACGTATAGGTCAGCGCCCTGCGCGTATTGATTACAGATGATTGTATTACCACAAACAGGGTTTGACAGCTGTTTGTTTTACCAAAAGATTATCTTAATCTTTGTTTTCTTAAGGCCCCGTTCTTTTATACGAGCAGGCAAACATGATGCAGAATCCCACTTAAGTCAAGCGAAATGGGCAGATAGCTCTCTCGGTCAATTAGGAAAACCCCGTGCACAGACATTATGCCTCCCCTCCCTGCCGCCGCCCCATTTCAGACTATGAGAAATCAGATTCCTGCCTCCAAGGAGCTTGGTGGAAGAACATGCCCTCAAGTCACAGCTGATTTATAGTGACCCCGTAGGGTTTTCAAGGCAATAGACAAACAGAGGTGGTTTGCCATTGCTTGCCTCTGCGTAGCAACCTTGGACTTCCTTAGCAGTCTCCCATCCAAATACTAACTAGAAGAGGAAGAAGAGATTGGATTTATACCCCGCCCTTCACTCGGAGTCTCAGGGCGGCTTACAAACACCTTTCCCGTCCCCTCCCCACAACAGACAACCCTGTGAGGTAGGCGGGGCTGAGAGAGCTCTTTCCGGAACTGTCCTTGAGAGAACAGCTCTGACAGAACTATGGCTTGCCCAAGGTCGCCCAGCAGCTGCAAGCGGAGGAGGAGTGGGGAGTCAAACCCGGTTCTCCCAGATTAGAGTCCGCGCACTTAACCACTGCACCAGACTGGCTCTCCAGGGCCAACCCTACTTAGCTTCACTGATCTCAGAAGATCAGGCTAGCCTGGGCCATCCAGATCAGCAGTGAAGGAACTTAGCGGTCTAAAAACTGGCATAAGGGAGGCAAGGGAAAGGGGGAGAGACGGGAGACAGGATGGAACAAGGGGGAAGAATCTATCTTCACTTCATTTACCCCTATTTTTGGCTTAGTTTCCATGCAGTTGAGGCATTAATGGATTGTGGAATGAGGCACCGCTTTACTAGCCTTATTTAAATCACTTTATCACCCTGAAAGTCAGTTCTGGGGGAAAGGTCTTCCCAGAAAATTATTTTCAGAGGGCTGCCCTGCTAGTCTGTAGTAGATGCAAGTCCAATAGCACTTTAGGGACCAACAGGATTTGGGGGGTATAGGCTTCCTAGAGTCAGAGCTCCCTTCATCAGATACAAAGCTTTGACTCTCAAAAGCTTCTACCCCAAAAATCTCGTTGGTCTCGTAAGATGCTGCTGGACTCAAATCTAGCAAAAAAAAAAAATGACCTATATCTCACCCAGATGCTGCCCATTAAAACATCAAGGCATGTTCACGCATAAAGGCAAACCACAATTTGTGTTTTCTTCCACAAGCCAGGACTAAACCACTGTTGGAATCTTGAATCTGGTGGGTAGCTGTGTTGGTCTGAAGCAGCAGAACAAAGTTCGAGTCCAGTGGCACCATTAAGACCAACAAAGTTTTATTCAAGGTGAGCTGAAGAAGTGTGTTTGCACATGAAAGCTCACCTCAGATAAAACTTTGTTGGTCCTAAAGGTGACTCTGGACTCAAAGTTGTTCTGTTGGAATCTCGGTTTGCCAGGAAAGTGTGTTTCCCAGTTCTAACATAGCAGTGAACCGAGGTTCGCTACAAAATCAGGACTAATTCAGTCAGTTGTCCTCATAAAGAGTGAGGGAGGGTGCCCAAGAATCCCCAAGAATCCTATAGCAGCCCCCCCCCCAATGGTGTGTTGTGACATCAGAAACACTTCCTAGATATAAGCCTGTTGGCATCCTCTGAAATGTTTGTGTCTAAAACTTCCCCTTTGCTTCCTTGTCCAAGTATTCCAGAAAAGGGGGGAGTGGGGGTGTATGACTGGCTGAGGAGAAATTGCGTGCCCTATGGGTGAACAGGAAAAATCCTAACCTCTCAGTTTCTTGACTTTTCAGAGCTAAAAGACACACTTATCTACTCACCCCCTGCCCACCACTAATGGAAATTGCTTAAGATAATGCTTGCACATTGGGTTGACAGTGAATCTGTCCACTTATAAAAGTCTCTATCCATTAATTTATAAAATTATGATAAACTAGCAGTAAAGCCCATTGTAAAAGCAATACAACGAGCTCTAGAAAGATGTGATGTGTAACAAATGCATTGGCTGGAAGCAGGTTAAGTACATATTACCAGTATGTAATAGAAAGGCACAAATGTGGAAGTAAAGTCTCACATACCTTATGTTACACAATAACTGGTGCCCAAGGTTGCACAGTATGGGCCAGAAAATGGAGCACACAGAGCTCTGTGGAGTAATTTCTAGAACTGGGTAGTCTGCAAAGTCATTTTATGTTCTGGGTGTGGTTAAAGGTTCCCCCCACTCGCAGGGTTTATCCCAGTGTCACATACACACTATATTTTTTAATGTATATGTCATTCTCCACTTCAGCCAGTTGTTCCTGCACTCCTCATGTTTGTGCGTGCCTACATAGATCTGTCTGTGATTGTGTCTGTATTTCTGCTTTGCAGCATGCCTCAGGTTTTTGGCTTCCTGTTTTCTGTGTGTCTGGTCCCATCCTCTATCTCTGCTTGTGTGTGTATCCACTGGCTTTTTTGTGATAACTTGGGCTGATCCCCCCGCTTCCGCCACACTGGCAGCTCTTTATTTGACGGGTTGTTGATTTTTTTCCATTCTGGAAAGTGTTGCCTCAGCAAATTTGGCTTGGAGGCTAAAGACGGCGGGTTTTGTCCCTTGAGGGAATCAATCATCGCCTGGCAAGGAGAGCAAAGACAGTAGCTTTGTTCACTGGGGCGAAGCAACCGTCTTCTGAGGAAAGTTTTGGCGGGCGCCGCCTCTGTGGGCAGGACTCAGGCAACACAGCCAGTGGATAGGGACAGCTTCTGGGTGACACATCATGGAACCGACTGATTTAGAGGCATGTGGAATGTTCAGAAAGTGCCAACCCACTATTCAATTATATATAAGGAGAGATAGAAATGGACGCTGGAATCGTCGATGAAACAGAAGAGGTTGTTTTGCCGCTTGTTCTGAATTGCATATGCATAAGCATATTTTGTATGTCCCTTGGACAAAACATGTTTTAAAATATTGCTTATTCTTGAATGTCTGACTTTGGGCTGCCCCTAAAGTTTAGTTTCATCATATCACCACCCTTTCTGGCCTGAACTTCCATCTATGGCTCTTCAGGTCACATCTCTTGAGGCAGAGCCTAAAGATGGTGGGGTTTGGGGAGGGGAGGGAGGTATGATACAATAGACCCTACTTTCCAAAGTGGCCATTTTTCTCCAGTTGAACTGATCTCTGTAACCTGGAGATCAGCTGTAATAGCAGGAGATCTCCAGCCACTGCCTGGAGGTTGGCAACCACAGGAGGAACTTCTGTGGAGTATAATGCCATACAGTCCACCCTCCAAATTTGCCATTTTCTCCAAGGGAACTGATCTCTGTAGTCCAGAGTGCAGTTGTAGTCCCAGATCTGGAGGTCAAACAACAAATATATACACTGCAAAAGCCCTTTTTCATAAATTAATGTGTTCTATTTGTTCCATCTCATAAAGTGCATTGTGTGTTATTTATAATATCCTAAAACAGGGTTTTATACATTGTATATTCATTACATGCAATAAACAATAATAATCAGTTCATTCAGTGTAATAACTACCAGTCAATTTACATCATTTTTTCCAAAGTCAAACCCCAACAGGAGTTTCTAGAACTATATGCCCGTTTCTCCTTGCTGGAGAACAGGGTTTTATACATGTATATTCATTACATGCAATAAACAATAATAATCAGTTCATTCAGTGTAATAACTACCAGTCAATTTACATCATTTTTTCCAAAGTCAAACCCCAACAGGAGTTTCTAGAACTATATGCCCGTTTCTCCTTGCTTGGAGAACAGGGTTTTATACATTGTATATTCATTACATGCAATAAACAATAATAATCAGTTCATTCAGTGTAATAACTACCAGTCAATTTACATCATTTTTTCCAAAGTCAAACCCCAACAGGAGTTTCTAGAACTATATGCCCGTTTCTCCTTGCTTGGAGAACAGGGTTTTATACATTGTATATTCATTACATGCAATAAACAATAATAATCAGTTCATTCAGTATAATAACTACCAGTCAATTTACATCATTTTTCCAAAGTCAAACCCCAACAGGAGTTTCTAGAATTATGCCCGCTTCTCCTTGCTTGGAAGTCTTCTAAAGGTGGGAAGCCTTCTTTCGTGGTTACATTGATGTTCACATTGATGTTTGTTGCTGGTCCTACGAGAGGCTGTTAAAAGACATAATTCATGGGTCTAAAAATTATACAATATCTCTAATGTAACTTGGCTTCACAAAGTTTTCTTACCACATTAAGCAGCTGAAGTTCAAAGACGGAGCGCTCGGGTTGTTACACCTATCTGGGGGTCCGCAGTCCTGTGTTATTCTGCCTTGATTCTGACCAATTCCACGCTGACATTTTTGTTGCTTTGCGGAGTCGTCGTCCCCCCCTTTTCCACTTGTGTTTTGCTCCCTCTGGGACTACGAGAGAGAGCAAAACACTTGGAGGGGGGGACTTTGAAGCGATACGGACAAACGAGTGACAAAAATGTCAGTGCGGAATTGGTCCCTCTCTCTAGGGATTCTGCTAAAAAAAAAAAGTTAAGACATTTCTTTGGTTCACTTGGCTTTTTCGTTTTGTTTGTGTCCATATTTCCCGTTGATTTCCTGATCCATATTCTTCTCTTCCCTGCTGGTTAGCCGCTTCTCTGTTGTTGTTGTTTTATGCGTTCGTTGATTATGTTTTTACGTTTTTTATCATTTTAATTTCATATGGTTCTACAGGTATACAAGACTGCCTTATACTGCATCAGATCCTTGGTCCGTCAAAGTTGGTATTGCCTCCTCAGGCTGACAGCAGCTCTCCGGGGTCTCAGACGGAGGTCTTTCTCATCACCTAACTGGAGTTGCTGGGGACTGAACCTGGGACCTTTGCATGTTTTGTTTCCAGGCTGTTTTGGAATTCTGTGGGGACGAGTTTTTGGCTTTGTAAACAAAAGTACAGGAAAGAAGGGTAGGGAGGCAGTTGTTGTTGTTGTTTGTTTTAAATGTGTTTATTACAAGGAAGGTAGACTGGGAAACAATCGTGGCCGTTTCAGGCTTGTGCCAAGTTTGAACAAAAGACGCATTTTCTTTTTGTAGAACAAAATGAAAAGCTGACGCAGGAGAATAAGGATCTGCAATTACGCTATCTGGAGCAGAAGCAACAGCTGGATGAACTGAAAAACCGCATGAAGTTTTTCGCCAAGGTGAACTCTTTTTGACTGTTTAGAGAATGGCCAGAGAGAGAGAGGAGAGAGAGAGATTTTTCTATATTTTATGCACAAAGCAAAAATCTCTTTTCTTAAAAGCCAAAGAATGCAGGCCTATGACAGATTTTACTTATTCATGATATCCAGCAAAATGTCATGTTTAGTGAGAATGCTCACCGTGTATCCTCAGTGTTATCGCTCCATTATTCATTCGCCGTGAGCAACACCATCCTATTGACTCTGTCTCTGTTTTAGGAGAGCGACATCGACGTGGCAGAACTCACTGAGGCTCTCCTGCTTCTAAAGGTAACTTTGCAAAAACTAATCCTGTTTTCACGCTTGTCTTGCACCGTTGTTTTAAACCCTCTAATACCCCTTGCGAGCATTCTTCTTCAAGCACACGGTTTTCCAGAAGGGTTGTTCCCTGCCCCAGCTAATGTGTCTTGCTTCTGCAATATTGGACCTGTTTCCTTTCAGGGCGGAGGAGAGTGAGCAAGACAGAAAAAAGACGGCGGGGCTGAAACTTTTTTCTTTTCTTTTTAGATATGTACATATTTCATTATGACATCAAAAGTGAATTATCCGACCCTTCGAGCAATGGTTTTAAAGCTTTTCTCTCCCCCTCCCCTTCATTGTTAGAGCAAAAGTAATTGGTTTTTTCTGTTATCACATTGTCCTGTTAGAGGTCTGATAAAAAGCAACTTTTTGTTTACAGGTTTTGGAAGGACATAAAAAATAACTCTGATGGCTATAAAAGCAGAGGCCAAACTCAAATGCTGTGCGTTCGAAACACGTAATGTGGTTCTCGTTTCTTTCCTCGCTGTACCCGAGCACCTTCTTCTAGCTGATGTATAAAAACACAGTTACGGGGAGAAAAGTATATTTCCACTTAGTCTTAGTTTGTAATTCTGTTGTTAGCAACAATATTGCAGAGGAGAACAAATCTAAAAAGATTTGATTCCCCCCCCACACCACTTACGTGTTTACTTTCGCATACAGCTACACGTGAGTCATTTTTATGGCAAAGATAATCCTTCCCCCCATTCTTCCTTCAACGTAAATAGAAAACGAGATATATATATAGAAGGAGTATTCTAGAATTGGGCATTCAGCTTTTTCCCGGGGCAGTAGAGGAGTCATGGGGTTGGCTATCAGGATCATGTGACCCTGCTACTACAGCAATTACAATGACTGCCCTCCCACTGCTGCCCCCTCCAGCACCAAGAATAGAGTGCATCAGCTGCCCCAGACTGAGAGTTCCCATCTATACCCTGTGGCTAATAGCCACTGATGGGCTTCTGCTCCATATGTTTATCTAATTCCCTCTTGAAACTGTCCATGCTTGTAGCTGCCACCACCTCCTGTGGCAGTGAAATCCATATGTTAATCACTCTTCGGGTGAAGAAGTATTTCCTTTTATCTGTTTGCAAACCCACAAGTCAGGCAGGCTCCATAATCAGGATCTGCCCCAGCTCTGTGCTGGGTTTTACACTGGTGACAGACCCAGGCTTGCCTCTGCATCCTGTGTGAAATGAACCTTAAGTCCCGTCAAATGAGTGGGACACTCCCAAGTCGACAGGCGTAGACCCGGGCCAGCGTCATAGGTTACCGAGTTAGTTCCGATCTGCCTTCATTTTCTTCTTGAAAGCCCTGAGAAATTGAGAAGACTGGTTTCCGAGCCTAGGCTTATTGTAATGCTGGAAAGTGAGAGGTCCATCTGTTTCAATTAAAATGAAACTTTCTTCCCCAAAATTAAACAAAAATCTAATGAGGCTGTCAACTTTTGTGGCTCAGGCTCGACGACAGCAGGCAAGCGGCAACCTCACGTTTCTGGAGCCGGTAGATGAAGACGTTCACAAAGACTTGGAACGTTCCATGCGGGAGCTCCAGGCAACCCACGCAGAGACCATTCAAGAGCTCGAGAAGACCCGCAATATGTTAATTGTACAGCATAAAATTAACAAAGACTATCAGGTATGTAATTCTCCCTCTCTGTGCAGTTGACTGCGGGTATCTCTCTCATTACGCCTTTTTTAAAAAATGAAATAGAATCTGGTTATTGAGATTAATGAATCCCAGGACTTTAGAAGGGCACCTAACCAAATCCTAATGAGTTGAAGTCTGCAAAACTTTACTATCGCAGTCAAGTTTTTTATTCTCACATTCGGCCGAGAAACACCCCCCCCCATCCGCTGGAGCAAACCAATCCAAAGAGATCTGCCCAATGTGTGCAAAGTTGGCTTGTGACTTGCAGAGATTGGGCGTGTTGAATCAGTACGCCCTGCACTCCAGAATTAGTTTAATTGAGTATTTCATTCATTGGAGCCAAACAAAAGGAAGGGGGATTTAAAAAGGGGGGGACATTTTAAAAATGAATGAATAGCTCAACAGAGTGGTACGAACAACTCAAGGGAAAGCTTCCCCTTCTTAGGGCCTAGTTCAGATTATACCCAACAAGAGACCAAGAATGGGCCTCGGGCTTTTCTGTTCTCCTAAAAGAGCAGTCCCTCTTTTGTTGTGGGAGATGTTGGAATACGGAAATCCTGTGTTCAAAGCCTCCCTGATTCTGGGCCATAAAGTTTACTCATTGGAGAGTTTTATCTTGCAAAATCAGCAGAACGTTGAATGCAGAATTCCTTCCTCGCAAGTTTTATTTGCTCGCTTCTCACTGCAGTGAAGAAAATGGGAGAGGGTGTTCAAGCCCTACTGTCATTCATTTTTTTCCCCCCTCTCAGGTATAGTTGCAAGGGAAGATAGCATCCAAAAAAGGGCCTCGGTCTTATCCCGTTCCATTTGTCAAGCGTGTCTCAAAAATTCACACAACGTGTTAGGTTGGCTATCTGCAGCCGGATGCATAGTTTAAACTTAAAGCAGCCTTTGGGAGGGAGACGGCGTTTTGAATAGGGGGGCCTGGTGTAGTGGGGGAAGAGATTTATTTATTTATTTATTTATATTTATTTATTTATTTATTTATTTGGGGATTTATACCCCGCCCTATCCGGTAGCTCAGGGCGGCTAACAAGCGGCCAAGCCGAGTTTCAGAACTAAAAACAATAACAATATTACATACAATAAAAAAATCAATACAACAGTAAAATTCATATGAAACCAAGATGCACGATGCACGATATCCCACATTGGCGGCGAATTTCTTAATTGCATGGGCACCAGGAGTAGTCTATCCCAGCTCACGGGCAGCATCCATCTTTCCAGATAATGGGGCAGATGGATGAAAGGCTCTCAATGATGGCATGATAGTGGCGGCGGCTCCTCCTCAAAGGCCTGGCGGAAGAGCTCCGTCTTGCAGGCCCTGCGGAACTGCACTAGGTCCCGCAGGGCCCGGATCTCCTCTGGGAGCTCATTCCACCAGGTGGGAGCCGCCACTGAGAACGTCCTAGCCTTGGTTTGGGCAAGCTTTCACACTTCGAGGGCCTACTACTTCTAGGCAATGGCTATTCCCCGATGCTTAACTTGGGGGGGGTCTATCGGGAAAGGGCTCAGTGGGAAGGTCCCTCTGTTCTCCCACACACACACACACACGCAGGCTCACAGAGCTGCTTTTAAAGTTTAAATTATACGTTGGGAAATCCAGTCGCAGTTCCCCAACATCACATTTCGCTTGATCCACGGATTTTACAGAAATTACAGAGAAAGTTGCACAATGGATGCCTGACTGCTCACATTCCTTTAACTCTTCTTTCTGTCCTCAGGCGGAAGTGGAAGCCGTAACAAAGAAGATGGAGGCACTGCAGCAGGATTACGAGTTGAAACTGGAACAGTACGTCCATCTCCTCGACGTTAGGGCTACACGTATCCGTAAGTTAGAAGGTATGTTGATCAGAACACAGGTTTTAGTGGTGGGGGGTCCTTAAATGCTGCACCTCTCCGTAGAGCATTGCTAAAATAAATCCAATAGCATTCTTTCATTTCTACAAGAGAAGAAGAGTTTGGATTTATAGCCCACCCTTCACTACCCGAAGGAGTCTCAGAGCAGCTTACAAACTCCTTTCCCTTCCCCTCCCCACAACAGGCACTCTGTGAGGTAGGTGGGGCTGAGAGAGCTCTTGACAGAAACTGCCCTTGAGAAAACAGCTCTGAAAGAACTTGGGACTGACCCAAGGTCACACCAGCAGCTGCACGTGGAGGAGTGGGGAATCAAACCTGGTTCTCCCAGATTAGCGTCCGTGCAGGTAACCGCTACACCAAACTGGTGTAGAGCTTGAGCAAGACCTCTGCTGAAGGCACTGCGACAGCTCCTTGCATACTCGTTGACCCCGGTGACTTCTTCTCCACTCACGCTTCTTGAGGTCCCATCCCCCATTAGTGTAACTTCACAAAGACATTAGAGTTATGCTGCTGGCATTTATATTTTTACATAATTTTAGTTGTGGAAGGTCCCGTTTGCCACCTTCTCCTCCTTATCACGATGGTTCCATCAGTTAAGCTGCTTTGTACATAGCACATATGAGGGAGAGAAGGTGGCTTACTCAAGTCCGTCTCGTCATGGTTAACGTGGAATTCAAGCACCGACCTCCCACGCTAAAGCCTTTTGCTGATAATCAGCTGAATGTCTGGATGTTTTGTTTTGTTTTAAATCATTTGCCCCTTCAAAAAAAATGTATGGAGCTTCAACCGAGCTGATTATTACAGCTGTTTATGTGCCCTGTGATATATTAAGTTATGAAACATGAATTGGCTTCTGGTGACTTCAAGTTGATAGGAAGTGGCTCCCATCTATGAAACCTTTCCTCGCTGGAGGAAGTAGGTTTCCATTGGATCCAGCTCGGCAGCAGGGAGCCATTGGCTTCGATCCAGCAATGCACAAGCGGAAACATCAGTGTTCTTAATGCTGTTCTGCTTGCTCAAGATCTTGTGCACTACCTGGCACTCTCATCCCCGTATATTATAGTGCACTGAAATTGGTTGCACGCAATCTTGCGCAAGTGGAAACGCAACTGGGGATACGATAAGTCCGACTTAACACAAGAGGTTTCTGCAGCCTTTTCCCTGCTTTACTCTCTTACATAAGAGCTCTAGTGCAAACAAAAATTTTGTACTGGATCTGACCCGTTGAATCCAACTTGGTGGAAGGGAGTCGTTAGAGTCAATCCGTGGTCCTTGGTTGGTTGGCAGAAGGGAAGGAATAAAAATAATAAAGGAGAAATTAAGTCCTTTATGCTTCTTTTAGGATCAAGTGGTTAAGACGCTGGACTGCAGGCTGGAAGGCCTGTAGTTCAGCGGTTCGAGACCCGAGTGCCGCATGACGGAGTGAGCTCCCGTCTCTGGTTCCAGCTCCTGCCAACCTAGCAGTTCGAAAGCAAGAAATTGCAAGTAGATAAATAGGTACCGCTTCGGTAGGAAGGGAACAGCGTTCTGTGTGCCTTGGCGTTTAGTCATGCCGGCCACATGACCACAGAAACGTCTTCGGACAGCGCTGGCTCTTCAACTTGGAAACGGAGATGAGCACTGCACCCCTAGAGTCAGATTCGACTGGCTTTCGAGCAAGGGAAACCTTTACCTTTTACCTTATGCTTCTTTGCTCACAGCCCAGCTGAAGGATATCGTTTATGGAACCAAGCAGTACAAATTCAGGCCCGAAATCACGCTGGATGATCCGGTTGATGAATTTGACGAAACTGCCCACTTGGAACGGGGGGAGAACTTGTTTGAAATCCACATCGGCAAAGTGATATTTTCTGCAGAAGCCGTCAAGGCCTTCCGCGATCAGGAGCCTGCAACGTTCTGCACCTACGCATTTTACGATTTCGAACTGCAGACGACTCCAGTTGTCCGGGGCCTAAACCCAGCCTACAGTTTCACTTCTCAGTATCTTGTGCGGGTGGATGACTTCTTTTTGCAGTATGTGCAGAAGAACACTGCCACGCTTGAGGTCCACCACGCCTATGGCGTGGACTTTGAAACAGCCGCGGCGTGCCAGCTCAGATTCCACGAAATATTGGAGAAGAACGGCAGAGTCTACGGTTCGGCCATTTTAGTCGGTAAGTGTCAGATAACGCCCCTTGCGACATGCATTGGCTTATTGGGAATGTTTGAAAGCCTGTCAGGCTCTCAGAGCGGCTCATGACAAACCATAATAGAAACCTAAATATGGTATGTTAATTAGTTCCAGTAAGAACAACTTTAAAAGGGGCCCTTCTCTTCAACAAGTAACATAAGAACATAAGAGAAGCCATATGTTGGATCAGGCCAATGGCCCATCCAGTCCTACACTCTGTCACACAGTGGCCAAAATATACCAGGTGCCATCAGGAGGTCCAGCGGTGGGGCCAGGACACTAGAAGCCCTCCCACTGTTGACCCCACCCCCAAGCACCAAGAATACAGTGCAGCACTTGCCTCAGATGCAAGAACATAAGAGAAGCCAATGTTGGATCAGGCCAACAGCCCATCAGGCCAGTTGGGAGCAGGATTTCCCCCGCTGGCCAGCTGGCCAGCAGCAGTGATATGACCTGCAAAAGCAGGGGTTCCCCCACCTCTGGCAGGGGTCTGGCAACCCTAGATTGAACATAAGAGAAGCCAATGTTGGATCAGGCCAATGGCCCATCCAGTCCAATACTCTGTCACACAGTGGTCAAAAATACCAGGTGCCATCAGGAGGTCCACCAGCGGGGCCAGGACACCAGAAGCCCTCCCATTGTTGCCCCCCCCAGCACCAAGAATACAAAGCATCACTTGCCCCAGGGTTCCTATCTATACCTTGTGGCTAAGAGCCACTGATGGATCTCCATATGTTTATCTAATTCCCTCTTGAAGTCATCCATGCTTGTAGCTGCCACCACCTTTTGAGCAGGTCGAGAAAGAAGTACTTTCCCCCCTTTCTCACAATACAAGAACTCATGGGCACTCAGTGAAATATCTGAGCCATCGGGTTAGAACAGATAAAAGGAAGGACTTCTTCACCCAAAGAGTGATTAAGTATGGTTGGCATGGGTGAGAGGATGAGTATTTTCAGTAATAGCCGCACAGCTGTGGGACGAACTGCTGGAGAAAATGTGACGGCTCCGAATCCTTTAGGAAAATCTGCAGGGTGTGGCTTGTCAAAACTAGCATGCGGATCATTTTAAGAGGCAGAATGGGATACGTTTGGTGGAACCATTTCTGGAGATAAAGAAGTTCATTGGAACAAGGAGTTCTAATTTGGGAAGGATTTTATTGTGTGGCATATCGGAGCATATCTGTTGTATCGGTGTGCTGTTCTGAGTCACTCTAGCTTTGGAAGAGCAGTATAGAAACATTCCCCCCCCCCATACATAAAAGAAGTGTCTTCCAAATCAGAATTAGCTGAAATTTTCATCAAGGGCTCCGTTTCTTTAAATGAAACTAAACTAGCTTCGGCTTTTAGTCTCAACTTTGGCGCTTTCCAAATCGTTTGAGCACAAAACAGTGCTCAGTGACTCCGCTGGCAGCTCATAAAGAAATAATGCTCCCAGTTACTTGAGCTTGGAGATTCCAGTAAAAGCGGGCCATTTGGCGCCATCACGCCTTTCAGATTTCCACAACAACGCAGAGCTTTTTCATTGGCCAGATTTAATGTTATGCCATCTGCAACCCTATGTGGAAGATTTCAAAAGTCGCCATATTCAGCTAGATATTGTCTCTGTAAGTCAAGTTGCATTGAGACAATTTCACATATCCTTTTTTTATTGTCCTTTTCATGTCGAAATTTGTGCTAAAAATATCTAAACTCTATTTTGGCAAATAAGACGGGATTCTCAGATCTCGTTAAGGTTCATTTTATCCTGAATGACTCTTCTCCAGATATGATTGAGGAGGTGGCTATATATTTTGCAGTGTGCTATAAATTTGCACTGTGATAAGATATGAAGAGTTAATTTGATGGTATATTTACCCAATGGTAATTTAAAAGCAATCTTTATTCTGTGTTCCATCTTATCTATTTTATAGGCCAATAAAGGACTGATTAATACTTAACCGTGGTTAAGCGGAAGGGGTGGGCTGGTGTTGAGGTCTGGGACAAGGGCATAGACTAGAGGGTGACCCGAGTTTTTGAATGTAGCACACAACAGAGCAAACGGTGTCCCACTTTAGATAAAAAGAAGAAGAGATTGGATTTATACCCCACCCTTCACTACCCGAAGGAGTCTCAGAGCGGCTTACAATCTCCTTTCCCTTCCCCTCCCCACAACAGACACCCTGTGAGGTAGGTGGGGCTGAGAGAGCTCTGACAGAAACTACTCCTTTTCAAGAACAGCTGTGCCAGGACTATGGCTTGCCCAAGGTCATCCAGCAGATACAAGTGGAGGAGTGGGGAATCAAACCTGGTTCCCAGATTAGCGTCCGCGGACTTAACCGCTACACCAAACTGGCTCTCGTAAAGCACATTGACAGCATCCATTGATAGTGCGATCCAAATTATTTTTTTAAAAAAATCAGTTTTTATTCTTTTTGTGCCAAAGTCATTGGCTGATTTTTATTTTGGGGAGGGGAGCTTTGGTATCCTGCCCGCCGCTTTCATTTTTTATTAAACTTCTCATTTAACAACATGTTTTTTGCTGTCAGATCTCGTTCTGCAAAGGTTACCTAACACTTCATCTGGGTTTTTCAAAGCTGGGTATCGCTGCCAGACTTCACAGTGGAGGACAGAGACTCTCTGGGTTTTTAATGGAGTGTTTTATATTGCTTAATACTGTGTAAATTGTGCTAATGATCCTCTGGATCGTTTGATGCGCAAGATGAAGAGTGCCACAAAACTGAACTGGAAAGGGGGAAGGGTGTTCCCATTTGATAAAGAAAATGTTTTCAGAAATGAGACATCTGGAACCATTATTATTATTATTACTGTTATTATAAAGCTGTGCTGTGACTTTGGATTAGGGATGTATGGATGCTTTCTCATTTCACTCAGTTTTTGTGTGATGTCAGGAAGACCATTTTCATCAGGCAAGTATTCCATTTTCACTGGTTTCTTTGAAACTGTCTGCCAGAAACTGGTATCTTTACACTAGCTGCCATTTTATGCCATCTGCCGTTGACACAAACGTAGGTTTCAGTTGTAACAGCAATGGATTTGATCCCCTGTGGATCTGGCCAGCTATAACAGTGGTACTTCCCTCTGGCATAGAACCTTGGTGGTGGAGGAAAGTGCCATCGTTGCTGCCACCTTTTGGTGACCCCGGAGGAGGAGGAGGAGGAGGAGAGCGGCTTACAAACTCCTTTCCCTTCCCCTCCCCACAGCAGACACCCTGTGAGGTAGGAGGGGCTGAGAGAGTTTTGAGAGAAACTGCCCTTTCAAGGACAGCTGTGACAGAACTATGGCTTGCCCAAGGTCATCCAGCAGCTGCAGGGGGAGGAGTGGGGAATCAAACCCAGTTCTCCCAGATTAGAGTCTATGCACATAACCACTACACCAAACTGGCTCATAGAGCAGAGGTGTCAAACTTATTTGTTACAAGGGCCGGATCTGACACAAATGTCCCTTTGTCGGGCCGGGCCATGTGTGCCATAAAACATAATGCCAGGTACCAGAGATATAAACTGTATAAAGGACAGCAGCTGGTAAGCTCTGAGTTGCTGTATCATCACTGCAAGACCCCGGAGGGGGGTGCAAAGGAAAACCCACCTGGGCGGGCTGGAGAGGCAGCAGCGCAGCACTGGGCAGACGCTCCCACAGTGCTTGACTGCTGCAGACGAGGTTGTTCCACTGCGCTAAAGCCACAATGGAGTGGCTCCTCCCAGGACTCCCTCCCTTGCACCAATTGCTCATAAGAGCCCCGGACAGGCCAGTTCCAGCCCCCGGGCCTTACGTCTGGCACCCCCGCCATAGAGTTTCCAAGCCAAGAGACGTTCAGAGGTGGTTTGCCACCACCTGGCTCCACATAGCAACCCTGGGCTTCCTTGGGAGGGGGGGTCTCCCATCCAAGTACTAACCGAGGCCAACCCCGCTTAGCTTCCAAGCAGTGTCCCCTCTAAGCTGAGTTAGTGTGAGCTAGCTCACAGGTTTTTAGCCTCCGGCTCACACATTTTTTTGTCTCAGCTCAGGAAGGACGGCTCCAGAGCAAACTGATTTACACAGTAGCCGAATCGCTCGCTCACAACTTTCATGCCAGTATAGCTCACAAAGTGGAATTTTCGCTCACAAGACTCCACGGCTTAGAGGGAGCGTCGCTTGCAAGATCTGGTGCGATCCGGCTCGCCTGGGCTTTCCAGGTCAGGGCTCAGAAGAAGCCACCCCAGATCCATTGTCTCCTACCAGGTTCTGTCCACAGCGGTCCGTGGAAAGGGTGACGGCGGTTTTTGTCTCAAGTGCGGGGAAAGCATAAGGAGACACCCACTTCTGAGCAGAATCAAATAGGTTACAAAATTTGGTACTAGCCGGTGCTCTGTCTAAGCTGTGGAGACTTGGGAGCAATAATTCCATTTTGTGAGCTACTGGCATTAAAGTTGTGAGTGAGTAATTTGGCTGCTGCATCCATTAGTTTGTTCGGGAGCCATCCTTCCTGAGCTAAGACAAAAAGGTGTGAGCTGGAGGCTGAAAAACTGTGAGCTGGCTCACACTACCTCAGCTTAGAGGGAACACTAGCGTCCCTGTTTTATGTCACGCCTGCATGCCTGAGGGCTGGAACGCTTGACCCTCTAAGCTCGGGTTTGTGTGTGTTTGTTTTGCAGGAGTCGGAGGAGACATCCAGAACTATGGCTCTGTGGAATACTGGGTCAGGTTAAGGGTCCCCATGGACCAAGCAATCCGACTGTATAAAGAGCGGGCGAAAGCTCTGGGATACATAACAGCGAACCTGAAAGATCAGGCAAGTTGAATGAGTGTGATGGTTTCCTTCTTGTTGGTTTACTTTGCTTAGTGTCACTTCTCGGCAAACCATGGACCGTAGGGCATTTCCTTGTATGTTTGTGTTTGTTCAGTAAGGCCGTATTGACGTGGGACTTCTTGATTTGCTCTAAATCCTTTGCTTAAGAAGAGAAGAGATTGGATTTATGCCCCGCCCTTCACTACCCAAAGGTGTCTCAGAGCGGCTTACAAACTCCCTTCCCTTCCCCTCCCCACAACAGACGCCCTGTGAGGTAGGTGGGGCTGAGAGAGCTCTTGACAGAAACTGCTCTTTTTCAAGAACAGCTCTTGTCAGAGCTATGGCTTGCCCAAGGTCATCCAGCCAGGTGCAGGTGGAGGAGTGGGGAATCAAACCCGGTTCTCCCAGATTAGAGTCCACACACTTAACCACTACACCAAACTGGCTCCTCTTAAGCCACGAGCACCTCACAGACCTGTTCGTGCATATCCCATTTTTAATGTGCCCTGGCGGGCTTTCCAGCACTTGCTTTATCCAGCTGCACAGGGAAAGCCAGTCCAGATGGCCCCATGGTTGAGGTCAAATATAAGGTTGGCATCCTGGCTTTCTTCAACCACAAGAACAGGCCTGTTGCTGTGTGCTGACAGTCTAAAGAAAACACAGAGAATAAACCTTTCTTCCCACGGCTCACCTACACCCTGATGGTGGGACATCAGCCAGACAGGAATAAGGGAACAGAAAGAGGAGGACATTCTGGACCAGTAGGGAAGCCACAAACACAGAATTCTGACCGTGGGCCTCCTTCGTTGAATTTCAGAGGGTTAGCAAAGCAAAAGAGAAATCCAGTGTTATCTTAAAAGTGTGCATGCACACGAAAGCTTATACCTTGATTTTTTTTAAAAAAAATGGTCTTACAGATGCCACTGGGCTCAAACTTTGTTCTAACACTAACAATAGAAGCTCATGCTGGAATTAGTGTTGTTAGTCTTTCAGGAGTCACTGGACTTCTGTTTTGTTGTCCTTCGTTTAAGACAAGGATGGACTTACTTTCCCTGGTGTCATTGCTCAGAGCCCCGGGTGCAGCATATCCTTTGCATGCAGAAGGTACAGAGTTTAATCCCTGACCTCCACTTTAAATGACCTCAGGTTGCAAGGGATTGGGGAGGACACTTCCTTGCCTGAGACCCCAGAGAACTGCCGCCAGTCAGAGAAGACAGTGCTAAGCTAGATGGACCAGTGAATATGCCGGAGATTGAACTTGGGTTGAATTTGGGGAGGAAATGAAATCACTGTGATGCTCTAGAAATTTCCTCTAATCTCTGTGGTAAAGACCATAGAGACATGAGGAAATTCCTAGAGCACCACTGTGGAAGCCATTTTCTGGCCATTTTACTGCCATTCCTCATTTTCTCAAGGGTGCTAAGATGGACCAATGGCCTGACTCGGTGAAAGTCAGCTTCAAATGCGTATGCAATTGCCCATAACTGTGTCACACCCTTCACCTGGAAGCTTAACCAGAAAGAGCTGGTGTCTTTTCTCTCCCCTCCATTGAGGACACCGATGGGTTCCTAAAAGTTTTGTGTCACACTTCACACTCTCCCAACATTAGGATTTATATTAGCTTAGGTAGGTCTGTTTGATTTTGGTGTGAGTTTCTTGCTGGCATGCAATATTCTTTATTTTACAAATTTTTTGTGCTGCCTTTCCAGGAAAACAGCCTGAGGCAGCTTACAAACAAAACAGGAACAAGAGTAGTTGGCAGATCCACTAATAACAAATTGCCAGAAGGCTAAAGAACATGTAATAGAAAGTAACGGATGCAAAATGGTAACAATAGAAAAGTACAGAATGCAAACCATGGACAACTTGTGCATCGATACACTGCAACAGGAAAGGACGAAGTATGAACTTAGAGCTCAGTGATGAGACGCGGCCAGTCCTGCTGGAAGCTTAAAGCTACTGGAGCTGATTACGTGTTGGAGATTGGCGTCCAATTTTGTGATGAATTATTACTGTTCCCAATGCATACGAGTAAGATTATGATAACCACAGCAGCTTAAAGGAAACACCCTGATGAAGGATGAACTCTGAAACGTTGTACTCAAACATCTGGACACAACGTCATATTTATATAATAGTTCTCCATTGTTCATACTATTACATGTTCTGTAGCCTTTTGGCAATTTGTTATTAGTGAGTCTGTTAACTACACTTGTTCCCGTTCTCTTTTACTGTTTCATCATGTAGTAGTGTAGTTGACATCTTTGTAAGCTTACAAAACAAAACATTTAAAAAAATTAAAAGTTTTTAATTAAAGAAACAGCATTACAGACTCAGCCACTGCATAAAAATATTGCTCGTTGATCAGCTTAAAATAACACTCAGATGGTTTTAAAAGACCCCTTAAAAGCAGCATAGGTGCCAAGCAAGCCTCAAGGAAGGGGGACATGCCCCAAGGGAGGTGCCACCCCTGACAAAGCCCCGTCTCTGGTCGCCACCCACACCACCTCTGAAGGTGGGGGGGACCGAGTTTATGAGAGAGATCTTAACTGGCAGGCTGGACAATACGGGAGGAAGCAGTCCTTCAAGTACTCTTATCCCAAGCCATTTAGAGCTTTAAAGGTAAGAACCACCATTTCGAATTTTGCTCAGAAACAAACATACAGCGGGTGCAGATCTCTCAGTGCATGCTTTTTTTTAGCAGCAAAAAACTCCTGAGCCTACTAACCAGCTTTAAATAGCCTCTTTCCCCCCTTAATTAGCCTTTTATCTCTCTTTTAAACCAGCCCGTTCTCAGTCCTTCCCAAATCAACACTTCAGCAGATGGAAACTTAAACGAGCTCCACATCACAGTAAAATGTTGCAGCAATCTGCAGTGCCAGAACAGCCACCTCCAACCAAGCCCTTACGTTGTCTACAAGTTCTTTGATTTCGCGGACCATGACACCGCCATCATTCCGAACAGCAACCACCCACAGTTTGCCGACCACGCATGCTTTCCGGTGCCGATGAATGCCGACCTCGACCGCTACCTGAAATCTGAATCCTTGAGCCTGTACGTCTTTGATGACAGTGAGACGGAAGAGGGGGTTTATACCGGAAAAGCAAACGTCCCCTTAATCTCATTGGCTCACGACAGGTACATTTCAGGTAAGGACTCGGCCTTTTCCTGAGCTGTAGGTTGCTTGACCTACTGAGTTCACTTCATTCACATTGTGTTTGTTTGTTTGTTTAAAGGAACGATGCCATGTCATTCCCTAAGCAGCTCAAGGTGGGAAACAACGTGCCGACAATGTGGGCGGAGGAAATGGGCGGTTTTCCAGACTGTATCCTATGAATCTCTTCTGCTAAACTAGATACAATAACTTCCTTCTGTCAAGTCTTTCTTGGATGGAGAAAGACTTCCTTGATCAGAGGAAGTCTTATCTCAGCCATAAAGTCTTGGACAGAGACTTGCTGGAAGAGACTGGAAACCAGCCAGTTCTCAGTCCTCCTCAAGTCTTCCGCTAGGCTTTTGGTTGAGACAACGGGCCCCCACCTCCTTATTGGTCTCCCCTCCAGTGACCTCAGATCCAAATGTCCACCCAGGAACCAACAGTTTCTTGCTGAGATCTGTTGAGGCACCAGTCTTTTTATAGTGATCGATGTTTTAGATAGATTTCTAGACAGATTTTAACTGTCGATTTGTTACACGGTGGATTTTATGACGGAACCTGCCATGAACCCAGCTCGCGGGGAGGGCGGGGTACTAATCAAATTAAATAAATAAATCAACTCAGAGGGCTGAATCCAGGACTTATTTTCACAGATAGAAAGGATAATAAGAAGATCCCTGCTGGATCAGACCAGTGGTTCATCTAGTCCACCACTCCGTCTCACACAGTGTCCAACCAGTTCCTCTGGAGGGCCAACCATGAGGCCTTCCCCTGATGTCACCTCCTGTCACAGGGATTCAGAGGTTTACTAGCTCTGAACATGGAGGTTGCCTTTTGTCAGTTTGGCTAGTAGCCGCTAACAGACCTATCTTTTATGGATCTGTCTAAATCCCTTTTAAAACTGTCTATGCTCTTGAGAGTCCCTTGGACTGCAAGGAAATTGAATCAGTCAGTCCTTAAAGAAATCAACCCTGACTGTTCCCTGGAAGGCCAGATACCGAAGCTGAAGTTCAACTACTTTGGCCACCAAATGAGAAGGGAGCACTCACTGGAGAAGACCCTTATGCTGCGAAAGGTTGAAGGTCAAAGAAGAAGGGGACAGCAAAGGATGAGGTGGTTAGGCAGTATTATTGATGCAACAAACATGAAGTTAAGCAAACTCCAGAGGACAACAGAAGACAGGAGGGCCTGGCGAGATGTGGTCCATGGGGTCGCAAAGAGTTGGGCTTGACTGTGCAACTGAACAACATGCCTGTGGGCATCACTACATCCTATGGCAGCGAATTCCACATTTTAATCAATCACTGTGTAAAGAAGTATTTCCTTCAGTGGTGACAGGACTTCCTTGCCCCCACCCTCACCACACTGCATCACAAAATGCTCCCAAAATGCCATTACCGCAGCTGGGTTCCCTCAGGCCCTTGGTGGCCCCTTCGGGAAGTCCTTGGTCTGGTCTTCTGCCCTGTGATAAGGAGACAGACTGATATAGCGGCTTGCTGCTTTCCTTTCAGGTACCTTTGAGCTAACAGATTACGAAGGCCATTCCACCGGCACCATTAGCGTGGAACTAAAGTGGAAATACACTTACCTCCCTCCCACCAGTTCAGTCGTGGCGGCGGATTTGACAGATTATATCCAGAATGAGAAGCCAGTGAAGGGCCAGGGAGAACCTCCAGTCCTGGCCCCATCTTTCTCTCCACCAGCAACGGTATCTAAACATCTCTACTATATGAGTATCCATTTCTCTAGAGCAAATGGGGTCCTGTTCTCTCCCTCCATGTTCTTCAGTGTTACTAGAGTCCTATTCCCCCTCCGCTCTTTTGTAAAAAGGCATATGTACAGCACAAAATAGGGTTGTATCCTACCAGCTTTTCCATGGCTGAAAGAGGGAGGGTACTCCATTTGCCCACTGAAGAGGCTGTACTGGGGAGCCACATGGGAACAGGGTGACGGTGAAGGAAACTGGAAGATTAAGTGGGAAAGACAGTAGGACGCAACCTGTCATCTTTTAAAGCCATGTGATTCTGAAAAATATTTTACCTATTAATGGGCAAGTTCCCTCATGCTCCCAGTTTTGGAACTGTTTTATCTCAAAAGAAATGACTGAAACTGAATCCGAAAAAGACAGAGGTTCTGTGGCTGGGGGGGAGGGGTCAGGACCAATGCTCCCTCTAAGCTGTGGAGTCTTGTGAGCAAAAATTCTACTTTGTGAGCGACTGGGATGAAAGTTGTGAGCGAGCGATTGGGCTACTGCATAAATTGGTTTGTTCTGGAGCCATCCTTCTTCCTGAGCTAAGACAAAAAAATGTGTGAGCCAGAGGCTGCAAAACTGTGAGCTAGCTCACACTAACTCAGCTTAGAGGGAACAGTGGTCAGGACTGGGGCGCCAGCTTCCCACCCTTGAGGGTGTGCTGCTGACACCAGTGCTGAATGTCAGGAGTTTGGGCATGGTCTTGGATGCCTACTTATATGGAGGTCCAGATCACGAACATTGCCAAGCTGGCGTTTCACCATGTACCCCAAGCGTAGTGGCTGGCCCCTTTCCTGTCTTGCTCTGACCTAGCCACGGTAATCCATGCAACGGTCACCTCCAGATTGGATTACGGTAACTCGCTTTAGGCCGGCCTGCCCTTGAGACTGATCCGGAAACTCCCAACTGGTCCAGAACACAGCGGCGCAAGTCCTGATGGGAACGTCACGGATAGCACATATTCAACCTCTGCTGTGTCAGCTAGGTGGGCCGGTTTCCGGTGGAGTGCTGGGTCAGGTTCATAGTTTTGGTACTGACCTTCAAGGTCTTAAGCAGTCTGTGTCCCGCATACCTTCGGGACCGTCTCCTCCAGTACGCCCCCCCCCAAGAGCATTACGCTCTGCTGAGAACAGCTTATTGGTGATCCCCGGCCCAAAAGACATCCGGCTGTCCTCGACCAGGGCCAGGGCTTTTCCAGCCCCGGGGTCCTCCCTGCTGGAACTCCCTGCCAAATGACATCCGCACCTTGCGGGACCTTATGCATTTCCGCAGGGCCTGCAAGGCAGAGACGTTCCACCAGACCTTTGGCTGAGGACAGCAACCATCTTGGCGGGCACTCCCTCTTCCTCCTCCCCCCCCCTTTTTCAACTACGCTCCCACCCTGCCCTTTTACGAGTCGGAGACACAGTTTGGAATTTAATGTATTAGCGCCATCTGAATGATACTACTCATGATTTTTATTAAAAAAATAGTTTATTTAACTAGGAATATTTTAAAATTATGTTTTTGCTGCTGTTGTTCATCGCTCAGAGCCCTGCGTACTCAGGGATTGAGCAATTTAAAAATCTGATCTATCAATGAATAAACCAGTTTGCTCAGGCTCATTTCAAATCGTTCATAGTGGTTAGAGCACTGGATTAGGCTCCTGGGAGACCCAGGCTCAAAGCCCCACTCTGCCATGCTGGGTGACTTTGGGCCAGTCACACCCTCTCAGCCTACCCTGCCTTACAGGGTCGTCGTTGTGAAGACAGAATACAAGAAGGGAGGATGATGTAAGCTGCTTTGGAGCCCCACTTGGGGGAAGGAGGAAAGCAGAGTATAATTCTCTAAATAAGTAAATCAGTGGGCTGTGCTTGATGATGTCATCAGGAGCACAAAGAAGAAGAAGAAGAGATTGGATTTATACCCCGCCCTTCACTTGGAGTCTCAGAGTGGCTTACAAACTCCTTTCCCTTCCCCTCCCCACAACAGACACCCTGTGAGGTAGGTGGGGCTGAGAGAGCTCTTTCGAGGACTGCTCTTGAGAGAACAGCTCTGAGAGAACTGTGACTGATCCAAAGTCACACCAGCAGCTGCATGTGAAGGACTGGGGAATCAAACCCGGTTCTCCCAGACTGGAGTCCACGCACTTAACCTAACTCCCATGCCCCATATGCTCCCCCATCCTCCCCCTTTTCAAAAGTTGCTAACCCAGTTGTGAGCGACTTGGAAGGGAGACCAGGGAATCCTTCCAGCAGCGGAAACCTCAGGCCGTGAACACCGGAATGATACGCTGAAGCCTGGGATCTGTCAGCTTCAAATCCTTTCCCGCCTGTGCTATTGAGTGGGAAGCCTTTGAAACAATATACGTGTCCCATAGGTAGCGCACACTCCCCCAGCATCCTTACCAGTGTCACAGAATGCCTGGAAAAAATGTTGTTCCAGATGTTTCCCAGACGGGGCCCAGAAGCATTTGGAGATACGTATTCCAAGGCTCGATTAGTTTTCTGAGCTGGAGGAGATCCAGGTGAGCAATTGGGGGGGGGGGCATAAACTTCATATATATAATAAATATTGCGAGTTGGCATCGTCAGCTTACAAACTGGGTAACAGCGATGGACCGGCAACATCACTAGTTTTGACGGAAGCCTGTCATTGGTTTCTTAGAGGCCACAGCCTAAGCCAAGACAGCGGCCAGCTCTGGTGGATAAGAAAGTGTCCTTTGTAGACGCGGACACGCCGCTGGACTCGGTGAGTTCAAAGACCCTTTTTCACTCTTCTTGTGTGCATCGAATTCAGCTTCCCCGATGGCCTAACGATACAGTCAAGTCTTACAATTCCAACTTTCCTGTCTAATGACTGTGCAATCCCTTGGGCATCGTTAAGAAACCCCACAGGAATTATGAGTTGTCAAGAGGGGCAGTGACTATCCTCCCAGCCAATAATCTTCATAGTTGATTCTTCAGTTGGTGGGGGGGGGTCTTCATTTTGTCCCATTTAGAGGAGGGGCTGTGGTTCAGAGGTAGAACATCTGCTTGGCACGCAGAAGGTCCCAGGTTCAATCCCCGGCACCTCCAGTTCAAGGGTCAGGTAGTAAGTGACGGGAAAGACCTCAGCCTGAGAAACCTTCTAGAGCAAGGGTGTCAAACTCATTTGTTATGAGGGCTGGATCTGACATAAATGAGACCTGTTGGGCCGGGCCATGCGTGTCATAAAATGTAATGCCAGGTCCCGGAGATATAAACTTTATAAAGGACACAATCACAAAGGGTTGGGTTTTCTTTACTTAAAATAAAAACATGCTTAAAATATTAGCACTCTTGCAATATTTTGTCTATTGAACAGTGTCTGATAACTGACATCTCTTGCTCTGAATTATTGCATCAAAACGTCTGTGCCGTTGCAATCTCGGGTATGCTGTTCAGAGGTGTGTATCTGTAAGCTGCAGATCTACGATGACACAGTGCAGTAGAACTGGAAGAAGAAGCAGAAGACAGCCAGTTCCACTGTGGGCCTGATCCGACCTCCGGGCCGCATGTTTGACACCCCTGTTCTAGAGCTTCTGCCAGTCTGAGTAGACAGTACTGACTTTGATGGACCAAGGGTCTGATTCAGTATAAAGCAGCTTCATGTGTGAGCAGAATGGTGCATGGCTATCCAGGGCAGGGCAATGGTCTTTCTGTTTGACCTTGATGAATCCACCCATGACAGAGGGTCCAAATCATGTTCTCTTCCACTTTGGAAAAAAACACAGATTAAATGCGAAATAGAATCGGGACTTTTGCGATTAAGAATTAGTACCGGTAGAGGCCAAAGCCCCTTGAAGTTTAGGTGTCCACATAGCCCACGTTGCGGTCATGCATAATTACATCCAGAAAATAAAGCGCATGGCAAGCCATATTAAACAGTTCGCCTGTGACAAAATGACAGTCGTTGAGTGACCCACAAGTAAGCAGCCGCTTCTGTGTTTAATCCTAATAACTTTAGAGCTCCGTCCCCGAGAAGGAAGACAAAGAGATCAGGCAGAGGACTGAAGATGAAAAGCGCATTGTTCCAGACATTCCGCAGGTATGAAGCAACTTGAATTTCGCCAAGTCACGAGCCAATTTAGTTTCCCTATTCTCTTTAGCTATGGGGTCGATCCCGTGATTGCGCGTCTGATCAGCTTATTAAACTTTGGCACTGAAATGCTGATTTTAATTTGTGCGGCTTATGAATAGCTGATGATACCGTCAGAAACAATTATTTTATGACTCCGGAGGGAGCGTACGTTAGACGGCTTTCCGAACGATTCGCTACATCGGTGTGGCGTATCGATTAGAACGCTGGGCTCGGAAATCATGAGTTCAAATCCCCGCTTGGCCGTGATGCTCACCAGAGACCTCAGACCACTCACTGTCTCTCAACTGAACCTCCTTCATAGGGTGGCTGTGAGGTTAAATCGGGAAGACTGGCGTATGGCACCCCTCAGCGCCTCTGAGCGAGAGCAGGGTGAAAATGTAATTGACGGTTACCGAGCTATTTAGGCGGCAATGATCTGATAACTTCCTTTGAGGTACTCAAAGCATCATGACTTTGCCTGCTGTGAACGTCTCATTAAACTGGGCCCTCAGCCACTACCTGTGCATTTTGTAGCCCAAAAGAGAGCTGTAGCCCAGGTGAGCATGGTACTTGCATGCTGACTTTGCATACGTAGCAAGACTGGATGCATAGTGACTCAGTTTACAGGAAATATAGAAACATGGAGCTGGGTGGGATCCCGAGGATCATCTAGTCCAACCCCTTGCACAATGCAGGAAATTCACAGCTACCTTCCTCTCACTTCCCCCAGTGACCCCTGCTCTATGCCCAGAGGAAGGCAAAGCCCTCCAGGATCCCTGAGCCAATCTGGCCTGGAGGAAGATTCCTTCCTGACCTCGAAGTGCCAATGAGCGTTACTCTGGGCACATAAAAAAGGACCTCGCGAGCCAAGCACTGGCTCACACCTTCCTGCCTTTCCTATCTGCCTAAATTAATATTGAGTCGTAGAATCAGCACTGCTATCCGACAACCGTCTATCCTCTGCTTAAAAACCTCCAAAGAAGGAGAGCCCGCCACCTCCCGAGGAAGCCTGTTCTGAATGCATGCAGATTGCAAAGTCACACCAATACGTTCTTCTGTCCCACGGATGTCACATTTAGATTAGGTCGGCCTTCATCTGGAGAGTCTGTAGGCTCCCAACTTTTTTTTTATCAAACAGCCTTCGTGGACCCAACCAATGCTCCCTCTAAGCTGTGGAGTATTGTGAGCAAAAATGCCACTTTGTGAGCTACTGGCATCAAAGTTGTGAGCGATCCATTTGGCTACTGCATATAGTAGTTTGCTCTGGAGCTAAGACAAAAATCTGTGAGCCAGAGGCTAAAAAACTGTGAGCTAGTTCACACTAACTCAGCTTAGAGGGAACACTGGACCCAACAGCCTATCACGGTTGGCAAGGAGTTACCCCTGGGGTAAGTCCTTACTTTCCGAAATTTCTGGCAGGCTGAGAATACATGAGGAAAACAGAAAAAGAGCTCTGTTGGATCAGGCCAAAGGTCCATCTACTCCAGCGTCCTGTTTCTCACAGCCTGCAAGCAGGGCATGTAGGTTCCCCCCTGCCGTTGCCCCCGACAAAATAAGTTCAGAGGGGCACCAATATTGAACCAGGAGGTTTCAAATAGCCATCATAGCTAATAGCCGCTGGTAGACTTGTCCTCCACTAAGTTTGCCTAGTCTTCTAAAGAGATCAAGCACATTGTCCTTCGTTGCGGAGACTCACTGGTTCCCACCCGCTCCGCTCCACCCAGCAGTAGTCAAGTCCAGCTTGTTCCGGGCCTAAGCAGCTGAGAAGTTCGTGGCGAAATTCTAGAGGGGAAGTGCTAGACATTGCAAATTGAATGCTTTCGTGAATGGCTTTATACAGGTTTACAAGACATGTCATGTTATATATTAAAGAACCGAGAGTGCGGTGCCAAGATTGATTAGAGTTCACGGATTCAGTGTGCCTAGCGCTTCTGCTGTGGGCTGCAGTCCAAGTCGGAAGTTGCATTCCTAATGCAAAATGCTGAGGCGTGAAACCGACATGCATTTAAATTCACAAGGTAGAACCCCGCACCGCAAAGCTCACAAAGGGAAGCTCACGTTGGTTTCGAACTCCTTTGATAAAAGGCCTCGGTGTCTCAGCTGTCGAGCAGCGTCAGAACTGCACCTTAGACTCATAAGCCTTAAAGATTCTGTTAGTTTAAACTGATATCGATACACAGGATGAAATTTAAACGATGGCCATGGAAGCCTGTCAATGTGCACATCTGTGAGCATTTCTGTCCTTCTCATCTTATTCCAGGGTGTCTCCGAACCGCAAGTGGATGGTAGAGCAGGCAAAATGGCAGCAGACATTCAAGAGGAAAGTGAGGATCTTTCTCAGCTCTCCGAAGGTCAGTTCGCCGACGAGAGCTCAGCTACTTCTGGAGAAGAAACGGAAATCACTGAGGAACTGGAACCAGAAGGTAATTTTTTGCTTACCAAACTGCATCTCTCTCTCTCTCTCTCTCTCTCTCTCTCTCTCTCTCTCTCTCTCTCTCTCTCTCTCTCTCTCTCTCTCTCTCTCTCTCTCTCTCTCTCTCTCAAGCATGTGTTGTTGACAGCAAAGATGGTCTCAGCAGAAGGCCTTCATTTCGGTCTCTCCAAGTGGGGCCGATAAGCATTACTCTTTGGTCTAACATGCAACTTCATAATAATTGACAAAGGAAGAGGGGGGGAAAAGCCTCCATCTCAAACCTGGTTTCATAAAATATTAAAGGGAACTGGCTTCTGTTTTAAAATGTCTTTATATTCCCTCTTCAGAAGACTAGAGATTCCCTCCTTCAGAAGAATATTTTAAAAGCGTCTGCTGCTTTTGTCTGCAGATAACAGCCACCCGTAATGTCAAACAGAGAGAGAGAGAGAGAGAGAGAGAGAAAGTCTCAGACAATATGAGGCTAGCATGACTTATCAGTGCACAGGATGAAAGAGGGTTCGAGGCAGCTCAGTACAAAGAATGCAAACTCCCAGGTCACATTGCCTCGCTTTATTATACATTCAGTACCCAGGAAGCAAGTTGAGAAAACTTTCACCAAGGGCAGAAGAACCCCCCCCCCCATTCAAGCTCCCTCGAACCGAATGGGGTTGGTGTGAACTGACGAATTTTTCAATTTGCGGAACATTCGAGCTCCATCGAAATGGGTGGGAGGGGATAGCAATCTGCTGACAGCATATCCACTATGAAGACAATGCCCACAACAGCCGCACTGGGAAGAACGAGGGTGTTGCAGTGAAAATGGTGGTCTCTGGATCCCCAGCAACCGAGCCAAAAGCATCAACTGCTATCAGCTGTGTCTCATTAAGCTCTGTTGCCTGTCGGGGGACGGTATTCAAATTTGATGCACCTATAGGCTGCGTTCACATTTTCTGCTGCAGCGCTGTCACCGCACTGGCATAAAGGCAATTCAGCTAGAGACCTCTGAAAGAAAATATAGGCCAGCCGGCAATCCAGACAGGGGGTGGCGGAAAGTTTCTGCCAAGTCTCAGCCGACTTACGGTGAAGCCATAGGGCATTCAAGACAAGAGATGTTCAGTGGTGGTTTGCCATTGCCTTCCACTGCTCAGCATACCCTGGACTTACTTGGTGGTCTCCCAATCAGGTTGAGAAAGAAGTCCTTTTCTCCCTTTCTCACAATACAAGAACTCGTGGGCACTCCATGAAATTGCTGAGCAGTCGGGTTAGAACAGATAAAAGGAAATACTTCCTCACCCAAAGAGTGATTAACATATGGAACTCACTGCCACAGGAGGTGGTGGCAGCTATAAGCATGGACAGTTTCAAGAGGGAATTAGATAAACATAAGGAGCAGAAGTCCATCAGTGGCTATTAGCCACAGGGTATAGATGGGAACTCTCAGTCTGGGGCAGGTGATGCACTCTATTCTTGGTGCTGGAGGGGGCAGCAGTGGGAGGGCTTCTGGTGTCCTGGCCCCACTGCTGGACCTCCTGATGGCACCTGGTATATTTTGGCCGCTGTGTGACAGAGTGTTGGACTAGATGGGCCATTGGCCTGATCCAACATTGGCTTCTCTTATGTTCTTATGTTCTTATGTAATCCAACTACAAATGGGGGCCGACCGTACTTAGTTTCCGAGATCTGACAAGATCAGGCTAGCCTGGACCACCCGGGTCAAGGCAAGAGACGTTCAGAGGTAGTTTGCCATTGCCTGCCACCAACCCTGAACTTCCTCGGTGGTCTCCCATCCAAGTATTAACCAGGGCCGACCCTGCTTAGCTTCCTAGATCTGCAGAGATCGGGCTAGCCTGGCCCATCCGGGTCAGGCTCAGACAGGGGATCAAGCATCGTTTCTCCAAACCTAATGAGAGCTTGTGATGTGTGTTCTGTCCCCTTCCTCCCCACCCACCTCAATTTTATCCTATATATGATCTTGTGAATCATGAAATTTATACACGCACACACACGTATGGTAATGTACTTGCAGCCAAGGCCCTTGTGGCCTCCTGACCCCCAAGTGAAGTATCCCTTGTTTCCCTCCCCATGTGCATGCTCACTGTTTGATGCCCTGCAACACCAAGTGATGGCTCGCATGTGGAGAATCAGCTGGAATTAGTTTTCATATTGCAACGGACACCGTGGTTTCCAGGGAAGCTCAGCCCAGGGAGTTTGCCGTTACTCAAGCCACATAATGCATGTGTACGCATTCCCGTGAGCAATGTTCCCTCTAAGCTGTGGAGTCTTGTGAGCAAAGATTCTATTTTGTGAGCTACTGGCATTAAAGTTGTGAGCGAGCGGTTTGGCTACTGCATGAATTAGTTTGCTCTGGAGCCATCCTTCCTGAGCTAAGGCAAAAATGTGTGAGCTGGAGGCTAAAAAACTGTGAGCTAGCTCACACTAACTCAGCTTAGAGGGAATATTGCCCATGAGACCGGCATTCTCCCCTTGATTCAAAGGATAATAGATTGACCAGTACTTAAGGATGCATTCTCAGTGCAGTTACTGCAGAGCACGTTGTTCACTGTTTCCCCCACTCTGGGCAGCGGATCTGTGAAATAAGTTTGTTCTATTTCATCTGTTTCGGACACTTTTAACCCACTTTTCTCCAGACAATGTAGATCCAAAGTGGCTTACAATGTGTAAAATACACAAAAAACGATCCTATTTCACAACTGTGCAAAATAAGTCGGTTTCACGATTACAACTTGCTGTTCAATCTGCTATGAAATCTGTAGAAAAACCAGTTGCCACTCTCGTGTTATTGGGGCACTTCAATGTTCCCTACAGGAGGCTGACACATGGATTGTGTGACATGTGTCCGTCTCTGCTGGCTCGGTGAACCAATATGGAGAAGAAGCACTGAACCTAAGCAGTCCAAACGCCCTCCGAGTCTCAGTAAAGTCAACACACGCCGTTCAGTGTGCTTTAGGAACCTGCACAAAATCGTCTTTGTTTTTGTTTAAATTCATATGCATGCCGTCAAGTTGCAACGAACTTACGGTGACCCCAGCAAGGGGCTTTTTAAGGCAAGTGAGAAGAAGAGGTGGTCTGCCATGGCCTTCCTCTGCAGAATCTTCTTTGGTGGTCTTCCATCCAAGTCACTCTCCACATCCTTACATACATGCTGTTAAGCTGCAGCCGATTTACGGTGGCCCCCGGAAGGGGCTTTCAAGGCAAGTGGGAAGCAGAGGTGGGTTGCCATAGCCTTCCTCTGCAGAGTCTTCCTTGGTGGTCTCCCTTCCAAGTCACCTTCGCATCCTTACATACGTGCCGTCAAGTTGCAACCAACTTATGGTGGCCCCAGCAAGGGGCTTTCAAGGCAAGAGAGAAACAGGTAGTTTGCCATTGCCAGTTTCTGCAGAGCCTTCCTTGGTGGTCTCCCATCCAAGTACCGACCCCAGCAAGGGGCTTCCAAGGCAAGTGGGAAGCAGAGGTGGGTTGTCGTGGCCTTCCTCTGCAGAGTCTTCCTTGGTGGTCTCCCTTCCAAGTACCGATCCTTCTTAGCTTCCGAGATCTGATGAGATTAGTCTATAACCATGCTGCCTTCCCTCCCAAATCAATGCATTAACATGAAGGAATTTGTTTAACACTCTGCCTCCTCAAGTGCCGAAGCAAGGCCTAAAGAGGAATTGAGTGATTCCGCAGGCCATTTAACAATCATTGATTGGCCGGCATTTCAGTCTGCAAGGAAAATAAATGCTATATTGCTCTTTTAAACTGTCTTCATTAACTTTTGCACTACATGGTGAACTCAACTCTGTCGTGCTGTTAACTCTTCCACGGCTTTCCGAATCATTATATTTTTTCTTTTACCGTTTCAAACGGGCTTATTGCTCACTATCTGGTGTGGGTATTTTTAACTATATTGCTTATCACCTTTATTTATAGTCCGCCTTTTTTGCAGAGACTAAAACAGATGCCGAAATTTAGCAAGAATTTAGTAGGAACGGGATAAAACATAATAAACATTGTAATAAATCTGGATTACGAAGTTAGAAGACGGTACAATGAGAAAAAGAAGAGGAGGAGGAGAGAATTATACCCCACCCTTCACACCCGAAGGAGTCTCAGAGCGGCTTATGATCTCCTTTTCCTTCCCCTCCCCACAACAAACACCCTGTGAGGTAGATGGGGCTGAGAGAAGTCTTTTGAGGACTGCTCTTTCCACAACAGCTCTGAGAGAACTTGTGACTGACCCAAGCTCACACCAGCGGCTGCATATGGAGGAGTGGGGAATCAAACCCACTTCTCCCAGATTAGAGTCCACGCCCCTAACCATCATAATACATGATATATGAAGTGCAAAAAAAAAAAAGGTGATTCTGTTATTTTTCCCCCCTATTCTGATTATTCAGATCCAGATGACAGACAGGGAACGGATGCAGTTGAATCCGTAACAGACAGTGATGAGTGCGTCGTTCCAAGTATAGAATCCCTGAGTCTCAAGCAGGTGAGTATTTTGGGGTGGGAGGGAATTAAGCTCTTCCAACCTAAGGAATTCTCAAATGTGGTTCATTCCTTCCTTGCACGCACACACATTAAACAAGAAGAGAACCAACATGATAGGTTTCCCTTGCTCGAAAGCCAGTCGAATCCGACTCTTGGGATGCAATGCTCATCTCCATTTCCAAGCCAAAGAGCCAGCGCTGTCCAGAGATGTTTCCGTGGTCATGTGGCCAGCATGACTAGACTACAAGGCTCATGGAACGTTGTTACCTTCCCACCAAAGCGGTACCTATTTATCTACTTGCAATTTCTTGCTTTCAAACTGCTAGGCTGGGAACAGAGATGGGAGCTCACTCCGTCTTGCGGCACTCGGGTCTCGAACTGCTGAACTACCAACCTTCTGGTCTGCAGTTCAGCGTCTTAACCACTTGAGCCACCGCAGCCCCTGACCAATGCGATACAGTTACACAAATGTCAGCCTAGCAGCCAAGCAAGATCGGGGTTCAGATCCCCACTTGGCCACAAAGCTGACCCATTGATTTGGGGGTCAGTCTCTTTTCTGTCAGAGTAACCTACCTCATAGGATTGTTTTGAGGATAAGTTGGGAGGGGGGCATGATGCATGCTGCCTGGAAGGAAGAGCAGGACAAAACTGTGAGAGTGAGAGAAAGAAGGGTACGTGTGACTTCAAATAGTAGTTTTGGTGAGAAAGGAGGAGGCTATAAACAGGGTTGCCAGCTCTGGGTTGGGAAATACCCGGAGCTTTTGGGGGTGTGGCCTGTGGGGGGCATGGTTTGGGGAGGGGAGGGACCTCAGCAGACTACAATGCCATAGAGTCCGCCTTCCAAAGCGGGCATTTTCTCCAAGGGAACCGATCTTGGTCATCTCCAAGAGATAGGGACGGATCTCCAGGGGCTATCCAGAAGCTAGCAAGCCCGGCTATAAATAAATATGTGCATCGTACTTTGAAAACAGGAAGCCAGCATATATTTTAGAGTTGTTGTTTTGGGAGTAGGGAATTGGGTGTGAGCTTATTTGGCCTTGTCGTTTCCCAGTTCAAAACCCAGCCTCCGATTCTGGACCATTCCAAAGTGTGCAGACCGCAGCAATCCATACCAGCCTCATTTGCATTTGGGCACTGGAAAAGAAAGCAACGCGCCTGCAAGTGTTGCAGAATGCGGCCGGCTTACACGAGGCAATGTTTCGTGCTCGATTGGCCGCTTGTCTATTCGTCATTCCTCGCAAGGAATTTGAAATGCTGCCACCAGCCTGAGCCAGAGAGAGAGAGAGAAAGAGAGATTATTTTAATAGGTGGAACTGTATTATGATTAACTGCATTTTTAGTGCCATCAGATCCTTTTAAAGCTGTAACAATGTGAGCCAAATAGGAAAATTACTCATTGCCAATGAGCCCTGCAAAAATGCAGCTGGGCCCACAAATCTCAAGTATTGTTGCACTCCATTATAGCCGAAATGATTTAAGACGCCTTGAAATATCTGCGGCCTTGAAAAAGCGGGTGTAGGAGAGTCTTTTATTTCCGTCTTTCCCCCCTGCTCAGGCTTGCTAGGGAGCGTAGCAACCGAGCAGAGAGGCGGAGGAGAAAACAACCTCCCGAAAGGGCATGATCCAGAGCTCCCTAGCAGTTGTCCGCTGGGTTCTGTGTGAGCAATGGCTGCGCCATTCACTTAAATGGCGTGGCCAAGCCGGTCATGTGCAAATTCATGTCACTGCAAAGAGGAGGAGGCTTGGCATTCCCTGAAATTCCTCAAAGCCCATATGCATTCAGTCAAGGGATGGACTGAGGCTATTACACGACAGTAAGTCCCCTTGACTTCAAGGAGATTGCTTCAGATTGATGGACCAAAGTTAACTGTTTCCAAGTCTCGTTAGTTTTAGTGCCTGGATTAAAAAAATGTGCTTCAGCTCTCTGTTCGAAATCATGAAGACTTAAGAACATAAGAGCAGCCATGTTGGATCAGGCCAACGGCCCATCCAGTCCAACACTCTGTGTCACACAGCGACCAAAACCCAGGTGCCATCAAGAGGTCCAGCAGCAGGGACAGAACTCCAGAAGCCATCCCTCCATTGCCCCCCAAGCACCAGGAATACAGAGCATCACTGCCCCAGTCATAGTGTTTCCTCTGTACCTCATGGCTAAGAGCCACTGATGGACCTCTGCCCCATATTTTCATCCAGTCCCCTCTTGAAACTGTCTATGCTTGCATCCACCACCACCATCACTTCCGGTGGCAGTGAATTCCGTGTGTTAATTACTCTTTGGCTTAACTACTCTTAGCTCAGGGGAGGGAAGGCACCATGGTACAGCCCGACCTTCTCAGACCTCAGAAGCTATGCTGGGTTGGTGTTTGGATACAAGACCACCAAGGAAGACTCTGCAGAGGGAGGCAGTGGCAAACCCACCATTGGTCTTGAAAGCTCCTCACTGGGGTCGCCATAAGTCAGTTACGACTTTATAGCACTCACTGACGTACCCTTAACTCCATTTCTGTTTGGCAACAACTCCCGTTTAAGTAGATCCAGACCATTTGGTTGCCTCCAAAGGTTGGATCTATCAAACTCATGGAAGGATTCCTTTCCTTTTTGAGAGCCAGTTTGGTATAGTGGTTAAGTGCGTGGACTCTTATCTGGGAGAACCGGGCTTGATTCCCCACTCCTCCACTTGCACCTGCTGATGTGACCTTGGGTCAGTCACATGAGTCTGGCACAGCTGTTCTCTCAAGGACAGTTTCTGTCAGAAGCTCTCTCAGCCCCACCTACCTTACAGGGTGTCTGTTGTGGGAAGGGGAAGGGAAAGGAGTTTGTGAGCCGCTCTGAGATGCCTTTGGGCAGTGAAGGGCGGGGTATAAATCCAATCTCCTCCTCCTCCTCCTCCTCTTCTTCTTCTTCTCCTTCTTCTCCTTCTTCTTCTCCTTCTTCTTCTCCTTCTTCTTCTTCTCCTTCTTCTTCTTCTTCTCCTTCTCCTTCTTCTTCTTCTTCTTCTTCTTCTTCTGCGCAGCAGGGTACCATTAAAAAAAACAGCCGATTTTAAAATGGGGGGCTCTTCCACATCTATAGCCCCGATGCTATAGTTCCTGCAGTATTCAGGATGTAAGTGTTCCGATGACTAATATATTTAAAGGCTATGTATAATAGCGGCTTTTTACTTTGTCAAACCATTGAGCCAGTCAATACTGTCTGCACCCACCAAAAACAGGGTCTCACAGCATCAGATCGCAACCCTGTGATCTGAGGCTCGCTTTGTTCTTTCCCTTTTAACCCCCAAGGCTCCCCGAGCCGACACACGTTTTGCTTGCCGAGTTACGGGCCCCTCCCCTTCAGCTGCTGCCACCAACGCAAGCCAATCGCCGAGCCGCTTGCCATACCAGGAAGTTGGTTCTTATATACACCCCATTTGTTTCAGTAGGGATTGGTGCTGGCACAGCTGAAAGCAGAATCCCTCCACGTGAGACCACAACCGCACCAGCTTTCGGGAGAAAAGCGCAGCCCAGCCTTTGTTCCGAGTCCAGCTTTCTTTCTTTTATCGGCACGATAAATATCCCCGCAGCTATCCAGAACACCATAAACCCAGCTTCCGATTTCATTTGAAGGTTTTCCTCGCCAATTATCCCGCAGACTCGGCTGCCACACACCGAATTGTTTTAGCCATTCGTGTTACTTCTTTTTTTTTTGGAAGTTGGGACATCCGGGGTTGCTTCTTAGTTAAAAGGAATCTTAAATAGATTTCCTTCTTTTTTTTTCTTTTCTTTACCCAGGGTTTTTAGCTGTGCAACTTGCTGTTCTTTTTATCTTTTCCCCTCCTCTCCCCCCCCCTTCATGTCTGTTATGTATAATTAATCATAGATTGCTTCATTTTGTTTCATTGCATTTACAACATTTATGAGCTTCGCCTTGTCTGTAGGAAAGGCTTGTCCCCTTCTTTTCCCTTTCCAAAGTGGCGTAATTAGTGTTAGCATCTTTTTTAACAGGCTACATAAAGTTTAGCGGCTGGATTAAATCATGTCATTAACATAATGTGCTGCACAATTTGCCCCTATCTCTTTTCGTTCCCGCTACATCAAAGTGCCAGAGAGCACCAACGTAATTGGCCTTTGCTAGCTTGTCAGGTTGAGTCAAGTTGACGGCTGGTGTTTTTTTTCTTTTTTCTTTTTTTTTCTTTTTTGTTCAAAAAGCTTCCAGGCATGATAATTAATGGAAGTGAGGAGAAAGAGAGGAGGGGGAAAAAATCAGGGAAATGTAAAACTTTGGACAGTTCTTTATGAATATTTCATAACATTTGAATAATCAGAAGTTTAACATTATCAATTTGATGTATAATACATTGATTAAAAGCCTTGTTACGGGGCCTCGAAATAGACATCAGAACGGGAAATTTGCATTTGCTTTGGCGAAGTCTAGGGGAAAAAAAATTAACAGTTGTTCTCATCCCTCCACCTCTGCACTTGATCACTTTGAGTAATAACATAGCTTTCAATTATCACAATATTTTTTTTAAAAAAAAAAACCTCTTGTCGGTTCTCAAGTTCTCTTCAAATGTGCCCACGAGGCAAATCTTAGCAAAACCAATTTATTTCATGGTGGGTCTCGGTTTCCTCTAGGTGTGTTTACATCTTTTTTTTGTCTTCGTTATAGATCGTCTTTGTGCATTTCCCCCCCCCTTGCGCTAATAGCAGTTTAGTGAGAACTGTCATAATCGCTTTCCGTAAATTAAGATCTTCGGGTCTTAATTAATTGAGATGTACCGCATCCTTTGAAGAGTGCAAGCTAGCGTTTCCAGGTGGCCCCGTTTCTACTGTAGAGCATCATATGCTGTAACAAACTAGAAAGATGCCTAGTTAAAACGTACTGTCTAATCGGGGTCCTGAAAAATTAATAATTTAATTTTTAAAAAAGGTTTAAAGCCCAATAGGATGAAATGGTGGTTTAGTTTTTTTAAAAAAATCCTAGTGTATCTTGCAAGTCTTCTTCAGTGAAATTCATTTAGTAGCTAAATAGATACCTATTACGGGTTGGCTCCTGCACATCTGTTTTTCTGACTGGGGCTCCCTCCACCAACCCAAGTAGAATAGCCCCCCGCCTTAAGCGGTTGTGTCAAGCATCTTTGCTGGCAAGAATCGATCCAGAGGATCCAGCTCAAATCCTTCTTGGAAGACATGGAGAAGCTGTCTCTCCAAACAGAGCCCAACAGAGTTCCTGGAAAGATAACAAGAGCTTTTGCTTTCTTTGCCCCCACCCCCGCCCCCGCCATTGCACAGGCAGTGTGTGTGAGTGGAGAGAAGACGACAGCGCACAAAAATACATCTGTTAAAAATCAAGGACTAAAATAATTCCAAGATATGTTCTTGGAATAGCACTGAAGAATGTGCTTCTGTTTAGGTTTTTGGTGTGGGTGTTGTGTGGGTGTGGGCGTGTTCACTCATTCAGCCATTAGAAAGATAGACTTGCAACACCTTAAATATATCGTGGCCTAAAGTTTTGCGAACTGAAGCCCACTCGGTCAAATTTCAGAAATGGGTCCCGACTCCTGAAAGCTGCTGACGCAATAAATCCATTTGTCACTTTGGCTACAGTAGACTAACATGTCTATCTCTCCCCACCACCACCACCCAAAACTGGAATTGGTGATGGCGGCTACAAGCATGGACGGCTTCAAGAGGGAATTGGATAAGCATATGGAGCAGAGGTCCATCAGTGGCTATTAGCCACAAGGTATAGATAGGGACTCTGGGGCAAGTGATGCTCTGTATTCTTGGTGCTTGGCCACCCGTGGGAGAGCTTCTAGTGTCCTGGCCCCTTCTAGTGTCCTGGCCCCACTGGTGGACCTCCTGATGGCACCTGGTATTTTTGGCCACTGTGTGACAGAATGTTGGACTGGATGGGTCATTGGCCTGATCCAACATTGGCTTCTCTTATGTTCTTAGAAAAAATATAATTCTTTGCACAAGACATTAATGAGTCCTCAGTTCCTTGGGCCAGCCCTGATCTGTTCCGGCTGCCCCATAAAGTTTATTCTTATTTATTTATTTAATCAGTTTTATTCTGGGTTGCCTTTAAAAAAGATATAGGTGTCATAGAAGGTGGGTTTACCAAGATAAATATACAACACAGCACAAAGCAGGTTGAAATCAGTACGGTTGAAATCCCCGAAAATGACAACCGAATGCTCAGGAAAACAAAAAGGCATCTTTGCCTGGCTCCAGAAACAAGACGCAAGGCGGGTCTGTTTTGCAGAGGCTAGCCTTGAATTCAATCTCATTATCTGAATCCATCCCAGTACCTTTAAGGTGGTGTGCAATCCCATCCAGAACAACTTGAATGCAACCTCAATAGTCAGCCAAACAACCCACAAATGGTTCTCTTGTGTTACCTGGATTCAGTTTATTAGTTTCTGTCCATACCACTATTGATGGCAGGTACCTGTCTGAGATATTCATTGTCTTGTCGGCGTCACCTGAAAACAAGAAATAAGATTGGCTGTCATCAACCTCATTAGTTTCATCTCAGATCTCCAGATGTTCTCTTGCAGCAGCTTCATATAGATTTTTAAAAGTACGAGATATAAAACAGAGCCCTGTAGAACCCCAAGGCATAAGTTCCGCATTGTAGAAATGTGTAGAACTGTCTTACTTTGTTGAAGTAACCATCCAAACACTAGAACTTCCCAAAAAAGTTCCCCCCAAAATTCAGAAGGACCATAAGTAGTAATGAAAGCCATTATGGGGTCCAGGTTGATATTCCCCCGGTCTGTCTCCTAGCAGAGGTCATCCATTTGGGTGACCAAGGCAGTTCCATTCCCATAACTGGGCCAAAAGCCACATCAAAATAGATCTACATAATCTTCATTATCCAAGAACGTCTAGAACACTTTGTCCCAAAATGAAGGATCGGCAACTAGTTTGATAGTCGGATAACTACTGTTTGGGGGGGTCATAAAGAAGGCCCTTGAAAGCTGTAAAGGATGGGATGCTGTCCTTAAATCATGCAGTCCTTACCAAAAAATTACTGAAGCCCGGTCATACGGGCCAGATAATCCGGGGAGGCAGGGCTATTTGCGGCGCCACAATTAGAGCCACCAGAACGCGATCCCACACATCAGTGGCATGACACGGTTCCTTCCTCCACGCCTACATGTCAACAAGGGGCCAGAAGGAAAAGCCACGCACTGGTGCAATCACACCGAGGAGTCCAGAGGCAGCCCGTGGCAAACCATTTGCTAGTGCCTTCAAGGAGGTAGTTTTACCCACATCTTCGGCAAGAAGCCACGGGTTGGCCATGGGAGTGCTACGCTCCCAAATGTTGTGGCGTGATCGCGCCTGGAAACTCCGCCATTTAATCGTGGCTCTCCCGCGGCAAATTCAGCATGTGACCGGCGCCTGAGATTATTTATATAGTTTAGTTCAGTTTATTGCATATCGCCAATGGCTGTTGGAAATATATTACAATACATTACCATAAAGGTTATAAAATACAGAATAGAATCAGCATGATTATATATGTGTATGTAAGTAAAGGTAAAGGTTTCCCTTGCTTGAAAGCCAGTCGAATCCAACTCTAGGGTGTGGTGCTCATCCAAGCCAAAGAGCCAGCACTGTCCAAAGACATTTCCATGGTCATGTGGCCGGCATGAGTAGACGTCGAGGCGCACGGAACGCTGTTACTTTCCCACCAAAGCGGTACCTATTTATCTCCTTGCAATTTCTTGCTTTTGAACTGCTAGGCTGGCAGGAGCTGGGACCAGAGTCGGGAGCTCACTCCGTCATGCGGCACTCGGGTCTCGAACTGCCGAACTACCGACTTTCCGGTCTGCAGTTCAGGGTCTGAGCCACCGCAGCCCTGTGTATGTGCGTGTATATGTCATCAAATCGACAAACTGACTCGTGACAACACCCAGTAAGGGACTTTCGAAGCAGGTGACAAGCAGAGGTGGTGTTCCATTGCCTTCCTCAGAATAGTCGTCCTTGGTGGGTCTCCCATCAAAGTACCAACCCTGGAGTTGCCTAGTCATGAGAACAAGGTCTGATTGTGAAGGAGTTTTAGCAGCAGAGGTTGTCAGCAGTTCATGCCAATCAGTGCTCACATTGTTCTTGTAAGTTTGAGCCACTTTTCTGAAGGGTTATGTTTTGTCCAAATTCCCTTGGAGAAAGAGAGGTTGAATCTCTGCCTGACACCCTCAGCGTCCCAGGTTTAGAACTCACGTTCTGATACTGCACCTGCCCCCTCATCTTTTTATTTATTTGACAAAAATGCCCCATTTTGTCTTTCCACACAAAGCTGACAAATGCAGAAAGGGAAGAGACGTAATAAAGGAGTACAAAGAAGGAAAATGGCCATCAATTGCCTTTGAAAATATATTTTTTTTTTAAAAAAATGTTTTTGCGTGATGCCTAAGGGGAGGGCACCACATGCGTTGAGGGAAACTCAGTAAATGGAGCAGAGCTACAGAATAGGCCCCATCTGTGGCCATCGCGGAGAATAGACCCTCACAAAATGACTGCCAGGAACAGGCAAGTTTATATCAGATGACAAAGTCTTTCATTGACTTCTTTGAAGAAGAAGAAGAGAAGAGATTGAATTTATACCCTGCCCTTCACTTGGAGTCTCAGAGCGGCTTACAAACTCCTTTCCCTCCCCCTCCCCACAACAGACACCCTGTGAGGCAGGTGGGGCTGAGAGAACTCTAACACAAACTGCTCTTTCAGGAACAGCTGTGCCAGAGCTTGTGACTGACCCAAGGTCACATCAGCAGGTGGAAGTGGAGGAGTGGGGAATCAAACCCAGTTCTCCCAGATTAGAGTCCGCACACTTAACCACTACACCACACTGGCCTTTAGAGGCACATGAAAGCAAAAACCAGTTTATGTTCTATCAGCAAGATGGCTGGTCAAAAAAATATATTCATCTCCCCTTTATTCTGATGACCATTTCCAAGTATGCTACGGCATGATGCATGACACTGCCTCTTCAGATCTCAAAAGCTAAGCAGGGTCAGTACTTGGATGATGGACCACCAGGGAAGGTTCTGCAGAGGAAGGCAATGGCCAACCACCTCTGCTTCCCAGTTGCCTTGAAAGCCCCTTGATGTGATTGGTACTTGGAAGGGAGACCACCAAGGAGGGCTCTGCAGAGGAAGACAATGGCCAAGCACCTCTGCTTCCCAGTTGCCTTGGAAGCCCCTTGCTGGGGTTGGTACTTGGATGGGAGACCACCAAGGAAGACTCTGCAGAGGAAGGCAATGGCAGCTCTGCTTCTCACTTGACTTAAAGGCCCCTCACTGGAGTTGCTCTAAGTAGATTGTGACTTGACTGCACATACATACGTACGGGCCTGTTTGCAGCTGATGCTCTTGACTGACCACAGCTCAGCTCTGCCCAGTTCGAATCCTGAAGACTGCATTCTCCTAGCCGCCCCCTCCCTGAATGGAATGGTGAAAAGAACTGAGCCTCTCTTCTGCAGTCTTTTAACGCCCTGAGCGAGGAGGGTGTCTTTTCTGCTACCTCATCCTCCCAAGCATGTACATAACACTTGGTCAGAGAAACGGCAGGATCACCAGCCAGGCTCTGCAGTGTCCTCTGGTGATACAACCTTTCCTACTACCCCAGAAGCTCAGCCGCACCAGAGAGAACATGGGAAACAAGCCGGGCTTTTGTCCACATAAACGTGTTGGTTGTTAAATGTACATTTTGTGGGAGTGGGCTGTTCGGAAGGGCTATGACAATGGGCACGCAGCAAGACTTCTGAGTATGCTTCTGACCACAGGCATCAGTTCTGTGCTTCCGTACCAGAAGTATCCCTCAGCACTCCAGAGGGGGGACTCCACTGGCACGCACCAACCGCGTTTTCTTTGGATCCCAGCCAAACTTTTCCTCTTACACATCCTGTTCTGGGTCAGGCCGTCAGACCCCACGGAATCCGTTTGTTCGTCTGCCTTGCCCACTGCTACCCCACAAACCCCTTCTTTGCTCTAACGTAAAACAAGTGTCTCTGTTTTCCTCTTTTCAAACATCAAGAAGGCCTCTCTACGTCTATGCCTTACATTTGGACTTCATTTGTAAACCGCCGTCTCAGGTACGAGCCGGTTCTTGACAGCGCGGTTAAACATTTGGAGGGGAATGACTCCGAATATCACTTAAAAATACTTCTAATATATCTGTACAATGGAAGGAGAAAGGAGTTGTTTCTAGAGGTAAAATTAGACAATAGAGGCCATTTCATTTTTTATGCATGTGAATGCAGAGTGCTTGAGGTTATTAGTTGAAACTGAGTAACCTTTCAAGGCTTTCATCTCTTTCTTTTCAAATTTGAATATGAAAAGCATATTCAAGTCAAAGACCATCACTTTAATGACATTTGGCAGTCATTTGATTTATTAGGTTTTTAGAAAAAAAATTTCCTTTAAATATTTCATCATGCTATGCTAATCCTAGTAATATCGCCAGCTGAAGCCGTGTACCTGTATTAGCGGAGACAGAATGGTGTGGAATTTTCTCTGTCGTCCTAGTAAAATTTCCATGAATCTACTGAATAATAAAACAACCTTATTGAAATATTCAGATTTGGGTTTTTAGTTAAAGTGTCTTAGGATACATAATAAAAGAAAATGTCTTTTGAAAGGAAGGAGGGGGTAAAATTACTTCATCAAATATTGAAGGGGGGTTGACAGGAATGAATATTGTTCTTATGAAGGATATATGTGAGAGAGTGTGTATGTATATATATATAAGTACAGCTTTTCAATTGATTAATTATAGAATATACTTTGAAAACATATCAACAATTGTCGTGTCGCATGGGTATTGTGTTGATTTACAGCTTAAACAGCCAAGCCGATCTCCCTCTTTGGTACGGCAACGCCAATCTTCCCTTTTTTGTTGTTTTAATTCTGTAATTATTACGGCAAGGTTGCTGATTTGAATTTACAACCAGATGCTTTCAAATTCCATGCGGTTGAAATAGTCTTTAATGTAGAGGGGGAACCATAAAGAGAAAAGTTAAGAAGAACTTGACAGTTGAGATCTACAAGGTGCTTGGTTTTGCTCTTTGAAGAGTGTTCTTCTGTGTAGTCTAATTTTGAAATCACAGTGGTTGCACGTTCTTTGAAACCACTGACTTATTCAGGAGAGTGTTTGTGCTCTACCCTGTTAATATTTGACATGAAAACCCTTCCAAGCAAGGTATAGTGCATTTCAGATTTAAAACATGAATATGCATAAGTATGGCTCAGTTCACACGTCCATTTTTTTGGTCTTGGAAAAAGTCACCACGGAGTGACTTTCCCCTGTTGTTTTACAAGGCAGTCTTATAAATGTATACACATATAGTTAACTGAGTATTTACTGCCTTATGGAAAACTTGGTGTTCTCAGACACTTCACACTTTACATGGCACTGAAAGTATCCTGGAATTTGGGCTTTGAGATATATGGCGGGCTCCCAGTTTGGTGTAGTGGTTAAATGTGCAGACTCTAATCTGAGAGAACCGGGTTTGATTCCTCACTCCTCCACTCACAACTGCTTGATGACCTTGGGCAAGCCATAATTCTGTCAGAGCTGTTCCTGAAAAGAGCAGTTTCTGTCAGAGCTCGCTCGGCCCCACCTACGTCACAGGGTGTCTGTTGTGGGGAAGGGAAGGGAAAGGAGTTTGTAAGCCGCTCTGAGACTCCAAGTGAAGGGCGGGGTATAAATCCATTCTCCTCCTCCTCCTCCTCCTCCCCAAAGAGCCATTATTGGTTGCAAGTACATGCTGTCTTTAGAGACACATACTCCCACTTCCTGCTCAGGTGTAAATCGGTGTGGTCCCAAGACCACATGGTGACTATCAGAGAGGAAAGTCACACTGGAATGCATTCCTGACATAAAACCAATGCTTTATATCCTACATTTATCTCCTTCGAAATCAGCAATTATTGTATTTGAATTTATGACAGGAGATGAGATCTGTTTAAAAACAAAGCAGTTGTATAGCTCTCAAAGGACTCAAAATTGAACCAAAATAGATTTCTTAAATTTGGGTAAGTGTTATTGTTTAGTTGGGTGGTTGAGGTGGCTCAGTGGTTAAGACGCTGAACTGCAGACCAGAAGGTCGGTAGTTCAGCAGTTCGAGACCCGAGTGCCGCATGACAGAGTGAGCTCCCGTCTCTGGTCACGGGTCCTGCCAACTTAGCAGTTCAAAAGCAAGAAATTGCAAGTAGATAAATAGGTACCACTTCGGTGGGACGGTAACAGCGTTCCGTGCACTTTCGCATCTAGTCATGCCAGCCACATGACCATGGAAACATTCGGACAGCGGAGATGAGCACCACACCCCTAGAGTCAGATTCGACTGGCTTTTGAGCAAGGGAAATCTTTACCCTTTACCTTATTGTTTAGTAGAGTCAGCAGTGGTGATGTTAGGTAGCAAAGTGTAGGTGTGTATGTCTAAGTGTGTAAAAATTTCCTTCTTTGAAAAATGGGCAGTGTGATAACATAATTAACAGAACTGTCTTGTAAAAGAGCAATATTGAACACATGCAGGCGCTTTACACTGAATCAGACCCCAGGTCCATCAAGGTCAGTATTGTGTACTCAGACTGGCAGCGGCTCTCCAGGCTTTTATGCAGAGGTCTTTCACATCGCCTGGCACCTGAACTCTTTAAACTGGAGATTTCGAGGATTGAACTTGGTCCCTTCTGCATGCCAAGCAGATGCTCCACCCTGAGCCACAGTTGCCAGGCAGCCAGTTCACACCTGCTGGACTACAGTAGAACCAGGGCTATTTTGGGGCAGGAACGCACAGGAACTGAGTTCTGGCTGGTTCCCAAACTGGCCACGCCCAGCAGGAACTCATTAGCATAATAGGCCACATCCAGCAGCAGAAACTCATTAGGACTGGCTACATTAGGGGGTGTGGCCTAACATACAAAGGAGTTCCTGCTACAAGAAAGCCCTGAGTTTTGACAACAGCAGAATAAGAAGCAAAAGGTGGGTGTGGCTGGATGACAACACTTCTGGTAACATGAGGGTGTGGCCTAATAGGCTAATAAGTTTCTGCTGGTGGGTGTGGCCTATTATGCTAATGAGTTCCTGCTGGGCTTTTTCCTCAAAAAGAGCCCTGAGTAGAACCATAGGTATTCCCAGTTGCAAGGGTCTCAGCAGGACTGGGAACATTACCGCCACCACCCCAGCATAAAATGTAAACGGATAATATACTGCAATGCCCATGAGAAGAAGAGAAGAGATTGGATTTGTACCCCGCCCTTCACTACCCAAAGGAGTCTCAGAGCGGCTTACGAACTCCTTCCCTTCCCTCCCCACAACAGACACCCTGTGAGGTAGGTGGGGCTGAGAGAGCTCTGAGAGAAACTGCTCTTCAAGAACAGCTCCGACAGAACTGTGGCTTGCCCAAGGTCATCCAGCAGCTGCAAGTGGAGGAGTGGGAATCAAACCCGGTTCTCCCAGATTAGAGTCCGCACACTTAACTAGTGTTGCTTCCAAAGAGAACAGTTTGGTGTAGTGGTTAAGTGCGCGGACTCTAATCTGGGAGAACCGGTTTGATTCCCCACTCCTCCACTTGCACCTGGCTGGATGACCTTGGGCAAGCCATAGTTCTGATAAGAGCTGTCCTTGAAAAAAGAGCAGTTTCTGTCAAGAGCTCTCTCAGCCCCGCCTACCTCACAGGGTGTCTGTTGTGGGGAGGGGAAGGGAAAGGAGTTTGTAAGCCGCTCTGAGACACCTTTGGGTAGTGAAGGGCGGGGTATAAATCCAATCTCTTCTTCTTCCTCTTCTTCTTCTTCTTCTATACCAAACTGGTAACTACAAACCCCAGGTATCATTACTCCGTCCTAACCCATCAGTCATGTTTTATCATCAAAATCTCCTCGTTGATTTATACACCTGCTTGTGACCCTTTGGCATTACAAGAAGTACATTCTGTGTCTGATTGCATTTTCTGGGTTTTGGGGTGTTGTTTTTTTTGTTTCAATAGACTGCTGAAAAAATCCGGATTGAAATCATATCCCTCAGTCTCTCAGAATCCCCGATCACAGCGGATAGCACGATACAGCGGCTCTTTGTGGAGTGCAAGTTCTCCAGTTTCCCGGCCGATGAAACGCCAGTGTCGCTTCCAAAACCCAAGAGCGGGCAGTGGATCTCCTACAATTACAGCAATGGTATGCGGCCATCAATCGCCCCTTTTGTGATGTCCCCCGATTGCCGTTCAGGTGTCCTCCAAGCTGGAAATACCTGATAAGCATTTTGCAAGCTTGCATTCCAAAAAGAGTGAGGATGAAAGAGCAAAGTCAGTGTGGAGCTGGTGCTTTGGGAGCAAGTCGCTGGCAGATCGGTGGGCGGACGAGCGCACGGATTAGCGAGTTGGGTCCGGACCTAAGAGAAATGTTGTTCAGACAGAGGAGCCAGATAAGAATGAAGAAGTAGTCTTACATGGGGATCCTTTTGGCTCCTTTCTGTCATCTGATGTTGACGTAGGCCGTGACATCCAAACACACTAAGCTGCCTCATACGAAACCAGACCATTGGTCTACCAAGGTCAGAGTTTTGTCTACTCTGACTGGCAGTGGTTCTCCAGGGTCTTGGGTAGAGGTCTTTCCCGTCACCTGCTGCCTGATCCTTTTAACCAGAGTTGCCAGGGATTGAATTTTGGGACCTTCCGCATGCAAAGCAGATGCTTTGCTTTTGAGTCGTTCGATCCCTGTTGTACTCCTAGCCGCCTGCAGCGGTGACGGTGGCACAGTTGAGATCCGGCCAGCCGTGTCCTTTGCCCGCAAGGTGTCCCAGAGAATCGGGCGCCCCAGTTGAAGACCTCCCAACACCTTACACAGTTGGTTAGAGCGAGGAAAGGCAGGATGCGGCCAGTGTTCTGTGTGTTCTTCTCTCCTTCCCCTCAGCTATTACCATGTAAGCCACAGGGGCATGTGACAATAATGAGGATTCTGGTTTCCATGAGAATATCTAGTCCTCCATTGTTCCGGGATTAGGTTTGAAAATTAAATGGCAAAAATTGTTAAATCGGAACCAAGGCGAAGAAAGGAACCTCCCTGTGTGAGAACCAACAGTTGTCGGGCAGCCGTCTGTTGGCTATCCCACCACTTAGGAAGGCCCGTCTGATGTCAACCAGAACCCGGGAATTTTCCATTGTGGCTCCGGATCAGTGGAAGGAGCTCCCGCAAGAGGTGAGGGGGGCCCTTCCCCGGAGATCTTCTGTAAGCCTTCCTGTTTTCCAGGGCAGGCATCTTTTAAGGGGCAGCGAGGGAGAGATTTGGGCTTTGCTGTTTTATTTTTATTTGTTTTGTTTTTAGTTGAAAACGTTTTTAACTATTATTGTAAGTCACTTTGAACCACAAGGAAAGGTGGGATATAAATATTTAAATCGATAAATAAAATCTGCAATTTTAAAGCCCCCAATGTCTTCCATCCCTCCATCAAAATTTGTGCATGGTGTTTTGGGTTTTTTTTAAAGCATTGAGAGATCAATCCTAAACTGGTCTACTCAGAAGTAAGTCCTATTTTATTCAATTGGACTTACTCTCAAGATTGCAGCCTCTATATTGCCTAGTGATAAATTTACTAGAATAAGCATAAGACGTCCGTTCGTGGGCACATGAACCTCTTGCCATGTTCGTAGGAACAACATGCAGCAGCCTTGAGGTGTGAAAGTTATGACTGGGAGTTTTCCCAGCCCAGAAAGAAATAGATTGGCAAGGGAGCAATTTCAAAGAAATTTCTGTTTGGTTTTCAGTATCTGCTTACCAATCCACGTGCCCACCATTCGTGTTCAAAGAACACTCTAGGTAGGCTTAACGATCAATGAAAAAGGTTAAGTATTGGTTCATCAGTTAGCACCCCCAAGCAGTGTTCCCTCTAAGCTGAGGTAGTGTGAGCTAGCTCACAGTTTTTTAGCCTCCGGCTCACAGATTTTTTTTGTCTTAGCCCAGGAAGGAGGGCTCCAGAACAAACTAGTTTATGCAGTAGCCAAATCACTCGCTCACAACTTTAATGCCAGGAGCTCACAAAGTAGAATTTTTGCTCACAGGACTCCACAGCTTAGAGGGAGCATGGCCCCCAAGTAGTCCATATAGCATTTAATCGCAGAATAAGAATTTGTTAAGCTATTATACAATACACCTTTTTATATAGACATCTGTGTTCTAAAAAAAGGATTGTCCTCGATATCTGTAAAATTGCCCTCATGTTATATTTTTGGTAATTATATTTCCTCTGTGTGTTTTTTCCCTATTCCTTCTTCTTTTTTTCCTATATCCCTTATAATAAAAAACTCACAATAAAAATTAAAAAAAAAAGCTCTGAAAGAATAGGCATTACAGACACATCGGTAGGCAGATAGGGTTCTGCTACATCCGGGAGGGATTTTCCCAACCCGAGAGTCAACGAATGTAGTAGGCGGGGGGAAGAATCCGAGAAGTGTTGGTTTCCCGGCCATATCTCCATTCAGAGGTGCTTGAGAAGGGATCAGAGCTTGGCAGATTGTGATTCCAAATAGGGGTTTTTTTATATGTAACTCGTAGAGCATCGCATGGAAACAGATGATGCTGTTCCCTGTGCCAGACACAATAAATTTTGATGGCGACAGAGTCGCACAGAGCAAACATCTGTGGATGCGTTGTCCCACAGGATTGCAGAAACGCCAACGTTCAAACATCCTTCATAAGATATTGTGTCATTAAACGTGCATGTTTCACTGTGGTATTCTGTGTCTTTGGGACACAGGATACCACTTCAAGCAAAAAAGTAATGATAATATTTTGCCAATCAAGAACTCATCCAGCTGTTGATGTCAGTAACGTTAATGTTTATTCGAACGCATTTTATCCGTCCTGCAGGTTTTCAGAGTCGTAAGGCTGCATGTGGGAGTGAATTTATTATGGCGGTATTCATTTTCCTGTCTTTATAACAGACACATTATAAAAATTATTGCCTTAGTTCATACTTGAAAGATGAATGTTTCTTCTCGGCTTTACTAAACCTTTTATTCCAAAAAAAAAACCCCAAAAATGAAATCAGTCCCTCATTTTATTACTCAGTTCTAGCATTTAAAATATTGTTTGAACTTGGGTTGTATGATACTTCTCACAGTTATGTTAGTCCTGTTTTGTTTTATCGCTCCATGGCAAACTAAACATACACATGCAAGTCAAAATGGGGAAATCTCCATATCACATCCGGCCCCAGGTATGGAAGTCTTGCCTCTTCTGGGTGCTCTGAGTTGTACATCTATCTGACATAAGAGCATAAGAGAAGCCATGTTGAATCAGGCCAATGGCCCATCTAGTCCAACACTCTGTGTCACACAGTGGCCAAAAATACCAGGTGCCATCAGGAGGTCCAGCAGTGGGGCCAGGACACTAGAAGCCCTCCCACTGGTACCCCCCCCCAGCACCCGGCAGCAGGTCTTTGAGACCAAGTTATCTCGGCTGTGGCTCGCTATGTACCCTGAAGAACAGCTCCTGCTAGCTATCACATGTGAAAATGGGCAAAAAAAAGATTGTGCCTGAAGCACAGGAACAAACAATGCAAGGGGAGGGGCTGCGGCATGCAGAAGGCCTCCATCTCAATCCCGGGCGTCTTCAGTTATGAGGATAAGGCAGGAAGTGATGTGAAAGACCTCCACTTGCGACCCTGGAGAGCCCCTGGCAGTCTGAATAGACAGGCTGACTTTGAAAGAAGTTGAGGAAGAAGTACTTTTCTCCCTTTCTCACAATACAAGAACTCGTGGGCACTCCATGAAATTGCTGAGCAGTCGGGTTAGAACAGATAAAGGGAAATACTTCTTCACCCAAAGAGTGATTAACATATGGAATTCACTGCCACAGGAGGTGGTGGCAGCTACAAGCATGGACGGCTTCAAGAGGGAATTAGATAAACATATGGAGCAGAGGTCCATCAGTGGCTATTAGCCACAGGGTATAGATGGGAACTCTCAGTCTGGGGCAGGTGATGCACTCTATTCTTGGTGCTGGAGGGGGCAGCAGTGGGAGGGCTTCTGGTGCCCTGGCCCCACTGCTGGACCTCCTGATGGCACCTGGTATATTTTGGCCGCTGTGTGACAGAGTGTTGGACTAGATGGGCCATTGGCCTGATTCAACATTGGCTTCTCTTATGTTCTTATGAAGGATCAGTGATCTGATTCAGTATAAAGCAGCTTCGTGTATGTTCAAGTCAAATGTCATGAACCAACAGAGGCATAGCATCCAAATTACAAGATGTGATAGTCCCGCTGTACACTGCAATGGTCAGGCCGCACCTGGAGCATTGTGTGCAGTTCTGGAGGCCTCACTTTAGAACAGATGTGGACAGAATGGAACAGGTGCGGAGGAGAGCGACGAGGAGGTTCGGAGGCCTGGAGGCCAAGCCTTATGAGGAAAGGCTGAGGGACTTGGGCATGTTCAGTCTGGAGAAGAGGAGGTTGAGGGGGGCATGATTGATCTCTTGAAGTATCTGAAGGGCTGCCACTTCGGGGAGGGCAGGGAGGTGTTCCTGTTGGCAGCAGAGGATAGGACTCGTAAGAACGGGTTTAAATTAAGGGCGGGAAGGTACCGACTGGATGTTATGAAGCACTTTTTGACAGAGTTGTGCAACAGTGGAATCGGCCGCCTAGGGAGGTGGTGAGCTCCCCCTCACTGGCAGTCTTTAAACAGGGTTTGGACAAACATTTGTCAGGGATGTTCTAACCTGATCCTGCATTGAACGGGGTTGGACAAGATGGCCTGTATGGCCCTTTCCAACTCTGTGATTCTATGATTCTACCAACTCAGACCACATGAACTAGGTAGAGCACCCACAGGCCTAGATCCAGAGAAATCAGTGGGGGGGGTGTTGCTGAATTTCCCCTTCAGTGTCACCCCTAATGTTCATGGAAGGGAGCTTTAGAGAGTCTACAGGGTGTCCTCCAGAAAGGGGAGCAGAGAGCCTTTTGAGTAGATATTGGAAAGCCAACAAAATGTATCCCAGCCATAGCCTATAAAACCAGCCGTATACACCAGAGTAATGACAAGCAAATATATATATTCATTTAAAATAAGAGCAAGACAATCTGTGGTTTGGAACTACAAATAAGGTGGTTTGCTTGAAGCTAAGACTAAGAACTGAGATGGTAATAAAATTCATATTTATCCCAGTTGTGTTGATTCTGTTTAGATTACTGACTTTTTTTTTCCCCCGTAAAGATGCAATTTTCTTGTAATTTGGATATGAAAGTTTCCACATTTGCTGGCTTACTTTCTTCTACAGATATAGCAAACAGCAGAAAACACTGAATGTGGTTCTCTGAAATCCAAAAGCTTTTAATTGATTAGACGTCTTGAATTTACAAAGCCAAATATTGTTGTTGTTTTTTTAAAAAAACCAGCCTAGCGTGCCATCTTGTTTTCCCGTTAAACTCTGGTTGGGAACCAAGCCTCGGTTTAGAGTTCTCACTTAATCAGTGTTATAACTAGGATACATTGTCATCTCTCTCGGGAAATAGTTATGCCATAATTGCCACTGAGTTATAACTGAAATCTCATCTTCAACATGGCTGCTGTGCTCTTCCTAGAGTTTTACTTTAGATAACTGGCCATCTAATTTTTTCCCCCTTGGTTCCAGCTTTGCTTGTAAGGCAATAGCATTTCAGGGAGGGGGAAAAGTCCTAATGAATTTGGTGTTTGATAATGTCAGTGAGAGAGCCAATAATCTAATAGTAATGAAGTCAGAATGTGTGTGTTTACTATAGCTTTACTCCATTTCTTATTCATGCCTAATTAGATTTGGCTATGTAGAATATTTGGGGTTAATTGAATATTTTCTTTAATAAAACTGAGATTTACATGATGGGGGACGGAAGTGTACTTTGAGCTTAGAAGGAAACCAGCAGTCCCCTGGATTTTGTATGGGGGAGGGTGGAAATCATGATAAATCCGGATGTAATTTGAGAAATCATTATTTCTCAGTAAATAATACCCTTTTTATTGAGTTCTCTTATTATATTTATATCTTCGCGCCACAATGGGCTTTTTAAAAAATTGCTTTACATCTGAGCTGAGACAAAGAGATCTTTTGGCGTTCTAGGTTAATAAGCAACATTTATTGTAGTAATTTAGCAGTCTCAATCCCCCCAAAAAGTGTGTATGTGTGTGTGTGTTTTAATGGAAAGAGCCAAGATAGCATTACGATTAATGAATTAAATCTTATTATATCATAATGGAGCCAGATCTCCTTTTTAATTTTTTTTTAACTTAGTTTAATCCATAGAAAGGACTAGGCTTTAGATGGTCATCAGCCCCTCTAGGTAATGTTGCCTTTAGATCACTTCACAATCTGGGTTTAATAGCTTTATGAGCCTCCCCTTCAGATGGCAGTGCATACTTCAGATGCAAAACTAGAGCCTATTTTCCGTCCGTCCCATCTCCGCCCCCCCCAAAACTCATGAGACAGGTCCCTGGCATTTTGCCCAAAATCCAGCATGAAGGACAAATCAGAGATCTGCAGCAGAAAGGTGCAGTTGGTGGAAATGGTACCTCCCCTTCCATTATCGGAAAATTTAGCCTTGATCCAACCCCACTGGCTCCTTCTCTTCTTGTCACATGACTGTGATGTCATGTGTGTTCCTGCTGCGTGCAAGCAGCCCAGTGGGTTCCATGATGCCACCTGGGGTTAAACGTGGAAATGCTGAAAACCGCTGCTACAGAGGTTAAAAAGAAATTAATAAGTATGTCAGACACAGGAGTGGGAGGTAGGCAAGTATGCCAGCATCTGTTTGAATCAAGCTGTAATTTTGACTTTAGGGGGAAAACAGGATAGATGCCAGCAAAGCAAACCTGATACTTTCTATAACTTAGAACAGATAGTTACACTGTGAGGGTCGACTCTTAATTTCACCTTGACAAAATGATTTTTTTTTTCCCCTGGACAAGGCCACCATAATTGAAATAACAAAGATTAAGTTCAGTTGATAGGCACTGATAACAAGGAAAAAGCATTTATATTTCATAGGGGCAGCGAGAATATTGCCAGGAGAATGCTGAGAAGGCAGGAAAGGGGGCCTGAAAATAAGATTAATGATAGGAGGCTGAAAGAATGTTATCTTGGCTGTATATAAACCTGCTTGGGGATTGACAATAGAAAGGGAAAAAAGATTAATGAAATCTTCCAGAGTATTTTTGATGAGACTTATATAGCTCAGAAACCTTTGCCTCTGAGGAGCAAGTCGCTGATTATTTGGACAAATCGTGGTTACCTCAGGTAAGTGAAGTGAGAAAAGAAGAGAAGAAAGGGCTGGGTAGACTCTTAGATTTAGAGCAGGGCGATAAAGGAAAGGGATCTCTTCACGTACACAGAAAACCCCTTGGATGCTTCGCCCACGCACAGATCAAGTCCTTTGGCCGGATTTCTCGACAGTTCTGTCTTCTGTTCAGTCTGAGAAAGCCACACTTTTGATGGAGGGCGGGGGCGCTGCGTTCTATCCCACGCGTCTGTAAAAACACACATGGAAAATATAATAGCAAAAATATTCAAGGGCCAAGATACCAGGAGGCTGGTGAAATGAAGACTGGCTTTGGAACAGTTCTCGGGTTTTCCAGCCAAAGAATAGGGTCTTCCGATTACATAACATGTGATAACAGGTTGGACTTGTATTCCGGTAGCCCTGCATTTATTCTCTGTTTGCGGCCTTGGGATGGATGCGGTGATGGGGGGGGCGGCGAACCCAGGCAATGTGATGGTCTGGATCCATTACTTCTCCCCTATTGGTTACCTCAGCATGGGTCCAGCTTCCGGGTTGTTCTCCAGAGCATAGCAGAAGAGTAGAGTGAATGGATTGGGATCACGCTGCGCCTGGGTCTTTTTTCAGTGGGCCCCTCAGGACAAGAAGGGTCTCAGCAGTTGCTCCACAGTTGCCAGTGCCGGTCCCATCAAGTAACCACTTCTAACCCTTCGGGCTCCTGTTTTCTCAGATAGGAGCGAGAGTGATGTAATGCACATGGTGGAGGCGAGGCCAGGCACATCAGCAATAGTAAAGCTCTCTTTTTTCCCTTCTTTTTTTGGCAAATGAAAAGTAATAATAATAATAATACTGTATTTGCTATTTGATCCAAATGCATTTTTGACCTTTCGGAATATTCGTCCATCTCTCTGAGAAAGAAGTTGGGGGGGTCAGTCCCACATGTAACGATTCTTCCCTTAGTATAAAAATGGTCAGCATTATTTTGTATAATAGAAAGGTCGTTTCGATAGAAATTATTTTTACAGGACCAAATCAACTTCAAGTGGGAGGTGGTCGCTTTCGGTTCTAGAGCCAATGGAAAATTCGGTTCTAAAAGGAAGTGTTGAAAGGCGAGCAGATACAGTGATCTACTACACTGCAGCCTCGAGTAGAAACATATATAAATTCATTGGTGTCGGGAAACAGAGAATTACCATTTAAAATAACTGAGTTGTGTGTGATACAAAGTTCCCCTAAATTGGACCCCGCCTTATTGATCAGGGAGTCTTTTGATGTTCTGGAAAGAGAAAGGACTGGGGGAGGGAGGTGATTCCTCATTCTCCTCATAGCTCAATTGTGAGCTCAGCATTTGATTGTCTGGACCAATTCAGTTTCGCTGAAAATACCATGATCTGGTGACATTCAAAACCTTATTTGTGTATGGGTAGGGTTGCCGATGCCAGGTTAGGAAATGACCTGGAGATTTTGAGGGCGGAGCATGGGGAGGGGAGGGAGGGACTTCAGTGGAGTATAATACCCTAGAGTCCTCCCTCCAAAGCTACCACTTTCTCCAGGGGAACTGACTCCACAGTCTAGAGAGCCAGGGCTTTTATTGTAGAAAAAGCCCAGCAGGAACTTATTAGCAAAATAGGCCACACCCAGCAGCAGAAACTCATTAGCATATTAGGCCACACCCCCATGGTGCCAGAAGTGTGGTCATCCAGCCACACCCACCTTTTGCTTCTTATTCTGTTTACCTTGTTTGTTGTCAAAACCCCAGGGCTTTTTTTGTAGCAGGAACTCCTTTGCATGTTAGGCCACACACCCCTACATGTAGCCAATCCTAGTGAGTTTCTGCTGTTGGGTATGTCCTATTATGCTAATGAGTTCCTGCTGGGCGTGGCCAACTCAGGAGCCAGCTGGAACTCCGTTCCTGCGAGTTCCTGCCCAAAAATAGCCCTATAGAGAGCAGTTGAAATTCTGGGAGATCTCCAGGCCCCACCCGGACGTTGGCAACCCTATGGGTCCGTGACATCCTTCGATCCTTTTAAATGGCATCGGGCATCCACAGTGAAGATCTGATTGGGGGGTGGGGTGGGAATACAGATAAACAACTGTCTGGCGGCGGCTTCCCCCGCTCCCCGCCAAGCCCTGAGAAGTCTCTCTTACTGCCTGTTGTGGCAAGAGAGGAGGATTAAATTACCGAGGCTGTCAGAGAGGACAAGTGCTCTGCCATACATTATCGCTATCACTGGCTCTCACCGGGTGAGAGAAACCACCGTAAATCCCCTCTATTGCAAAGCAATAAAAGCCGCTGGCTTTTACAGTCATGACTGCCAGGGCCATTAACAGAAGATGACAGCTGCGTGGCATTCTTAGATGCGGCCTGTATCTCTTCTGACAGGCCGTGTGTAAACCTGCCAGTGATACAACAATTGGATCGCGTGACGGTTCCGACTTCAGCGCCAGCCTTCGTGGTTGGCTTTCCGTGGGAAGCACCTCCTCTACCCCGCCCTGTGTATACATGCAAACATACATACTTATGCATATATATATATATATATATATATAATCTATTATAAGTGCCATCAACTCATGATCACCTTGTGACCACCCCACGGAGTTCCAGTTCATGGTTTTCAAGTCAAGAGATGAGCGGGGGGGGGGGGTCGTCGTCATTGCCTTCCTCTGCATCGCAACCATAGTCTTCCTTGGTGGTCTCCCATCCAAGCACTGAACATGGGTCGACTCTGCTTAGCTTCCTAGCTCTGACAGGCTGCTAGTTATATATATAATTGGCCCAAACAGTCTAGCTAAGGATGTTTTACAGCATTATAAAAGATACACAAATCAATCTGCTGTTAATCTCGGGCCGTTCACACACTATGTTTTTTCTCCGTATCACAGAGCCATTTCTCGGTTTAGAAAAATCCTTCTGGGGGCTCATATTTACTTCAATGCAAAAGAAATTTTACTTTGCAGAACCGCAACAAGGGAGCGGTGAATGGGTTTGTTTTGCTGGCTAATCGCACGCACTGCTCTTTCTGCTTGGCTTTGCAGTGATCCGCGTGGATGAGGCCCATAACAAAGCCAGGCGAGATTTCCTCAAGGCCATGCTTCGAGGATCCGAGCCAAGCCCTGGAAGGTCAGAATGCTTTGGCAGTCTCTTCTTGGCCTTGGGGGTTAATTCAGTATTGCATCTGAAGGGGCAAAGTTGAGAAGCTTTGGGATTCACAGTGAAGACCTCTGGATGAGGTGGGGAATGATTCCTTGTACACCTTGGGCCAATTGTCATGGGTTTGTGCAGATGCTCCTTTGACCCCTCCCCTGTGATGTGATCACCTTCTTCACTGGCTCACTGTGTGTGTGTATTGATGAATGGATGGATGGATTAGGGCTACCAGGTCCCCCTGGGAGGCGGGGGTTTGCCCGCTCTAAGGGCCCCCAACCCGCTGGCCTGGATCCAGCTGCCAGGGGAAACTCCGCCCCCAAAGTGCCTGAATCGGGCCAACCTGGTGATGTTATCACGGTGGGCACGTCGTCGGGGGACACTCTAGCATTCGAGGACGCTCTAGCATTTAAACCCAAACACTAGAGCGTCCCCCACCGACATGCCCGGCATGATGACAGCACTTTGGGGTGATGTCTTCACGGTCCGCGTGAAGCTCCCAGACACCCTGGCTCTCCCTCCCACAGGATGCCTGGCAGCCCTAGGACGGACGGATGGATACTGGGGACTTCATAAGAATAAATGGATGCATAAATTGAAAGTTTTTGGTATCATTTCACCAAAGCTGGTTTAATAATAGGTGTCAGCCGCTGGATGCAGTGATGCCTGTAAGCATGAATGGCTTTAGAAGGGGGCTAGACAGATTTATGGAGGAGAAGTCCCATCAGTGGCTACTTGCCACGGTGAGTAAAGGGAACCTATATTCGGAGGCAATAAACCACTGCAAACTACTGCTAGCTGGCAGTGTTGGCGGAGGGCCTTGGCCTTTGTTCCCAGTCTGTTGGCCCTCCAGGGCAACTGTCTGCCCACTGTGTGAAACAGAATGCTGAACTAGTTGTCCCACCGGTCTCACCCAGCAGGGCCTACTTACGTGCTTATGATACAAAGACCAAGGAATGTATGCAGATCCCTCCAGGTTTAACTGCCATACCCCAGCCAGTTTGGTGTAGTGGTTAAGTGTACGGACTCTTATCTGGGAGAACCAGGTTTGATTCCCCACTCCTCCACTTGCACCTGCTGATGTGACCTTGGGTCAGTCACAAGCTCTGGCACAGCTGTTCTCTCAAAGACAGTTTCTGTCAGAAGTTCTCTCAGCCCCACCTACCTCACAGGGTGTCTGTTGTGGGGAGGGGAAGGGAAAGGAGTTTGTAAGCCGCTCTGAGACGCCTTTGGGCACTGAAGGGCGGGGTATAAATCCAATCTCTCCTCTCCTCTCATCTCCTCTCCTCTCCTCTCATCTCCTCTACTCTCCTTGTTACAAAGGTATATGACTTCATCTGATGGCATCTGAATCTTGTGATGGGGGGGGAAATAGCAACAACCACCACTCCCCCCACCCACCCCCCACCCCCCACACACACACTTAACGGTGAATGACCATTTTCCATAAACCCGGCTTCTCGTTTCTGAGATCCCCTACAGCACTGAGTCCGCCGTTAGAAGAACAGCTGCTGTTTCAGCGCGTCGCGTCAGAGCCGCCAATCATATTTACAGACGAGTAGCACGGAACTGAGGACGGTAGTCTTTGCTTCCTCCGTTTCACTTTAAAATCGGGCTTCATGACTTGGCCCGGAATGCAAAGGGGGTTTTGTTTTAAATGGAATCTGACAGGAAGTGCCACAAAGTGATCCCTTAAGACCCGGGAACTATCGCATCTAAAGCACTTTGAAGTTCAGAAGGATATCCCCCCCCCTTTCTCATTTCAGCAAACAAGCAAAGGACTTCCAGATTTACTGCATGCATTAGACAGATGGGTAACGTTGCCAGACTTGCAAAAATCCCGAATAAAGTTACGGATTTTTTTTTTCTCCAATAGTCCTACATATTGGACACAGATCGCTGTTTTCTAGGTCAATCCAGTGACTAAACAAGATCGGCATCTGAAGTTCCTTGCAGATCAGTACACTGGTAGTACATGGGGAAAGAGTACCGTCTAATCAAAGTTAGAAGTACACATGATACTGCCTTCTAGTGAATCAGACCACTGGTCCATCAAAGTCCCCCAAGATCGCAGTTGGGTGTCTTTCCCATCTCTTCCTATCTGATTTGTTCAGCTGGAGATGCCTGGGATTGAACCTTGATCCATTCCAGTCCGGCTTCCGCCTGGGTTATGGGACGGAGGCAGCACTGGTTGCCTTAACGGACGACCTTCGGAGGCATCTGGATCGGGGTGGTGTGGCGGCACTGTTGCTGTTAGATCTGTCGGCTGCATTTGATACAGTCGACCATCAGTTGCTGATCCACCGCCTCGCCGACGTGGGGATTCAGGGGCTCGCTCTTCAATGGCTTGCCTCTTTTCTCCAAGGTCGGGGACAGAGGGTGGTGCTAGGGGGCAGCAGTCCCGGAGACACCCGCTTGAATGCGGGGTGCCTCAGGGGCAGTGCTCTCCCCAATGTTGTTTAATATCTATATGTGCCCCCTCGCCCAGATTGCCCGGAGGTATGGGCTGGGTTGTCACCAATATGCGGATGACACCCAGCTCTATCTGATGTTGAGCAGCCAGTCGGACTCCAACCCGGAAGACCTTCACCGGGCTTTGCAGGCCGTGGCTGGGTGGCTCCAGCAGAGCCGATTGAAGTTAAACCCTGCCAAGACGGAAGTCCTGTGCCTGGGTCGGACCGGCCGGGGGCTGGGGCTCCTGCTTCCGACCTTCGACGGGGCATCGTTGGTGCCGGCGCCGGAGGTTAGGAGTCTGGGAGTGCTCCTGGACCCTGCATTAACCATGGGGGCCCAGGTGGCAGCCACTGTCTAGTCGGCTTTTTACCATCTTCGGCTGATTCGGCAGTTGGTCCCGTTTCTCGACCGCGAAGACCTGGCCACAGTGATTCATGCAATGGTCACCTCGAGGCTAGATCACTGTAACGCCCTCTACATGGGGCTGCCTTTGGGGCAAATCCGGAGGCTGCAGCTAGTGCAGAATGCTGCAGCCAGGCTGTTGACGGGCAGGGCCGGCCCCAGGTGTCTGGGCGCCCTAGGCAAGATAGCCTGGGGCGCCCACCCCCACGGGGATGCCAATCTCCCGGTGGGGCCTGGAGACCGGGGGGGTGGAGTGCCGGCTTTCCTGGAGCACGCCGCACTAGCGGAGTGCTCAGGAAAGCTAGGGAAGGGGCGGCCGTTTGAACGGCTGCCCCTTCCCAGCCCCAGGGCCAGCTGGAGACAGGGGGGGGTGGAGCGCCGGCTTTGAACGGGCGCCCCTTCCTCCCAGCCCCAGCGCCGGCTGAAGATGGGGAGCGCGGCTTTCCTGAGCACGCCGCAGTAGCGGCGTGCTCAGGAAAGCCAGGGAAGGAGCGCCCGTTTGAACGGGCGCCCTTCCCTCCCCGCGCCGGCTGGAGACCGGGGGGGGAAGCCAGGGAACGCTGAACGGGCGCCCCTTCCCTCCCAGCCCCAGCGCCAGCTGAAGAGGGGGGAGCGCCGGCTTTCCTGAGGCACGCCGCAGTAGCGGCGTGCTCAGGAAAGCCAGGAAAGGGGCGCCCGTTTGAACGGGCGCCCCTTCCCTCCCAGCGCCGGCTTCACGGGGGCGGGGCGGGGGCGCTTTGGCGCCCCTGTGGACCCCAGCGCCCTAGGCGAGCGCCTAGCTCGCCTAGTGGGCGAGCCGGCAGTGTTGACGGGCACCCCTAGGCGGGAGCACATCAAGCCTGTGCTGAAAGCAGAGGCTGCTGTGTTTGAAGAGGCTGCTGTGTTTGAAGCGGAGGGACATTTTAGTGTGTGACACCACCTTTACCGGAAGTTGGATTACAGAGACGGACAGGTGAGCAGGAAGTTTGAAAGGAGCCTACTCTAGCCGAAAAACCATAGAGAAATTGCGCCCGACATTTTGGGGAGGACTAAAATTTAAAATGTTATTTTCAAGCCGAAAAAGCGCTTAAACAAGTTCTAAAGGTGGCGATTTGGCTTGAAGATTGCTAATATAAAGTCTGATTAACATTGAAGTGGCCTCCAAGACGGATTTGAGAACAAGACCTAGAGCTGCTTCATCACCCAGTCCAAGAATGACTGCAAAGGAAAAAAAGAGTGGCAAGCAGCTATAGAAGCGATGGAGAAACGGATGACGGAGAATCTTGGAAAACAAATAGAATCACAGTTGCAACAACAATTGGAGCAAATAGAGCAAGTGCAAATCCAAGTACAGAAAAAAATATGGAAGAATTGAAAGAACTGGTACTTGCAGAAGTGTCAGGGATTAAAAAAGATACAGAAGAACTTAAAAAGGAAGTCAAAAGTCTGGTGACAAAATCTGAAGATATGGAACAAAAGGTTAAAAAAACCTTGTCAGAGAATGCAAGGTTGGAGACCATGATGGATTACAGGGCTACTCAGAATCACTTGAGATTGAGAGGGATTGAAGAGGAGGAAGATCAAGATCTACGGGCCCTAGTAATTAAGACATTGACAACTTACATAGGGGAAGATGAAGGAGATTTGGATGCAGACTTTGACTTGATTTACAGAGTAAATTCAGCTTATGCTAAAAGAAAGCAATTACCCAGAGATGTAATTGTTCAATTTGTGACAACAAAGATGAAGGAAGACGTTTTCAAGAAACAATTTTCACAACCGTTGGAAATTAATGGAAAGAAAATAATAATCTTGAGAGAAATTCCGAGATCAATTCTACAAGATAGAAAGAAATTCAAGAAATTGACAGACAGGCTAAAAGAAATGAATATTAGGTTTAGATGGGAGATTCCATATGGACTTACATTCATGTATAACTCGGTGAGATCAACTCTTAAATCTGAAGGAGACTTATACAGATTTAAAGCGAACAATCTGGACGATTTTAAAGATATTTAATTTAACACTATTATGGATTACAAATTTTTATCTTGGAACGTAAATGGATTAAATTCACCAGGTAAAAGAAGACTGGTGAATCATTGGCTGGAAAAACAAAAATGTAATATAATTTGTTTACAAGAAACACACATAAGAAAACAAGACGACAAATATCTGACTAATAAAAAATTGGGAGAAGAATTTCATTCCTCAGCAGTTAACAAGAAAAAAGGAACAGTGATTTATATTTCAAAAGATTTGGATCCTAAGCAAATTTTTTCCGATAAAGAAGGAAGGTATGTTGGCGTGGAAATCTGTATGGATAGAAAAAAGACATTGCTTGTTAATATATATGCACCCAATGGTGCAAAAGAGACCTTTTTCAATGATTTGACTAAAGAGTTGGAATGTTTAAATTATGACCAAATTGTTCTTGCGGGAGACTTTAATGGTACAGTGAACAACATATTGGATAGAAAGTCCAAAGCAAGTGGAGAGACAGTTGGAAAGTTACCAAAAAATTTCTTTCAATTGATGAAGCAAGAAAAATTAGAAGATGTTTGGAGGAAGTGGAATCCTAAGACTAAGGACTACACGTTTTATTCGAATAGACATAATTCTTTTTCTCGAATTGACATGATTTGGATGTCAGAGGAGATGGCGCAAAAAACTTATAAAATACAAATTCTACCGAAAATTAACTCTGATCATAATCCCCTTCTTTGGATATCTAAAGCAAAACCTAAACAGCTATTCTGGAGAATTAATGAAGATTTACTGGATCAAAAACAAATTAATGAAATCTTAAAAAAGGAAACGAAAAGTTTTTTTGAACTGAATTTGAATAAAGGCACGGACATACAAGTTGTATGGGATACATACAAAGCAGTAATCAGAGGCATGCTTATCTCTCTGAACTCCAAAGATAAAAAGCAAAAGATTCAGCAACAGAAAGATCTTCATGAAAAAATTCGACAAAAAGAAAAGGAATTAAAAAAAGACCAGGGAAGAAGAAAATTATTAAAGAGATCCACTTCCTGCAAGATCAGCTGAATGTTCTTTTAAACAGAGAATTATATTGGAATTTAAAAAAATTACAGCAAAAAGCATTTGAGGGTGCAAATAAACCAGGAAAGTTTTTGGCATGGCAATTGAAAAATAGAAAAGATAGGAACTTTATATCCAAGATTGTTGAAGATGGAAAGGAGGTGATGAACCTGAATGGTATAAAAAGAGCTTTTTTTAAATACTACGCCAAACTATTCCAAAAGAAAGGAATTGACCAACAGAGAATCAAGAAATACTTGGAGACGATTGAAGTTCCAGAGCTGGGAATACAAATTAAAGAACTATTAAATGGTTTAGTAACGAAAGAAGAAGTGACAATGGCGATAGAAGACGCAAAGTTGGGCAAAGCTCCAGGACCAGATGGCTTCACAGCAAAATTTTATAAGAAATTTAAAGAGGAGCTAACCCCTATTTTAGTACTTCTGTCAAATGAGATAAGACAGACCAAGCGGATCCCAGATTCATGGAAGGAAGCAAATATTTCATTGATACCTAAAGAAGGTTTGGATTTGACTCAAGTAAAGAACTATAGACCAATATCGCTATTAAATAATGACTACAAATTATTTGCAAAAATAATTTCAGAGAGATTGAAAAAATATTTGAAAGATACGATAGCGGAAGAACAAGCGGGATTTTTACCAAATAGACAAATTAGAGACAATCTAAGAGTGGTGATAGACGCAATTGAATATTATGACAAGCATCCTGAAAAAGAAGTTGGATTCCTCTTTTTAGATGCGGAAAAAGCTTTTGATAATTTAAATTGGGAGTTTATGCTGCAAGTTATTGAAAAAATGAATATTGGACAGTCCTTTTTAAACATGATTGTGGCAATATATTCAGAACAAAAAGCGGCTTTGAATATAAACAAAGAAAAGACGGACTTCTTCCGAGTCCAAAAGGGAACACGTCAAGGCTGCCCGTTATCCCCGTTGTTGTTTATTTGGATATTGGAAATATTATTGACAGCGATAAGAAAAGATGACAGTATTGAAGGACTTACAGTGAAAGGTTTCGCCTATAAATATAGGGCATTTGCAGATGATGTAATGTTTATGATTCAAGACCCAATTGAGAAAATACCACAATTGATGGAAAAAATTGAAGAATTTGGTTCAGTTGCGGGATTTTATGTTAATAAAAATAAAACCAAAGTGATGTGCAAAAATATGACGAAACAAAGACAGACAGAACTTCAAGAGAAAATACAATGTGAAGTAGTCACAAAGACTAAATATCTTGGAATTGATTTAACCATGAAAAATATTGACTTGTTTAAAAACAATTATGAAAAGGTGTGGCATAAGATTCAGCAAGATATGAAGAAATGGGATACTTTGAATTTATCATTGATGGGAAGAATCGCGACTGTAAAAATGAATATCTTGCCGCGTTTGATGTTTTTGTTTCAAACTATTCCAATACTAAAACAAAGGAAAATACTGGATTCGTGGCAGAAAGAATTATCCAAATTTGTATGGGCAGGAAGAAAGCCAAGGATTAAAATGAAAATTTTATGTGATGCAAGAGAGAGAGGAGGCTTACAACTACCAAATTTAAGACTGTATTATGATGCCGTCTGTTTAACATGGTTGCAACAGTGGATTAATTTGGAGAATAAGAAGTTATTGGCTCTTGAAGGACATGATAATAAATTCGGATGGCATGCATATTTATGGTATGGAAAAGTAAAAATGGATAAATTTTTTAAACACCACTTTGTAAGACAATCACTGTTCGAGACATGGACGAGATATAGAAAATTCTTCTCAGAAGAAAGACCACTTTGGATTGTACCAGCTGAAGTGATTAATCCATATTCAAGAAACCAAGGACTAGACTGGCTACCTTATAAAAATCTTTTAAAATCTGAAGGGAAAAAGTTTGTGTTAAAAGACAGATTTGATGTTGAATTTGAATATGATTGGTTGAAGTATCGACAGATTTATGATTTATTTAAGACCGATAAAAGAGAACATGGTTTTAGAGAAAAGAATATTGAAATTGAAACTATATGGCTTGAGAAAGATAAAAAAATGATTTCTAAACTGTACAAGGTGTTATTGAAATGGTATACTGAGGATGAAGTTGTAAAGGAGCAAATGATAAAATGGGCAGTAAATGTTAATAATGAGATATTAATGACATCTTGGGAATACTTGTGGAAAAAATCAATGAAAATTTCAACGTGTGTAAATGTTAAAGAGAATTGTTATAAAATGATGTATAGATGGTATATGACGCCTAAAAAAATTGCTATTATAAATGAAAGTATGTCCAACAAATGTTGGAAATGTAAAAAACATGAGGGGTCTTTTTACCATATGTGGTGGACATGTGATAAAGCAGCAAAGTATTGGACAGAGATCCACAATGAGATACAAAAAATTATGAATTGTACTTTTAAGAAAGACCCACAGATGTTATTGTTAGGTCTTAAAATGGAAGAAATAAATGTAGCCAAGAGAACATTACTATGGTACTTGATTACAGCAGCAAGACTGACTTTTGCTCAATGTTGGAAACAAGATAAAGTACCTGAAACATGGGAATGGATTAAAAAGACGTTGTTCTTAGCAGAAATGGATAAATTAACAAGAAAATTAAACAACGAAGAAGATGAAACTTTTTTTGAAGACTGGAAAGACTTTCAAAAATACTTGTTGAAAAATTGGGATATTAAGCGTGGTTTGATTTGTTTTGATAGTTATTAAGTGGAAAATGAAATAGAATTAGATTTCTGAATTGTTACCGTTTGATAGAGAAAATAAGTTTAGAAATAATTGTAACAGAATAAGAGAGATATTAATGGGGTTGGAGCGGTGCGGGAAGTCTTGTTTGGGGGGGGGAGAAGGAAAATTAGAGAAATGGGTATGTGGGTTGGTTGAAAATGTTTGAACATGTGATATATCCAATAATAAATTGTATTTACCAAAAAAAAAAAAAAAAAAAAAAAGCCTGTGCTGAAAGCGCTGCACTGGCTGCCTATAGCATACCGGATCCGCTTCAAAGTGCTGGTGCTTACCTTTAAAGCCCTATATGGCCAGGGTCCGGCATACCTGAGGGACCGCCTTTCCCCATATATGCCCCAAAGAGCACTTCGGTCTGAATCGCAACATCGCCTGACGGTTCCTGGCCCTAAGGAGGCCAGGCTGGTGGCCACGAGGGCTAGATCATTCTCAGTGGCGGCTCCTATCTGGTGGAATGAGCTCCCGGAGGAGATCAGGGCCCTGCGGGACCTTTTGCAGTTCCGCAGGGCCTGTAAGATGGAGCTCTTCCACCAGGCGTTCGAGTAGGAGCCGCCGCTGTCCTTTCCCCCCTCTTGGCTGCCATTTTTGCCCCCCCCCATGCTAACTTTACCAACTGTGTGGTGGAGGAAGGGGATAGTGAAGTCTGTGGGGCCTGCCACGACCGACATCGTTGGGTCTAACACTGCTGTGTCTAATGTTCATCTGAAGCCATCGGGTTGAGACAGTAGCACTTATGATGTGGGTACGTTTTAGTATTTTTATATGTGTATATGCTTATGTTTTAACTTGTTTCCTTAGCATTGGTTGCCCTTTGTAAGCCGCCCTGAGCCCGCCTGCGGGGAGGGCGGGGTAGAAATAGAATGTATAAATAAATAAAATAAATAAATAAACCTTCTGCATACCAAACAGATGCTCTGCCACTGAGCCACAGTCCATCCCTATACTTAAATTGCAGTCAAATCAGCATGTTTAATTGGATTAGCATCCATAAAGGAGCAAAGAGCCAAGGCAGTTAAGCCCCCTGCATGAAAGCACCATTAATACAGTCGCCCAAAGCATCCTGGCTTTTCCCATATTGCGTCCTTGAAAAACCTCCCAAGGAAGGAGAACCTCTCAGGCCAGCTTATTGTATTGCTGAATTTCAAGTCAAGTCAAGTCAAGTCAGCCTTTATTGGCATAAAAGCTGAATTTCTCACAGCGTACCATCATTAGGTGTGTTCCAAGTCTCACTGCTTTTACCAGGGCTGTAACACGCACAGTGGTGAATGCTTGTATGATATACTTAGAATCATATAATGTTAAAGTTGGAAGGGATCTTGCAGGTCATCTAGTCCAACCCCCTGCATTCTGCAGGAGCATAGCCAAAAGATAGCCCTACATACCTACAACATACCCAAAAGATGGTCGTCCAGCCTCCACTTGGAAACATCCAGGGAAGGAGCATCCACCACCTCCCGAGGCAGACTGTTTCACTGTTCAACCACTCTTACAGTTAGGAAGTTTCTCCTGATATCTAGCAGGTATCAACTCCCTCGTCATTTCCACCCATTAGATCTAGTCTTGCAATCCGGAGCAAGAGAGAATAGATCTTCTCCATCTTTTACATGACAGCTCTTCAAATACTTGAAAACTGCAATCATGTCCCCTCTAAGTCTCCCACTGTTGACCCCACCAAGCACCAAGAAGACAGAGCATCATGATCTAGACATAAGAACATAAGATAAGCCATGTTGGATCAGGCCAGTGGCCCATCCAGTCCAACACTCTGTCACACAGTGGCCAAAAATACCAGGTGCCATCAGGAGGTCCAGCAGTGGGGCCAGGACACTAGGAGCCCTCCCACTGTTGCCCCCCCAAGCACCAAAAAGACAGAGCATCATTGTACTAGGCATAAGAACATAAGAGAAGCTAATGCTGGATCAGGCCAATGGCCCATCCAGTCCAACACTCTGTGTCACACAATGGCCAGAAATACCTGGTGCCATCAGGAGGTCCACCAGTGGGGCCAGGACACTTGAAGATCATTTCAGATCATAGTTGTGTTAGTCCACAATAGAACAACCAGATTCAAGTCCAGTAGCACCTTGGAAGCCAAGAAGTTTCCAGGGTGTGAGCTTCCGAGAGTCAAAGCTCCTTTTGTCTGATATCTCAAAAAGATTATACCCCAGAAGTCTTGTTGATCTCAGGTTCTACTGGACTCGACTCTAGCTGTGATCAGGCCCATAGCCAGGACTTTGTGGCTTGTGGGGCATTTTTTTTTTCTGGTGGAGCTGAAGCTCTCAGTGCAGAAAGGAAAGCCATTAGCCAATAGAAAGCTGTTACCAGGATAGGTCTCTAAATTGCAAGCTGTCAACCACTTTAGATGACAGTTCTCAGCTGCTGCAAGTTAATCACTTCTGCCAGCCCTAAGCCACAATTCTGATAACCAGCCGGCAGGTGGGGGGCAATGACCTGTATAGTCAAGAAAGCTAACACGTAGGCATAAAAACTCTCTTAAAGGAGTTTCTTGACACAGAGTTAGAAGGGATCCTAGAGGTCACCTACTCCAACACCCTTGCTCAGTGCGGGAATTAGTCGGCTGCTGCACCCCACTCCGCTTAAAGGAGTGCACACCGTTTAAAAAATGTTTTTAAATGATTGAAGAGGAGGAGGAGGGATTCTTGTGAAGCTGTGTCTTTAAGAAAGGGGGCAGAGCCTCCAAAAGCCCCACCTTAGCTCTGGGCCTGGCTGTAACCCATGAAGCCTCTTTACCTCCCAATACTACCGATGCTTTCTAACCACACAAAAGACGTACCTCCAACCCCTGGCTGAAAATAGCAAATCGGCAGCATCATTTCCAGAACGCCATAGAGTCTGCAGTCTGCTCCCCATGTGGACCGGATTGTGTGCATAGTCTGTACACCAGCACTGCATCTCCCGTGGGGTGCCGACGTGGAGAGTCACCACATGGTCAGACCAATGCACGGGGGGGAACCAGCAAATACATGTTACAGCCTCATAAGAACATAAGAGAAGCCAATGTTGAATCAGGCCAATGGCCCATCTAGTCCAACACTCTGTCACACAGCGGCCAAAATATACCAGGTGCCATCAGGAGGTCCAGCAGTGGGGCCAGGACACTAGAAGCCTTCCCACTGCTGCCCCCTCCAGCACCAAGAAGAGAGTGCATCACCTGCCCCAGACTGAGAGTTCCCATCTATACCCTGTGGCTAATAGCCACTGATGGACTTCTGCTCCAGATGTTTATCTAATTCCCTCTTGAAACTGTCCATGCTTGTAGCTGCCACCACCTCCTGTGGCAGTGAATTCCATGTGTTAATCACTCTTTGGGTGAAGAAGTACTTCCTTTTATCTGTTCTAACCCGACTGCTCAGCAATTTCATGGAGTGCCCACGAGTTCTTGTATTGTGAGAAAGGGAGAAAAGGACTTCTTTCTCAACCTGCTCAATCCCATTCATAATCTTATAAACCTCGATCATGTCACCCCCTCAGCCGTCGTTTCTCCAAGCTGAAGAGCCCCAAGCGTTTTAACCTTTCTTCATAGGGAAGGTGTTCCAACCCTTTTATCATCCTAGTTGCCCTTCTCTGCACTTTTTCCAATGCTATAATATCCTTTTTGAGATGTGGTGACCAGAACTGTACACGGTATTCCAAATGAGGTCGCACATAGCACCTACCATGGGGAAGAGTTTTTTTGGTGGCTAGAGCACCGTCTCCTGTGACAAAGAAGTCTGCCTTTTGGTGTCGTCAAGGAAGTCTCCTCACTCTCGGCCCATCTGTCCTGGCCAGTGTGGGCCATAAGGACAGGAAACGCTCGGTCTGGTCCTTGACCGCACAGACAGAGTAAGCGCTGAAGTGGGTCACGTCACTCCGTCAGCACATGTTTCCTATCACAAAGCCTGGTGTAATAATATTGGGACTCCCCCACCCCCCTTTTTGGATGAAACAGGAACTAAACTTGAAAGTTTAGGAAACCAAAGGACCAAGGATATAAATATCAAGCCAAATTGCCTACATATGGCCTAACCGTGGCGATATTGTAAATACGGTGATAAATGTAAAGGCGGTCATAACTCGAGTCTGGAAAAGACAGACAGACATGGCTTGCACACCAAAGCATGTTCTCCCAAAGCCTCACTTCCCACTTTTGCACCATTGAAGAGGACTCAGGGCTCTTTTTGTAGCAGGGACTCCTTTGCATATTAGGCGACACACCCCTAATGTAGCCAATCCTCCCAGAGCTTATAGAAGCCCCTGTAAGAAGAGCTCTGTAAGCTCTTGGAGGATTGGCTACATTAGGGTGTGTGTTGCCTCATATGCAAAGGAGTCCCTGCTGCAAAAAGAGCCCTGGAAGAGGTTATAATGCTGCCTTACCTTACAGGGCTGTTGCTTGGAAGAGTTAGGAAATATACAAGAAGAGCTTTGAACGCTCAAAAGTGCCTAATCACCAATAGGTGACCATCACCGATAGCTGACAACTAACAGTGGAATGAGAGGGGGGCCCTGGATTCATGGGATTTTCACCAGCAGCCCAAAGGACATCAGCCACCGCAAGGACAATTAAAAATGAAGATGGCAAGCCGACTGTGAGCTAAGAATATTGAATAATGGCCGCCATCACCAAACTGATGACAATGACCAGCGCTTTATTATGGTTGAGCTGTTTTAATTGCAATCCATGCAATCCAGCGTTCCGTGCGCCTTGGTGTTTAGTCATGCCTGCCACGTGACCACGGAAATGTCTTCGGACAGCGCTGGCTCTTTGGCTTTGAAATGGAGACGAGCACCGCAACCCTAGAGTCGGATTCGACTGGCTTTCGAGCAAGGGAACCTTCACCTTTACTATGTTTTAATGTAACTTATTTGTTTTATGTAATTTATCTGCTTTTATGTAAGCCACCCTGAGCCAGCTTTGGCTGGGAGGTTGGGGTAGAAATTTGAGAAATAAATAATATAATATAATATAATATAATGAAGCAGTGTCTTAGATCAGTAACAGAAGGCAGCAGAACCTACCAGTCTACATGGGTTTTTTTTAATCTCATTCTTCTTCTAAGTGTACATTATTCTCCTCTCTCCCATTTCCCCTCACAGCAACCCCGTGAGGTGGATTAGGTCGAGAGAGAACAACTGGCACTCGGTTACTCAGTAAACTCCGTGACCGAAGGGATGCTTGAATCCAAGTGTCTGAGGACCAGGTCAAAAACTGCGACCCACACGACCACCAAAGCTAAACAAATATGCCCTGCAAATTAATCAACATAAGAACATAAGAGAAGCCAATGCTGAATCAGGCCAATGGCCCATCTAGTCCAACACTCTGTCACACAGCAGCCAAAGTATACCAGGTGCCATCAGTAGGTCCAGCAGTGGGGCCAGGACACTAGAAGCCCTCCCACTGCTGCCCCCTCCAGCACCAAGAATAGAGTGCATCACCTGCCCCAGACTAAGTGTTCCCATCTATACCTCGTGGCTAATAGCCACTGATGGACTTCTGCTCCATATATTTATCTAATTCCCTCTTGACTGTCCATGCTTGTAGCTGCCACCACCTCCTGTGGCAGTGAATTCCATATGTTAATCACTCTTTGGGTGAAGAAGTATTTCCTTTTATCTGTTCTAACCCGACTGCTCAGCAATTTCATGGAGTGCCCACGAGTTCTTGTATTGTGAGAAAGGGAGAAAAGGACTTCTTTCTCAACCTGCTCAATCCCATTCATAATCTTATAAACCTCGATCAGTTAAAAGTTTTTTGTTCACTCACCAATTTAAAAATAGGCGCCCTTAAATCATCTGCGTGAGACTAGGGAGAATTGCTTTGAACTTCAGGCTTTGAAGGAGGGAAGAAAAGGGAATGAAATGCAGTTCCTCCTAGAGTAGTGAATAAAACACGCTCCCGGCAAGCAAACGTGCCCATGTTAAAATTAGCGAGATATATATATTTTCGCACTTAACCCCCCCCCCCAACATTCTTTCCCCATTTTCTTAAACAAAACCAGGATTTCAGCTTTAGCCCAGTCCTATATAGGAAAGCGCTTCCTCAGACCCATTCGCGTTCTGGACCAGCTTGGAAGTGAAATTGTTTTCTCCAGCACCATCTACCCTATAAATAGGGGGATTCATTCTCATTGACGGCGATGTTTTCATTGCATTTTTTTTTTTGAAATAACTCTCCTAAAAAGGAGAGAATTTTATTTTTTATAAGAAAAGGGTAAGGTAGACAGATGGGAAGAGAAAAAAGAGCGGAGTGAGTTTTTTTCTGTTAGTAAAGGTTAGTTTTATTTCTTCCAGTTGTCGGCATCCATCACGGTTGAAAGATCTTCTTTTCAGCTTTACAAAGTCCAAATCAATTCTGTTAGTAAAGTTAGTAAAGTCCACTGGGGTTAAATCAAATCTTTTCAGATGTTACACGAACAAATTCTTTTTTAAGTCTCTCCAATTATCATTAAGTCCTTTGAACTTTAATGCCTCCCATTCCGTCACTTCCTTCCCCGGGCCGCCGTCTTCTTCAAAAATCCAAATTTTGAGTACTGCTTCCTCCTCTGTGCTGGCATGTCTCTTCAGAAATTTTTTAATCCATCTTCTTTCGCTTCTTTTTTCTTGTTGTTTCTGGCAGTCATTTCTCGTTGGCTCCATTAACACTCAAGTTGAAATTAGATCTCCATTACTTGCTAAGCTCAACACCCCTTTCTACTGGCAGAGTATATCCTTTTTTTAAAGGCGGAGTAGGCTTTGAGAGCCTTGTCCGCCTCTTCTTTTAATTATTCGCTCCACTGCCAGATAGAGGTGTCAAGACTTTCGTCAAAATAAATCTGAGATCTTCTTTCCCTTCTTCATCCATAGCTTGGAACTTTAACATCAAATTAATTTTCTATACATTTTCTGCCATCAACCTTGTTAATTCCAAATATTTGTTTTTATAGTCTGATGAGAACAATTTCCATTTTAAAAGCGTTTCATTGATATTTTAGATTAACTCCAGCAGGTGGTGCAGTATCTCAGTCTCTTGTTGATTGACAGCTAGTTCTGGGGGGGTTGACTGGAGCGGAAGTCCCTCCTCTCTTCTCTTCCGTTCTAAGCAGGATTTTCTCCAGCATCGACATTTTGTTTTTTATTTACTTTTTCAAAGTTCGTGCCACATCCCCCAGAAAGCAACTAAAGCCGCAATCTTCTGTAAAACCCCAACGGTACTTTCACCAACATTTTTTCTTGTTACCCCCCTTCGCGTTTCCTTTAAAAATTCGCTTCTTTGAAGAGGGTGGAAGCTCCTCCCTCCTCCCATACGCTTATCCGCTTGCGAGGGGTTTTAATTTTCGCTTCAAAATAGATCTTCAACTCACGATTAGATGCCATATCTTCTTTTTATGGTAATTCATCCGCTTTTCCTCACTCCTGGAAGTCGGCAGGGCTGCTAAGTCCCATTCGGGACGCACTACGCGGCGGGGCCGATTGGGGCGGAGAAAGCCTCAATTTCCCGGCAGTTTGCCGGCAAAGAGGCTACTCCCCTATGCGCCCCCGGTTCGGAGCCTTTGACTAAGGCTCACTAGGGTCTTTCGCAAACGCGAAGACCCCCCCATTCCGCGTGTGGGCTGACCGCCTCCGGGAGCGTCCCGAGAAGCGGCCGCCATTCGCAGCACCGAAACCGAAAACCAATTTTCATTGCATTTTTTGACATGAGCAATGTATATCTGACAAGCTGCAAAGCCAATATCTTGCGGTCTGGCTAGACCATCCAGTTGGGGCATCAGTTGCGACGGCAGGGGATGTAACAAGTCCCACGTGTTTTCTGCCATTCTGTGTTTTCAAGGAAACCAATGCAGGCGAACACAGTGGAATAGCGGGAAGTGGGTTATTTGTCTGCTTGTTAGAGGAGGATGTACTTTTAAATGTATCCCTCCCCCCAAAAAAAGTTTCCTTCTATTCCGTGCCCTGACATGAGCAGGCATTCCAAGGCATGGCTCATTCCCGTCCCCTGTTCTTAAGCAAATCGCTTTATTGGCAGAACTCGAAGTGCCTCACCGCATTGTGACTAAAACCACTGTATACCTAATCCAGCACAAGGAATGTGTACAGCTGAAAAACTTCCTCCTGTATTTCCCGTAGCAATCCAAGTAAAGCAAAGCTAAAGGCTTCCCTTGTTCGAAAGCTACTCGAATCCAACTCTAGGGGGGTGATGCTCACCTCCGTTTCCAAGCCGAAGAGCCAGTGTTGTCCAAAGACGTTTCTGTGGTCATGTGGCCGGCATAACTAAACACTGAGGCACATAGAAAACTGTTACCCTCCCACCGAAGCGGTCCCTATTTATCTACTTGCAATGTCTTGCTTTCGAACTGCTAGGTTGGCAGGAGCTGGGGCCAGAGACGGGAGCTCACGCCGTCATGCGGCACTCGGGTCTCGAACTGCCAAACTACAGACCTTCTGGTCTGCAGCTCAGCATCTTAACCCATAGCTAAGCTAGTCTGAGTTCCTCAGGATTTGGCAGCTAAGCAGGGTCGGCCACGATCGGTAGTTGGATGGGAGAACCGCCAGACGAGACTGGGGTTGCTACGTGGAAGAAGGCAACGGTAAACGGCCTCTCTTTGCCTCTTGCCTGGAACCCACCTTGAATGGGGTCAGTATGAGTCGGTTGCAACTTGATGGCACCTTCTTTGGGAGGGGGGAATGGGAACCCATGGTATACAAGGCCACAGGAGATGATGTGCAGATGTTCAGATATTAGATAAACATATGGAGCAGAAGTCCATCAGTGGCTATTAGCCACAGGGTATAGATGGGAACTCTCAGTCTGGGGCAGGTGATGCTCTGTATTCTTGGTGCTGGAGGGGGCAGCAGTGGGAGGGCTTCTGGTGTCCTGGCCCCACTGCTGGACCTCCTGATGGCACCTGGTATATTTTGGCCGCTGTGTGACAGAGTGTCGGACTAGATGGGCCATTGGCCTGATTCAACATTGGCTTCTCTTATGTTCTTATGTTCTTAGAAGGGAGTACAGCATAGAAATGTAGACCAGCGCACGGCCATCATATACCCTCCTTGATGTCTGTGTATCCAGGCAGATCTGCACAAGTATATGTGAGAGTTCTTCTGTAGGCATAATAGCTACAGTGGACAACAATGTGTTCGTATTATCAATGATGGCCTGCCCCATCCACCATGCTGGGCCAGTCTTGGTTTTGTTTTGCTTCTGGGAGCCTGACAAAAAAAGGCAGATCAGAAGAGAGATGGACAGAATCCTCAGGAGGTGGTGGCGGCTATAAGCATGGATGGCTTCAAGAGGGAATTGGATAAACATCTGGAGCAGAGGTCCATCAGTGGCTATTAGCCAGAAGGTATAGATAGGAACTCTCAGTCTGGGGCAGGTGATGCTCTGTATTCTTGGTGCTGGTGGGGGGCAACAATGGGAGGGCTTCTAGTGTCCTGGCCGCACTGCTGGACCTCCTGATGGCACCTGACATTTTTGGCCACTGGCTGACAGAGTGTTGGACTGGACTGGGCCTTTGGCTCGATCCAACATTGGCTTCTCTAATGTTCTTAAATCAAATGGGAAAGCCTGGGGCCATGAGTGACTCTCCTATTTCTATCTCTATACCCGTTCCCACACTCTGAATCCACATCTTACCTTGAGCCTCTGTCATTTCCCATTGGTGGTAGTCGAGTCAGTGCGTGTGGACCCTGGTGTGTGTATGTGTGTCAAATCACAGCCAAGTTACGGCAACCCCGTAGGGTTTTCAAGGCAAGAGACATGCAAGGGAGGTTTGCCATGTCTTGTGTCCAAAGAGCAACCCTGGACTTCCTTGGTGGTCTCCCATCCAAATACTAACCAGGGCCAACCCTGCTTAGCTTCCAAGATCTGATGAAATCGGGCTGGCCTGGGCTATCCGGGTCAGGGGAAGGACTCTGGTGCTACCTCCTAACAAACTACATGTGCTGTTTCTTTTCTTTTCTTTCCAAGTCATAATTTTCTGGTGTGCCATCAGCCATAAGAAGCCATCCTGACCCCCACAGGTTCTTCCGCTTAATCACATGGATTCTTCTGTGTAATTGGGCATACTGCTGAAAGCAGGGTCCTGATCCCACCCGGGTGTCAGGCTCCCTGCAAATATAGAAGAAGAGGAGGAGGAGATTGGATTTATACCCCACCCTTCCCTCAGAGTCTCAGAGGGGCTTACAAACTCCTTCCCCTTCCCCTCCCCACAACAGACACCCTGTGAAGTAGGTGGGGCTGAGAGAGCTCTGACAGAAACTGCTCTTTTTCGAGAACAGCTCTAACAGAACTATGGCTTGCCCAAGGTCATCCAGCAGCTGCAAGTGGAGGAGCAGGGACTCAAACCTGGTTCTCCCAGATTGGAGTCTGTGCACTGGAGGTTTAGTGCCAGTATGTACGACTCCTCAAAACATTGTGTGAGTGTGTGAGCACAGAATGCTCGCACACACAAGCTACAAAGAAAGGCTTGGGTCCTGAGGTGGCATTCTGTCCACAGGGGTACCCCCCCACCCATGCAAGCAGGAGCCCTTGTTTGCATTCTCAATCGCCAGTACTCAAACAGCGTGCCAGCCGTTCCATGCAAGCTATTTCCCGTTGTGCAAACAGTAGCTTTGAGACAATAACCACTGCAAGCATTCATTCCTTAATGTTTTTGAGACATCGCCCCGCATGTTTGTGCTACCAGGACCACTTGCACAAAGCTAAAGCAGGAGAGGAACAGCTTCTGAGCTTTTCTCATATTCAAAACACGCCGCTAAAGATCCAAGCCGGGGATTTGGGATGGGGATTTGAGGCCGAGTCTCAAGTTATCTAAATTTCATATCTGCATCTGTGACTTATTTGTATGCTTGAGGAATCAGCTAAATGTTCTGTACGTCTTTTTTTTTTTTTGGAGTGGGAAATGGTTTCTTATCGGCTTGAGTTCACCGCTTCCCATCAGAAATGGACTGAGGCGTAAAAATTAATACACGGGTTTCTTTTTTCCCCCTGTCCTTAGCATACGGTTTACGGTGGTAAGTGACCCTCCAGAAGATGAACAGGATCTCGAGTGCGAAGATATCGGCTTGGCGTATGTCAGCCTAAGTGAGATGTTTCGGAAAGGGAAGGACATAATTGAAGATGACATCGATGGTGAGCTTCAGGCTATTTTTAGTCCCGACGTTCAGTTCCAAAATTGTCGCCACATGTAATTGCCCGAACTTCGTAGAATTCTGGGGGTACGCATAGGCAGGCCAGTCTGCTGGCTGGTATTTATATAAAACAGATTCTGAAGAAGGCATCTTTCATAGAATGCGTTTTGCTTGAAATACAGTTTTGGTGATGTATTAGGAACCAAGGCTAACCCAGGAAGGTGGAAATGGAGTCCCCGGTGCCACCTCGGGTTTTTTTGTTTTTCTCGGGGGGGGGGGGGCGTTACATTACAAAAAGAAATTTATTAAATAACACTAAGTTACAGAAAACAAATCGTCCTCAAATAACAACTCTCTATACCCAAAATATAACTACCAAAAGTAAACCCTACCCATTTGTGCAATTCATACAATATATTATATCCCATTCTAACCTTCTCGTTATAACTGTTTCCTGCAACCCACTTCTTCATATACTGTTGAGCAGGGGTATCACACATGAGGCCAGGGGGCCGGATCAGGCCCCCCGGAGGGCTTCTATCAGGCCCACAGTGGAAATGGCTCTCTACTGCTTCTTCTTCCAGTTCTGCTGCTGCTGCGTCATCGTAGGTTTGCAGCTTACAGATACACACCTGAACAGCATACTCAAGATTGCGACAGCTCAGACGTTTTGATGCAGTAATTCAGAGCGAGAGGTGTCCGTTATCAGACATTCAAATAAACAAAATATGGCAAGAGTGCTGATGTTTTAAGCATGTTTTTATTTTAAGTAAAAAACCCAAACCTTTGTGTTTGTGTCCTTTATAAAGTTTATATCTCCGCTACTTGGCATTGCATTTTATGACACACGTGGCCCGGCCCGACAAGGTCTCATTTATGTCCGATCCGGCCCTCGTAACAAATGACTTCTGCACCCCTGCTGTTGAGAATCTCAAGCTTGGTCTGCTCTTTGGGTTTAATTTTATTCCAGTACTCCGTGAACAGAGACCATCTTTGAGCAAATAGTGACGGCTCTCTTACGTTTCCTTCCCTTAAGTGCTTACATAATGCATACTGATTCCTCGCAACCATTCGTCTGAGCATGGACCGAATATTCGTTGCCCAAAGGGTAACATCTTTGGTCAGGAATAGATGCTGCAGAAAACACATCCCTGCCTCCGAAGCAGCAGCCCCGTGTCTCTTCCACGCTTCTCCTTCCACCAGTAGTATCTATCACTGCATTGCAGGTTAAATTAATTTCCTGATTGATTGGTTTACTTCACTTCTAGCCCACTTTTCTCTCTGAAACTCAGGGTACGTTACACATTGTAAAACAGTGCAGTCGAGTGACATGAGACCTCCAGTCAACTACGCAGTAGGAACAGGATTGCCAAGATGGGAAGCAATACAAAAAATATCGGGCATTATATTTATTTATTTTCATTACTTATAGTCCGTCTTTCTCACGGAAACTCAAGGCAGGTTACACAGTGTAAGTCAATGCTAGGCGGAGACCGCTAATAAGCAGTGTAATAGGACCAGGAGCGCAGAAATCTGAAACGAAGCGTAAGTGAAACATGTTGTTTTATAGTCAACATTCTTCACACCCATCTAGTTTTCCCTGATAGTGATAGGTCATAAATAATGCAAAAAAAAAAAAAAATGGGATTACAGAAGTAGAAAGTAATGCCATAAGAGCAAATGAATGCATACAATAAAAAGTGGAATAGGCGACAAATGTTCGCTTTATAGAAGTGCCATCCATTCCAACCTTACTCCCTTTACAAAAATAATCTCCCGGACATTTCTGTTTTATACCGTTTGCAGAATGACAGAAGTGTGGGGGATTTCCTGCACCCCTTCCACAAAGTTGGGGGTCCTAACAGGGAACGCACATGCACGGGCCCCTCTTCATATTACCCTCGTGCAGGGTGGCAAAACTGTCGCAGTGGAGCAGGAGAGCCGGCCCTACAGGCATGCAGGTCCAAGTGAAGAGCTGAGAATTGCTCAGCCTGGGAATGTTTTAAAGAAAAGAAATGACATAAAATTAAGTGAGCGGTGAATCGTATTTCTGTGAGAGAATGTAAAGTCGCACAGCGTAATGCCCGGCCTCGATACAAAGTTATTTTGGATTACAGTAAGCATAATTCTGTCCATACTCCAAGAATCACTGCTTCTCAATTCCCAAGCTTGGCTTAACCTTCCGTCAGATGTATATCTCTGCTGTACGAGAAAATAACATTCAGATGTACTGGAGGCAGTCCAGTTGCCTGTGATTTATTTCACATTTTTGCCGATACCTAGGATGACAGTTCGGTAGTCAACCCGAAGAGTCATGAGAAGAACTGATTTCCCCATTACCGTGGGAGAAGAGATTAAGTGTTTTCCAACGGTGCCCTGTCTTGAACAAAAATTCTTGGCCAACGCTTTCTCCTCCCCCCCACCAAGTTCTCCCCAATCTGTAGTCAGAAGGGACTGGATGTCCCTGAAGTATACATTGGTTTTAAAAAAAAATGTGGGGAAATTCTATCTAAGATTCTCTGTTTGAGACGGCTCGCTTCTCCCGTAAAAGAACTACACTGAAAATGACTTCTCTATCCAACCACTAGTGTTGCTTGTGCTCTTGAAAGAGGTTAGGCTTGTTGACATGGATTTATTCATTCCAGGCCATAGACGTAATGGTTTGGAGACTCATTCTGCCCCAAATCCCATCGACCTGGAAGGGTTTGTCCATTTTTCATCGTAGCACACAGCTCATAAGAAACATGGAGAGCGAGCAATGGTCACAAAATTGTACATGGGCTCTGCGTAGCAATGCCTCATTTTGGTTTATATAAATATATGCATGCTCTGTCCATAGTTGTGGAGACCAGGACAGCCTACTACCAGGCTCATGTACGCTAAACCTGAAAGATAGGAACAGTCCCTCTGTTTACAGTGATGAGGCTATGAGGAGGAAGGCAGGAAGCAGCTAGGCCATCTCCACCATGTCTAAATCCACCTTGACCGAGAGCCCTGACCCTTCAGCTCCCAGCTATCATCACTGCATCATTAGAGAATGGGAGAAGTAAATCAGTGCTTTTCCACTGTGGTTGGATCCCACTGAGAGCCCTCCTCCAGCTTCCGGTGGCCATAATGGCCCCATTGGTGGACCTCCTAGTGGCACCTGGATTTTGGCCACTGTGGGGCACAGAGTGCTGGATTGGACAGGCCATTGGCCTGATCCAACATGGCTTCTCTTCTTATAATGGATCCATCAGAAGAGCAGCAGGAAGCAGTCAAGGACTCCTCTACTAAGTTTGAGGCCAGCTCGATCAAGAATCCGTCCCCCCTCCCTGGATCATTTTGTACTGAACTTTGTCATTGGTGTTAGATTCTTGTGAGCCAGTTTGGGAGCTGATTCTTGGTAGAAAAGTGGAAGAAAATATGTACCCTGCGCTGGATGGCCCAGCCTAGCCCCGATCTCATCAACTCTCAGAAGCAGTCAGCCATGGTTTATAATCGGAAAGGAAACCATCAAGGAAGTCCAGGGTTGCTACACAGAGGCAGGCAATGACGAACCATCGCTGTTTATCTTTTGCCTTGAAAACTCTTATGGCAGAGATGTCGAACTCATTCGTTACAAGGGCTGGATCTGACATAAATGTCACTTTGTCAAGTCGGGCCATGTGTGTCATACATTGTAATGCCAGGTACTGGAGACGTAAACTATATAAAGGATAGCAGCTGGAGAACTCTGAGTTGTTGTATCCTCACTGTAATGGCCCCATAGGAAAACCCATATGGGCATACTGGAGAGCCAGTGGTGCAGCACTGGGCAGATGCTCCCACGCTGCTTGACTGCTGCAGACAAGGTTGTTCCACCATGCTGAAGCCACATTTAGAGTCGGCTCCACCCACTCCCCCAAGCAGCCTCCTGTTCCCTCCCTTTTACTAGTTGCTCGCAGGCTGCTTAAGAGCCCTGGACGGGACGATTCCAGCGCCCGGGCCTTATGTTTGACACCTCCGCTCTATGGGATCGTCATAAGTCGGCCGCAACTCGACGACACTTTCCCCCTCCATTTTGTACAAAAGCCTTTTCGTTGCGCATATGGAAGATGAAATTATTCAACAGGGCGAGAAGGGGGGCAGAGGACCGAGGAGATCTGTAGATTTGCTATTGATGTTACTTTCCAACCCTTTCCCCCCACCCACAGTTTTTGATTTGCAAGATGACGGGACAGTGATCGGAAAGCTCAAAATAACAGTGGAAGCCCTCCAAGCTCTGCGCTCCATCTATGAGGAGCTCTGAAACTGGCGGAAGGGTGAAATACAAGTGCCTAATCTTATAGGATGCTGCTTCGCCCAGCGTAACCCGCACTGGAGAGCTCGTGGGAAGATGCTACAATATATTTAATGTATAATTTATATGTAAAGGCTGCATAATTTTCAGTTGTAAAGTTTGTATACTTTTTCGGTCTGTTTTGGTTTAAGAGTGAGTGTGTGATGTGTGTGTGTGTATATATACATATATATTCCCCCTAAGGGCACAAGCCCCCCCACAGTGGACACCAGCTTGTAAATAATTAATACCTACATGATTGAATGGTGTGCTTTTATTTGCATTTTCAACATTTTCTCTTTGCCTTACATAAAACAGTAATAAAAATGCAAGTCAAATTTTTTAATTTTTAATAATAAAAAAAAAACCTTAAGCCTTAGAAAACTGATTAAAAATACTTTTATGTTATCCCTAATCACCCCGCTAAATGGAATGCCCGCGATTAGCCTCATTAAGAATTTTTATACTGTGAAGCTTTTATTAGAAGCAATATATGAAAATTACTTGGATTAATGTGTTAATCTGCCTCTTTAAAATGCTAATATCCATTTTATGCACATTAAATCTCAGTATGCGTTTTCTTTGATGCATGCCGTTTCTATCAATTAAATATAAAGAACCAGTCTGGTCCCAAGACTTATTAAATTACTGCAGGCTTTCATGGAAAAAAAACACGCACCACTCAACTTTTTGCCTTTTGGCTAACGTTGTTTGTGATTATCAAGTTTTGGGGGCAGGGTGTTGCCTAAAATCCTAGAGGCTTTGTTTTGTGTTGTGTTCTTCTCGTGAGCAGGAAGGGGGGAGAGTACATATTGTAACTAAGTGGTGCCGTAGAAGAGGAACCTATAAAAGAATCAGTCAATCATACTGTCTTACCCCTTTGGGCTGGTGATGTGCTTCCGCCTTCTCCCGATCTTAAATCACATTCTAAACTTCCATCAAAGTTGTTTCTTTATTATTTATTTATTTAGAAAACCCTTATTAGCTGCCCTTCTCCCTTGCGGAACTCATGTTGGCTTACGTTATAAACAAAACATTGTTTTTTTAAAAAAAAACGCACACAATAAAAAAACAACAATCATAAAACCCCACAAAAGTCAACAATTTAAGCTTGTACAATGAATACTTGCGCCCTGGTGATCAGTAGATGAAAACAGACCACCGACTCAATTTTACAGCTTCCAGCGAATGGAAATGAAGGTTTTAATTGATATATTTGTTTTAATGGAGATGTGGATTAGCACCGCCAAAAAAAAGAAGAAGAAGAAGAATGCTGTTAGATGGTAATCATCTATTTAGTTGCATTTTATTTATTTTATTACATATTTTTCTCTCTGTTTCTTTAAAATGGATCTGGTAGGTAAGCGGGGATTTTTCCCTCTGTTTGCAAAACAGGCTACATTTCTTTTGTAAGCATATGTAAAGTATTCAGAAAGATAAGTCATTTATTAAAATCTACCTAATTTGCCGTGATATATTAAATCTCTGCTTCAGTGATCACAGCCCATTTCATTTAGAGAATTAGGCATTCCCTCTTTGTGTGATTAAAGCTCTGGAAAATGAGTTCTTTGCTCCTATTTGTGAACATTCAGAGCCTGCTAATGGCAAGAAGATGGAATAGATTATGAGACAATTCATTACAGTTCAACAGCAAAAAAAACTGTATACCCAGACAAAATGCAAAAAAAAAAAAAAAACCACCCTCAAGTATGAATATCTGCATATAGTTTGAACCATCTGTGCTCTTAATGGCTTCGGCTACGTCTCTCCACCTTCAGCGGGCTTTGAAATGGGAGCCATGCAATATTAATTTGTTGATGTACATTGTGAGGCCAGTAGAATATATTTTGACCACAGCAATCTCTGACTCCTGCCACTGCATTCCTGGTCCCACCACTTCCCCGAGCCTTACAGTCCACCATCTCCAAAGAGCAAACTCTGCAACTTCCCGCAACGATTTCTTCCTGTGGAACTTTCTAGAAACCGCAGACAGCGACATTCCAAAGGCCTTCCATTCCTAGTAAACAGGCACATGTTTGTGTTCTCACTTGCGCTGCTTCTCAGAGCTCATCATTTTTGGCCCAGCTTTCCAATGTTCTTTGGCTCCTTGCAACCGTATTGTCATTAAGGTCTTGTTATTATACATTACAGTAATTTAAAACAGCTAGATTCGACACCAAGATTAACAAAGTGGCTTTTCAGAAATGAAGTTTGCGGTATTTCACCAGGAGGTTTGTATTATTCGTCTAATACTTTGCAACCCGAAACAAAATATCATCCTGTGTAAAGAAATGAACACTGAACCTTGTTTTGTAACTATTTATTGGGCTCTGTAGAATAACTGTGAGGCACAGGAGGATCGTTTTCTCTTTGTTCTTAAACAATCCTTTTCGGCCATATTACATGGTAAAATTAGCCTGTGTTGTTCGACTCACGTAAACATCTGCAGTCGGCATTTTAATCTTCAGCATCTGACGGCGAAAATGTAGAAGTTGCTGCCATAAATTCATCAAGAGTAAGATTATTGTAGCACACGCTAGTTGACTTTGCACTGCATCGTATTAACCATTTTCAGGATTCTTGGGTATTTAAACGAGACATTGTAAAAGCTCAGATGTTTTTCAAGGGTCCCCCCCCCCCCCCACGCACCATATTAATTCACTCTGCGGTTCTTACTAGAACAGACGGGATGTCTAACTGAAGATTTTCCCACCGTATACTTTGTCTCAAGCCACACAAAACCAAGCCTTTTTTGGGCAGGGGTTGGCCTTAGCCAATGGGCAACAGGGGCAGCTGCCCCGGGCCCCACCCACAGCCCTGCCCCCCCCAAGGAAAGGGGAAAAGAAAAAGAGCCAGACTCTTGACGAGGCAGCAGTGGATCTGGGGGGACCCATCTTGAATGGCCCTAGAATCACTAAAACTGCTCCACTTGTAGGATAACTACAGTGCACTAGCTCATGTGGGACCAGATGGTCCTTTCCATGCCCTGGCTCTTGCCCACTTTGAACGGGGCAAGAGCCACGGCTTACTTAGCCCAAGCAAGGGGAGGCCACTGATGAGGCAGCAGTGATTCTGTGAGGGGACCCATCCCAGGGCCCCAGAATCACTAAGACCGCTCTGCTTGGGAGGTAACCTCAGTGAAAGAGCTCATAGGGGACCAGATGGTCCTTTCCATACCCTGGCCCCACCCCATTCAGATCTTTAACAGCCAACGCCGAGTTGTAACTGGAAGCAAATTGGCAAAGCTGGAATCTTGTAGATAGACCTCCAATCATTCTCTTAGACCTCTGGTCATCTTCACGGTTCTTCTCTACCAATTCTCCTATCACGCTATTGCATCGTAGTTGCAGGGACATCTTCCCGCTCGTCTTGGAACTGTGGAAGGAAATGTTATGTCCAGGTCAGTGTTCCCTCTATGCTGAGTTAGTGTGAGCTAGCTCACAGCTTTTTAGCCTCCAGCTCAAACATTTTCATCTTAGCTCAGGAAGGGTGGCTCCACAGCAAACTAACTGATGCGGCTGCCAAATCGCTCCCTCGCAGCTTTAATGCCGGTAGCTCACAAAGTAGAATTTTTGCTCTCAAGACTCCACAGCTTAGAAGGAGCATTGGTCCAGATGGGCACTGCTGGCATGGGTAGGGGGCTGCAGGCGCTACTTTTGAATCCAGATCTGTGTTTACAGCCAGGGCATCCATAACGCTCAATAACATATTGGGTGCTTATAGAAATCTGTCCAGCAAGGGGGATCCCATTTGCAGAAGCCCGGTTTACTGCATTGGGGTGGAGGGGAAAAAAACCATTATTTTGTTGCCTTAATTCGTGGCGCTTGCTGTTTGCGGTAACGGTTCTCAGCCACTGCCGTGTAAATTAAGAGAACAAAACAAAAGAAAACCCCACAGCTATTATGGTTCCCAAATGTGGTTTCTTCAAATTATTTTTCTTTGAATTTTTTTGGCAGCACTGTATTTTCCAATTTACCATGGTTTCTTGCCACGTCTCTTATATCGGCTTAATAAAGGGCTTTCGGAGAAAACCCTCCCAGAGAATCAGATCCTACCGTTATTGTGCCAATGTGCCGATGCTCGATTTTTACATGCTCAGACATGAAGAGGGGTAGCTGGTGGCGCTTTGGCAAACTCTTATCTGTTGTTTTAAAGGTAAAGGTAAAGGTTCCCTTGCTCGAAAGCCAGTTGAATCCAACTCTAGGGTTGCGGTGCTCATCTCTGTTTCAAAGCCGAAGAGCCAGCGCTGTCCGAAGACGTTTCCATGGTCATGTGGCCGGCATGACTAAACACCAAGGTGCACAGAACGCTGTTACCTTCCCACTGAAGTGGTCCCTATTTATCTACTTGCAATTTCTTGCTTTCGAACTGCTAGGTAGGCAGTTTAGTTAAGGCTAATTATCAATAAATCCCCCCATTGGATCCCATAAATCTGTTCTGGTAGTGGTGGGGATTTCTTTTGGGGCAAGGACCTTTACCCTGAACTGAGAGGCTTTTGCAGCAGAGGAGGGTCCCTTGCATCTCAGGAGACACGCCCCCCCATTGCTGGTAGAATGGGCTTGCAGGATCCAACCTCATTGACACAAAAACGGGTTGTCTATCTGGCCGAAAGACAGCTGAGATATTTTTTTGCCATTGTTCTTCAGGCCCTCATTCCTGTCCGGTAGCTCTGCAAGAGGATTCTCTTATGTCATAAGAACATAAGAGAAGCCAATGTTGGATCAGGGCAATGGCCCATCTAGTCCAACACTCTTGTCACACAGTGGCCAAAAATACCAGGTGCCATCAAGAGGTCCAGCAGTGGGGCCAGGACACTAGAAGCCCTCCCACTGTTGCCGCCCGCACCAAGAATACAGAGCGTCTCTTGCCCCATCCCGAGAGTTCCTATCTATACCTTGTGGCTAGTAGCCACTGATGGACTTCAGCCCCATATGCTTATCTAATTCCCTCTTGAAGCTGTCCATGCTTGTAGCTGCCACCATCTCCCGTGGCAGCGTCCATCTTTCTTCTGTTCCCATACATGTTCTACCCCCGTTCATGTCAGTGGAGAAAAGGGATACAAGCATTTGGGTGCTTCACTGTGCATCACTGCAGGGACGCACGAGTCTGTGCATCACGACTTAGAGGATGCCAACAGTCTTGAGTTACAGAGATTGTATTATGTCAATTGCGCTTGGCTGCTGTGCAAAGCACTAAATGGTTTGGGACCAAAGGACATGCCGACTTCTGTCCACACTCTGACCATCAGTTCAGACCATCTTCCGTGGCCCTGCTCTGTTTCCTCTGTCACGGGGGTGAAAAAGTGGTACCAAGAGAAAGGCTCTTCTCACTTATTATTTATTTGTGTTACTTATACTCCACTTTCTCACTGAGACTCAAGGTGGGTTACACAATGTAAATCAATGCAATCAGTAGTATGATAACATCTAATAAGCAGTGTGATCGGACTAGGATTGCAGAAATTTGAAATGGAGATGTCATCTAAACAAAGCATAAATATTAGACATGACGGGTTAAGCCAGGGGTGTCAAACATGCGGCCCGGGGGGGCGGATCAGGCCTCCGGAGGGCTTCTATCAGGCCCACAGTGGAACTGGCTGTCGTCTGCTTCTTCTTCTTCCAGTTCTGAACAGCTCACTCAAGATGGCAACACCACAGACATTTTGATGCAATACTTCAGAGCAAGAGGTGTCAGTTATCAGACACTGTTAAGCAAACAAAATATTGCAAGACTGCTGATGTTTTAAGCACATTTTTATTTTAAGTTAAAAAAAAAAACCTCTTTGTGTTTGTGTCCTTTATAAAGTTTACTAGGAATAAGGCCCGTTGTGGAAATAAATACAACGGGCTCTAGAAAGAGGCTCTGGGAGAGTGCCCCGGCTTTGGGCACTCAGTGACAATTTGCTGTGGCAATCTCAGCAGGGTATAATGACAGAGTCCACCATTTTCTCCAGAGGAACTGATCTTTGCTACCTGAAGAGCAGTAGTAATTTTGAGTGATCTCCAGCCCCCACCTGGAGATCGGCAACAATGGTACCTGTCTGAGGTGCCACCCCCTCCTCAAACCTCACCCTCTCCAGGCTTCATCCCTCAAATCTCTAGGAATTGCCCACCTGGAGTTGGCAACCTGATCAGGACTGGGCCCAATGAGTTTTCTCCCCCAAAGGCCAACATAGGTGTGGAAAGGGCCTTTTACTGACAGAAAGTCCTTTGTTTTTTTACTCACAGAACCCAGCTTGGCTGCCTACCAACAGCCACTGAGGGGGCAGTCCCTCACAGGAGTCAAGAGAACTGTCTTCCTCAGGAGAGAGAGCTGTCCGCCAGGGGGAGTGGGTGGGGAAGAGGAGCAGACCCAGCACCCGGCCAATGGCACATGAGTACTCCTGAGTGGCGGCTGATGGGCCAACGGCTGAGGGAGGGTATTTTACAGCCAATGGGAGCGCATGGAATCTTGTGAAACCAAAAGATAATTATTTATAAGGAGAGATATCTCCGCTACCGGGCATGACATTTTATGACACACGCGGCCCGGCCCGACAAGGTCTCATTTATGTCAGATCCAGCCCTCATAACAAATGAGTTCGACACCCCTGGGTTAAGCAATGCAGAACATGGTATTACATAAGCAGACCCACAAGGCATTTTGCTGGACCAGTCTGTTATGAATGTAGCCCTGTTTCCTGCAGAAAAATGCCCTCCTGGACAGTTCCGTTTTACATCGGGCGGGGTAGAAATCCAATCTCCTCCTCCTCCTCCTCCTCCTCCTCCTCCTCCTCCTCCTCTTCTTCTTCTTCTTCTTCTTCTTCTTCTTCTTCTTCTTCTTCTTCTTCTTCTTCTTCGTAAATTGAGATTTGTATATTATTTTGTTGTAAGCCGCCTTGAGCCCGTTTTCCAGGGGAGGGCGGCCTAGTAAGTCTAATGTAATAAATAAATAATAAACAATAATAATAATGTATAGGTGTGTTTTATTTGCGTACAGTGCCTTTTTGTAAACTGTCTTGAGCTGTCGCATTGGCTGAGGAGAGCAGGGACGATACATTTTTAAATAAACAAATGCAGTTTTTGCCATCTTCACTAAATGGATTTTCTAAGACGGTCCTTGATTTTGATTCTTGGCTTTATGTTTTAGGTTTTCTAACGTCTGCGTTACTCTGATACTGTTTTGTAGATCACTCTGAGTTTTTTTTAAAAAAGCACTGCGTAACCCACATATCTAGGGCTGCCAACTTCCCAGTGGGATCTGGAGATTTCCCAGAATTCCAACTGACTCTAGTCCCTAGACTATCGAGATCAGTTTCCCTGGAGTAAATGGCTCCTTTGGAGGGTAAACTCTATGGCATTGTTCCTTGCCGAGGCCCCTCCCCTCCTCAGACTACTGGGATTGTGAACTACTGGGATTAATGTTGTGAGCAGGTAATTGGCTACTGCATAAATTAGTTTGCTCTGGAGCCATCGTTCCTGAGCTAAGACAAAACAACTGTGAGCTAGCTCACACTAACTCAGCTTAGAGGGAACACCGGTTGTGACCAATACTCCCTCTAAGCTGTGGAGTGTCGTGAGCAAAGATTCTACTTTGTGAGCTACTGGCAATAAAGTTGTGAACGAGCGATCTGGCGGCTGCATAAATTAGTTTGCTCTGGAGCCATCCTTCCTGAGCGAAGACAAAAAGGTGTGAGCCGGGGGCTCAAAAACTTGTGAGCTAGCTCACACGAACTCAGCTTAGAGGGAACACCGGTTGTGTGACTTGATGGCACATCTGTACACAACAGGAGTGGTGCTGGGAATGTGCCGTGGAGTCACGGCTGATTTATGGTGACCCTGAAGGGTTTTCAAGGGGAGAGACGTTCAGAGGTGGTTGGCCATTGCCTGCCTCTACGTAGCGACCCCGGACTTCCTTGGTGGTCTCCCATCCAAGTATTAAACCATGGCTGACTCTGCTTAGCTTCTGAGATCTGACGAGACCAGGTTAGCCTGGGCCATCCAGGTCCAAGCAAAATGGGAGTGATGTTCATGTATAAACATGGATTCCAACTGATAAAGATTCGTAAGTTTTCATTGGGTGTCGAAACGCGGTGGCATCTATGAACTTCCCTTCATAGCAGAACTACGGAGATCTCTAACTAGCGTGGTTGGAAATCTTTGGTTAAAACACAGATGCCAACTCACCACAAGTACAAGGCTGGCTTGGGATTCCTGTTTCCACATATTTGCTTAAATGGTGCTAACTTTTAGCGGGCATCTTCTCCCCCCACCCCTTTCCCCAATGACTCACAGTGCCATTGCTCCTTTCTGGATAATTCCAGTGCAGATGTTGCTGGTTAGATGTGGGCTCAATCAAATTCAGCTTTGCCCTGTTTTGCGGTAACCTTGTAGGGTAAGCGAGCGCTGATACACCCTGGAAGACTCTCGTGTCTGAAGAAAGGACTGAAAGCCATTGATAAACACACGTCTCATTGCAAAATGACAATATCCTTAGCCGCACGACATCAGAGGATTCAAACCCAAAACATCCCTTACACATGTCTGAATAACAATCTGCCCGGCATTTTGATGGGTTTGTTAAAAGACTGGCTTTCCTCCACACCCTTAATATACTCAGTCAAACTGGCACCAGAAGAGAATGTAGAATTATTTCCTTATGTATCAAGGGGGGGGAAATCTATGGGGAAAAATTGGTTCGGAGGCAGTCTTATTGAAGAAAGTGTCACACCGGAACCAACAAAGGATTCAGAACGCTCTGGCCTGATCAACAGATGGCCAAAAAAGCACCCTTCTATATAATTGCAAGTCATTGGCGACCATGATGTGGAAAAACACAGCATGTGACGATTACGCGCAGGTCAGTTCTCCCCAAGGAGATTCAAGAAGGAAAAGGAAGAATATCGCCAAATATCTCACAATGATGCAGTCACAGATGGCCAGTTTGCGACATGATCTGACATTTGCCGACTTGGAGGAAAATCTCATCGCGCTCCGGGGGACCTGCCCCCAAATATGCGCTCAACACGATCACAGCCCAAGACACTCTCACTCGGGGATGGGCAAAGAAGTAAAACTATTGTATGCGGTCACTGGAAGTCAGTTAAAACTTTTGCAAATGTTGCATTGCGGTGAGGATCTCTTTTTTTTAGCATTCGAGCGTACCAGAAGCAGCTGCTGCTGGAAGTTGTTTTCGGATGGGTTTTTGGCCACGCTCGTGTTCCTAAGTCAGCCGGTATTTGTTCTCTCCGATACCCACACTGTCTCTCTAATTAAACCAAAGTTTTACGAGATGCATTTATTAGCTTACACTAAGCACAGATTAAAGCAAAGTCGTGCAACTCTTGATATTTTGTAATCAAGACTGCATGTATTTAATCCTAACAAGGCACTGTAAATATACGCCGATCTTTCTCTGACAGAGCAAAGTGTCTGCTCCATCCTGGGGCACAGACCCTTCGAAACGGTGGCGGGAAGTACCGTCAAGTCGCAGCGGACATGGCAACCGTGTAGGGTTTTCAAGGGAAGAGATGAACGGAGGTGGTTAGCCATCGCCTGTGTCTCCGTCATGACCCGGGACCTCCTTATGGGTCTCCCATCCAAGTACAAACCAGGTGCTGGGGGGGGCGGGCAGCAGTGGGAGGGCTTCTAGTCTCCTGGCCCCACTGCTGGACCTCCTGATGGCACCTGGTACTTTTGGCCACTGTGTGACGGAGTGTTGGTCTGGATGGGCCATTGGCCTGATTCAACATTGGCTTCTCTTGTGTTTTTAGGACCAACCCTACTTAGACCAGAGCATCTTTCAAACAGGAGTCCTGTCTGGGCATTATAGTTGTGCATACTGGGAACTCACCAGCTGCACGTAGATCTTCCCAATAAGGCACAGTCACCACATGGGGTGAATAGGGGCAAATGTGTGTATTTATCATACATGCACAGCCTCGCTACGTATGGAGAACGCAGTGGTCAGCTTGTGCATACCAGAGCTTTTATGGGCAAGTTACAATGGCGTGTTGCTTGTGTTCATACAGTATGGTGGACCTGCACGTTCTGTGAAGATCTACAGCCAGCTAGCGGTATAGTGGTTAAAAGTGGTGGGCTTTAATCTGGAGAACCGGGTTTGATTCCCCACCCCTCCACATGCAGCCAGCTGGGTGAGCTTGGGCCAGCCACAGTTCTCTCAGAGCTGTTCTCTCAAGGGCAGTTCTCGAGAGAGCTCTCTCAGCCCCACCTACCTCACAAGCAGTGTTCCCTCTACGCTGAGTTAGGGTGAGCTAGCTCACAGTTTTTTAGCCTCTGGCTCACACATTTTTGCCTTAGCTCAGGAAGGAGGGCTCCGGAGCCAACTAATTTATGCAGTAGCCAAATCACTCACTCACATCTTTAACGCCAGTAGCTCACAAGGTAGAATTTTGGCTCCCAAGACTCCACAGCTTAGAGGGAGCATTGCTTACAAGGTGTCTGTTGTGGGGAAAGGAGATTGTAAGCAGCTCTGAGACTCCAAGTGAAGGGCGGGGTATAAATCCAGGGCTCTTTTTGTAGCAGAAACTCCTTTGCATATTAGGCGACACACCCCTAATGTAGCCAATCCTCTAAGAGGTTACAGAGCTCTTCCTACAGGGGCTACTGTGAGCTCTTGGAGGATTGGCTACATTAGGGGTGTGTGGCCTAATATGCAAAGGAGTTCCTGCTACAAAAAGAGCCCTGTATAAATCCAATCTCCTCGTTTCTGGTACGTGTGATCGTAATGCCTAAAAAGGTGTACAAATACCCAGGAATCCATGCTTGCATGCCATCTGAATCACAAGAGGCAGCCCAAAGTTGGTTGTCTGATTTAAGTGCTTACTTCATTTATACCCTGCCTTTCTCTCCAACGGGAATCCAAAGCATCTCACAGCATTCTCCTCTCCTCCATCTGATTCTCACAACAACCCTGTGAGGGAGGCTAGGCTGAGAGTGTGTGATTGGTCCAAGGTCACCTGGCAAACTTCCATGGCGGAATGAAGAAGAAGAAGAGATTGGATTTGTACCCCACCCTTTACTACCCAAAGGAGTCTCAGAGCAGCTTACAAACTCCTTTCCCTTCCCCTCCCCACAACAGACACCCTGTGAGGTAGGCGGGGCTGAGAGAGCTCTTGACAGAAACGGCTCTTTTTCAAGGACAGCTCTGACAGAACTACGGCTTGCTCAAGGTCATCCAGCAGGTGCAAGTGGAGGAGTGGGGAATCGAACCCAGTTCTCCCAGATTAGAGTCCGTGCACTTAACCAGTACACTACACTACAGATTCGGGTGTCTCAGAAATGGCAGAGGGACAGACTTGATAAACCTGCTGGGGCAGAGCATTCATCACCTCCAACCCACCATCACCCCTCCCCTTCAAACATTCGGTGGGTAAGTACAAAAGGCAGGGCCTTCTCGGTGACTGCCCCTTACTTTAGAATGTTTTCCCCTGCCTCCTGCACCTGGCACCTCACTAGATTTTTTTTTTTTTAGTGACAATCAAAGGCTTTTCTGTTTCCATGTCCTTTTAGTTAATTGGTTGGTCGCTGTTCCGGCTTGATTGTCAGTACTTCCTGCTTTGGATTTTCCAAGCGCCGCTGCAGCCTGGCTGTTTGGTTGATTTTATAAGGCTGTGGGTGGGTTTGGTTGGATTTCGATATTGATTATGTATTGTTTCAGCTGTTATCCAGATATGCATGATTATACACATATAATCCTAAGGGAAAGAGCCCCTGAAAGAACCGCTGAGGCTAATTAGTGGAAACTGCGGAGTAAATGACCAGGCACAGAATGAATGATCACCACAGTAGCAATAATGGAGGGGAGAAGTTGGGTGGCCAACCTCCAGGTGGGGCTGGGGTTCTCGCAACACTACCACTCTTTTCTGGACGACAGAGACCAATTCCCTTGGGAGAAAATGGCTCCCTCAAAGTCCACCTGCCACAGGCTCTGCCCCCCCCCCCAATCTCCATTACTTCCCCAACCCGGAGTTGACAACCCTGGTTAAGACAGAGTTTAACTGTATGGGTTTTCTAATGCAGGATTAAATACTTCCAAGGACGTTAAATCTGGCCAATTGGGTAACTTGCACTGCAGTTGACTGGTACTGCCGTTCGTTCCCTGGATCTTTTCTTCCCTGCTGCGATTAAGCCGGTTCCAGATTTTTTAAAAAATAATAATCGTACGAAAAGTAGCGTGTCCGGTTTTTCTGGATCACATTCTCTCATCCTCTCCTTTCCTCTTTTGGAAGATTTTTTACGCCACAGGCCTTCAGCTTATGAGAAATGCAGGGGGGGGGTCCGACTCTGCGTACTTTATCTGAACTCCAGATGGTGGATGGAGCTCGGGCCAAATTTCTGTAGGCCGCAAGAAGCATTTTTCCACACTTCCTCCCCAGTTGGTATACATATGTGGAAAGGGAACGACAATTCTCGAAGCGTTTGTACCGAGTTTCCGATCTGACTGATGCTCATTGAAGAAGGGAGAGTGCCGGGCAGTGGTTAGAAGTTCTAGACTAGCCCGGGAGAGACCTGGGTTCAAATTTCTACTCAAAATAAAGTTATCTGGGTGATCTTGGGCGGGGTGTTTTCTTTCAAACTAGCTACTTCCAATTTGTGTTTGGTGTAGTGGTTAAGAGCGGCGGACTCTAATCTGGAGAACCGGGTTTGATTCCCCACTCCTCCATAGGAAGCCAGCTGGGTGACCTTGGGCAAGCCATAGTTCTGTCAGAGCTGTTCTCTCAAGAGCAGTTCTCTCAGAGCTCTCTCAGCCCCACCGACCTCACAGGGTGTCTGTTGTGGGGAGGGGAAGGGAAGGAGATTGTAAGCTGCTCTGAGACTCTCAAGTGAAGGGCAGGGTATAAATCAATCTCCTCCTCCTCCTCCTCCTCCTCCTCCTCCTCCTCCTCCTCCTCCTCCTCCTCCTCCTCTTCTTCTTCTTCTTCTTCTTCTTCTTCTTCTTCTTCTTCTTCTTCTTCTTCTTCTTCTTCTTCTTCTTCTGTGTTAATGAGCGATTGCTCATGTGCACAGCTTAGAGGGAACACTGGCTACTTCACAGGGTTAGCGTGAGGATAAAATGGAAGGAGTGAAACTTGTGTACACCACCCTGAACACCTTGGAGTAAAGGTGGGACTAAAGACGTGACCGGCAGGTACAGGAAGGCTGCATCTCAACTAGAGATGTACAAATGTGTTCTTCTTTGGTTTCTATCTGCTGTCACCACGTGTCGTTTGCCCGTTTCTGTAACCGGCCATCCTATTTGTTTCTTTCTCTTGCACCATTTTGTGCCATTTTTACACTTTTAAAAAGTTATAGGCCTTTTATACATGGACTTTTTTCCCCCCTAGAGACAAAAATTGCACAAAGAAATAGGCAATGGTGCAAAATAAAAGAGCTGTCGATTTCATTTGCGCGAGGGAGAGGCAGAAACAAAATGAGAATTTTTCGAGTCAAGATGATGGAGGTGAGAAATTTGATAGCATCCCTGATTTTAACCTTCCTGCAAATGTGCAGATGTGATGTTGGACTCGACAGCAAGTCACTGAACATGCCTTGAATTTTGTTGTTGTAGTAGTTGTGTCTCTGTCTTGGAAGGCAGGTATGAGACCGTTTCATTCCCCACAAGGCCCAAGCGTTTTCCTCGTCTTCCGAAAATGCCTTGGGAACCCAACATCACGCCTGGGAGAAGAGATCCTGGAGACATTCCCCAGCGTTTCCCCTAAATGGGATATGGAGACCAGCCTAAATAGATTTTGCATTTATTACTGTCGCTGTCTATATAATTGACATTTAACAACCTCCAGAATATTCTGCGCTTTCGGGAAGCCCTTCTCCTTGTTCAAAAATGTGTCTTGAATTAATCTCTTTTGCCAAAAATAGACAAACAAATAGCAGTGCGACCCTGCGTTCCCCCAATCTGGGTCCCTGTCGGTGACACACAGCTTCTTGTCTTGCACGGGGACCAGTTACGAGCCACCTCATTTCTTAGCAGCAAATGTCCACAGGCAAATTCATCATCTGTGGAAAAACTGTGATTCGGGACTTCTAAATTGGAAGCCCCAGTTAGAGTTTCTGCAAACGTGGCCATTATTTATTTACTTTTTTGTTGTTGTTCAGTCACACAGTCGAGTCCGACTCTTTGCGACCCCGTGGACCACATCATGCCAGGCCCTCCTGTCTTCTGCTGTCCTCCGGAGTTTGCTTAACTTCATGTTCGTCGCATCGATAACACTGTCTGACCATCTCATCCTTTGCTGTCCCCTTGTCCTTTGACCTTCAACCTTTCTCAGCATAAGGGTTTTCTCCAGTGAGTGCTCCCTTCTCATTTGGTGGCCAAAGTATTTGAGCTTCAGCTTCAGTATCTGGCCGTCCAGGGAACAGTCAGGGTTGATTTCCTTTAGGATTGACTGATTTGATCTCCTTGCAGTCCAAGGGACTCTCAAGAGTCTTCTCCAGCACCGTAATTCGAAAGCATCTGTTCTTCGGCGCTCAGCCTTCCTTATGGTCCAACTCTCACAGCCATACATTACTATGGGGAATGCCATTGCTTTGACCATACAGGCTTTTGTTGGCAGGGTGATGTCTCTACTTTTTATCATGCTGTCTGGGTTTGCCATCGCTTTCCTCCCAAGGAGCAGGCATCTTTTAATTTCAAGACTGCAGTCACCGTCTGAAGTGATCTTGGATCCCAGGAACGTGGAGTCTGTCACTCCTTCCACAACTTCTCCTTCTATTTGTCAAGGAGTGATGGAGCCGGACGCCATGATCTTAGTTTTTCTGATGTTCAGTTTCAAGCCAACTTTTGTGCTCTCCTCTTTCACTCTGAGCAAGAGATTTTTTAGGTCCTCTTCATTTTCTGCCATTAGAGTGGTATCGTCTGCATATCTGAGGTTGTTGATGTTTTTCCTGGCAATCTTAACTCCGGCTTGTGATTCATCCAGGCTGGCATTTCGCAGGATATACTCTGCATATAAATTAGATAAGCAGGGTATTTATTTACTTACTCACTTCATTTGTACCCCAACTTTCTCCCCAAAAGTGACCCAAAACAGCTTACATTCTTCTCTACTCCGTTTTACTCTCACAACAATCTTGTGAGGTAGATTAGGCTTAGAGCATATGACTGTCCTGCGGCTACCCAGAAAGCTTCCATGGAAGAGTGGGGATTCAAACCTGGGTCTTGCAGACTCTCGTCCTACACTCTAACCACTACACCAGGCTTGCTCTGTTATCTTTTGGGGGCAAGGAGCAGAGCTCACCACTAAGTACTGCCTGCCCACCCGATCTTGGGAAAGATGTTTGGCATTATTGCAAAGAGTCATTGCGTAGCTCTGTGACCTGGATTCAACATATGGTGTCTTTTCTATACAGGTATCCATTTCCAGAAAACTCGAACGAAACCTAGAATGTCAGAATTGTGACAATCAAGTCACATAGAAGAAGAGGAGGAAGGGGAAGAGATTGGATTTATACCCTGCCCTTCACTTGGAGTCTCAGAGTGGCTTACAAACTCCCTTCCCCTCCCCACAACAGACTCCCCTGTGACATAGATGGGGCTGAGAAAGCTCTTTCCAGAGCTGTCCTTGAGAGAACAGCTCCGAAAGAACTATGGCTTGCCCAGGCTCATCCAGCAGCTGCAAGTGGAGGAGTGGGGAATCAAATCCAGTTCTCCGAGATCATACAGTTAGAAGGGCCCTCCAGGGTCCCCTAGTCCAACCCCCTGCACAATGCAGGAAATTCACAAATACCTCCCCCTCCACACCCGCAGTGACTGCTGTTCCACACCCAGGTGATGCCAAAAGCCCTCTAGGATCCCCAGACAAACCGGCCTGGAGAAAAATTGCTTCCTGACCCCAAAGTGGTGATCAGCATTTTCCTGGGCATGTAAGAAAGGGCCACAAGAACTCTGGTCCACCTGAGCTGCTGACCTAGGAAAACACTGTGGGGCAGTGTTCCCTCTAAGCTGAGTTAGCTCACAGTTTTTTAGCCTCCAGCTCACAGATCTTTGTCTTAGCTCAGGAAGAATGGCTCCAGAGCAAACTAATTTATGCAGCAGCCAAATTGCTTGCTCACAGTTTTAATGTCAATAGCTCACAAAGCAGAATTTTTGCTCACAAAATTCCATGCCCTAGAGGGAGCATTGCTGTGGGGCACTCATTTGCAGAGCACTGCCTAGAGAACAAACAAACAGCAACAAAGTACCAGCACTTTTTAAGAATGTGCACAGGGGCCAGGACCCGGCTGAAGTCCCATGGATTTCCATGTGAGAGCCGAACATGTATTTAGACCTCTCCTGTTAAAATGAACGGCATGTAAAATGCTTACCTTTAACCTCTGTCAACCCACTGGCTCACACAGCATAACGAACCAGATCCGGAGGACAGTGCACCTTGCCGGGTAACCTGGCTCGCGATTTATCTCTTGTCTTCCATCGCAGAAGATATACAAGATGAACTGTGGGTAAGAGCTGCCCCCTACTGTCCTTCCAAGACGCTTATCCCAAAGCCACCCGTCTATCTGGCAAACACATGACGAAGGAATGCGATTTAAGGTAACTGTCCAGGGAGTTTAGAGTGCTCTGGGATTTTGCATATCTCAACGTCAAAATGCTGTAAGGGTACATGCCGTAAGTGCTGTTCAGTTGCAACCAACTTACGGCGACCCCCAGTGAGAGGTTGTTGAGGCAAGGTACAGTTCTGGTCACCACACCTCAAAAAGGATATTATAGCAGTGGAAAAAGTGCCAAGAAGGGCAACAAGAATGATAAAAGGGTTGGAACACTTTCCCTGTGAAGAAAGGTTAAAGCACTTGGGGCTCCTTAACTTGGAGAAACGACGGCTGAAGGGCGACATGATCGAGGTTTATAAGATTGTGCATGGGATAGAGCAGGTAGAGAAAGAAGCACTTTTCTATTCTTGGTGCTGGAGGGGGCAGCAGTGGGAGGGCTTCTAGTGTCCTGGCCCCACTGCTGGACCTCCTGATAGCACGTGGTATTTTTGGCCGCTGTGTAACAGAGTGTTGGACTAGATGGGCCATTGGCCTGATTCAACATTGGCTTCTCTTATGTTCTTATGTTCTCCCTTTCTCACGATACAAGAACTCGTGGGCACTCAATGAAATTGCTGAGCGGTCGGGTTAGAATGGATCAAAGGAAGTCCTTCTTCATCCAAAGAGTGATTAACACATGGAATTCGCTGCCGCAGGAGGTGGTGGCAGCTACAAGCGTGGACAGTTTCAAGAGGGAATTAGATTAGCATATGGAGCAGAGGTCCATCAGTGGCTATTAGCCACAAGGTATAGATAAGAACTCTCAGTCTGGGGCAGGTGATGCACTCTATTCTTGGTGCTGGGGGGGCAGCAGTGGGAGGGCTTCTAGTGTCCTGGCCCCACTGCTGGACCTCCTGATGGCACCTGGTATTTTTTGGCCACTGTGTGAAGGAGCTCATGCCTTTTCATACGCTCACTGGAGCTTTCTGGATGTCTCTGCTTCCTGACTTAGATAGCCAGGGAGCTGATGGAAAAAGCATCGCGCAACAACGTCAAGGGTTATTTTGTTTGGCTCCTTTTGGAACATAATCAAGATTTTTGCGTGAGTGGAACCATTTTTGGCCCACCTCTCTCTCTGCAGTCGTTAATCTGAGGAACATAAAGAGCTTGTGCATGGCCGTGCTCACATCTGATTAGACATGGAAATATCCAAAGGGGAGGGGTGCATGTGTGTGTGTGGGGGGGGAGAATGTCGCATGCACCCTACAGCCTGAATAGCAAGATTTATGCCATATTCTTTCCTATCCCGATTCCTATTGTCTGCACAGAGGAAGAATGTTGGAATGAAATGGAAACGGGAATACAGAAAGCTGTCAACATTCCTTGGGGCCAAAGCCTTGCCTGAGCCACATGTTCCTCCAGACTCTTGAATGTCTGTGCCAAAAAAACTGTCTTGTTCCCATGACACACTAAATTGTTTACCTTGGCTGGAAATGATTCAGGAGGATTCAGGTGCAGATGAAGCGGTTTTAGGGTTACCAACTCCAGGCTGGGGAATTCCTGGAGATTTGAGGGTGGGGCTTGGGGAGGACAGAGTTCGGCAAAGGGAAGGACTTTGGCAGAGTAGCTGGAGCAGATGGCACCAATTGAGGTAAATGGACCGATGGTCTGGTCTAGTCTATAGCACTTTCAGTTACGAGAACAAAAGAGAAGCCATGTTGGATCAGGCCAATGGCCCCTCCAGTCCAACACTCTATGGCCCATAGTGGCTAAAACTTAGGTGCAAAAAGGAGCTCTATCAGTGGAGCCAGAAGTCCAGAAGCCCTCCCACCGTTGCCCCGCAAGCAAAAGGAACACAGAACATTACTGCCCCAGATATAAGAACACAACAGAAGCCATGTTGGATCAGGCCAATGATACACATTGGCCGGTGTCACATATTGGCCAAAACCCGGGTGCCATTAGGAGGTCCACCAGTGGGGCCAGAACTCCAGAAGCCCTCCTACTGTTGCCCCTCAACCACCAAGAACACAGAACATCACTGCCCCAGACATAAGAACATAAGAAAAGCCATGTTGGATGAGGCCAATGGCCCATCCAGTCCAACACTCGGTGTCAAACACTGGCCAAAACCTAGGTGCCATCAGGAGGTCCACCAGCAGGACCAGAACTCCAGAAGCCCTCCCACTGTGCCCCCCCACAAGCACCAAGAATACAGAGCATCACTGCCCCAGGTACAAGACAGAAGACAGTTTCAGGAAGGCCGTCATGTTGGTCCGCAGTAGAAGCACCAGATTCCAGCCCAGTAGGAACTTGGAGACCAACAACATTATCAGGGTATGAGCATTCAAGAGTCAAAGCTTCCTTCATCAGTATCGGATGAAGGAACTTTGGACTCTCAAAATCTTATACCCCAAAAATCTTGTTGGTCTCCAAGGTCCTACTGGACTCAAATCAAAGCAAAAGACACAATAAGTCATTGATGCTTTTAACTTGGCGACCATTTTTTTTTCTGTCCCCCACAACCCTCCCCGATTAGTGTTTTGAATCCATCAGGTCAACTTCATTGCTGGCTTAACGCCTGTAATGCCTAACAAAGTCTAATACTACAAGCCCTGGAACAATCCATTTGCATTGGACGCATTGCAATGCTATTATTTGAAATCTAGGTATTAACAAAACGGGGTATTTGAAAAAAAAAGGAAAGAAACCAGGAATCTGGCTTAATAAGCATTTTCATAATTAATCAGCAGCTTTCCGAGAAGAGCGTGGCCGACTTTCTGCCAATAATAGGCTTTTCTGTTTATACATTCTTATCCTAACAGGTCTCAGCCAAAAAGTATCTATCAGCCGCTTGTCACTCATTAATGGAATACATCATTTGGAGGCCCCTAAAAGGGAGGAACAGAAAGGAAAGACAAAGCGGACGATCCTAAAAGGGAGAATATTTTATAAACATCTTTAGACATTATAACTTTAGCTTGTTCTGTTCTGTCCCACCTTTCTCCCCAATGGGGACTCACAGGGACTTATAGCATTCTCTTCTCTTTCATTTTATCCTCACAACAACCCTGTGAGGTACATTATGCTAAGAGTATGTGACTGGCCCAAAGTCACCAAGCAAGCTTCGATGGCAGAGTGGAGATTTGAACCTGAGCCTCCCAGGTCCTAGTGCAGCACGTCACCCTGGCTTTCAATGAAGAAGGCTAAAATAATGTGGGAACAGACTGAAAGAGGGCTCAGACAAACAGGAGGTAAAAGGGTGACACAGTTGCAGCAGCTGGGGCCTGTAGGGGCCATGCCCCCCTCAGGAAGATGAGAAAGGAAACAAAGCTGTGTGTGATGCTATAATAATACCCAAAGCATTTTACACAAACATATCTGTTTATACTTTAACAGCACACAAAATTTAATAAAGTTATCGCAGTACAAAATACAAAAATTGAAGAAGGTCCAAAAGTAACCTTATTCTAACGAAGTTTCCGGGTAATGCTTTCGTTTCCAAGGTCTTCATCAGAGAAGGATCAATTATGACTGTATAAAATATTAATTAAATAGTTACAAAAGGTTACAAAAATAGTTATAAATATTTTTTACATTTTTAATATTTCTGATACTTTGTTACGTTTTTAACAATTTTAGCAAGGATTTTCAACAACAATGTAACTAATTGAATTTATGTTTTATACAGTCACTAGGAAGAAGGCCCCTTGCAGCCATAAATGCAATGGGCGCTAGCTTGGCCTGGCAGCTGCAGGCCCCATCTCTTCCCCCCTCTGGCTGCTCAAGTCCCCCACCGGCCAAGACGGCTGGGGTCATTCCCCCCCCGCCTGTTGCGCAGGGAGGGCAAGCAAGCGGGCTCTGACAGGGAAGGGGAGGTGGTTTAAACCGCCTCTCCTTCCACTGGCTTGCTCAGCTTCCATGCGGCTGTGGGGAGACTGAGCAAGCCGGCTCTGAGAGGGAAGGGGAGGTGGTTTAAACTGCATCTCCTTCCCTTGCCTTGCTCAGTTTCCCATGGCTGCGGGGAGGGCGGGAAGAGGAGCAGACCCAGCCCCCAGCCAATGGCATGCAAGTAGTCTTGTGTGGCAGCTGACGGGCCAATGGCTGAGGGAGCGCATGGAATCTTGCCACTCCAAATTGCTTTTATAATATAGGAGAGATAATTGGTTCTTCTCTGATGAAGACCTTGGAAACGGAAGCATTACCCAGAAACTTCATTAGAATAAGATTACTTTTGGACCTTCTTCAATTTCGTGTGCTGTTTAAATTTTGTGTGCTGTTAAAGTATAGACAGATACGTTTGTGTAAATGCTTTGAGTATTATCATAGCGTCACACACAGCCTTGTTTCCTTTCGGCTCTTCAAGTTGGCAGCTGTGGTTCTTTCATTATTTCCCCCTCAGGAAGATTACAGCCCCCCTGCCCTCATTTTCACCTCCCTCATGAGTATCTAGCCCCTCTTATTTATTCCAGCTTTCTCTGCCTTTTCTCCCAGAAGCATAAAGTGCATCTTTCTGCTCCCATTTCTCTCGACTCAAGAACCCTGTGAGGTAGGCAAGGCCTCCACCAAGCCCACGGCCAACAAGTGAGCTCCGTAGGCTTTTAGCTTGGAAGTTGTCCATCAAAACCCAATACTCTGGACACTGTGCTTTTTAGGAAGCCAAAAGAAAATATCTTCATGCAGCATTCCGGCCAGTTAACATCTTTGGAGGTGTGTGTTCTGGTTGACAAAAGTATCGTGATAAACTAATTGCTTATTCCCACATTTTACAAAACTTAACTGGGTTACTTTTTTAATACCGTAAAACACATGGAGATAGATCATAAGAACATAAGAGAAGCCAATGCTGAATCAGGCCAATGGCCCATCCAGTCCAACACTCTGTCACACAGCGGCCAAAATATACCAGGTGCCATCAGGAGGTCCAGCAGTGGGGCCAGGACACTAGAAGCCCTCCCACTGCTGCCCCCTCCAGCACCAAGAATAGAGTGCATCACCTGCCCCAGACTGAGAGTTCCCATCTATACCCTGTGGCTAATAGCCACTGATGGACTTCTGCTCCAGATGTTTATCTAATTCCCTCTTGAAACTGTCCATGCTTGTAGCTGCCACCACCTCCTGTGGCAGTGAATTCCATATGTTAATCACTCTTGGGGTGAAGAAGTATTTCCTTTTATCTGTTCTAACCTGACTGCTCAGCAATTTCATGGAGTGCCCACAAGTTCTTGTATCACCGCTTACTTTGCGACTCACAAAAGCTCCTCCCCTGCCAGAAATTTTGTTAGTCTTTAAGGTGCTGCTGGACTCTTTCTCTTTTCTACACCTAACACACGAGATAGACCACTGGTCTATCAAAGTCAGTATTGTCTGTTCTGACTGGCAATGGCCATCCAGCTGAAACTAGCCGACTGCATATAACAGCCCCACGTTTTCACTGAATGTGTGGGGGGAAAGATCGGAAGTCAGCATGCTGACCCTGCCTGGTTGTCTACAGGGGTGACGGGGTGGAGGAACTGACCCCACTCCCAACTCTCTCTCCTTCTGATGAGCAAGATTTCAAAATAGGGTTGCCAACCTCCAGGTGGGACCTGGAGTTATCCCAAAATTTATTTTTTAAAGGGTTTTATTGAAAATTTAATATCCGATACAGTGACAAACTGTTATAAACATATGAGATCATAGGAAAGAATCAAGTATCAGTAAATTAACACAGTAAAACACCTATAACTCTTTGCTCTTTGTTTTGAGCAATAAAATTTAAAACAGGGTACCAAAAAAATTATAATAATCAAGAGAGGCAGAGTAAGGGGTCTTTATTTGAGGTCTGCATCAATATCTTTTCCATTGTGCGATAACCCCATGTGTTCCTGTACCAGCTCTTAAGAATTGGGGGCGAGGGAGATTTCCAAGAGGAGGCGATTGCAGACCTCACAGCGGTGCATGCTATAGAAACCAAGTCTTTTTTTAACTTGGGGGTTTTCGGGATCATCCCACAAGTTTAGCAACATCGAGTCAGGGTGTAATGGAATGGAGAGGACTGTGATGATAGAAATTTGGTCTTGAACAGATGACCAAAAATTTTGGATGAGAGAATGGCTACTTGAGGGGGGGGAGTGGATTCTATGGTATTATACCCTGCTGAAGACCCTCCCCTCTCCAAACCCCGCCCTTCCCAGCAATTCCCCAAATAAATAAATAATAAATTAAACCTAGAGTGGGCAAAACCATTGTTGCTAATCATGGGGAGGGAGGGTCTGTGCAGCCAGTTCCTCCATGAAGTCACCCCGGCAGATGCTCAGGCGATTGCAATCAGCCAGTGGCTGGGGCCATCTTGATAATTTCCACCGTCCCTTCCCGCGTGTTCAGTGACCACATGGGGCCGTTGTGTGCCCCAGGCTTACTTGTCAAATTCAATGCAAAAAATTCGACAGGACGAAACCAAAACTGATGCAAAAAACGAACTGGAACCAAAAATAAAGATCCACAGGCTTGAGTCACGCTGGGGGGAAACAGGAAATGGAAGTATTTTAATCCAGAATCTGACAACTCGGGGGAGAGCAAAGGTTCCCACCCACAGAATAAGGAGGCTATAGAATTCCACAGCCCCCGAGGCTGCGGAATTCGGTAGCTTCCCTATTTTTGCTTAGGTTAACATATTTCTCACAATGCTACTAACCTTCCACAGAATTTGGAACCAATCAAGCTCGGTTGAGTGAAATATGTTTGCACCTCTTTTTTTGCAGAAATAACGGAAGGTGTTTATTTATTTATTTATTTATTTGAGGGTCCATTGGCCGGTGCACATCAGAGCGAATGAGGCATAGCGCCTTCTGCTTCATTGCCGAGCTGCAACGTCAAAACCAGACAGGAGATACTGGGGAGCAGCAAAAAGTATATCAAGGTGGGCATATGTTGTTCTTTTAAACCCCTGCAAGGAAAACAGCCTGCCCCCCCCCGCCCCCCAGCTCAGCAGACCATGTTCGAAACATATGGGGCCCGGGGTCGAGACTCAGTCAACTTGGATCCATATGTGGTGTGACTGAGGCATGTATATCAGAATCCACAACCACATTAAGGCAGAGCCTGGCTGTTTGCAGAGCTCTGGCCGGCATTAAGAGAAAGGCACGGAGCCGCATTCCATGGGTGTGGGCGTTAAAGTCAGTTTCTGTCAGTTTTGCTTCATGTGGTTGCTCGTGAACATTCGCAAAGCAGAACCTCAGTTCTGATGATCAGACGTTAGCCACGAGAGCTGCAGGTAATAGAAAGGGGCTGACCTTACTTAGCCTTCACTTGGATAGCCCAGTCTAGCCTGATCTCATTAGATCTCAGAAGCTAAGCAGCATTGGTCCTGGTTAGTGTTTGGATGGAAGGGCAACGAGGGAGGTCCAGGGTCACCATGCCGAGGAAGGCAATGGCAAACCACTGCTGTTAGTCCCTTCCCTTCAAACCCCACGAGGTCACCATAAGTCAGCCACAACTTGACGGCACTTAGACAGCGCACAACCATACTATAACCATGAGAGCCAGTTTGGTGTAGTGGTTGAGTGCGCGGACTCGAACCTGGGAGAACCGGGTTTGATTCCCCACTTCTCCACTTGCACCTGGCTGGATGACCTTGGGCAAGCCATAGTTCTAGCACAGCTGTTCTTGAAAAAGAGCAGTTCCTGTCAGAGCTCTCTCAGCCCCACCACCTGCACTGGGTGTCTGTTTTGGGGAGGGGAAAGGAAAGGGAAAGGAGTTTGTAAGCCGCTCTGAGGCACCAAGTGAAGGGCGGGTTAGGGCAGAGTGATGATACCTGGGGTTTGTAGTTACCAGTTTGGTATAGTGGTTAAGTGTGCGGACTCTAATCTGGGAGAACCGGGTTTGATTCCCCACTCCTCCACTTTCAGCTGCTGGATGACCTTGGGCAAGCCATAGTTCTGGCACAGTTGTTCTTGAAAAAGAGCTGTCTCTGTCAGAGCTTTCTCAGCCCCGCCTGCCTCACAGGGTGTCTGTTGTGGGGAGAGGAAGGGAGAGGAGTTTGTAAGCCGCTCTGAGACTCTCCGAGTGAAGGGTGAGGTATAAATCCAATCTCCTCCTCCTCCTCCTCCTCCTCCTCCTCCTCCTCCTCCTCCTCCTCCTCCTCTTCTTCTTCTTCTTCTTCTTCTTCTTCTTCTTCTTCTTCTTCTTCTTCTTCTTCTTCTTCTTCTTCTTCTTCTTCTTCTTCTTCTCTGATGTGTTCACTGCTGCAAAAACATAACTGTGCTCTGGCCAAAGTGTGTGTGTGTATGTGTTTATCTACTGTGGTTATTTGAAAGGAAGGCAGCATTCCCCCTGAAACAAGTTATACATCAAGATAAAGAAAATACTGGCCATAACTGTAACTTGTACGTAAATGTGAGACAACCTTCTTTTTTTAATGGTGTGTCTGGACAAAACCTAGTCTTCACTGGGGTAAATATTTTACCTAGATATATAGAGGCAGATATAGACGTATAGAAGGCTGTGTGTGTGTGTAAAGTGCCATCAAGTTGTTGCCAACTTCTGGTGACCCCCGTAGGGTTTTCAAGGCAAGTGAGATCTGGTGAGATCGGGCTGTAATATACCCACATCCCAGATACGTGGACATGTTGTGTTGTTAGACTTTTAGTACAGGTTTTATGTAACGAGATATTTTATCAGAGGCCATACAACTTACATGAAAGGACACCAAGAAGTACAACTCAACACTTAACTATCAGAAGGAAAGAGATTTGGAAGTTATCATTTCAGTACATGAGAACATTCAGACTTGTTTTCTTCAAACTGATGTGTATCATGATCTTGTTCTGGAATGATCATTGCCAAGATGGAATCCACCCCTGTGTGTATGTGTGAAGAGATTTACCCAAATGCCTAGCCAGAAAAACACAGATGAAAAAGAGAATTGTTTAAAAAAACATGCCTGAAAAATACACTCGCATGTTTTGTTTTTTTAAAAAACAATTCTCTTTTTCATCTGTGTTTTTCTGGCTAGGCATTTGTGTAAATCTCTTCACAGTTCCAGTCGCACAGCCGGCAAACTGAAGAAGTCCAAGGAAACGCATCTTCCAAATATCTAGAACGGGCGTCTTTGCAAAGGCTGTTTGGAATACGGTATGACTATGTGGACTCCTCCTATCAAGTTACGTGGACTTTATGTCTTATCTTCAGAGGAGGCTATGTTGTATCTTATGCCTTGATATAGTTACAGTATGCATACATGTTGTTGTTGTGACACCACCAACTTTATAATTGTACTAATCAGGGCTCTTTTTGAAGCAGGAACTCCTTTGCATATTAGGCGACACACCCCTAATGTAGCCAATCCTCCAAGAGCTTACAGTCGCCCCTGTAAGAAGAGCTCTGTAAGCTCTTGGGGGACTGGCTACATTAGGGGTGTGTCGCCTAATATGCAAAGGAGTTCCTGCTACAAAAAGAGCCCTGGTACTAATATATTGTTTTGGCAATCGTTGATGGTGTCTTCTACTAGTGGAATTTGTATATCTGGGACTCCTGTGACGCTAGTCTTTTCCCCTGGTTGTTTGGTGACAACTTTATGGCAGGGCGGGGACTTGAACTTGGGTCTCCGTGACCCTGGTCTGGGCACTCTCGCCACTGCCCCGCAACTGACTCAGTAAGAAGCCAGCATTTTAATTTCCAGTGACAGAGGAAGATATCTACAAAAGGCGGAATTAGGGTAAGAGACGCAGACAGGTGTGAGTTTAACTTTCTAAATGAACCTGCCACCGCCTGCTGGACTGTCACCCCCCAGAGATGCCCTGGAGCGGAGCAGGGAAGTTAGATAAGGCGATAGTTGCCAGACAGGATAAAAGTTGATTGCTAGAACTCCCCCTCCTGCTTCTGGACTTTGACTGAGGAGTCAACCGAACTAAATGAACATGTTTTTTTTTTAAGAAAGGATTTTTTTTTAAAAAAAAGAAATAAGTAGTTCATGTATAAATTTAGACACACACACACACACCTTGAGTGCAGGATGTCTTGCTAAAATATCTCTGTCATAATGCGGGACACTGCTTCTGCAAAGATTGTGTGATGGCTCCATCTACAGCCGAGATAAAAGAACTAGTGCTTGACTTGCGCTGTTCTATGCGCTTCAGCTATGTTGTCTGTGTTGTATGTTTCGTATAAGCGGCTCTGGGCATTGTAGAAAGGCAGGATGTGAATATTCAAATCTAGTAAACAGATTCTCCAGTCTTGGATAACTGTGTATACTATTACACCTTTGTATAATCAGAGTCCAGTAGCACCTTAGAGAGGGGCCGTGGTGGGTCATAGGTTAAGACACTGAAGCTGCAGACCAGAAGGCCGGTAGTTTGGCAGTTCAAGACCCTGGTGCCGCGTGACGGAGTGAGCTCCCGTCTCTAGTTCCAGCTCCTGCCAACCTAGCAGTTTGAAAGCAAGAAATTGCAAGTAGATAAATAGATACCACTCTGGTGGGAAGGTAAACAGCGTTCCGTGAGACTCGGTGTTTAGTCATGCCGGCCACATGACCGCAGAAAAGTTTTTGGACAGCGTTGGCCTGGAAATGGAGATGAACACCGCCCCTAGAGGAGCTGCGGTGGCTCAAGTGATTAAGATGCTGAACTGCAGGCTGTGGAAGGTCAGTAGTTCAGCAGTTCGAGACCCGGGTGCCATATGACGGAGTGAGCTCCCGTCTCTAGTTCCAGTTCCTGCCAACCTAGCAGTTCGAAAGCAAGAAATTGCAAGTAGATAAATAGGTACCACTTCAGTGGGAAGGTGACAGCGTTCTGTGCGCCTTGGTGTTTAGTCGTGCCAGCCACATGACCATGGAAACGTCTTCAGACAGCGTTGGCTCTTTGGCTTTGAAACGGAGATGAGCACCGCAACCCCATAGTCGGATTCGACTGGCTTTCGAGCAAGGGAACCTTTACCTTTACCTTACATATAAGGCAGAGGTTGAACAGCAAATTAGCAGACAACATAATGAAGAATGTTTTAACAGATGCAAACAGGAACAACAAGCTAAGTTCATAAGGTCGTCTGGTTTGGATTTAATTCTGAGGGGAAACAGTCAATGTTCCCTCTAAGCTGTGGAGTCTTGTGAGCAAGAATTCTGCTTTGTGAGTGAATGCCATTAAAGTTGTGAGCAAGTGATTTGGCTGCTGTATAAAGTAGTTTGTTCTGGAGTCATCCTTCCTGAGCTGAGACAAAAATCTGTGAGCCAGAGGCTAAAAAACTGTGAGCTAGCTCACATTAACTCAGCTTAGAGGGAACACTGGAAACAGTGAAGCGAATAAAGAGGAGACGGTTGGAGTGCAACAACAAGGGTCTCAGTTAATTATTCTTAGCACTCCACAATTAAGACAGATACATGTACACATCTATCTCCAATTCTGACATTATTTATTTGCTTCACTGTTTCCCCCTGGAAATAAATCCAAACAATGGCTACAGACGGTTACAATTCAGCATTGTGAACTGCATGCACTTATAGGGACTTCCTGTAGGGCCTAACCAGGCAGCCCCAGTCCTGCCAACAATATAAATGGAGTCTGGCCATCGTCCTTCTCCTCTTCTCGTGCCTTCTGTTCCATCATGCTCAGAAGAGTTAAAATGTGAACCTCACAAGTGTCCAAGAGCTTCTGCCGGTCTCGGAATGTGAACTGAATCCTTTGGGAGCATCGAACAAGAGAACAACCACTAAGGGACTGTGTGGGAAATGTCATGTCTGGTTAGGCCTTTGGTCCCGGTCTGTGTGAGCTACTTCCAGAAGAAAGTTTGAGGGCTGCCAAAAAGTCTTGCGGCCCTTGGTCTCTGGAGCGCCCTTCCTTTAGTCCCATTTTCTTACCCGAGATTTAGCTGTTGTGATCCTTAGGATTACAGAATTTCTGGGCTTTTTACTAACAGAATCTTAAGAATGTTGTGGGATGTATCCCCCTGTATTTGTACAATCTTGATAGCCCTAGCCACCGAAGAGCCTTCTCCCTTGCTCGTGTAAATGCTTTTCCTTCAAAACTATTGTATGGTAGGTTTCAAAATATTCCCAAGTACGAACGGAGATGTGACTGCGGTTCTAATTCTCTTGATTCAATTGATCACATACTGTTGGATTGTTCGTGGCATGTATCTGCCAGGGAAAAATGGTTAAACACTTGGTTGCATGGTAAACTTCACCTTTCCAATGAAATAAAATGCCAATTTCTACTGAATGATATATCAGCAGAGATTACCGTGGCAGTGGCTAATTTTCTAGTTGACGTGATAAGAGTGAAAAATTTGGGAAACTATGTTTTATGATTTTATAAATTAACTCAGACTTCTAGCTGATTGTGTCATTTACTGTCCTTGTTTTTTTGTTTAATGTTTAATATTTATATGCCATTAAAGGTTTATTGATTGATATTGATACTAACAGAATCAATGGCAAGAAGTCTGATGGCATTTACAGGCCCCGCCTTAATTAAATAAAAGAGAGGAATGTGTTAAAAGTGGATTTATTTTAAATATTTCTCTCCCTCTTTTGCTGTATCTCAGAGCCGCTCACAACAGAGGTTCAAACCGGTCCCCAGGAGTCCACCACGGAAGAGAGAAACCAGTAAATAAAAGTTTTCCAAGTGACAGCCAATTGTCCTTCAACATCATTTTAGAGGGCTCGTGAACTCATTCAGCAATCCCCTCCCCCAAGTCTGCAATGTGCCTTTTTAAAAAAATACTATGATCAGTTTTAAAAAATCATCACGGAAGCCAAACATTATTACAGAGGACCAGAAAAAGAGGGGGGGGGAGGAGTCCAAATCAAATTAAGCTACTTGGAAGAAATTGAGAGGGAAAGTCCTTAAGGTGACTTTTAAATGAAAATGAAATGTCTTCCTGTACATTTTAGAGGTACAGTAGTACAGGGGCTGTAGACTTGTACCTGATTAATTTCAAACATAGATTTTATGTGCGTCCACTTGATTATAATTTGATTACCTGACCCCGTAATTAAAGTTTATCGCTGGTCTCCCAGCTGATGTGTGTGAATGGCTTCCTCCGCCACGATGCACAATCCGGTGGGCTCCATAACTCCCCATTTTTGCATTTAAATGGAAAATACAGTAATAACATGACAAACAGGTTGGGCTTTTTTGATCATTAATCCTGCTAAGCAATATTCATAAATTCAATTTTGAAGAAGTTGGAATACTCTATCCCCCCCCTCCCTTTTATTAGTTTCGGTGTTATTAAATGAGATTGTTTCTGACTAATATATTTCTAGACTCAAACGGTAGCTCCGAGCTGTTATTTAAATCAAATAACATGCCCCTAACTTGTGCCTAGCACTAATAAATGCCAAGTTGTGATACATTTCCTGGAGACCGTCACGAATATTAAAGGAGGCAATAATACTGCTAATGTCTCATAAGTAAGCTGATTTTTCTAAAGGGCTAGAATCAGCCACGTGAAGAGGGAGGCCAGTTTCTGACTTTAAAGCCTAAAGCATATATATATATATATATGCTCAGCTTAACATTATTACTAAAGAGGTGAATGATTGTGAAATTGTAATAGAGAAGAATGAGAAATAATGTGTAACTTCAAAGGCCTTGATAATAAGTAAGGGTAGTGGTGGTAGAGAAATCAATGGCTACCGTACGCTAGGATTTGTAGAAATACCTTTCTGTTGCATTGAGAATACTGGCTATGCTCAAACGAGTTGGTAAAACTTGTTAGGCCGGGTGACTTAACTTATCCCATTGATTTCATTGGGACTCATGTGAGGTTAATCCCCATTTCTTCCTTGTTGATTAGTTTTTATTACTTTTATGCTATTGGTTTATTTTTATTGATGGTTTTGCTTGCTGTTATGGGTCCTGATGATCTGAATGAGATTTTATTTCTGTGTTCATTGTCGGCTGTCAGTTTTGATGACTTTTTTATAATTTGAAGTATTTATTTGTAAGCCGTCTCAAGGCTGAACTTGTCCCATTGATTTCATTGGGATGCATGTATAGCTGATCCTCATTCCTTCCTCTTTGACTAGTTTTTGGTTGTTTTGATGGTTTTGTTTGCTGGTACAGGTACTGATGATCTGACTGTGGTTTTATTGTTGTGTTCATTGTGGGCTGCTAGTTTTGATGACTTTTATCATATGGAAGTGCTTATTTGTAAGCCGTCTCAAGAACGTAATTGCTATACTATTTATTGTCTTTACTGTTTTGCAACTGGAGTAATAAACAGCAAATGCTAAGAGAGATAAAATCTTGAGTAAAGATATGGTTGCTTTGGGATGCTGGCTGTATCTTCTTCTCTGTTCTTGTATTTTGTATCCACAGGCAAAAATCAGGGCTTTCCAAATACAGTTTGTGTCTCTCCCGAAGACTGAAGCAAGGCAAGAAGAAGAAGAGTTGGTTTTTTATATCCTACTTATCTCTACCTTAAGGAGTCTCAAAGCAACTTACAATCACTTGTGCCTTCCTCTCCCCACAACAGGCACCTTGTGAGGCAGGTGAGGCTGCAGCTGAGAGAGCCTGAGACAACTGTGACTGGCTCAAGGAGGAGGAATGGAGAGTCAAACCTGGTTCTCCAGATTAGAGTTCTCAGTTCTTAACCACTTCACCATGCTGGCTCTCGTGAGAAATGAACAAATCAAGCTTGTACCTTGAATAAAACTTTGTCGATCTTAAAGGTGTCACTGGGCCCAAACTTTGTAGTCTTGAACTAAGATCAAGGTCTGCATCTCCTCTCTTGGCATGGAAGCTCGTTGGGTGACCTTGGCATGGAAGCTCGTTGGGTGACCTTGGGGTAACACACTCAGCCTAACCAGCCCCACAAGGTTGTTGCGAGGACAAAAATGGAGGAGAGGGGAACAATGTAAGCACCTTTGGGCCCTACTGGGGAGGATACATGAAGTAAATAAAATCAAGGAAAATGTTCAGAACCGAACCGCCATCAAGCTGACATCTCACATGGCGGGAAACGGAAGCAGATACCCATCCCAGGGGGTGTTTGTATTAGGCATCCCAAACTTTGTTGAGTGTTCCTTCCCAATAACACTCCCCCACCCCCGCCATCCTTTATTCAGATCTTTCCGCCTGGTTTTCTTCTCCACCTTCCCCCACTAGCCTGTTACTGATGGAAAGGTTGAGGCTCAGGCAGCTTAACTGTTATGTGGAATGACCTTTACTTTTAATATTAATATATTATTGTAAAGTCTGTGTGGCTGGTGAATGCAATTTTGGAATTCAGATGAAATGCCAACGTGCCGCGCCTTCCACGAGGTTGTTCCTCCCTCCCCCGCCCAACGCAATCCTCTTACCCTCCCATTCCAGCGGGTGGCAAATGACGTGAATTAATATGCATCCTATTTCCTTCCCTTTTATTTACTCAGCAAGGTTTGCCGAGGCAACTTTATCAAGAGTAACATTATCAAGAGCTTTCCTGCGAGCTTCTTTATCATCTTCGCATCCGTGTCTGCTCGACAGTTGTCACTGTCAATCAAACCGCAATAAGACGCAGATGATTTGCTCATTTGGTTTAATAAAATCTCCCCGCTTATTTGCACTGCAGTCATTATGCCGGATAATTGCCGCGCCACCGAGGTGAAAGGCAGCCCGTTGCCTGGGGGATAAGATGAGACTCTGGCTATATGAAGAGGGTTTGTTGCTTTGCCTCTCTCTCTCCCTAGTCACTCATATCCCTAAAATTAATATTGTATTTGAATCTGCTCCTGCTATTCCTATGCAGGCTAACATTGTTATAACTTATTATTTGGATGTGAAGTCATTTATTTTTAGTTTTGATGGCCACGCTGTCAAACTCAATTGCGTCGGGACGAGCCGCATGCAATTTTTAACTGCCACTTAAAACTGAGATCCGGGAATCCAGAATTATGAAAAGAATCCATTCAAAACTTAATGGGGGATGGAACGGAGTCGAGCCAGAATCCTCGTTTTTGTGTGTGTGTATGTGGGGGAATATCAAAGTGTGTGCGTACTATTATTGTTCCGTACATGCCACCTTTAAGACTTCCTGTAATCTTATATCTACAGGCTGGTTGGTCACTGTGATCTGTTGAAGAAAATGGGGGAAAGGGGGACATTTTATGCATGGGAACAGGCCCTATAGAGTGCTAAATGGAGGAGGGGAAAACACCATGTTTCTGGGATAACAGAATGTGAAATTAAAGGTCCCCAAATGCTTGTAACAGCTCCCTTCAAACAAATCATATCCCTTTTAAGAAGTACAAAACATGGATTTGATTTCAAGGTTCTTCAAATGCCTCTAAGATCAGAAGGTTGTTTTTTTCGTCCCTTCCTGGTGGACCTGGAAATTTTCGAGATAATGTTGCTGAATTCCAGAGGCCCCTGAATGTTTCGGAGTCCAATAAATCTTAGTGGTTCCAGAGGTTTCCATAGTGCAGGAGGCCTTGTTGGACATACAAAGAGGCTGAGGTGATATTTCAGTTGCATGGTTTGTGCTGACTTTTCTAAAAAAATTATAGTCGAACAGAAACCATAGTGGTGAAGATGGCATACTCTCTGTAACAATGCAGATGTAAATAGAAATATGTTTGTTCCACCACAGTTCCAGTGGACAGTCAACTGTTCTGTCAGATTTGGCTATGCTTTTTATATTTTATTTTTTTATATTTTTAGGGGAGGGGCTGTGTCTCATTGGTAGAGCATCTGTTTGGCATGTGTAAAATATTGTGCATTTTTTTATCATGGATTTTATCTTGTATGTTGTTTTTTTTATCTTGTTGATGGACCGTTATATTGTTTTTTATGTGTTTGCTTTTCGTTGTTGTGTTGTTAGATGCCAGAAGTCTAAGGTAAGATTGAAAGCACTGCTTCGGCAAGCAATAGAAGATTTTGACAGGGGTTCATGGGGAGGGAGGAGTTTGGGGAGGATGTGACATCACTTCTGGGTAGTAGTCTAGGAACTTCCCCTGATCTCTGTGGTAAAGACCATAGTGGCATGTGGAAGTTCTAGATTATCGCCATAGAGGCCATTTTCCTGGCATTTTTTTATCCCACTCCTCAGTTTCTGGAGGGGAGAGACCAGAGCCAAGTTTACCTGCTGTGGGTGGGCAAATGGCAAACCAGGTCTAAGGAGATAAGGTGAGTTACAATCCACTTAAATAAATAAATTCTCATACCAAGGACCACTGCCACTGTCCCTCCCCTTGATTACACATAGGACCTGTCTCACCAGCAATGTGTTATTCTCATTTATTCTGCAAAGTTGAAAAGCCAAGGAGGTGTTTGTTATTTTATTCAAAGATGATAGCTGGGCGGGGGGGAAGTGTTTCTACATTAGTTATCGATCCTTCAAAATATAACTAAGGAAGTGCATTGCACAGCATCTTTGCATTCGTGAATTTGCACGGATGTGCACAAGGGACAAGGGATATCCATTCTTCACTCGCAGACTCAACTGGCAGAGAACCTGCAAGAAGGAACTAAACCCAAAGAATAGGAATAACTCTTCTTAAACAAATTATTTTAACAAAGCACCTCATTAAAAGCAAAATAATGGGCAAAGCAGCTGTTTTTTCTGGGGGAACTGATCGCTGTAGTCTAGAGAGCATTTGTAATTCCGGGAGTTCTCCGGGCTGCACCTAGAAGTGGGCAATCATAAATTCGTCAACTGTGCTTAGCCTTCTTTTTCTTTCTCTCTTTCTGGCTGTGGAGATACCAGGAGAGAAAGGGAGCAAACACAGCAGCAGCCCAAGACAGCCATAGTTAAGAGAAGTTGCTTCTGAGGCACGGACAAACCAGAAATGAAAATGAAAATTAGAATTAGCTTCAAGCCTAGTGCTTTGGAATTCCTAACAGGTGCAGCACAGCAAAATCCTCTGCTTTAAGAGGCACCAAAATATAAAATCTGGCCTTCTTCTTATTCCCTCCATTATACAGAAAACAATCCATCTGGCTACCAGTCAGAAGAAGGAAAAACCAGGGAAAGTAGTCAGTTGGCAACCCTTTGGTTTCGTCTAGGTGCAGTCTAAATCTCCAAGTTATTTGGCTGTCATTCAGTAATTTTTGACAGACCTGTTGTCGAAGGCTTTCACAGCCGGAGTTCATTAGTTGCTGTAGATTTTCCGGGTTGTGTGGCCGTGGTCTTGGCATTGTAGGACCTGACATTTCGCCAGTAGCTGTGACTGGCATCCTCAGAAAGATGGAGTACTCTCTATGTCAAGGTGAGCAGAAAAATGGTAGGCAAGTAATTTATATCTACCCTGGAAGATGGGGTAGGACTGAGTCATTGTCTTGTAGTAGTTCCCCAGGCTATGAACATGCTAATGGAGGAGCTTTCCTGAGGAGGTTCTTTTGTCTATGGACTGTTTCCTGAGGAGGTTTCCTGTTTCTTGAGGAGGTTCTTTTGTGTGTGGAATGGCTACTGAAATGCTAATCTTATCAGTAGCGCTATTGTCAGTTGTAGAGCATTTTGTGTTTTTACTTGCCTACCATTTTTCGTCAGGTTAGCAATGCCAAGACCACGGCCACACAACCTGGAAAATCTACAGCAACTAATTTGACAGATGTTTTTCTGACCTTTTTTGATGTTTAAGGGATGTTTGTCAAAAGCCCTCTGAGCAGGCCCGTAGCCAGGATTTTTTAAGTCAGGGGGCATTTAAATTTCTAAGGGGGCACTGGCTTATCAAATTAATCCAGGGGAAAAGGCTGTGACACTCTGGGCTGGGAAGTCAGGGGGCCTTGCCAGAAAGTCGGGGGGCCTAGCCCCAAGATGCCCCACTGTAGTTATGGGCCTGCCTCTGAGATATTTTAAATGAAGAAATGGGAGAGTCTCAAGTCATGACAGGCGCAGATTTGCCACACACAAGTTTTAACTACCACTAAAAATTGTTTCAGGAATCCAGAATGATGACAAGAACTCATTCAAAAGTGAAGGGGCTGAGAAAGGGGGAACAGAATGTCATTCTGAATTTTTCAGGAAAATTCTTCTTGCAACAGATTTTGTTGGACCAGAGGAGCATCCGGATGTGACAAGACTGTTGGATATAATTCATGAGGTAGTTCATTCCTCCCCCCTTATCCAGGCCTGGTGGAAACGGATGGATGCATCGCTAGCGCATGGTACTCGTGCCCATTGTGTTGTATCCTCGAAGGACATCCTTCTGCTTGTTCATCGAATCGTTATGCGGCGCTTCTGCATAACACTGCGAGCCTTAGGCGATATAACCTTTTTGCCCATTCTGATTAGCCACAGCATGTCTGCCAAGGGGAGAAATGAATATTAAAAGGGCCTGAAAAAAAAGTTCCGCTCCGACCCTTCCGTTTTTGCAAAGGCAGCCGTTATGGCCTTTTGGTTATAACCACTGAGCTCTCGTCTTGTTCTTACTGGGGCCAATTAAAGATCATAGCCAGTTATTCCTCCAATTATCCCTACAAGTCTTAATCGACCGAGTGTTCATTTCGGACTGATGTGTCTGAAAGCAACGGCCTGTATCCTGTCACCCAGTTCCGAAGACTCCAGGGCATGATCAGATCTACTGTTCTCACTTATCTGGAAGTAAGCCCCCCAGTGAAGGAGGTAAAACTCCCTTCAGGGCTGTAGTTCAGGGGCAGAACATCTACTTTGCATGCAGAAGGTCCCTGGTTTATAAGATTATGCATGGGATAGAACAGGTCGAGAAAGAAGTCTTTTCTCCCTTTCTCACAATACAAGAACTCGTGGGCACTCCATGAAATTGCTGAGCAGTTGGGTTAGAGCAGATAAAAGGAAGTACTTCTTCGCCCAAAGAGTGATTAACACATGGAATTCACTGCCACAGGAGGTGGTGGCAGCCACAAGCATGGACGGCTTCAAGAGGGGATTGGATAAACATATGGAGCAGTGGTTCATCAGTGGCTATGAGCCACAGGGTATAAATAGGAACTCTCAGCCTGGGGCAAGTGATGCTCTGTATTCTTGGTGCTTTTGGGAGGGCAACAGTGGGAGGGCTTCTAGTGTCCTGGCCCCACTGCTGGACCTCCTGATGGCACCTGGTATTTTTGGCCTGTGTGACAGAGTGTTGGACTGGATGGGCCATTGGCCTGATCCAACATTGGCTTCTCTTATGTTCTTATGTTCAATCTAGGGTTGCCAGACCCCTGCCAGAGGTGGGGGAACCCCCCGCTTTTACGGGGCACATCCCTGTTGCTGGCCACCTGGCCAGCGGGAGAAATCCTACTGCCAACTGGCCTGAAAGGCAGCGTGATGATGTCACCTGGAAGTGACATCATCACACTGCTGTTGCACGGCAACACTCTAGTTTTTGGGCAAAACTCTATGGTAATATTGCTACATACCATAGAGTTTTGCCCAAAAACTAGAGTGTCACCTCCCAACGTCAGCAACGTGATGATGTCACTTCCATGGCAGAAGATCCCAGAAAGGACCAGGGATCTCCCCACCGTCTGCCAGGTAGGACCCGGCAACCCTAGTTCAATCCTTGGCATCTCCAGTTAAAAGGACCAGGCAATAGGTGATGTGAAAGAGCTCTGGATAAGACCCTGGAGAGCTGCTACCAGTCAGAGTAGACAATACTGACCTTGATGGACTGATAGTCTGACTCTTGGGATTCCCTATTCTAGCAGCTGTTGCCCTTGTATGAAGGACTGTGTAGAAACTGTTGCACATGTCCTCCTCCACTGCCCTCTCTACTTGGCGCCCCGTCAGGATCTTCTGTACCCCATATTAGGTCAAATTTTAGAGACCCCTGATGATTTTAAGCTCCTTTTCCTGCTTGACAATGCAGATACAGAGGTAACTGAAATGGTAGCAAAGTTTCTCTGCAGTGCCATGGTTTTATTACGGCCTGATAAGTGATGTTATGAACTAGGTTTTATTATGATGCTACTCTTATTACGTTGTCACTCTGTGATGTCACTCTGCAATTTTAATTTTACTGTTTTTGGATTGTGTATCTAGACTATTGTATCCTTATATATATATGCCAATAAAAGGCTTTGGATTGGATTGGATAGTCTGACTCAGTATTAGGCGCGTCATGTAACATATGTAACATAGGATTAGGCTCCGAAGCAGCAATCTTTTCTGCACTTGCTCGAGAGTAAGTCTCATTGAACAAAGTGAGACTTACTTCTGAGCAGGCATGCGTTACTGAACTAGATCTTTTCTTCTAACATGTATCCCTTTGGTGTTTCCAACGAACACAACTTTAGGATCCCCCCCTCGCCCATCCCCTTAACATTTTATCCTGTCTCCACGGTGTTCTTTTGGCGCTTTGATCATCAGAATGTGATTTTATTTTTAAAAAGGCAGCTTTCTCAAATTATCAGCCACTTACAACCTTGCTTAATATGTCACTTCACTGGGAAGGTAATCAAGAGATGAAAGAAGGCAAGTGACTTTTGTGTAAAACTCAGGTTCCATGTGTAAGTTAACAAAAACGAAGAGAAAAGGGAAAAAAAAGACGGGAAAAGCTGTGTTATGTTGGATCATCTCTCAAATTATGCAAACACGGGTGTTTTATATTATTATTATTTTCAGTCAACAAATTAATTTTCGCTGGGAACACAGCTCCAAATTGGTTTCCAGTCTGGCTGGGATCACACAATTACACCCATAAATAAACTTGGTAATTATATTACGGAATGCTTGATCAAAGGTTGTTTACCAGGTTTGCGTTTGCCAAGGTTGTAGCTGATCACACTCTAACGCAGAGCGGGGAATTCTACAGATTAAGATGATGAATCTATGATATTCTGTTCTAGTCTAAGCAAACCATGGCGCGTGTGCATTTAAATTGTATTAACTAAATAATTCAATAGGGAATAACACCCTCCCCAATACATTCTGTCTTCAAATTCCATGTCTCGTAATTTAAATTCCAAGTATGGATAGCACATTCTTTAGTGTTCCTTCAGGTACTGAATAATGCAATCAGGGGATGAGTATTGCAGGTATATCAAATAAGCATATAAAGGGATGCTACCAAAACAGTTGTTGGGGAGCCCAAATGGGGCTGTAATTCTGTGCTTCTGCACCAGACTTCTGATTGTAAAATTAGAGGTTGTATCCAGCTCAGTTTTCTGGAAAATGGAAGGGTTCCCCCTGACCCCCCCTTCCCCGAAAAAGCTATGCTGGTGGGTTAACAACCTCCAGGTTGGGTCTGCAGTTCTTCCAGAATTAAAACTGATCTCCATATTTCAGAGGTCAGTTCCCCTGGAGAAAATGGCTACCTCTTCAGCTGAACTGGAAGGCCAAGCTACAGTTTCTATCAATTCTGTTAAAGTTCCAAACCGGTCAGCTGCCCAAGGAACGATGGCATGCCATTAACTGCACAGAAAACAAAATATACTGGAAATACTGTTTGGCTTAAATGGTGAGCAAATGAGCAACACGGGCATCTGGGAATGACTGACCTGAAAGAAAATGGGCATTGCACGAAATCACCTTTGAAACTCATTTATTTGCAAGGACCGCAGCATCACTAAGTCAGAACGGCTGCCCTCTGAAATATTTCATTTTTATCATGCCGATAGAGCAGCCGCAGAACACCACCTAGTGGTGCTAGGCAGATTGTAAAATTAAATCATTCCAAAATACTTTTTGCATTCCTTTACGATTCCGGACACACGCGGGAAGACTGTGTCTTTCGGCATTATCCGGAGGGGAGGCCTTTGAGAGGCAGGGAATAATGTCACTTCCGGTGAACACTCGGAAATGCCATCACGGAACTCTAGGGATTCGTTCATCTATGAACCATACAGACGTGTGAATTCCTAGAGCATCGTGTGACATCATTTCTAGGAACAAACTGCAAGTAGTGTCATGTGTGAACACGTGAGGTCACTCCCTCCCTCTTTTTCCCACTGGAGCCAAAGAGCGGGAGCTTGCCTGCCCACCCCTGGAGTATGGCTACTTTATGTTGCAATGTTTCCCTTCTCCTTGCCCTTGATCATGTTACTGCTGGGCACACTTCTCTAATTTTGAGAGCCAGTGGGGTGCAGTGGCTAAAGTATCAGATCTGGGAGATCTAGATTTTTTTATTCCCACTCAGCCATTGAAACCTCCTGAGTGATCCTGGGCCAGTTACGCACTCATACCTTGTGAGGATAAAAATGAAGCAGAGAATAGGGCTGCCAACCTCCAGGTTGTGGCTGGAGATCTCCTGGGATTCCAACGGATCTCCAGGCAATAGAGATCTGTTCACTTGGAGAAAATGGCTGCTTTGAAGGGTGGAGGCTGGCCAACCTTCGAATGGCCCTTGACCTTCTCCGGTACTGCCGGGCCGTGAGTGAAGGTCCAATAATGTGGGACATTAAACAGAAGCAAAACTGGGCTGTGTTATAATGTTGATTTTACCTTTGCATCCTGTTTTAAATTCATGAGTGAAAACAGTGTCTATAATGCCACAAAACACCTTCAGACTTGCTTAGCTGACATCCCATAATCCATGGGGGGGTAGGGTTGCCCAGTTGCTGACCTGGCACAGCGGGGGAGAGTCGGTCCTGGTCTGGGACATTTGTGCATGCATGCCACAATGACGCATCCAAGACGAGTCTTCAGGCTGATTGCTAGAGCGTTGCCTGGCGACCTGCTCAGCATGATGATGTCACGGCAGTACTGGAGAAGGTCAAGGGCCATTCAAGGGTTGCCAGCCCGATCTGGGCACTTTGGGGGTGGGGTTCCCCCTGTCAGCCGGATCTGAACTGGCGGGTTGGGGACCCTTTGAGCAGGAGAACCCCGCTGCCCCAGGGGACCTGGCAGCCCTATGGGGGGGCATGGTAGGTGAGCCAAAGAATGAATGAATGGTACTTCAAAAGAAATCACAAGCTTCCAATGTACAGCAATGACACAATATCCTATATCTTCTTCTGGGGTGGCACTTGGTGAAACTCTTCCATGTGGGGAGCAGCGTCCCTGAAGGAATACAGTAAGTCTGTCTCAAATTTTTGCTGGTTGCTGAGACCTGCTGGAAGGAAATGGCAACTTCAGAGGCAGACTCTATGGTATACCATAGAGTCCAAGATAAACCAAAGTCCTAGAGAGACACAGCTCCTCTGCACCCCCCCCACAAAGTCACCACCAATTTGTTACACCAGAGTTATGAACTGCACACAGCACTTGCATAGTAAAATAAATTTTTAAAATAATAAATTTTAACATCTATCTGTCTGTCTGTCTATCTTTAAATGGACAACCAAAGGCTAGCAAGAGTTCCCTGAATGGTCAGGTGGGCTCCGCCCCCTCGGGCTCGGCCCCGCCCTCTTCGCTATACCCTCGCCTCCAACTTTTCCATTGGCGAGGCTCCTTGTCTGCTACCGGTTCCTCCCCGCTATCGATTGGTCACTGCTCCTGCCAATCAATCTCTAGCACCTTTCTCTGCCTTTCCCCGCCCCATCCAATCGGGCCGCTGAGAGCACCCAATCCAGAGCCGGCGCTGGGCACTGAGGCGTCGCTTAGCAACAAGGGGGCGGCATTCACTAGGGACGAGCGGCGTCGATAGGCTGGCGTGAAGTCACACAAGGACGGCGGCGGGCGGGGCCTGGTGTGCGATTGGCCGACACGCTGGCCAATAGGAGAGTACTCAGCCTCTGCCGAACAGAGCCCCAGTCGAGCGAAGGAGACGGGGCCAGATGGGTAAGTCCATGGAGGAGGGGCGGCGAGGGGGGTGAGCCGAAGGGGCGGGGAAAGGGGTCGATCACCTGGCTACGGACGCGCTGCACCAATAGGCGGTGGGAAGAAGTGAGGCGTCATAAGTGCGCATGCGCAACAGAGGCCGCTAACTTCATCTACGGTGGCCGGCCGGGGCCAACTCTTCCCCCCCTCCCTTCCCATCTCAGGAACGCGTTTGTTGGAGCTGACAGCCCGGCCTGCGCTGGAGGCTGCCCGCGGTGGAGGCTGCAGGTCTGTTTCGGGGCTGCGGGGCAAGGCAGGGCGGCTGGCCTTAGGGGGTGTTGCATTGCAGCTTTGCACCTGTGAAGGCAACGGCTGCACAGGCAGAAGTTCGGCAGGTGGAGCTTGTTTTCCTTGTTTCCCGAGGCGGGGCGTGGCAGGGAGCTGTCCCTGCCGGATTGCAGTCGGTCCCCATGAGCAGCGCCAGGCTTCCACTGTGCCTTCGGCTTTCCACCGGCAGCTTGGCAGGCAGAAGTTCGACAGGGGGGAGTTTCTTTTAACCTTACGGGGAGGGAAAATGATAACAGATAGGCTCACCTGTTGACCTCCTGCAACACACATGCACACGCATTGGCCCTGCTGCCTGACAGGCTGCAGTCCAGCAGGTGTGGCTTCCCCCCACTGGCAAAAAAACCCACTTCACCTGCTAAATGGCTGCCTGCCAAGTTGCGGGTTCAAAGGCGCAGGGGGAGAACCGCGTTGTCTTTTGTGTTTAAAGAAATTGGGTGGCTTGACTTGGGTCCTGTGCTTTTTAAAGGAGCCGTTGGACAATTTGGGGCCGGTGTCTTGAGGGCAGGAAGGGTTGCCTCAGTGCTTAGTTTTTTGTGGCCCTTTTTTTACACGCCCAGGGAAATGCTGCTTGGCACTCTGGGGTCAGGAAGCCATCCTGGAAGTTTTTGGTCATCTTCTGGGTTGTGGAACTGTGGTCCCAGCAGGTGTGGAGGGGGGAGGTATTTGTGGATTTCCTGCATTGCGCAGCGGGTTTGGGCTAGATGACCCTGGAGGTCCCTTTCGACTCTATGATTCTTCTCCCATTGCAGTACCTGAAAAAGCATCCTACCAGGGCTGCTTAAAATCAAGCAAAGAAGAGCTTTGTATGTAGGAAGGATAATGAGAAAGGGGTGTGCATGTGAGAGAAAGAATGACACACACACACACACATGCTCTGGGACTTGAAGGACAGAGATGTGATGTGCCTGCACCTTTTCCCTAGGGGACTCAGTGTGGCCTAATGGTGAAAGTGTTGAGCTAGGAACAGGGAGACCCGAGTTCAGATCATCCCTTTGCCATGAAAATCACAGGGATAACCCTTGGGCTTGCATTTAGCCAATGGTACCTCCCAGGGTTCATTTGAGGACAAACCGGAGACCCATGTGCACTTTTTCTGATTTCCTTGGAAGAAAGCCAGGCTAAAAATAGAGACGGGAGTCAGTTGGAAGAGGTACTTCCTTTAGCTGCAGATAGAGCACAGGTGTAGGGCATCTGGCAGGTAAGTAAGGGAAGGCCAGTGAAGAGCTGACATTGTTAACGGGAAGGCCAGTTTTGTGAAATGGAGGTTGGGGCTTTTGCTATGGTGAGTCAGAAGCTTTTTTTTTTGCTCAGGGAAGAGGGAAAAGGGGAGTTGATCTGAGGATGGGGGGGAGAGCAAGAAAGCTCAGGGAAGGACCCGTTTAGTTGATAGTGGGAGGCATTGAATTTCCTGAAGAACAGGTAGATGGTAAACTAGTGCTTTTTAAATATTGTTGGATTGGGGGGAGCTACAGAAGAAAGCTGTGTCCTTTGGCTGCAGGTTTGGGGGAAATAAGGGAGCCAAGGTGTAAACAATGAGTATCATCCATCGCCTGAGTGTGAGACTGAGAATCACGGAAGTGTAGTAGTCCTACTATTGGCATCAGGACCAGAAAGGTTGGGTTCAAACCTCCTTGCCTCACCCGAAAGCTCACTGGGTGACCCTGGGCCTGTTATTCTTCGCTGAACCTAACTCACAGGGTCGTTGTGAGGCAGAAGGAGAACTCTGTGTCTTGAGCTCCTTGGAGGATAGGGTTTGGATTTTTTTTAAGGGTGATTGTCCCATCAGTTGTACACAGAGAGCTTCATTTGGCACAGGTGGTCTCTGTTTAACCCCGGGACTTGTGCTGAAGCACATATACATCTAAAAGTTCAGAGTGGAATTATTGTCATTCTTTCTCACAGGAGCTGTTGTACATGTTGTGCCTTGGTGTGTCGTGCTGGTCTTGGTTGGCATTTTTTTTCCAGGCGTGTGGTTTCTCGATGAGCAGGGACACATAGCATCTCTGCCAGTCGCCCACTGATTTGGTGACTAAGCCCTCTGGCGTCTTAGGCTTTGGACATCCATTGTGAGAATTGGTGCAGGTCCTGATGGCAAGGTGGTTCTTGCTATGGGATTCTTAGCCCAGAGAGTGCTTTTAAAGATGGCGCAAATGTGTTTTTTGGGGTGGGCTGCTGCTGCTGAGCTGGAATAGCTCACACAGGGAGTGGCCAGTTAGAGACATGTCTCTCTTGGTAGAAGATTGAAAGATAGCTTATCTCCACGATGGGCAAGGTATGTTTGCAGCTGACCTCTGCACCCTGGCCCGGACTGTCTTTAATGCTGTTGCTCTAGTTTCTAGACTTGTTAAAAAACACACACATACATTCTGTCTTCTTTTTGTCTGCTTCTGAATTGTTCACCTTGTTTTCAACTCCCTTTGGGGTCTGTCTGAGCTGTCTGAACGATCTACTATTACTGCTGTTTCCTCTGGCCCATTTTAGTCTCCACAAAGAATAGAGAAGAGAGAAGAGATTGGATTTCTATCCCGCCCTTCACTATCCAAAGGAGTCTCAAAGTGGCTTACAAACTCCCTTCCCCTCCCCACAACAGACACCCTGTGAGGGAGGTGGGGCTGAGAGAGCTCTGACAGAAACTGCTCTTTTTCAAGAACAGCTGTGCTAGAACTATGGCTTGCCCAAGGTCATCCAGCAGGTGCAAGTGGAAGAGTAGGGAATCAAACCTGGTTCTCCCAGATTAGAGTCCGCTCACTTAATGACTACACCAAACTGGAAGTTTAATGTGCCCGGGTAGTGTTAATGAAGAGATCTGAAGGCGGAGGCATGAAAACATCCAGCGATTGGCGTGAGAAGTGTTGCTGTAGGAAGTGGTTAAGAAGGTGTGTCGGCGTTGTTTAGTTGCAGAGTCGGCAGACGTGTCTAACCGGTTGACGTCCTTCCAACTGGCCTATTTTTACGCTGCATGCTCGGTAGGTGAGCTCATGTCTCCTAAAGATGGTACAGTGTATGCGACCCTTGCAAAGAGTTCTGATGCTGGGTGCGTCTTCTGTCAACGGTGGTGCTTGCCTTGCATGCACTACACCGACGTAAATGACTTCTGTACCTCAGAATCGCTTCCCGCCTCTGTGCTCGGTTTGAGCCTTTGCCTGGCTATGCTTGTGGAGTCCCCGTGTTCTTTGCAAACCGTGCTGGACCTTTAGGAGAGCCTGTGTGGTGCAGTGGTTAGCGTGTTGGACTAGGAGACCTGCGTTCGAATCCCTACTCTGGCCCAGTAGCTTGGTGGGTGACTCTGGGCTATTTGCCCATCCTCAGCCTCTCAGGGTCGGTGTGAGGGTAACATGGAGGAGAGGAGAATGACGTAAGCCACTTCAGGTTCCAAATGAGGAGGAAAGCAAGTTAGAAATGAAGTAAAATAAAAGATAGGGTTTTTTTTTTTGTCATTCAGCGATACGTTTGCGCCACAGAAGTGAGACGCTGCTCCTGCCCTGCATGCCCTGTAGCATGCACAGTGTTAGCACATAAGCCTTTGAGCAGCCGTGCGCCTCTTCGGAGGCTTAACAAGTCGCGGGTAGCGTTGGACTAAGACCAGTGTTCCCTCTAAGCTGAGTTAGTTTGGCGTAGTGGTTAAGTGCGCGGACTCTAATCCGGGGGAACCGGTTTGATTCCCCACTTCTCCACTTGCAGCTGCTGGTTGACCTTGGGCAAGCCATAGTTCTAGTAAGAGCTGTCCTTGAAAAAGAGCAGTTTCTGTCAGAGCTCTCTCAGCCCCACCTCCCTCACAGGGTGTCTGTTGTGGGGAGGGGAAGGGAAAGGAGTTTGTAAGCCGCTTTGAGACTCCCTCGGGTAGTGAAGGGTGGGGTATAAAACCAATCTCTTCTGTCTTCTTCTTAGTGTGAGCTCGCTCACAGTTTTTTAGCCTCCGGCGCACACGTTTTTGTCTTCGCTCAGGAAGGACGGCTCCAGCCAAACCGCTCGCTCACAACTTGAATGCCAGTAGCTCACAAAGTAGAATTTTTTGCTTACAAGACTCCAGAGCTTAGAGGGAACATTGACTAAGACGGGGAGACCTGGGTTCATTAAGTTCCCTCAGAACAGTTAGGCCTGTGGGAGAACGGGTTAACAATCCTGCTGCCAACGAGATGGCCCTCTGGACGTCAGAGGGGCTGTTTCTGGGATGTGCTAGAGCCTGTCCGCATCCCTGCGCACAATCGAATTCCCCATTGTGGAGGAGACTGCTGAATAACGAAGGCTGACGCATGCAAATTAATACACAAGAGCAGGCTGGAATGGGGACAGTTCAGCTTCCCCTTGGAGGCACCGTCTGCTTTCATTCTAGTTTGGGGAGAAAGCCGTTATCGATGATTCTAGGTAACAGGGACACGTGCACTATAAAGTCACTTATGCAGGCTGTGTTTCTTTCTTTGCAAGCCGTGCTTATGTTGCTTTTGATAATTTGTGGCGACCAGGAATAGGTTGGAACAGGGTCCCCTGGGGTTAGCAGCTCTGGGTTGGGAAATATCTGGGGATTTGGGGAGGGTCCCTTGGGGGAGGGAATGGGGGGGAACTTAATGGTATATCATGCCATATAGCCCCTCCTCCAAAGCAGCCATTTTCTCCAGGGGAAACTGATCTGTGTTGTCTGGGGGTCAGTTGTAATTCCAGGGGATCTCCAGGCAGTGCCTGGAGGTTGGCAACCCTATGGTTCCCCAACACGATGAATGTGGGCCACCACGGCATGCATCGGTACTTCTCCTAGTGCCCGGAAGCTTTTCAGACTGCGGTCAGAACCACTGAAGAAGATAAGAGACTGGATTTATACCCCGCCCTTCACTACCCCGAAGGAGTCTCAGAGCGACCCTTCCCCACAACAGACACCCTGTGAGGTAGGTGGGGCTGAGAGAGCTCTTTCGAGGACTGCTCCTAAGGGAACAGCTCTGAAAGAACTTGTGACTGACCCAAGGTCGCACCAGCAGCTGCATGTGGGGGGGGGAGAGTGGGGAATCAAACCCGGTTCTCCCAGATTAGCGTCCGCGCTGCTAACCACTACACCAAACTGGTAAGACAGGGCTGGCCGTTAGCTGCCCTCGGTCAAACAGAAGTGTTTCCCATGACTGCAATAGCAGCTGCGGCCACTGGAGGATCCGGAGGACTGGGAGGCATCAGGGCTTGAGGTTCCGGTCCCCCTTCTGGCTTCCCCTTTTAAAAAAAGATGCCCCCCTTCTCTCCCCCTCTCCCCCCAGCCTTTCCTTTGTTACTCTTTATTCCCCGCCTGTGAGTCAGGAGGCAGACATGCTTGGCCCCGCCTCTTCCAAGCTGCCCTTTTGGGGTTTGGTTCAGCCTCCCCTGGCCGCCATTTTGGAAAGATGCTCACCACCCTCTTTCCAAATTCCAAAGAGGCCCCAAAAGTTCGGGGATCATTGGGTTAGAAGTACAACGGAATTCTCCAGGCTGCTCCCACATGCCTCGTTATTGTTCCCCGGCCCTTCTTTTCTGGAGGATTGTGTTCTTTTCCTCTGCAGTGTTGTTACTTAAGAATACAGTTGTGTCAGGTCCCGAACATGCTCCTATGGCTTTTGGTATATAAGTTGGGAGCTGTTTGCCCTTTGCTCTTTCTGCTCACATTCTCTGAGATATGGGAAATGCCACCTGCCTTAGCTGCTTTGAGGCAATTTGGAGCAGTGCTCCCCCGAAGCTGTGTAGTCTTGTGAGCAAAAATTCTACTTTGTGAGCTACTGGCATTAAAGTTGTGAGCGAGCGACTTGGCTATGGCAGGAAGCCATCCTTCATGAGCGAAGACAAAAATGTGTGAACCAGAGGCTAAAAAACGGTGAGCTGGCTCACACTAACTCAGCTTAGAGGGAACGCCGGTTTGGTGTAGTGGTTAAGAGCGGTGGACTAGAGTCTGATTCCCCAGATCTGATTCCCCACTCCTCCACACGCAGCCAGATGGGTAAGGTTGCTCCTGGCTCCTCGTCTGGATGTCTCTAACCATAGAGTTCCACGGAATGCTAGAGTGTCGCGGTGCGATGCCCCCAGTGTGATGTCACTACTGATGATGTCGTTGTGTCCCCACAGGACGCTGTTGTTTGTGGGTGGGGTTTCCCTTGCCAGCCAACTGGCTGGCGGCAGATTGGGGGCCCTGAAATCAGGGGATCTCCTGCCCCAATGGGGTGTGTGTAGCAACCCCACAGCCGGATGACCTTGGGTCAGTCACAGTTCTCTCAGAGCTGTTCTCTCAGGAGCAGTCCTCGAAAGAGCTCTCTCAGCCCCACCTGCCTCACAGGGTGTCTGTTGTGGGGAGAGGAAGGGAAGGTGATTGTCAGCTGCTCTGGGACTCTGAGTGACGGGTGGGGTATAAATCCCCCTCCTCCCACCCTCCCCACCGTCTGACAAACAGGGCACCACATTGATCGACTCCACCTTGTGTTTCCAGAGTCAGACCCACTCCAGAAAGTCATTCAGTTGGGAGGCGTAGAGCTGTTTACCATCTTCTCCTGGGAAGACACGCTATGAATACCTTCTGGAGCATGTCCACGAGTTCTGCGCGCAAGGTAGGGTGTGAGCAGTTAGCCGCGGCCGAGCACTTTTGACAAAGCAAATGTATTGGGTGAGTAGATTCCCGGGCTCCCAACTGTAATACCTGCGAAGCAACGGTGTTGAATAGTGCTTGTAAAAGGAAGGCTCTGATCAGAAACTGGGATTCCGCTCTCCCGTTGAAAGCGCAACCTGCGTACACGAGGGACCTCCGTTGGTACCCTTGAAGTGTTTCAAGACTTAATGAGCAGTAGGCTTAGAACAGGTCAAAGGAAGGACTTCTTCCCCCAAAGAGTCATGAACACGTGGAATTCGCTGCCACAGCAAACGATGGCGACTATAAGCATAGACAGCTTCAAGAGGGGATTGGATAAACGTATGGAGCAGAGGTCCATCAGTGGCTGTTAGCTGCAAGGAATAGATGGAGGACTCTGTCTGGGGCAAGTGATGCTCTGTATTCTTGGTGCTTGGGGGGCAACAGCGGGAGGGCTTCTGGAGTTCTGGCCCTGCTGGTGGACCTCCCGATGGCACTTGGGTTTTGGCCACTGTGTGACACAGGCCCTTTCCACACTAGACCTGAAATCCTTGTTCAACCCTGTCCCCGAACTTACGTTCTACACTACCCACGAGTTCACCCCTGTAATTGTCCCAGGGTTTTTTTTTTTACATTCTACACTACACTCGGGTTCACCCCTGTAATTATCTCGGGGTATTTTTTGTTTCCACATTACGTTGAGGTCACCCCAGTTTTGCCCCAGACTTGTCCCGGGATAAAGGGATGCTGTTGTAACCGGGGATACATGCAAGGTATTTTGTTGAACTCTGATCGAACCAGGGATGAGATCCAAGTGCGGGAAGGAGCGCAGAGTGTTGGACTGGATGGGCCACTGACCTTATCCAGCCTGGCCTTTCTTATGGTCTGGAGACTGTTCACCTGCCTTGGAGCGGTTCTCCTGATTGCATGCTTTTTAAACGACGGCTTGCTCGGGAGAGGATGGCTGGTAGGATGCCCAGCATCAGGTGGGGAAATCCCTGGAGATTTGGGCGGGGTGGAGCCTGGGGAGGGGTTTGAGGCGGGGGAGTTGCTCAGCATGGGATAATGCTGGACAGTCTGCCCTCTTTAGGGGAACTGTTCTCTCTGGTCTGGAGGGAAGTTGTAATTCTGGGAGCTCTCCAGGCCCCACCTGGAGACTGTAGCAACCCGAGCGGCAGTGTTAGGAGAGTCAAGTAATGAATAAATATACACTGCAAGAAACTTTTGTAAATTAGTGTGTTCTGTTTATAATTATTCTGTAAAGTGCATTATGTGCTCAAGGCTGCCTTGAGCATGACAGACGCATGAATTTTAGCTGCTCCATGTGCCTTTTGTAGAACCAGCAATAAGCATCAACACAACTATAAATGAAAGCTTTCCCCCTTCTGGAAGACTTCATGCAAGGAGAAGCGGGCGTGTAATGCTGGAAACTCCCGCTGGGGCTTGCCTTTTTAAATACTGATGCAAAATTAACTGGTAGTTGTTAAATTGAATGAACTGGAGGATATGTTATATTGAATGTACTGGATATATATATATACCTGACTAGGATGTTATAACAGCACACAATGCACTTTATATAGAATGCTAATTATAAACAGAACACATTAATTTTCCAAAGTTTCTTGCAGTGTATATTTATCCGTTACTTGACCCACCTGGAGACTGGTAACCATAATTCCTGGCCATGAAGAACAGGGTGGCTGTTCCAAGGGAGTATCTGGCATTGCGGAATGGGCTGACCTTCGTCTCCAAGGCTGGCTCAGACGCCTTGGCCGTCGTGGACCTCAGCTGATCCCATTGCTGCAGTACAGCCAAATTCAGCAAAGCCGCCGGATACATTATATTAACTGTTAGAAGTGGCAGAACTATTCTTTCCACATAAAAGCTCGGTTCGATGTGTTAGCTCCGCGTGTGGTCAACTGGGGGCTTCGTCACGAAATGCCGCCGGAGTGAAAGTTTTCTCTCCCCTCCTGCGTTTCCCGACAGAGGCCTGAAACGGAAGACAAGGCCCTGGCCGGCGAGCCGAAGAACAGCCCTCCTCGCACCGCGCCCAAGAAGCAGCTGCCGACGATTCCCAAGAACGCCGTGCCAGTGACCAAACCCGCCTCTCCTGCCCTTTCCGCTCAGTCGACGAATGGGACGCACGCCTCTTACGGGCCTTTCTACTTGGAGTACTCGCTCCTGGCAGAATTGTACGTGTGTTGCGGGTACCCAGAGATGCCACGCTGCGCTGTCTTGCCTGCATTGTTTTGTATACAAGCTGTAGTGTTTCTTAAAGGGGAGGGTTCTGTGGTCTGAATTTCATCTGGATCTGTTAGTGGCCTTCGCGCTTCTTGAGCTGGGGCGGTTTTCTCGGGGTTGATCTTCTCTGCAGGTCTGGGAGGACGATACTTTGAGTGGCTGGAATTCTTCACAGTGCTTTCCCCATTCCTGCCGAAATGCTATCTGCAACTCGACTGTAGAGAAGTAACGGACTAGCCCAGGGGGACCCCGACGTGATGCTCGTGACCAGGGTTCCCTCTAAGATGAGTTAGTGTGAGCCAGCTCACAGTTCTTTAGCCTCCGGCTCACACATTTTTGTCTTGGCTCAGGGAGGCTGGCTCCAGAGCAAAGTAACTCATGCAGTAGCCAAATCGCTCGCTCACAACTTCAGTGCCTCCCGTGGCAGCCATTTTGTGCCGCGCCCACCATCCTGTGTCAGCATTCCAAAGGCGCCTGGAGTCTCAAAAAGTTTGGGAACCCCCCCCGGACTAGCCAATAATATCGCCACTGCGTTTCCCAGCATTGGAGGATGGTGATCGCGATCGAATTTGCTCCCCATTTCTTACCAGAGCAGCTGCTACACGTACGAAAACATTCTTGGGTCCAGTGTTCCCTCTAAGCTGAGTTAGTGTGAGCCAGCTCACAGTTTTTTAGGCTCTGGCTCACACATTCTTGTCTTAACTCAGGAAGGAGGGCTCCAGAGCGAACTAATTTATGCAGCAGCCAAATCGCTCGCTCACAGCTTTAACACCAGTAGCTCACAAAGTAGAATTTTTGCTCACCAGACTCGACAGCTTAGAGGGAACATTGCTTGGGTCCCGTCTCTCTGTAAAGGTTGAGCTTGGCCGAGACACAGGATGAGGGGTGGGGCTCAACCCACACGGAGTATACATTTTCCACCAATGCTCGCTCTGCTGGTGGCACTGTCAGCAGCAGTACCCAAGGCCATCCCATTGACCGGGTTGACGGCGTCAGCTAATCAAAAGCTTACTTATGCAAGTGTATTTGAGCCTCTCCGGCCTCTGGCGCGGAACGGCTGGATAAGATTGCATCTGTGAGAGCCACAGCGTTGAGAGGGAAGCACAGCTCCATCGCTTGTTCCGGTTGCAGGATGTGTGCTCAAAGGCCCAAAAAAATTAAAGCAGTTCAAAAACGAAAGAGGATGCATGATTGCCGGGGCAAGAGAGATGGTGTGAATGAACAAAGTTCTCACTTTGTTTCGGTGCATCAGTTCCCGCTCTTTCTCCGGGACCTCCTCCAAATCGCTGGAGGCGGGCTCCTCTTCGGATTGAAAGCTTGGCTTGCCGTGCGGGTCCTTTTGGCACCAACGGGAAATGAGGTCACACGCAGACACAGAGGCTGCCTTGTACCGAGTGGAGCCAGCGGTCTGAAAAGGAACAAGAGTCCCGGGGCACCTTATAGGTAAAGGTAAAGGTTCCCTTGCTCGAAAGCCAGTCGAATCCGACTCTAGGGTTGCGGTGCTCATCTCCGTTTCAAAGCCGAAGAGCCAGCGCTGTCCGAAGACGTTTCCGTGGTCACGTGGCCGGCATGACTAAACACCAAGGCGCACGGAACGCTGTGACCTTCCCACTGAAGTGGTACCTATTTATCTACTTGCAATTTCTTGCTTTCGAACTGCTAGGTTGGCAGGAGAGGGGCACCTTAAAGACCAACAAATTCCATGTCAGGGTACAAGCTTCTGCGTGTCACTGCTCACTTCTTTGGGTACCTGAAGAAGTGAGCAGTGACTCCCGAAAGCTTCTCCCCTGCCACAAATTTCGTGAGTCTTGAAGTTGCTCCCGGGCTGTTGCTGCTTTCTGCCGCTACAGGGAGACTAACACGGCTACCCGTCACGGTCCAGAAAAAGGCCTTTCCCAGCAGTCCGTGGTCCCCTTCACCGGAGATGCCGTGAACCGAGTCTTGTAGGGTGTTCTCAGCTGCCTGACCACGGTCCTTCTCTTTGCTCACGAGAGCGTTGGGAATACAAGCCCGATCTCGGAAGCTACGCAGGGCCGACCCCGTTGAGTACGTGGAAGGTAGACCTCCAGGGAATACCAGGGCCGGGACGCAGAGGCTGGTGACAGCAAGCCCCGTCTCTGGAACGTTCAAGTCCCACGAGGGGTTTGTTTATTGACTGATTTTGATTTGATTCAATTTGTATCCCGCCCTCCCTGCCGAGGCAGGCTCAGGCCGGCTTGCATTAAAAAGTTAAAATATATTAAGACGCAAATGTGTTAACACAATACGGCGTCATGAAACTCATAACCACAACAAGTCACAGAGACAGGATAAAGTGCTGGTGGCAGTACGGCCCCCGTCAGTGTCCAGCATATAACAGGCTGTTGATGCTGACATAAAGGGCATTGGCAATTCAGGCAGTAGTAGTAGCAGCAGCGGCTCCTAATCAAAGGCCCGCTGGAAGAGCTCCGTTTTACAGGCCCTGCGGAACTGTCAGAGGTCTCGCAGGGCCCTGATGTCTTCTGGGAGCTTGTTCCACTGTTATGGAGCCGCTACTGAGAAGGCCCTGGCCCTGGTAGAGGCCAGTCTGGTGTCTTTCGGTTCAGAGAGGGCCAAATGGTTATTTATGACAAACGCCAGAAGTCGACCATGACTCCCAGACACACACACACTCTCTCTCTCTCCCTCTCCAAAAAAAAGGTGTTGGGAATGCATTTATGGTTCTCTTTTCTCCACCACCGAGACAGTTCTCTCTCACTGCTCACGTTCTTTCCATCACCGTGGCCTTTCCATTGCTATTGCAAGCGAGGCCGCCATCCACGTTTGACTGACCCTGTCTCGGATTTCTCCAATGCCGGGAGGCCTTGGCCAGTGCTTCACGGCCAGCAGAGAGGAGTTTGCAATCCTGCCAGCAACTTCTGGATAAAAATATGTAGGAATATTACTGAGAGAGAGAAGATGCAATCTATCAACCGCTGGTTAATCACGTGTGTGTTAATACAAACAAACTATATAATGTAATCCCTTGAAACAAAAGCACTGGGGGCTCTTATATGGAGGCTTTTCAGCTGGCACGGGTCAGTGCGAGGATATCTGAGCCTCTTGGTGTGTGGAGAGAGAGAGAGAGAGAGACCCTTAGCTGCCAGCCAGATGGAGACCCAGTTTGGTGTAGTGTTTAAGTGCGTGGACTCTAATCTGGGAGAACCGGGTTTGATTCCCCACTCCTCCACTTGCACCTGCTGATGTGACCTTGGGTCAGTCACAAGCTCTGGCACAGCTGTTCTTGGAAAAGAGCAGTTTCTGTCAGAGCTCTCTCAGCCCCACCTACCGCACAGGGTATCTGTTGTGGGGAGGGGAAGGGAAAGGAGTTTATAAGCCGCTCTGAGACGCCTTTGGATAGTGAAGGGCGGGGTAGAAACCCAATCTCTTCTTCTTCTTCTAAATATGGTCTTTGAGAAAGCTGGAAAGCCAGCTGTGCAGTTTCAACAGAGGCGTTTGTCATCTGTGCCCCAACTAATCCGTCTTTGTTTTTGCGCAGCACTCTGGTTGTGAAGCAGAAACTACCAGGTGTCTACATCCAGCCTTCTTACCAATCAGCGTTAAGTAAGTTTGACTGTAACTTCTGGTTTTTTTCTCTTTTTTTTGGGGGGGGGGCAGTTCCTTCCCTACTGTAAAGCACTCCCCCCCCCCATTGCACCTGCTCATAATTTCCTCTCTCCGCCTCCTGTCTGCCCCCCCAGTGTGGTTCGGCGTCATATTCATTCGGCACGGCCTGTATCAGGACGGTGTGTTCAAGTTTACAGTCTACATCCCCGACAACTATCCAGATGGTGACTGTCCGGTAAGTAGGGGTGGGCCAAGGCTGGCAAACCTCAACCTGGGTAGCCCAGACGAGCCCGAGGTTGTCAGGTCTCGGAAGCTAAGCAGGGTCGGCCCTGGGTGGTACTTGGATGGGAGACCACCAAAGAAGTCCAGGGTTGCTACGTAGAGGCAGGCAGTGGGAAACCTGCTCTGTTTGACTTTTGCCTTGAAAACCCCACAAGGTCACCATAAGTCAGCTGTGACTTAACAACAACAACGAAAAGCTACCAAGTCCTGGGTCATCCTCTTACTCATTTGAGTGGTTTATGGGCGGTGGGAGGTATATTCAAAGTTCCTGGACAAGACTTTGCTCGCTAAGTCCAAGTGCAAGAACATGAATGTTGCTTTGGAGTTTCGGTCCCACTGCTTGCTCTGCTTTGGTGTGGTGGTTAGGAACACAGACTCTAATCTGGGGGAGCCGGGTTTGATTCCCCACTCCTCCACATGCAGCTGCTGGCATGACCTTGGGTCAGTCACAAGTTCTCTTGGAGCTGTTCTCTCAAGGGCAGTTCTCAAGAGAGTTCTCTCAGCCCCACCTACCTCACAGGGTGTCTGTTGTGGAGAGGGGAAGGGAAAGGAGTTTGTAAGCTGCTCTGAGACTTCTTCGGGTAGTGAAGGGCGGGGTATAAATCCAATCTCTTCTTCTTCGTCTTAGTAGAAGCTGATTTCTTGTCCTTTTTTCTGGCCGCAAGTTCAGGCACCTTTTAAGAAGAGACTTGTTCAGGTTCAGACTCAGCTCATAAGAGAGCATCTGCTTGTTGGCACTGGCTCTCTTCTTCATGCTTAAGAATCAAAACAGTCTAGCTTGGTATAGCTTTTAATTCCCCCCCCTTTCTTGGAGTCTGTTCCTAACAGGCACCAAATGGTGTGAATCATGGAATCTAAATAGTTGAAGGGCATGTTGTTCAATGGGAATGTCGTATTGCTCAAAAGAAAAAGGAGCACCTCTTGATACATGGCAGTATTGCCCCCATATGGAGTCGTCAGACTAGCACCAGGGTGACAGGAGTCAAATCCTCCATTCTGCCATGAGAACATCAGAAGAGCCCTGCTGGATCGGACCAGGGGTCCATCTAGCCCAGCATCCTGTCTCACGCACTAGCCATCCAGTTCCTCTGGAGGGCCCACCACAGGGCATAGAGGCTGAGGCCTTCATGAGAACTTGAGAAGAGCCCTGCTGGATCAGACGAGGCGTCCATCTAGCCCAGCATCCTGTCTCACACAGTGGCCTTCCAGTTCTCTGGAGGGCCCACCACAGGGCATAGAGGCTTCAACCTTCATTAGAACCTGAGAAGAGCCCTGCTGGATCAGACCAGGGGTCCATCTAGTCCAGCATCCCGTCTCACACACTGGCCAGCCAGTTCTCCTGGAGGTCCAACCGAAGGGCATAGAGGCTGAGGCCTTCCCCAGATGTTGCTCGCCTGGTATTCTGAGGTTTTTTGCCTCTGAATGTGGAGGCTCCATTCAGTCCCCATGGCTGGTAACCATTGAAGTCCACTGAGGGAACTTTAGGGCAGTCACATCCAGTGTTCCCTCTAAGCTGAGTTAGTGTGAGCTAGCTCACCATTTTTTAGCCTCCAGCTCACAGATTTCTGTCTTAGCTCAGGAAGGATGGCTCCAGAGCAAACTAATTTATGCAGCAGCCAAATCGCTCACTCATAACTTTAACGCCAGTAGCTCACAAAGTAGAATTTTTGCTCACAAGATTCCACAGCTTAGAGGGAACATTGGTCACATCCTCTCAGCCGAACCTATCTCACAGGGTTGATTCAGAGGGAAAAAATAGAACAGAGGCAGCAGCCCACATACAACAGTATGAGCCCCTTGGAAGGAAGGTGGGTTGAAAATCAAGCAGATTTGTTGTTGTTGTTGTTCAGTCGCACAGTTGAGTCCGACTCTTTGCGACCCCATGGACCACATCACGCCAGGCCCTCCTGTCTTCCGCTGTCCGCTGAAGTTTGCTCAATTTCATGTTTGTTGGATTGATGACACTGTCTAACCATCTCATCCTTTGCCGTCCCCTTCTTCTTTGACCTTCAGTCTTTCCCAGCATCAGGGTCTTCTCCAGTGAGGGCTCCCTTCTCATTTGGTGGCCAAAGTATTTGAGCCTCAGCTTCAGGATCTGGCCTTCTAGGGAACAATCAGGGTTGATTTCTTTTAGGATTGACTGATTTGATCAAGCAGATTATATGCATGATTATATGCAGATTATATGAATGATTTGATCAAGCAGATTATATGCATATAAAAGAAAGGGGAATTAACTTGTTGCCTATGCCAATATCTCCCAGGAGACCAAGAAGCAAGAAATTTGTTGTGACCCTAACCCTGAGCCCGTTCGCTGGGGAGGGTGGGAATATAAATTTGAAAAATAAATAAATAACAGCAGTGCTGTTCCCGATCCTTTTATTTCTGGTGGTCTGGTCCCCGGGCGAGCCCAGCTTTAACTTGACTCTAAGGTGTCTCTCTTTCTGCCCCGTTCAGCGCTTGGTCTTCGACCTGCCCATCTTCCACCCGCTAGTCGATCCCCTCTCGGGGGAGCTGGACGTGAAAAGAGCCTTTGCCAAGTGGAGGTCAGTGGGACGTGCCGGGAGGGCCGATCCGGAAGCGGGAGCTTTGTCGGGGTGGCCCCGCTAACGCTGGTTTTCTTGTGCTCCTCCTCCCTGAAGGCGGAACCATAACCACATATGGCAAATCCTGATGTACGCCCGCAGGGTTTTTTATAAGATCGACACGACCAGCCCGCTGAACCCTGAAGCTGCTGTGCTGTAAGTTCCCGGTTGGGTAAGGTTCCGTCTGGCGGCTCAGGCTAGCCTGACCTCATCAGGTCATGGAAGCTTAAGGTTGGCTGTGGTTAGCACTTGGACTAGTACGAAGTTTACAGTCTGCATCAATGCTCCCTCTAAACTGTGGCATCTTGTGAGCAGGAATCCTGCTGTGTGCGCTACCAGCATTAAAGTTGTGAGCGAGCGATTCGGCTGCGACATAAATGAGTTTGCTCCTGAGCGGAGACAAAAAATGTGTGAGCCGGAGGCTAAGAAACGGTGAGCTAGCTCACACTAGCTCAGCTTAGAGGGAACGCCGGTCTGCATCCCTGACGACTATCCAGATGGTGGATTAGAGGTTGGCACTTGGATGGGCGGTCCGCCAAGGAAGCCCGGGGTCGCGGTGCAGAGGCAGGCGACGGCAATCCGCCTCTGCACATCTCCTGTCTTGAGAACCCCGCGCGGTCGCCGTACGTCAGCTGCGACTCGCCGGCACTTTCCACTACCAGCCCTATCCGTGTGCGCTTTATTTCAGAGGGTATTTGTGGGTCTGCGGTAGAAGAGCTGGGTTCGAGTCCAGTGGCACCATAGAGACCAGCGAGATCTTTGGGGGTACGAGCTGTCGGAAGTCAAAGCTCCCTCCGTCAGACCAGATCGGGGAACTCTGGCTCCCAAACGCTCATATCCTGAAAATCTTGTCCGTCTCTTAAGGTGCTGCCGGACTCCAGTTTAGCCCTTTGGTCTCTGCAGTTGCTTTTGAGGAATCCCAAGGGTTGCCCTGACCCGTATAGCCCAGGCAAGTCCAATAATCTCATCGGGTCTCGGAAGCTAAGCAGGGCCGGACCCCGGCAAGTGATTGGATGGGAGACCCCCGAGGAAGACCAGGGCTCGGGAAACAGAGGCGGGCGATCAAGCCGCCGCTCTGAAAAAACATCCCAGCCCCCAGTAGGGATTGCCAGAAGTAGCCATGACTTTCAGGCATGCAAGCACATACGTGCACAAACACCCACCCAAAGAAGAAGAATCCCTAGGGTTACTAGCAACACCCACCCTTTTTTTAAAACCATGCCTTGTGCTTCCGGATTTTGTCCACTGGAGGGTGGGGGAGATCTGCGAGCCCTTTGCTGAGCCCGTGGTTTTTTTTTTTTGGGGGGGGGGGCAGGGGAGACATCTAATGCATCAAAGCATAGCGGCTCTCCTGCCGTGTACAGCAGAGAAGCTAAAGATGGCAGCCTGGTTTCTCCCCCCCGCTTCCATTATGGTATAAGAGACACATAAGAACATAAGAGAAGCCAATGTTGAATCAGGCCAATGGCCCATCTAGTCCAACACTCTGTCACACAGTGGCCAAAATATACCAGGTGCCATCAGGAGGTCCAGCAGTGGGGTCAGGACACTAGAAGCCCTCCCACTGCTGCCCCCCCCCAGCACCAAGAATAGAGTGCATCACCTGCCCCAGACTGAGAGTTCCCATCTATACCCTGTGGCTAATAGCCACTGACAGACTTCTGCTCCATATGTTTATCTAATTCCCTCCTGAAACTGTCCATGCTTGTAGCTGCCACCACCTCCTGTGGCGGTGAATTCCATATGTTAATCACTCTTTGGGTGAAGAAGTACTTCCTTTTATCTGTTCTAACCCGACTGCTCAGCAATTTCATGGAATGCCCACGAGTTCTTGTATTGTGAGAAAGGGACATGAATCTCCCTTGTACTGAATCAGACCCTGGGGGTCCATCTAGTTCAGTATTGTCTGCTCGGACTGGCAGCAGCTCTCCCGGGTCCGAGGCTGAGGTCTTTCCCATCACCTGGTCCTTACAGAGATGGTGGAGGTTGAATCTGGGAACTTCTGCATGTCACGTAGAGGTTCTACCAGTGAGCCCATGACCCCTTTAGACAGGTGCTAAAGTTGGAGGGGAGGGTGGTCTGCCTGAACACTTGCACCGTACCATTGTTGTTTATGCATTCATGCTTTTTTCTGGGTGCCGAGAACTCCCAAATCTCAATATTCCTCGCAGCGACAGAACATTCTCATCCGGTGGAAAAGCCCTAAAGGCGTGTCTTCTTTCGCTCTGTTGCTCTCCTAGATACGAAAAGGACGTCCAGCTTTTCAAAAGCAAGGTGGTTGACAGTGTCAAACTCTGCAGCAGTCACTTATTTGACCAACCGAAAATAGAGGATCCCTACGCTATCAGGTGAGGAGCTCCCATGCCGTTGGAGTGAGCCACGTGCAGTGACTGCGAGGTCACGGGCGGTGTTCCAAACTTCCAGCCTGGCATAGCCATATCGTGACAATCCGAGCCTAAGGCAGAATCCTGCCATGTGTGCTGGTGAATTGGGTTGCCTTACTTTCTACTTAATTTTGCTCGCAGGATCGGAAGTCTTGAATGTCGCTAAGTTTCCAAAGGCATTTAAAGTGTCTTAAAAACCCCAGCTTTCCTTTCATCCTGTGTTCATCTTACTGCGGGGGTGGGGGGGAGAGGTGCTGGTAATTCCCAAGGATGTAGTTGGCTTCAGCGGGTGGCTGTGTTGGTCTGCAATAGAGGAGCTGGATTCGAATGCAGTCGCACCTGAGAGACCAACCAGATTTTTCAGGGTATGGGCTTTCAAGAGTGAAAGGGTAGAGCTGGCGAAGGGAGCTTTGACTTTTGAAAGTTCATATCATGAATTACTAGCAAATGGCGGCCTGTATTAGAACGGCTGATCGTAACCCTTATAGTAGGAGTCCGTTTGGTGTAGTGGTTAAGTGCCCAGACTCTGATCTGGGGGAATCGGGTTTGATTCCCCACTCCTCCACCTGCAGCTGCTGGGTGACCTTGGGCAAGCCATAGTTCTGTCAGAGCTGTTCTCTTAAGGAGAGTTCTGGGAAGAGCTCTCTCAGCCCCGCCTACCTCACAGGGTGTCTGTTTTGGGGAGGGGAAGGGAAAGGAGTTTGTAAGCCTCTCTGAGACTCTGAGTGAAGGGCAGGGTATAAATCCAATCTCTTCTTTGGTATTTGGTGTAGGAGAGCCAGTTTGGTGTATTGGTTAAGTGCTTGGACTCTAATCTGGGAGAACCGGGTTTGGTTCCCCATGCCTCCGCTTGCAGCTGCTGGATGACCTTGGGCAAGCCATAGTTCTGTCAGAGCTGCCCTTGAAAGGGCAGTTTCTCTCAGCGCTGTCAGCCCCACCTACCCCACAGGGTGTCCGTTGTGGGGAGGGAAAGGGAAATGAGATTGTGAGCCGCTCTGAGACTCCAAGTGAAGGGCGGGGTATAAATCCAATCTCCTCTCTTCTTCTTCTTTAAATTGTGTGTATGAGGTTATAGTATGTGCGGTTAGATGATCTATATATTTCATTTTCTTATCCTGGATAACACTTATTTTACTGTACCGGCTGAGTAACTTGGAACTGTTGTCATTGTTGTTATGATTTTATCATTTGGTTTCCTAATTATTGTTATTATATGTTGTTGTTATTGGAAATAATAAAATTGCCATTAAAAATATTGCTGGTCTGTACGGCACTACTGAACTTGAATAATGAGTGTGTGTTTCACATTAGTTCTGCTTAAAGAAAGGCATCTGAATCCTCCTGTGCAATAGTTACTTTTCATGCTTTGCGATGCTGACTTTTTCTAACCAATGGCGGTCACACCGCTACCTTGCCGTGGCGGTAAAATCCCAATATAACGGGTTTCTGTTCTGCTTGCGTCTTTGCAGTTTTTCACCATGGAATCCAGCTGTACACGACGAAGCCCGAGAGAAGATGTTGAGCCAGAAGGTAGGGAACGGGTCCCGCTCTCTTACCGTAGTAACACGAGCCATAAAAAACCCACAAGAGCAACATAGGTTCTTTGTCCAGAGAAACTGCTAATGAGTTTTATGTAACGTGCATGGCAAGACTCCCAAGAAACTGCAACAAGGTGTGGGTAACTCGTGTCGCAAGACTCTGACATGAGATGTGAAACGCTGGACAGGTGTGGGAGCTAGTGTTCCCTCTAAGCTGAGTGAGTGTGAGCTAGCTCACAGTTTTTCAGCCTCTGGCTCACACATTTTTGTCTTGGCTCAGGAAAGATGGCTCCAGAGCAAAGTAATTTATGCAGTAGCCAAATTGCTCGCTCACAACTTTAATGTCAGTAGCTCACCAAGTAGAATTTTTGCTCACAAGACTCCACAGCTTAGAGGGAACATTGGTGGGAGTGGGCATGGTTTTCAGAAATGCAGGCCTACCGGGATCCCGGTCCTGAGTGTTAGAGTCCCTCTTTAAAGGTAAAGGCTTCCTTGCTCGAAAGCCAGTCGGATCCGACTGTAGGAGGCGGTGCTCATCTCCGTTTTCCAAGCCGAAGAGCCAGCGCTGTCCAAAGACTTCTCCGTGGTCACGTGGCCAGCATGATTAAATGCCGAGGCACACGGGACGCTGTTACCTCCCCACCAAAGCAGTACCTACTTATTTATCTACTTGCGATTTCTTGCTTTTGAACTGCTAGGTTGGCAGGAGCTGGGGCCAGAGATGGGAGCTCACTCTGTCATGTGGCACTCGGGTCTTGAACTACTGAGCTACAGATCTTCCGGTTTGCAGCTCAGCATCTTAACCTCTGAGCCACCATGGCCCAATGTTCCCTCTAAGCTGTGGAGTCTTGTGAGCAAGAATTCTACTTTGCGAGCTCCTGGCATTAAAGTTGTGAGCAAGTGACTTGGCTACTGCATAAATCAGTTTGCTCTGGAGCTCTCCTTCCTGAGCAAAGACAAACATGTGAGCCGGAGGCTAAAAAAACTGTGAGCTAGCTCACACTAACTCATCTTAGAGGGAACACTGCCGTGGCGTCTTCGAGTCCCTCTTTAAGCACTGCTAAAATTTTTGTATACTGTAAAGAGTCGCTCAGCTTGCACAGTTTATCTGCTGTCGGGTAAACTCTTCCAGGCATGGTGTGTAAAAGAAGGAATTTGATCCTCCTCCTTTTGCCCTGGAGAGGTGTCTTAACCTGGCTTCTAATGAATTCAGGGTTCTTTTCTGGATCAGTGCTGAATGAGAAAAGTTAATTCTAGCTCTTCCCCTCTTCCTTTCAACACTGCTCTTCTTTAATAGGCTCATCCACCGGTCTGGTGAGGATTAACATGCTCTTGTTTATCATTGCTAGGGTTACATGCAAATCTTTAGAGTTCTGGAATCCCCTCCGGGGCTGGGAGGGTGTTCTTGCTCCCCCAGACCCTCCTCCGAGCTGCCTCCATCCTCAAAGGCTGGGGTCTACTCAATCGTTCACTCAGACTGGTGGATGAACATATTATGAGCAGACCATTGTCAGGTAAGATGGCCCTCTTTCCGGGCAGCACGTCTGAGCTCCTTCCAGATTGACTGTGTTTTGCAGCATGACGTCTTCAGGCAGTCTGCTACCTAATACAGTTGTAACTCTCCTACGGTTTTAAGGTCCTGAAGGACTCTGCCTCAGTATGATTTGATCTCAGTGCCCTAGGGAACAGAAAGGCGCATGTCTTGGCAAAGGCCCTGGAAGGAATGGGCTTGCTGGCCTGGTGCTGTGAAGACATTCTGTCTCACGGGGATGGGCCTTGGACTGGCCAAAACCCAAGATCTGTTCAAGTATTTTAAAAGTAGCTTCATTGGAACCCGCAGAAGAAGCACAGAATCCTTCAATCAGGGTTACCATATTTTGCAAAGCATAAAAGAGGACCTATTTCCCGACTGACTCCTTCAAACAACTGATCATTATGGCTCCGAACTACTACACCAAACTGGCTCCAAACCACTACACCAATCCTGCAAGTCTCTGTTAACCTTGCAGGATGTCTCCTATTCAATAAGCGACGTTGCCTCCATCTGGATGGCCAGGCTTGGCTGATCTCGTCAGATCTCAGAAGCTAAGCAGGGTCTGCCTTGGTTAGCAATTGGATGGGAGACCTCCCAGGGAAAGTCCAGGGTTGCCGCTAAGCAGAGGCAGGGTGTGGCAAACCGCCTCTGAAGGTCTTTCTGCCTTGAAATCCCTACGGAGTTGCGGTTAAATCGGCTGCACCTTGACGGCACTTGACATACATGCCCCCCCAATTCATCTGAGTCAGTTTTAATTGAAAAGCGTAATTGCAAGTTGCTTTAGGGAGGCCATCTAACGTCAAAGCGGGGCATCCCTAAACTGCCGATTACTTCTCTCCTCCCCCCCCCCCTTCCTAGAAGTCAGAGGATCAACAGGGCAAAAGCATGCAAGTGTCCGGCCTCTCGTGGGTGAAGCCCGGCTCGGTTCAGCCTTTCAGCAAAGAGGAGAAGACCCTGCCGACTTAAACCCCAGCGGACGGAGGGGGGGGGAAGCAAAAGCACTCAACACTTTCAGCAGGGAAAGGGAATGTAACAGAGAGCGCCGGATGGCAAAGCGGTGGGATTTTTTTTTTTCCTTCTTGACTTTGGGTTAGTAAAGAGTAAAAACGCTAGAGGTGACACGAGTGAACCCGCTCAAATGGATTGGCTTGGACTCTTCTTCGTGGTTTTTTTTTAAAAAAAACAAAAACGTGTTTTTAACTACAGCCTGCAAGTTGGGGAAGTAGTCTCATAACTTGGCTGGGCTCTTGGTAGCAAAGTCCACCTCGGGTGGCTCATAATACCTCAGGTTCTCGTATGCTGAGGTTCTTAAGTGGGGTTACTCTTAAGCTTTTTATTTTTTTTAATTATTATTTTCCTTCCAGGACTTAGGTGGGTTGTTTTTGTTTTTTTTTAACTTAAAAAGAAGCAGGCAGCGGCTGCTTTCTTCCAGAGGTAACCTTGTGTTTATGTAAACTAATATAGCAGAGTAAAATACTATATTTAAAAACTTTTAAAATGCATCTGGTTTCTATTGTAAATATTGTTAGGATATGGAATTTGTAAATAGTTGGGTTTTCTTTGGATTCCTTGCTTGCCCGTAGAAGGGCAGGAAGGCCGAGACTGGCATGTCCCGTGATTTGCAGACCGATTTCCAGTATTGTCACTACAGGCTGCCTTCTAGAGTAGATCTGCCCCTCCCGTCTTCAGGTCCACAATACAAATTGCCTGCAAGCATCAGGTTGGGGGGGCGGTTTGAAGGAGCAAGGCAAATCCGATCTTCTTTGCTGCAAAGACGCGTGCTCGGCGCAAGCGTCAGAGACGGTCAAGAGAACGCAGTGCTGCCTTTTCTTCTCCCCCCCCGTTCCTCGTGACGTTTGCACACGTCTTCAAATGCTGGTCCCGAGGGGTGTTTGGATCTATGCTAGGAGGCCGCCTTCAGTCGCTCATTAGTCAGGCTGGGCAGCAAACGGCGCTGGGGCGGGTGGATGGGTGGTTGCCAGGTTTCGTACGACTCTATTCTAGCGGCGTGCAATTCTTGGCTTAATGAAATCTTAGAGGGTCCGGGTAGCTTCCCTTAGAGATAGCACAACAGGCTGTCATGGCTAATGTGTGTTGAAATAGTGGCATCTTAAAAAAAAAATAAAAACCAGTCAAGGTAAAATGTCTGCTGTTGTTATTGTGTTTTGTACAGTCTTCAAGTCTGTGTTAGCCCCAGGTAGGCTGTTCTGGACAGCTAGAAAAAGATCCCTTACTATTGCGTGAAGGAACTACCCTCTGGGTCTGGCAAGTTGGGCTCTTATAACCGCGTTGTGCTTTTAGATCAAGGGGTCTCCCCCCCCCAGCCCCGCTGCCTTTTTGGGCCTGTGGGCACCTTTGGAATTTTGACACGGGGTGGCTGCCGCAGCACGGTTAAGTAACCGGAAAACGTTAGGGAATGAGGTTGTGCGTAGCTCCAATAGTAGCTCTTCCCCCTCTCTGGCAGAACCCCTGTTCAGCAGGACGCCTTTCAAAATGAACATAATTGCGTAAATCTATTTTCTTGCATACACACAGCAACACAGAAGATCCTTGTGTTGTGGGCAGTTATTGCCAAAGTAGCTCTTCAAAAACGTGCACGGCCAGTCAGAAGCCCTGCTGGGCAAAGCCCCACCTGCTTTCTAAAAGCAGCTGGACAGGTGTCTGCGGGCACCATGGCACCCACATCGGGGGACCCCCGCTTTAGAAATTTCGCCAGCAAAAATATGGGGCTGTATCCCGCCAGCTCTTCTGCTGCTGAAAGAGGGAGATCCCCCTTGACCACGCAGAAAGCCCGTTCTGGGATACACGGGAACCGTATAGACAGAAGCCATGTGGATTGGAGAACTGGGCAAGATTAGAGTGAAAAAATTTGGCTGGATCGAACCCAAATCATAAATAGAAGGACGTCTACCCCTACCCGATCCTTTTACTGGTGCGGGCCAAAGTGATGCATTCTGGATGACCCCCCCCCCGTCTCCTTGATCTCCTTGAAAAACGGTCAGTATTTCACATTTTGGCACTGGTACAATATAGGTGGTGGTAGAGAAGACCCTTCAGTCTGTTCAGACCAGCTTTACTTGTTGTCTTTTGAAATCTCCAAATGACACAGTTGGCGGACCCAAGGCTCTAATTAACAGGCAGGGTGTGATTGCAGTTCTTGGATGCTAGACGTGCAATTACCTGTTTGATGTAGAAGGATGCTTTGAACATTGTTGTCTAGCTTTCTAGAACAAACAGTTTGCCGTTAGGTTGGGCTGACCAGCCTTCCCTGTGTTGTTCATTAAATCCATGTCCCTGCTGTCACGAAATTAGTAGAGTTAATCTTGGGTTGGATCCACCCGGAGTTGCGCAGCTTGCCTGTCCCAGAATGTATTCTTACGGCTGTGATATGATTAAAGGCCTGAATGGCTTATTTTTCCCGAGTTACTTCTCAGCAGCTGGGCAAAACTAGTTCTATTTAGAACCAATGCTCCCTCTAAGTTGCGGAGTCTTGTGAGCAAAAATTCTACTTTGTGAGCTCCTGGCATTAAAGTTGTGAGCAAGTGCTTTGGCTGCTGCATAAATTAGTTTGCTCTGGAGCCATCCTTCCTGAGCTATGAAAAAAATGTGTGAGCCAGAGGCTAAAAAACTGTGAGCTAACTCACCCTAACTCAGCTTAGAGGGAACATTGCTTAGAACCTCATTCTCAGAAGTCCCGGTGTTGGAGCCCCAGTATCTCCAGTTGAAAGGACAGCTGGTAATAACATAGTCAGTACTTGACTAGATAGACCAAGGCCTGTGACTTAATAAAAGTTGCCTTCTGTATTCCTTTCTTTAGCGCGTTCCCTGGACTGATGATTTTTAATAGCAAGGTATTATTGAGCAAGTCTAGTTGCTTTGGTACATAACCAGCTGCCATTTTATTCCTTCTGAACAAGTTTCCCCCCCTACAAGTTCAAGCAACTTCCACAGTGCTACGACTGTGGTGAATGGCGAGTATATTAAGTCCCTCTGCAGAACTTTCATTCTGTGCAAGAAAAAGTAGGCAGGCCTTCAGTGTGCCTGTGAACGATCAATCCTGCTAATGCAGACTGCTGTCACCAATCAGATTTTAATACCTGGTTCGTTCATGACCAAAAGGTAACTACTTCAGGACACCTGTTCCATTAGGGCCACAGAGCTGTTCAGGGCTTCCTGTTTCTACAGTCTCGGCATGGGTCTCTGTTACTAGTCAGTAGTTTTTTGCTAAGTAGGGGGGAAGGATGGTTGGGAGAACCAAGCGACCACAGGTTCTCTTGCTAGACAACCAAGGAATGAGATCTTTGAGTGGGCCAGAAGGATGCTGATGTGAGTTTTAACTAGTGTGTCTTCTTGAGCTGCCCTGGATACACTCTGAAGGGAGAGAACAGTTCACCTACCCAAACTATAAACCCCTCTATGCATGCAGAGAACTGGATCGGAACTTCTGCAGGGCTAGCAGGCAGACAACCCTCAAATCCCCCTCCCCTCTGACCACCACGCCCACTCTGGAAAGGGGCTGCTGTTCACATACTAAGCCATATCGTAATGACTCTTCCGTCCTTTGAAAGATGCCAATAAAACCTTAATCAGCTGGACGCTAAAACAGCTTTTATTGTTGGTACGTGGCCTACAAGGTGAAGTCTTGGAAGGCAGTTCCCTAAAGCTTCCGTTTACAAGGAGCTGGCCCTCGTTCCAAATCAATCTCACTCTTTGCCTGGAAGGGACGTTGCACCGGAGAAGGCAAGAAGCTTCCTCACCGGTTAATAACTCCAACAGAGGAGGACAGCTGGGAAAGAGCCTTTTAAAAATGAACGTAACTAATATTCAGCAAAAAGCTAGGAAACAATAGTTCACCTGTGTACGTAAAAGAAGCTGTAAACCCAATATATTCTAAGATGAAAAAATATCCTTTAAGGAATGTACAGCAAATATAATTGTCACAGCACACACGCACACCCCTCTATCACAACACACAAAACACTATTGTCAATTGTAAGACAAGACCAAATATGTTTTGACAAACTGTTTCCATCAGTGGTCAAAACATATGAAATGGTTCCCCATTGACAGGCGAGCCTTTGTTCGGTTCTCCGTAAGAACTGAGAAGGTGTTTTTACTCTTATTCACACCCAGATATTGTAACAACCGTTTCTCATTTGACTTACCCCAGCTTATATAACTTTAATCAAGGGATGGGCATTTCGAGTCTTGCGATGTTGTTCTTTTTAAGCTTTTAATAATCAGGGAGATTTATTTTTTTTTAACCATCAACCAACCGATAAGCTTCTAATGGTGAATTTTTTGAAAAAAGGTTTCTAGAGTCTTTCTCATGGAGACCCGAGCCAGATTACACGGCGCAAGTCAAACACGGTCAACGGGATGGGACGTCCCCTGAACGATGCAAGAGGGCTTGGATAGCAAAACTTGGCAACAATCCTTGAGCCCAGTGGCATCTTTAAGACCAACAAAGTTTAATTCTGGATATAAACTTTCACGTGTGTGCACACAAAAGCTTACACCCAGAATTAAACCTTTTTGATCTTAAAGGTGCCACTGGACTTGAACTGTGTTCTGAAATAAAGCAGAAGCATTTAAATATGACATATTAAACGATGCAGAAGCTATTCAACAAGAGCCTACTTTCAGCAACAGGCAATATACAGTCCTTATGGTCCACAGTCCCTGTCACTTTACCAAAGTGTCTTTCTAAACCACTACAATAATGCCCTACTTTTAAAGTTTTGTTAATATACGGGGACGGTAAACGTAGTGTAATTTTTTACCATTTTTTTTAGGTAATGGCAGAACAGGTTTGCTGGGAAATTTTACTTTTGTTGGTGACTAGGGGCTTCATGAGCACCTTCATGAAAGATACAGTCAAGTGATTCATGAAGCCACAAGCAGTGAACATTTTAGCTGGGTCGATACGTGTTTTATTTGTTCCGTTGCTGAAAATGAACTTTGAAAAAGCCGCCCCTGAGCCTGCTTTGGCGGGGTATAAATTTGATAAATAAATTTTAAAGAAGTGAATTGGGCACGACCCAAAAAGAGCTACATTTATGAAATTTAAACTGGATAACTCAGTACTGCAGTGCAGAAAACCCCTTTGTGTGATTTGCATGTATTTTTGGTATGCTGGTCTTTCATCCTACAACTGATCAGGGCTGTTTTCGTAGCAGGAACTCCTTTGCATATTAGGCAACACCCCCCCGCCCCAATGTAGCCAATTCTCCGAGAGCTTACAGAGCTCTTCTTACAGGGGCTACTGTAAGCTCTTTGAGGATTGGCTACATCAGGGGTGTGTCGCCTAATATGCAAAGGAGTTCCTGCTAAAAAAAGAGCCCTGCAATCGATGATAATGAGAATTCTATGTTATGATCATTTTATTGTATGGATGGCCCAGGCTATAGTCTAATCCCCTCAGATCTCAGGAACTAAGCACAGACGGGAAGGCACCTTTAAGACCACCTTTAAGGGACAGGATGGAAGACGACCAAGGGAAGCCCGGGGTTGCAACACAGAGGCAGGCAATGGCAAACCACTACTCTACCATATTCATTAAAGGATACGTGGTTTGGAATTTATTGGACTTACAATCATCCTTTCTTGAGAACATGCATTTAGCTTTCAGGTGCATGCCAGAAGTTCACCTTTCTAGTCTCCTTTCCCCACAGATACCCTTTTTTCCAATGCCTCATTTAACTGAAACCTGCTGCCGGCTGTTGCCCTGAGGTGAGTGCGAGGGGAGGGCAACAGACTCCGGTCCTTCTCACCCCCCCCCCATTCCTTGGAAGCAGAGAGGTTCCTGCTCGTGTTAGCCAGATGGGCACAAGAAGGGTTTGCCTTGTGCTACTAAAAAGGACTTGAGCTCTAATGGTTCCCCCTGCGGTTTCAGCAGTACCAACTTAGACGACTTTTCCCGAAACAGTCTTACTAGCACTCGTTTTCAAGCCCCACAGGCTGGATCCGGTGCAAAACTTCCACTCGTACAAGTGGAAAAGCCAAAGGCCGTCACAAATGTGGGAAAGCAACAAGAACAACAAAAAACCAGCGACCACTTGCGCCGTCTCAGATTCCTTGTATACTCCCTCCCTGGTGTGTTGCCGCTTGCATAATTTCTGGGCACTCTTTAACACGCGCAGGAAGGAAAGGGCAAGGCACTGTGCAAGCCAAACTGCGCTTGAGTCAGACTCAGGTGGGTAGCAGTGTTGGTCCGAAGCAACAGAACAGAGTTTTGAGTCCAGTGTGCCCGCACACGAAAGCTTATACCCAGAATCAAACTTCGTTGGTCTTAAAGGTGCCACTTGACTGAAGCTCCGTTCTGCACTTGAGTCAGTCTATGTTTCTGCTTGCATGTTATGGGATCCAAGCTACCGTTTGTGGCCCTTGCACTGATCCCATCCCTGTTCTGCATTACTGACAGCTGTGTCAACCAATACGGTTTCTCTTCAGCAACACTCCTAAAAGCGGATAACTGTCTCATGTCCCTTTTTTTTTTTTAACTTGTTTCTTCTAGAAGAGTAGAATGAATTAAATGTTAGCTGTCAAACCCTCTGTGAATGTGGCTAAGTAGATATCACCCTACACACACACACCCTCCCCCCCCCGGCCACACTTAAAAGCACTGGTCTGTGAAACAGCCAGCTAAACACTTAAATTCATTTAACTACAAGGTGACCATATCATACAAAAGGGTAAGAAAGCAATCTGATCCCCCCACCCCCCAATCAGTATATTTTAAGTTCCAAGTGTAGCTACTACATACTCAAAATAAATACATTTTGGCCATCTAACACAGGAAAACATGCATTATTTTAGGATTTGGCTGTTTAAAATATATTCTCTTAGAAAGTGCCATTATAAGCAGACAGCAAACTCTAACCTTCTTCAAAGCCTTCTGTCCAAGAGTCCTCTTTGACATTGTACAGCTTAAAAACAGCACCGTGCCCTGTATTGTGTTAAGCACCCACATTTTAGTCCCCAAGGGGCATCAGGGAAGGAATAAGCTAAATTCCTCCCTCCCCGAGGGCTGCTTCCGCTGCGATCCGGTCTGGTCTCCATTACCGCCCTTTGAGCGTGCTGAAGCTCTCAAGAGTCCGTCGCCTGAGGCCAAACTGTGACGCCGCAATGCCAATTCCATCATTAGACTGAAAGCAAGAGATTGGGGGTGGGGTGGGGGAGATTATCCTTTTTGCAGTGCTGCATCTTCCAAGCACTAGGTCCACCACACGGCTTAAAAACACAAAATTAATGCTTTTCTGATGTGTAAAAAAAAAGAAAAAAGCTGGCCCCGTTAAAAACACGGGCACCTATACGTTTGTCACCTTTTGCCAATAAGTTAAAAAAAAGTCTGTCGTCTGAAACCAGAGTCACAGTTAAAAAACGTTCTCCGTATGTACGTCAAGGTGGGAGGCACGGCGTTCTGCTGTCCCGCCGTCAGCGTGGAGGCAAATTCCTGCTCCCCACCTAACCGGGATCGGTGCTGTGGCCCCACCTGATGCAAAGGGAAGCAGAAGTCTCTTTGCACACTGCAGTTCCTCAAGGGACAGAAGCACCTTGCAGGGTCCCCCGCCCCGGGTGTTAAAAATGCTTCATTATTCCTGTAAAAGGTTCACAGGCTGTGCCTCTACCGGCTGAGTGACAGAAGGCAGGCCCAGCTCGGCGTAACCAACGTCAATGAGCCCCTCGGTCGTTGGCCACATCTTGCAAGCGCCGCAGGAGGGCAGTGTGATTTTCGGGGCACATGCGCTTGGCTGGCGATTCGGCCCCCTCCTCCAGGACGATGCCCCTCTTCTTCGTCGCTGTCTCCCCAGTCCTGATCATACTGTTGATTTCTTGAAGCCTCTGAAACAAAGCAGGAAGCAAGGGGGGGTGGAGTTCAGTGTCTTAGCCCTGTCTGTCCCCTTCCTCAAACACTGGGAAAGCTTCCACAGATTAGCTTCCAAGCCAAAGAGCCAGCGCTATCCGAAGACGTTACTGTGGTCATGTGGCCAGTGTGACTAAACGCACAGAACGCTGTTACCTTCCCACCAAAGCGGTATCTATTTGCAATTTCTTGCTTTTGAACTGCTAGGTTACCTTCCCACCAAAGCAGTATCTATCTACTTGCAGTTTCTTGCTTTCGAACTGCTAGGCTGACAGGAGCTGGGGCCAGAGATGGGAGCCCACTCTGCCACACGGCACTCTGATCTTGAACTGCTGAACTACCGACCTTCCAGTCTGCAGTTCAGCATCTTAACCTCTGAGTCACTGCAGCCCCTATGCAGTTATCTAGCAAAGTTAAATAACTACCGAGCCATCAGTTCTGTAAAACAGGCTGAACTTTCAAAAGACCTGATGGGCCATGCAAAGGACATGGTATCCATATTGACATCTTTCCTAGTGTCACGGGGTTTTTTTAGAAAGGGAGCGGGGCTCTTGGGCCACTGGAGATCTGATTGGCTGTGCAGATGAAAATAAAGTTTCATTGGCAGCTACCACCACGGTGTTGGTCTTATTCCCCCTCTTCGTTTCTCTTCCCAGGGTATCTTCCTATCACCCCTCTTCAATGTTCCCTCTGAGCTGAGTCAGTGTGAGCTAGCTCACAGTTCTTTAGACTCTGGCTCACACTTTTTTGTCTTCGCTCAGGAAGAATGGCTCCAGAGCAAACTCATTGATGCAGGAGTCGAATCGCTCGCTCACAACTTTAATGCCAGTAGCTCACAAAGTAAAATTTTTGCTCACAAGACTCCACAGCTTAGAGGGAACACTGCCCCTCTTCCCCCTCCTTGTGGGTGTGGCCCCACCTGCTGCTGCAGCCATTTTGTGACTGTGCGCCCCCCCCCCCGGTGCCACAGTTCCAACGATGCCCGGCAGCTCAAAAACAGTCGGGGGCCCCTGAGCTGCAGGCAGATGCCAGCTCTCAGCTCTCACCTTGGACGGGCTGCTGCTGAAGTAGTAGAATATTTTCTCGCGCGGAGAAAGCACGGACTCGTTTTTGTGAGGGGAGATGTAGATCGGGTGGTTCTGGGACAGCTGGATTTTGCGTGGAGAGCTGCTTCTCACGAACGGGTACGGAGACAAGGGGGAGCTTCACCCTGTGGAGGGAAGGCCTGAAAATGAAATCTGCCTCCGTCGTCAGCAGAGAAGCCCAGGGCAGGCTGCGTTTGGGGGCCTTCCGTCTGAGGAAGTGTTTTGAATGGCAGAGGAAGGCAGCGGCAAACTACCTCTGCTTCTCACTTGCCTGGAAAGGCCCTTGCTGGGGTTGCCGTAAGTCGTCTGTGACCTGATGGCACGTTGCACACCGTTTCTTAGGATGGATACAGACCACTTTTAACACTAGGAGCTAAATGCGGTGCCGGTAAGTAGGCAGGGAAATCCCTTTGGAGAAAGCACGCAGGAATAAATTGTAATTTTTACAGACAAGGCCAGAGTTCTAAAAACAGCCCCTCTTGCAGAACTGCCAGGTAGACAGGAGAAGGAAACCACCTGTGTTTAATCACTACGGAGAAGGTGGTTATGGTCAACTTACTCCATTGGCTGGGGAATACTTCAGGGCAAAGTCTTTAATCCGGTCTGTGTAGACATTGTTATAAAATTGGATCAGGTCCCCTCGCTCTTCTTCCTCGATATCACTGTTGGCCCCGGTCAGGCGGGTTGGAGTCGGGGGAGCGCTACTGGGCTGGGGAACAGGTAACGTGCTGCTTGATCTCATCACCGGGCTGGAGTCTCTGCTTGCTACAAAAAGGCACAGAACTGAGATTTTAATACCACCCCGTATTCTTAAAATTCTTCCAAGAAAAGCATATCTGCACAGGTCCTTTTATTCCTTTATCTGACATATATAAAAACATCCCGGCAACGTGCTATCATAGGTCAACATCTTCTTTACTCTCCTGCCCGCTGGGATCTCAGATCGGCTCCCATCAGTCTCAAACTCAACTGGCCCCTACTGATTACGTTATGTTATTTATTGAACTAGATTTCTTAAGCACCCTTCCCTGCTTACGTGGGGGGCTCGGGGCGGTTTACGACGACATAATGCAATACAATTTTAAAACCAATTAGAACTACAAGAATTCAATATTAAAATATTCAGCATACATATTCAAACACTTAAAAAACAAGATGGCATATCCAGCATTCAGATTTTCATGGTGTGTGTGGGGGTGCCGGGTAGATGTAAGGGAACTATCAGTGGCCTCAGCCGAAGGCCTGGCGGAACATCTCTGCCTTGCATAGCCGGCGGAACTTTAAGAGATCAGGCAGGGCGCGGATGTCATTCAGCAGAGAGTTCCACCAGGCGGGGCCAAGGCTAAGAAGGCCCTGGCCCTGGTTAAGGCCAGCCGGATATCTTTGAGGCTGGGAACTACATATATGGTCAGTGATGCTCTCTGCTTTAGGGTTTGTCTGCATGATTGACAACAGCCATTCACATACATTTATCTTAATCAATGGATTTCCAAGGCAGCTTACTATTGCCAAAAAAACAGTAATAGCCTCTACAATCACTACTGACTAAAATGACACATGGCTTCATACAGAACACATCATCTTGTCTGTCTTTTGGTGGTCAAAGGCAGGCACTTGGGGGCAAGTGATCTTAAAGCCTTTCTCCCAAGCTCTCTGGTGCTCCTACCGGTACCCTTATCTGGCTACAGTGAGATCAGGCAACAAAAATGTTAAGGAGAGAAAATGGGGGTGGGGGGGGGGGAAGCATCCTCTTTATTTAAACACGTCGTATGTCCATGAAAGTAACAATAGGTCAACACATTCTCCTGTGCTTCTTTTACCTTTGGGGTCAACCCTTTCCAATTCCAATTTTGTAGTTCGGTTACAATCACTTACTTCTGTCCTTACTCCTTCCAGTTGGAGAGTTCTGTTGACTGTCGCTGCTGCCTGAACGCCTTCGTCGCCGGCCCTTGATTAAGACACTTCGATACACCTTCAAAAAGACCACACTAATTTTAGCACACCCTGTTCTCCATCACCATGTCCCTGTTCCAGGCAAAAACAGTGGCAGTTAAAAAGCAGGAACTTTTCTGCAACATCTCATAAGCGACGGCAGGCTTCCCTCCACAGAGTTTTTGTTCAATCTTAAGAGTTCTGCAAAAAAAAACTTACTCTTTCGGCAAACGTTTGGCAGAGTCAGTGCATTTTTTTTTTTTTGCAGAGATTTTGTTTTAGGATTCTTAATCATTGCTACTCTGCATTTTCGCTTTACGGATACCTGTGCTTAACTGCTTCGAACTTCTAAGAAGGAAAGGATTTAAGAGAATCCAAATAAATATGTAACTGACAACTGCCTACGGTCTGAAATGGTAGTAATTCAGGCACAAAATCTGCTCACGTGGCTCTTAGCTTGTGGCTGGGTCCGATAGCAGCGCATGATGTTCTGAAACGACGTGTCTTCTTTTGTGACCTAGAAATACGAGAGGGGAATGTGTTTGGTTGGTAAGTATTAATCTCATTCTTAAATCACAAGCTCTCCCACCTTTTATGTTATTTAGCTAAATCGGCGTGTTTTTGTTAAGCTTTACCTTTGCTATTACATAAATTGCACACATCAACAGCTGGTCTAAGTGTCGGTCCATCATCAGTTCGGAGCACTGTACGAGGGAGAACTCAAAACACGTCCAGATCTTCTTCCTCAGATCGTCTGAAATATCCAGTTTGAGACAAAGATCCCGCAGACGGACACTTGCCAAATGGAACACCTAGGAGAGGGAAGGGCGGCCCCAGGGGCTAGTTGATCACTATGCATTCTTAATCATCTGCTTCTCCAAAGAAAAGATGGAAATATCTCATTCATTATAAACAACACAGTAAATTAATGTAACGTGGCTGCTAATCTACTGTGTGTGGACTATATTACTTAACGAATCTATTTATTAAGTAACACAGCCCAGCTGGCTGGACAGCAGTGTTCTAACCTGAGCTAGTGTGAGCTAGCTCACAGTTTTTTAGCCTCCGGCTCACAGATTTTTGTCTTAGCTCAGGAACGATGGCCCCAGAGCAAGGTAATTTATGCCATAGTCAAATTGTGCACTCACAGCTTTAATGCCAGGAGCTCACAAAGTAGAATTTTTGCTCACAAGACTCCACAGGGAACATTGCTGGGCAGCGGTGTCCTGTAGTGCGCCACGAAGAGATAAGTTTTCTTTTTGTTTTTATTACATGCTGTCTGCTCTTTTGGACCGAACAGTTTGGATTTTGGCTTTCTTTTGTTTCAAGGCAGCTGCCTTGGCAGGCTCAAGTGTCTTTTCTTTTCAGGACATTTTCTCCTATGTCCATAGACGAGATGCCGGGGTTCTGGTTGAGCTGAGAACAGTCCTGTGGCTCTCCTCCGCTGCCCAGAGCGTTTTATCTTATTTTTAGTTTTACTATCTCTGCCAGGTGTTTTGCTGGCTGGTACCTATATTGTTAAGAAGGGAGTTAGTTACAGGCACTTGCTGTTTTGGCTCCCTAAATTCTTCTTAAAGTAGACTTGAATAAGGCTGACGCCAATGCAAATGCTGGAGTCCCTTGCTTTGAGAGCCGGCTATAAAGCGTGAGGAAAGGGGGAGTAAATTCTCCCTTGTACGAGAGATACTTTTCCTTTGCATTCCTCCCCTTTAAGCTAAGAGTTTAACTTTTAATTTCCTCTTTTTAAGCCATAGTTTTAAAGTTTGAATTTATGTTTTTAAAGCTGAGTTCCCACCCCTGCAGCTAGTTAAAAAGCTGATTAACGACCTGCTAGGGCGTTGTCTCAAACAGGCTGATAAAACTTTTGAAAGCTGTGTGGGCTAGTGATGATAGTGGAGAACTGACGCCTTACCCTCAGGCCTGCTGCTGTGATAGCTGCTGTGGTAACAAAAATGTTAACATATAGGACCAACTTAAGTCAAATTTGGGTCCCTCAATTTTTGCCCTTTCCTAGTACTCCTATTATTATTATTTTATTGCTTTACTATTTTCCATTAATCCTTATCTTACATTCAGCTCCAGTATCGATACTTAACTCCAGCTAAATGTCACACTCTCCTTTTAAGGCTAGGATGGGAATCAAATGTAAATACCCCTTGAAGAAGGAATACAACGCATAACAAAATAGAGCATGCTCGAGGATTTCTTTGGGACAGAAACAAAAAAATTGTTTCAGCGTTTGATACTTCTGAAGAGGAGTTTCAGCAAGACAGTGATCAAGTGCTGGAGGAGAGCGTAGGACCTAGGGAAGCAGCGAGCTATCATTACAATATTCTCTACCAGGTGATACGGATGTTAAAACAAGGGAAGGTAACTTTAGTTTAGTGGCGGCCCAAACATATCTTATTGCAAAATCTCCTGATGAAATTTATGAAAAAAAAAATGTTCTGACTTCTTACATCCTTCACAATAAGAAGGGAAGGAAGCAGCCAGCAGTCCCTTAAATTCCTATCCATCTAAATATCCACAACTGGGAACCAAGATGAGTCAACTCAATTTGACTTTTAAAACCAAGCGAAATTATTCTTGAAATCTTCTCTTATCAGGGCACAGATATGAGCCGGAAGAACAAGTGATAAGCTAAAAGACACCTTAGCTATTTATGAGGAATACCAATAAGGAAAATATTCATGGAAATTAGAACGCTTATTCCACAATTATCATAGTCCAAAAGATTTGAAATGAGGCCTTTTTGTCCTATGTATAAAAAGACATCGTAACCCCAAACTGGGTTCCCTTTTGGAGGACGGGGAAACAAGACCAAGGTGGGAGGCAAAGCAACCAGAGAGGAATCACGCTTCAGCCCACCATTCAAGAGAAGATTTATGCAAATGCGCAAGATCCTCACATCTGATTTTATCACACCAGACTAAACATTCCTCTTCTTTTCTACAATACCTGTTCCTTTTAACAGACCCCCGGATTCAGCATTCTAGCTCTCAGACAGCCAAGATTTATCTTGCATTCAAACATTTTTCAAGAGCAAAAACCTTCTGCTCTGACATCAAAGACTAAGCTAAGTTCCCCGAATATCTCAAGGAAGTAGCTCTGTGGCCAACAGGAGGAAGAGGAGGAAGAAGAGGAGGAGGAAGAAGAGACTGGGTTTATACCCTGCCCTTCACTCAGAGTCTCAGAGCAGCTTACAAGTACTCCCTTCCCTTCCCTTCCCCACAACAGACACCCTGTAGGTGGGGCTGAGAGAGCTCTTTCCAGAACTGTCCTTGAGAGAACAGCTCTGACAGAACTATGGCTTGCCCAAGGTCATCCAGCAGGTGCAAGTGGAGGAGTGGGGAATCAAACCCGGTTCTCCCAGATTGCAGTCTGCGCTTTTAACCACCACACCAAACAGAGTCCTACACTGGCTAGTTGCAGCAATGTCTGGGAAAGGTAGAGAATGAAACCTGGCTGGCTAGGAGAAAAGTGGGGGGATAGGATCGTGTGCACTTTGTAGACTCAGGAAGGCACTTGGTTGTTGGGAGTACACAACTGAAGAGACATTATAATAGCCTCCTAATCCATCATAAAAAATGGTAGGAGGGGCCCTGACGTGGATAGCCCAGGCAAACCTGATCTCATCAGATCTCAGAAGCTAAGCAGGGCCCACTCTGGCAAGTACTTGGAAGGGCGACTTCCGAGGAATACCAGAGGCGGGACACAGAGGCGGGCTACCCAGGCCACCTCTCTGAAAAACGTCAAAGCCCCCAGTAGGGATTGCCAGAAGTCACCATGATTTCCAGGCAAGTGCACGCACACACACAACGCCCCCCATGGACAGGCACACACATCTATTATATATATAAAGAATGGTAGGAGAAGATTAAAACAAAGCTCAGTCCATGAAAGTGCTTGTTAACCTTGAGTACTGGGTATTAAAGCTCAGCCTCTGTGAACATTCACCTCAGGCTGAAGTTCACTCTGACCGAAAACTGTACGGATTTTGAACTGCCACTGGGCAAGGCAAGATATTCCAGGAGGAGAAAATGCACGGTAGCATTTTCTGTGACCAGATTCAAGCCACGCTAACTGTGTAGCGACACGGTGACTTCCCATGCAGCCGGTGTACCTTTCTAAAGAAGAGCGAGAGTGAGCCGGCCTTCCGGGATTTTGGTGGCTGCTTTGCCCGCTGGTCCCCAGGAAGCGTGATCTGTTGGACGGCAACCTGGCCTTGTAACTGCAGAGCTGCCCCGGCCATCTGCTGCGTGCTCAGGGTTCCGGTGAGGCTCTGTGCGCTGAGAGGCTGGATGGAGCTGGACAGCGGCTGAGCCTGCCCACCGACGTTGACCTGGACCGGGATGAAAGTGATCCCTCCATTCTCATTGGCGATACCTACAAGAGCAAGCAGAAAGGAGAAATTAATGGGGGAAAGGGGGCAAACTCCTGAAGCACAAATGCATTTGGATCAGTGATTGTATGTGTTCCTTTAGGTCTCTCTCTCTCTCCCCCCCTATGTTTACCTTCATTTGCTCCCTTGGACAGGGACCAAGTTGCTTCACCCAACAGGAGAACAGTTCTCTTGTCATGGCTGATTTCCAAAATAAATAATATATGGCCAATTTGCATCCTTTTATTGATTTAGGGTATTCTCAATCCACTTGTCTCCATTGAAGCATGGAATCAAACTGGCGCACAATAATTTACCACCTTTTCCACACACATTCTTATTTTGCAAAGAGCCATGCAGACTGACAATTCAGCTGCTTATGATCAGTGTTAGCTTAGGGATACGTGCCTATTTGTCAGTAGTATATTAGCTTCCTCTGGTGGAAGCAGGACCCCAGCACATGAAGTCTTCAAAGGCTTCCTCCTACCCAGAGGCCGGGGTAGAAATGGGAGGGATCTTGGGGAACACTCCGAGATGGGAGCATCCTTGGTTTGCACCAGTTCTTGGTATCCCCAGTGACTATCTGGCCCCTTCACATGCCAAAGGGGTACATCCCCAACTGGAGAAATGAGTCATTTCATCACAGCAAACTTTCAAAACAAAGCAGTTTTAAAAAATATATTCAGCTACTGGCTGCCTGCTTTTCTCTCCGATGCAGACCCAAATCAGCTTACATTCTCTTTTCTTATGAAGCAGGACAGGCTAAGAGAGCAAGAGAGTGACTGATGCAAGATCACCCAGCGATCATTCACACTGCAGTGAGGACCTGAACCCAGATCCCCCAGAGCCTAGTCCAACACTCTAACCAATATGCATGCAATGTAGTCATTCTATTTGCCTCGGGAGCCATGATGTAGCTTGCAGATGGGAAAGCCAAGGTTTAGTGACAGTCTTGTCTTGCCCCTATGTTCTTATAGATATACGGAGCAGAGGTCCATCGGTGGCTATTAGCCACAAGGTATAGATGGGGACTCTGGGGCAAGTGAGGCTCTGTATTCTTGGTGCTTGGGGAGGGGGGGGGTCCAACAGTGGGAGGGCTTCTAGTGTCCTGGCCCTACTGCCGGACCTCCTGATGGCACCTGGTATTTTTGGCCAGTGTGTGACAGAGTGTTGGACTGGATGGGCCATTGGCCTGATCCAACACTGGCTTCTCTTGTGTTCTCAGGTTCCTTGGCATTACAACCTGGCGTTATAGCCCATTCTTAAAGGAACAAAAGAGAATATAGCCAAAGGCGGCTTCTTAAAGCCAGTATTCACAAGACTGAACAGAACTGCAAGCAGTTGCACCTACACCCAGCTACCCTACATGCCTTGACTTTATCTGTGTTCCTTTGGGCCCATATCCCCACAATTCTCAGCTGACTGATGGCTCCAAGCACGATGGTAAGGGATGTTCCCTTCTGCTGCAGAGACAGCATTCAGACTTTCCTTACCCTGCACTGGTATCGTAACCGTCTGCCCATTATTTGCTGTTACAGTTGCTGTTGCCACAGTTACTAGAGTCTGCCCGGGCACCGGAGTGACTGGAATCGTGTCTGGGGAGACGTTCTGCACGGGCACGGTACTGATCACAGGCGGTTGGGAGACCCTCACGGGGGTTCGAGTGCTGTCTGTGGGGGTGTCGTTATCGATGAACAGTCTTCTCCTGGTAGGGTTCCCTGCAGGAGAACTGTATCTTTCATAGAGTGTAGCTGGAGAAGATGCAAGTCCTGGAGGGAGGGGAAGAGGGGAGAAAAAACAGGAAGGGGAAAAACATGCCTATCACTCGGGAACGACACCTCCAGTTAATCCCACTCAGGGATCCCAAACAAAACGATCTGGTGAAGTTGCCCAGAAACAATTTCTTGACCTTGTTGATTTCAAGCAATGGTTTGTTTCTGCACGACTATAACTTCGCAAGGCGCCTGCTGTGATTTTTATCAGGCAATTTGTCCTCAACTCTTTCCCCCAGCATGCTCGGTACCAGCTACACATGGGTGCACGAGTAATTAGCATTCGGCACAGTCATCTTGGATAAATTGTTACAGCATAAAGTGACGCACAGACTCAACCCCAAGTATTAATAATACTTACCCTTTCCTAGTGCTCCGCTTTCTGCACGGACTTCACTTATCCTCCTAGGAGTTAAAGGAGAACCCGACACACTGTTCCCACCTGGCCTCTCAAAATAGTGAGGCGGCATCACCTAAAAAGAAAGACAATTCCAACAGCTTTAATATTTGCCAGCCCCAATTATTTAGATTTGCTGCCTGTGATCCAGCACAGCTGTCAGAGAAATACACTGCAGGCTTGCTGTCATGATCTGTGTAAGACTGAGAGGCCTAGGCCTCTAGAGACCTGTGTGGGAGTGGAAAGCAGGCAGCCTACAATCCCCATAAGGCTTAGCGACGGTTGTAACCTATCGGGAGTTCAGGGATTGCATGAGGGAATGTAACTTAAGCTTTCTGAATAGTGAAACTGAGTTCTTTACTCTTCTGTGTTCTTCCCTCTCACAGAGATACACTGAGGGGACGGTCTGGTTTGAGAGAAAGACCCCTCACTTGGGACAGAGTGAGTACAGGCAGGAGGCCTGGTATAAGAGGGCTGTAGGCCTTGAAATAGTAACCAGTTAAGTGAACTAGGTAGCCGCATTAGACTTGTTTATGTTTGCCTTTAAACATTGTTATATATTTTAAAGCACCTTGTGTTGTTTCCCTGCCCCATTGCTGTATTCATAAACCATTTGTTTAATTCTTCTCTGCCTGGTCACCACACCTATGTTTCTTGGCTTAAAAAGAGGCAATTTGGTTGGGCTTGGGAGGGTACCCTGAGCGTTCTCAAGGAACTCGAAGTCCAGAGTGGTGGCACCTGAAGGTGGCAACTCGCTGGGGTCATGACACTTGCACACACACCCTTCTTCTGGTTCAGAGGTATCTCTCTCCTTTACAGCTTGCAGTAAAACCCAGGAAAGTCTGCAGCCAACCATGAAAATTGGACTTACTGGCAAGGTCTTTTCTCTACCTCCCCTGCACATCCTTCTCTTCCCCACCATCACGCAGTCTCTTTGCTGTGCTGCTGTCTCTTTGCCCCATCAGCTGCTTTTCAAAAGTAAATGCCTGCTGCAAAGCAAAGCCTTCTGAAGGGTGCCGCCTTGCAAACAGGTAAAATTTGCAACTGTCCTGCCCATTCATGCACGTTCTCTGTGGGGGCTCCTACACTGTGGAATGGTCTGCCTGAAACTATCAGGCATGCTTCTATCAGTCTGCAAAATGTGGGAAATGGGTTTTTTTTTAGAGGGCTTCCTTGCAGAAGGAGCAAAACTGTGGCATAATAGTTCAGCTCAGGAGAAAACTTTTAATAGGAACAAAGTCTTTCCTAAACTGTCCTGTTGTCTTAAACATATATGTTTGTATGCTTTGCTTGGTTCCCCGCCCCATAGTACAATTCCAGCCCAACTGCACGTTTGTTTTACTAGGTATCCTTGTTGTCAGATTGGAATGTTACCATATTTTGTAACCCATCTAATGATTCAACAAGGTTTTTTTTTTTTTTTAAATCATTCTTGTAATCTGACTTGGGCCCCGATGAAAGGGGTATGCTAGAAAGGAAAATAATAAATATATAAATAAATAAGATATGGGGAGGGGGAGATGAGGTGAATAACATTGAAGCAATGGGCTTCTGGATAACATGAAAACTTCGGGAACACAAAGGGCTGTTTTCACGTCCCTCTGATCAGCAAGCAAAACCCCACTAAGCTAGAACCTTAAGCATCAGACAGGTTAAGCAGCAGCAATAGTCTAGTCATGCACTGGTTCCCAAAGTGGGCGATACCGCCCCCTGAGGGTGCTGGAACAATCCAGGCAGGTGGTCGGAGCCTTGGGTGCAATTGGGGGGTGTTGAATACAAATAAGGAGGGAGGGTGGAAGCATAAAGAAAGAAGAGCCCAGAACCTATCTAAAGCAGCCTTTTGGCGGTAGGCCAAATAAGTTTGGGAGCACAAAGGGCAGGTGGGAAAGAGTGGCAGCGTATCTTTCTCATGAAGCCACTGGCTAAATGACAGTAGGAAAGAACAAGGATAAGCAAGTGGTGGGCAAGAGGGTAAGCCGCATTTAGCCTCAGGGACACCAGGGGCTGATAGTTACTAGAGCAACTGGATTAGAATGATTATTTTTATTTATTTATTCCTATGCTGCCCTTCCCCCCCCCAACACAGGGTCTCCAACCTTCTTCTTAGGTTATTTTTGGAAATGTCCTCATTTTCCAAACCAATTTTGTGGAGTTGTAAGGGATAGCTACACGGACTAAGTTACTGTCATAAAACACGTACTGGAAAAGGTAACTTCTCATGCACGTTACCTCTTCGCAGGTAGGAACTTTGTTTTCGTTCTCCTTGATCTTGTCCCAGAGTGGGGATTCCACTTTCCATGCCAGGCTCTCTAGAATCTGCTCTTCGATATGATTCAGGTGCTTCACCACTTCTCTGCAAAGGCCGTCTTCGGCTCTAATTAGAATTTCTATTACCTGCAGTCAATATTACAGGTTTAAATACTGAGCATACCTGATTCCATTTATTGTATTATAAATTTAATACCTTTTTATGTGAAAGACGTTAAATTTATTAGCGTGGTGGTGGGAAGTGCCCTCGAGTCCCAGCTGACTTATGGTGACCCAGCAGGGTTTCCAAGTCAAGAGATGTTCAGAGGTGGTTTGCCATCACCTGCCTCTGGATCATGACCCTGATCAATGCTCCCTCTAAGCTATGGAGTCTTGTGAGCAAAAATTCTACTTTTGTGAGCTACTGGCATTAAAGTTGTAAGCAAGCGATTCGGCTGCTGCATAAATTAGTTTGGCTCTGGAGCCATCCTTCCTGAGCTAAGACAAAAATGTGCGAGCTGTAGGCTAAGAAACTGTGAGCTAGCTCACACTGACTCAGCTTAGAGGGAACAATGACCCTGACAGTACTCGGAAGTCTCCCATACAAATGCTGGCCAATGCCAGTAAATCAAGTCTGATAAATAGAATAGTAAACCCTGCTTCGCTTCTGAGATCTAACAAGATCTGGCTAGCCCGGGCTATCCAGGTCAGGCCAAACATTTATTAATAGCAAACTGTACATGCTCTCTCTTGCTTTGGAAGTCAACCCCCAAAGATGGTCAAAAGGATTTACCTTATAAAAGTGAAAGGCGGGGACATCAAATATATCAGTGATTAATGGGAAACTGTCTGCTGACTTGTAAGAGTAAATAATTATTTCAAGGCAGCAGGCCAGCAGAGATCTGTGAAACACGTCATGTTCCAGTATTGCCTGCAATAAAAAAGGACAATTAGCACAGTAAGCAAGCAGATTAGTTCAGCAGAACATGGTTCCCCTGGAACTCTGTTTAGCTGCAAAATACAATACAGTCCAGTGGCGCTTTGAAGACTGATGACATGAAGTTCACTATGAGCCTCCATGCTACAGATCCTCTCTTCAACTGGCACTGCAACCCCTCTAAAGTCTCCACCCCCTTCCTACTTGCAAGCTCATAATAACTGCTGTGTGCAACTTGCACAGGGAACAGGCTGGAGGTGGTTAGAGGGGAGCTGTGTCTGTTCTAGTAAAAGGGGGAAGTGGTTTTTGGGATGCACTGTTGGAAACCGAAAAGCTGTGTAGACTGGCAGTGCAGGGGTGCACAGGGCTCGATTTTGATGGGGTGCAAGGAGATGGCATGGGGGGGGATCATGAAGGGGTGTCTCAGCCCAGGTGATGGCTATTCACAGCAAGCCCGTCAGCTGGACCATCCTGTTCCCCCTTTCGTGGGGGCTAAAATGTCAGCTCTATAACATGTGCTTGCACACAGCTGAAGTGAAATGAGTGTCTGCACTGCAGTTTCTCCCACTGGCAGTTTGTGCACATCAGCATCTGATCACAAGCTCTTCCAGTGATTTTGGATGAGGGCAGACTCTGCCTGGTTATTTTGAGGAAACTGGGCCACTTCTCAAAGATGTGTTAATGCAGCAAAGTCTTCTTTATAATGCCAAAATTCTGTTTAAAACAATCACAGTAGGAATTATGTGACTAACATCTGCATATCAGAGAACTGCACTACATTATTCCTCTTGACAGAGATTACGGGAGATTTATGGGGATGATGATGAAGAAGAGATCGGATTTATACCCCGCCCTTCACTTGGAGTCTCAGAGTGGCTTACAAACTCCCTCTCCCTTTCCCTTCCCCTCCCCACAACAGACACCCTGTGAGGTAGGTGGGGCTGAGAGAGCTCTGACAGAAACTGCTCTTTTCAAGAACACCTCTGACAGAACTATGGCTTGCCCAAGGTCATCCAGCAGCTGTGAGTGGAGAAGTGGGGAATCAAACCCAGTTCTCCCAGATTAGAGTCCGCGCACTTAAGCACTACACCAAACTGGTGTCGATGGAATCTTCTTTGGGACAGGCTTAATTCAAAACGTGGATTTGGGTTCAAAGTCGTCCTTCTGCTTGTAGCATCTTTTGAGCCACCTCAATGGCCAAATTTTGTGTTGTATGTAAGCAATCTGTTCTGCATTGTTCTGTGTTCTGTTCTGCTCAGTCCATTTACTTCAAAATAAAGACGCTGATCACAATTCATACACACCACTCCACAAAGATCACTTACTGATAAGTCAACATCTCCTAGCCTTCTCTTCTCTTGTTCAATGACAGATTCCAACACCTTATAGTAGAGGACCTCAGCAAGACGAAAGTGTTTTCCAACAGTATCTGCAACCATTAAACAAACAAACAAACAAACAAACATTAGTCATCTGTACCCAAAAGAAGAAATCCAAAAGCCCGAGGGGGGGGGGAGTCTGAAATCTACTTATTTTCTAATTCTAAACACTTATCTTTAATTCCAAAAATTGTTGTAAACAAATATGCCTTTCAAGCATACAACTGAGATTTGGCCTGCATCCAATATTGCCAGAGGGGAAAACGTGTCCACATACAATGAGTTAAAATTACTTTAAAGGCCACCAGATAAGGATATTTGCCAGCTTTCGTTCTGAAGGCCAAAGATGTGGTTATCTATCGAACACGTTTAAAGCTGCCCTTCCTCCAAGAAACTCTGAACAGGACACATGGTTCTTCCCCTCCCTCTCTTCAGATCCTTTGATACAACGTTTTAAACCCCTGCTGAACTCTGAACAGGCCACATGATGTTCAGCAAATACAAAGGAACTGGGTTTGATTCCCCACTCCTCCATTTGCAGCTGCTGGGTGACCTTGGGCAAGCCACAGTTCTGGCACAGCTGTCCTTGAAAAAGAGCAGTTTCTGCCAGAGCTCTCTCAGTCCCACCTACCTCACAGGGTGTCTGTTGTGGGGAGGGGAAGGGAAAGGAGTTTGTAAGCTGCTCTGAGACTCCCTTGGATAGTGAAGGGAGTCTCTTCTCCGTATATGAGCTGAATGTTACCTTACCTTTGGAAAAGGTGCCAGGTTCTCCCTGAGCCTGTGTCCTCTGGCAATAAGTTTCATACATTTCTTTCACTCTGTTGGCAATCGACAAGGAAGGATCTCTAGAACAGGCCCTGCCAGGGAACAAACGCATTAAAGTTTCGGTTTGCAAATGAAACAAAAAGAGATGATGCGGTTCCCCATGACGACACAATAGTCTTCCTAAAAATATTTACTGGCAACGGGTCTTTCTATTTACATTTGCAAGCTTTTGTTATTATGTTTTATCACTTCACCGATTCCGCCATGACTGCTGCAGTACATTAATGCCAGCTGTCAATGCTACTGTTCATGGCCAAGGGAGAGAGGCAGCGAGAGTTAGCTCACACTAACTAAGATGAATTAGTGTGAGCTAGCACACAGGTTTTTTAGACTCTGGCTCACACATTTTTATCTCAGCTCAGGAAGGAGGGCTCCAGAGCAAACTAATTTACACAGTAGCTTATTCACTTGCTCACAGCTTTAATGCCAGTAGCTCACAAAGTAGAATTTTTGTCCACAAGTCTCCACAGCTTAGAGGGAGCATTGGAGAGAGGGGCCTTCAAAACAATAAGTGCTGCATGTAACAGCAACAGTCTGGCAATCAAGCAGGTAGCCAAATCTGCACAACTGGGCCAGACACAGCTGAGATATAGGAGGATGCAAATGCAGGGATTGCAGAAAAATCTGAATTTATTAAAAAGCTAATTTGGCAACAACCCCATCCCCCACCCTGGGCAACATTTTTATAGGTGTTGCAGGCAAACTGCTGGAGTTTGGGCAGCATTTTTACACCTGCCTTTGAAACCCAAAATGTGCAAAACCTGTCAGTGGTCAGGACGAAGCAGCTGGAATGGTAACCAAAGAGGTTGGAAGAGAGAGAAAAGGAAGTAAACCATAACTGTACACATGGTGCAAATGTACAAAAAGTTGTACCTCAGCACTCCATTGGAGCTTAGAGCATCTCTGATTGGACCTAAGAAGATACATCTTGATGAACTGCCCATCTTGTATCACAGGAAGATTTGACACCATTTACTCCACGGGGGAACAGCTTAGTGTGAGTAATGTCGATTCTGTATCTGATCAATTTTATGTATGGTTTTGCTAAATTAATGGAGTGCTCAGTTTGACATATACCACTGAGGAAGGCCAGATGCTGAAACGCATTTGGTATTGGTTCTTGCATATGGAGACAGTAAGCACTTTTAAACCTATATTTATGTAAATGGACATTTGTCTTTATATTGGGATTAGGTCCCTATATGGTGAACTACAGGACTGTTGTTTTTAAATGATATTTTAGCACTTCTGAATGCATTATTAAATTATATACAGTCTTTTGTACATTTGCACTGCGTTCATAGTAATGTTTTACTTTCTTTCTCTTTGTTCCAACCTTTTTGGTTACCTTTCTTGTGCAGGGTTGTGTTTTTCTTTCCTTTTTTTCGGTTGTACTCAGGAACAGCTGGAATCACAAGAGGAGAAGCAGACAGCAGCTGGAAGGGGGCGGGGGTGAGTGGTGGTGAGCTGGGGCCAGGGATCCCCTTTTGTGGACCAGAAAGTCCTCTGGAAGAGCATATCCATTTACAACTGAAATCAATGATAATATGAACTCCCTTCTGAACCCTGCCCGACTACCAGTCATCTTCAGGGGCCTTGCTTCAGGTGCCCCCACCTTAGAGTTTCCAAGTTCTTACCGTAAACCGGCGGTCCCCAGCCAGAACATTCCCCCGGGCAACACCCACGCTGCATGATGCCGTCGCCAGGAAGTGACGCCGAGTGACGCTCTGGCAATGCGGCTAGAAACTTGATGGTACCATCGAGTTTCCAGCCGCATTGCCAGTGCGTCGCCCGGCGTCACTTCCTGGTGACGGCATCGGGTGGCACGTCTTTCCTTCCCCCGGGGATGGTCCTACCAGGACATATGCGTCCCCCGCCGGTTTATGGTAAGTACTTGGGAAGCCTGCCCCAGCTTCTGAGGTTAGGTCACCCAGGAGAGGACCTTCTCAGTCATGGCATCAAAGCTCTGGAACTCTCTTCCCAGGGGAATCTGTCTGTCCCTTCTGTTGTTGTCTTCCACCAGTGGGTAAAGACTTTTTTGTTATGTCTGGCATTCCCACAGTGATCACTCCTTCCTAACATTTTAATTGCTGTTTTTATGTCTCTGTATGTATTGTAAGAGGCTGCGGTGGCTCAGAGGTTAAGACGCTGAACTGCAGATCAGAAGGTTGGTAGTTCAGCAGTTTGAGACCCGAGTGCCGCATGACTGAGTGAGCTCCCATCTCTGGCCCCAGCTCCTGCCAACCTAGCAGTACAAAAGCAAGAAACTGCAAGTAGATAAATAGGTACCACTTTGGTGGGAAGGTAAAAGTACTCCATGCGCCTCGGCATCCAGTCATGCCGGCCACATGACCATGGAAACATCTTCAGACAGCGCTGGCTCTTCGGCCTGGAAACTTAGGGGGAGCACTGCCCCCTAGAGTTGGATTCGACTGGCTTTCAAGCAAGGGAAACCTTTACTTATTTATTGTAACTGTTTTTAATTTGTTTTGATAACAGGTGTTTGGGAGGGGTTGATTTCAATGGTTTTAAAATGTGGGGTCCCCCCCATGTATACTTTAAATTGCTAGCTGCCTTGGAGGCCTGTGAGGGCAGAAAGTCAGGATATATATTTTGTAAATAAATAAATAAATAAATAACAATATGCAAGCTGTATAATGTTGCACAAGGCTCTATAATAACATCTCCCCCCTCCATCCATATTATAACCAATAGTCACATAACTTTCAAAAACTGAACACAGAATTATTTTGCTGACCTGAGAATTTGCTCCAGATTTTCACTGGGTGCGTTTTTCAGCCCAGTCAGCATCGTATGAAGCCGGGTCAAGCTGTACGTAGCAATGGAAATGGGACTCACACAAGGGTCACTCTCCTTTACGTACTTTCGGCCAGTAAGAGGGGTAGCTATTCCAACTGATTTGGTCTAATCACCAAACAACAACAACAAAGGTGAAAAGCATTTCAGCAATGAAAAGTTAATGCAGTTATATATATATGTTGAGTTTATTTACTGCTGATAGCCAAAAGCCACTGCAATCTTAACATAAAATACAGAGGATTAATATAGCTGCTAATCTAATACAGCACTGGTGATAAGGAAAACCATTCCCATTCCATGGAAAAATCATGCTGCATCTGCAATGTGGGACTTTACTCAGTGATGAATTCTGTGCATACAATTAATACCTTTAAAGTGGGGGAATAGGAACTGCCACTGGAGACAGGAGGTGTCAATGCTCAAAATTCATATATTTGCTCATGTCAAAGTAGAATTTGGATAACTTTATTTTTATGTACACGTTTGGATATGTTCTATTCAATAATGCAAACTTTTTCACTACACATGTTTTCATTCAATGTTTATTGTGAATCAAAGCTGTAAATGTTTCATTTGGACATACTATATATTACACACACACACACGCACACACATAAAATTAAAAAGTCCAAACATTACCACATATCCTTAACGATATGGGTAGATGCTGTGCTGCTGCCATTTGTAGTCCACCAAACTATTTTGAAGGTCCAGCCAGAGATAGAACACTATCAGTCTGCAGGTGACCATGGCATCAAAGTCTCCTCTAAATACACGCTTCAATACATCTACTCCAGCATGCAACAGACATGCTGTACTCACACGTTCAAAATGCTCCTGCAGACTGCACTTCATTTGCACTCTTTCTGCCGTTTCCATTCCGGAAGATGTATTCAAGTACCTTCGCAGAGTTCCTATTTCTTCATCTGCATCGTCTCCAAGAAATATCCGCTCATCTAGATTTCCCACTGACAACACATACTCCTCGTAGGCCTTGTTGATAGATTTGCTACAGTAGAGGGGAAAGAGAAAGGGGCTGCACATCCAGATATACGCTAATACAGCAGCACCAGGTCCCTCCAAATAATAGCCAGCCACAATGCTACAGCCCCAACTGGTATAAAAAGGTCTTCCGTAGTTCCCCCTGGAGTTCCGTGTGCTGAGGAAGTAACACAGGCTTGGAAACACTTCAAAATGATTACACAGAAGTGGTTCTTTTGCCAAAAGGGACAGGGAAGTCAACACGGCCTTCCACAAAATTAATAAACATATGGCTTTTACTAAACCTTGGTGTCAAGCCTGAAATAAAGGGAAGTACTGAAATATACAAATAAGGCAGTGACAGAAAAAAAAGCATAAATCAGAAGATTAAACACATCGTCAGCTGTGCAAAGCCTTCAGCCTGACTGTCATTAACAAGGCTGGTGAAATTGCCTCTCCTGGTGTCTTAGCTATATACCATTTTAATCTCTGGGTTGCAGGAGTGCATTAAAACTGCGCTGACTGAATGGTGAATATAATAAAACCACCTAGGTATCTCCTCGAAGATGATGACCACAGCGACCTTGTTAAAATGCCTTACGTTGACATACTCTGTGGTAAGAAGCTGAAAACAGGTAATCCCAGAAATCAAAAAGTAATTTAAGCTACTGTCTGGTGGAACAAAGGCAAGTGTCTGTTGCTTTGAAGTTAGATGAGAGAAGTGGTTACGCAGGTGTGGCCAGTGTCCCTCCACTGCCAAGCTGTTTAAAAAAAAAAAAAGTGGAAAAGGAAACCCTAATCCACTACAGCAATTCTGTCCCACACTGTATGCAGAAGAGAGTATGAAAATGGCAACACGTTATTTATTTAACTATTTATTTATATGCTACAATTCTGTCACACTGGCTCCCAAAATGGCTTCCAATTAACACACACGTCACAATGCGCCAGTACAAGTAGGGAGAGGAGGAACAGCCCCACTGCTATCACTTAGTCCCCCCCTCCCCACACTTCTTTTCTTTCTTTGGTTCGTCTATTCTTTCTGTGTGACTCTTATATTTAATTTAGACAATAAAATAAGCTTCCCTGAATGTTGTCGTTAACTGTTGGGGCTAGGCAGAAGCTGGTGCAGTCAAATGGTAGAAATGGGAAGGGGGGATGTCCTTCACTCCCATCCCACACCTTCTAGTGGCTGCTGGGTTCTAACAGCTGGATGGTATCCTTGCCCCGACCATCAGGATTTCCTTCCCAGATGTGCAACCCCAATGAAAAAGTCAGGAGCACAGGTGCACTTCCTCGGGAGTTAAGTTGCCCTAGCACTTAAGTGCTGATGCAATACATCCATGGCTCTGTTTCAAGGATTTGGTTTGGAACTAGTTTCAAACTGGTATACAGTTTATAGGGGGACTGGGTTGTGGGCAGTGTTCCCTCTGAGCTGAGTTAGTGTGAGCTAGCTCACAGTTTTTTAGCCTCAAGCTCACATATTTTTGCCTGAACTCAGGAAGGGATGGCTCCAGAGCAAACTAATTTAGGCAGTAGCCAAATCGCTCGCTCACAACTTTCATGCCGGTAGCTCACGAAGTAGAATCTTTGCTCACAAAACTCCCCAGCTTAGAGGAAGCACTGGTTGTGGGGCCAGGCAAGAATGCTAAGGCTGGGCTATAAGGGACGGGGCCTTGTTGGAGCCAGAATTAGAAGTCAAAACCCAGCCTTGACAAATGAAAGGCTTTGCAGTAGAATGAGGAGCTAAACTGAAGGCGCTTATATGTACACAAAATCCTGCAGTTACAAATAACAGATCGACCATACTCACAAACTCTCTCCAAAATTCCCAGGATCTAAAAACCCAGTTAGAGTTTCTTCTTTTCCCTTTAGAATCTAGAGAGAGAGGGAGAGAGGGAGGGAGAGGAGAGGGAGAGAGAGAGAGGGAGAGAGAGGGGGGGGGAGAGGGAGAGGGAGAGAGAGAGAGAGGGAGAGAGAGAGAGAGAGAGAGAGAGAGAGAGGATGTTAAATGCAAAAAGTGGAACACTGATGAATCATTAAGATCTTACTGTTTCTGAACTAGTTGTGTACCTTTTTCTCAAAGAGTTTCCTCACATAAGGCTTCCAGAAATGCTCTTTGATGCCCTTGGCTTCCAATACTAAGCCATCATGTAAGGAGCAGAGTTTTTCAACAATGCAGGGTGGCTCAGACAACAGCTTATAATCCTTACTATGAATGTCTTCAGGTAACCCTGGATCGGGGGAGGGGAACAGAAAGTAAATATATTTTCTAGATTTTTGTTGCCCTCCTAAAACTAATATGAAAGCACATGCAGTTAATGTTTATTAAAACACACACACACACTTGGGCTTTTTACATATATATCACTTTCCTTACCTTTAAAGTTAAAATTCAGAAGCTCCTTACGGTTTGGGCATTGCAGAGCATTTCCATAGACTAGATCGAGGACACACAACAAAAGATGGTAGGAATTGACTAAGTCGTCACTGATCATGGGAAAATTGCCTGTGGGAATTGCAAATTAAGGCTCCCATTACATTTGAATTAGACAATGGAATCTTGAGAAGCAACACACTTAACACACTGCAATGCACACAAACTATACAACCATGTGATTATATTTTTAACCAGTCATTCCTCAAAAGAGCTCAGTGTGACATTTCCATCATCTCAGAGCAACCCTAGATAGATAGAAATAAGCTGGATAGAAAGACAGTGACCAGGCCCAAGGTCGCCCACGGGAGAGAGAAATTAAAGCCAGGCCTTCCCAGCCCTAGACTAACACTCTAACTACTACAGGTAGCATATATCTGGTAACCAATATAAAATGTACCTGATTATAAAAATAACTAAGCCCCAACATACAAATACCTATGTGAATTGTGAAATATTGCTTTCTGAAAATCAATTCCAAGGCTAGTGTCAAAACTATTAATAATTTTAGGTATAGAATAATGTTAGCCTACTCTGAGTCCTGCTCAAGTCTATGCAATGGGGCTTACTCTCAAGAAAGCACTCTCAGAATCACACTCCTAATGCCTCTGGCACCTAGTAGGTAACCCAGCATATGCTGACTTCAGAACTGCAACTTCTTTCATGGAGTAGTAGTGCAGTACTATAAACTTAAAACATATCTAATATGAAGAGAGTAATTTTTTATTTAGATTAGAACAATACTGTCAGTACAGAAGGTAATTATCAACTGCAGGCATTTCCAAGCACGGTCTGAACAGTCTTTCTCCTAACTAACTTGCTATTTTCCTTCAGAAAAATTAAACAGTAGGGGAAAGTATTATTGCAAGCATCTAATGACTGGAAGGATCATTCCAACCGATGACAAGCTACAGTTCACACTGATTATCTAAATTCTGAGAAATAGAATTAAAAATAACAACTAAGCCATGTTGCTTTCAAGTATGTTAGCACCATTCTTACCATGCACATTAGGCAGCAAGCTAATTCATCTGCACCAAAAGGGAACAAACACAAAAAGCTGCAGGTCTTTCTGCACAAAGAAAGGAAGTGGTCAATGCTGATCTTGAAGCTGGGAAACCTATCATACAGACAAGCCCCAGCTTGTCCCTGAAATGTGGTTGCCATGATAAAGGCAGCAGAAACCTTCAAAAACACAGTAAACAACTGAACTACTTCCACTGACTGTCAAAAGTAAATGAAGTCTGCATTCATCAAATGCTGGGTTTCAGCGTTTACAAGCCGACTAAGACAACTCTTCCCTTTTGAAACCCCCATATACTTCCTGCAATGTATCATTCAAGAACAGCAAAATTTTCTTACTGTCGAACACATCAGCTAAAATTAAGCAGCTTCTTAAATACTGAGCAAATGGAAAGTTAACAAACAAGTATTAAATAAACAAAAACCCTACTAATGATTTTGGTAGGATTTTGAAAAAATGTCCTTGAAGCAATAACATGCAATTTGTTTGTCCAGTCCCATGTCCGTATACCAAACTCTAAACACGTAACCCATTTTCCTCAGCCTCCTAAACCCAACCCTTCAGTCTAACTTAATAAATCTAAACCTAATCCCCAGTAACTCTCCTCTAACCCAGCAGTTGTTAATTTATAATTCACTACCATTCCACAAGTATACAACACCATCATCCAATTCCCTCAAGCTACAAGTAAGAACAAAAGGTTAAAAAAGCCCAGCATGTTGATGGAGCAATAAACTGTGGCAACTCCAATTTTATCTTTATAAACTTTAACAACAGATTGGCCAGTGGCCAAAGAACTCTGGAAGACTGGTACACTGAGACCTTTAAAACATCCAGTCAGTGATGGAAATGTTTAAACCTGTAACGAAATATCAAAATAAATAATGGATAAACACTGCATTTGCAATGTTTTCAAGTAAAGCATAGTGTTTAATGCCTTTTAAGGAAATATGGCACACTTAGGCAAAAGCACACTGAGAATTAATTATGGGTTATATTGTTACAAAATGGCATATTACATTATTTTATTCAATATTGTTAGAACTGGATCATTCAGTTCCTATATTCAGGGGAAAATGGGGAAGGATTTTGGTCAGAAAATGTTCTGACTGGAAATAGATATGAACAATACTCCTTCTAGATTAATCTGAGAAGACTTAAAAGAAGTAGTTTTTATTCGAAATCAATAATATTTAACACTATAGAGAACATACTTAACACAAAAAACAGATAGTGATAAATGTTGCATGCTAACAAAGCAGATTTTTAAAAATATCTTTTCTACACATCCTGAAATCCAAGTTTTGGGGACTAATATCATGGATCTGAAATTACAAGCTATACATTGTCAATAAATACTATGCCAACTGAAAGAGGACAGAAGATAATTATTATGGTGCACTCCTACCTTCTATCTCAGTTTATAGTTAAGAAACAAAATTTTAGGCAAAATATCAGTTCTCACCTTTTGCATAGACAAACAGCACCCAGCAAAACTGAAAAACCTCAGAGACTGTGCAAGGTTGTCTCCTTTTTAGAAACAAAACCATAAAAAAGAAACAAGGTTATTACATTTTTCAATTACACGATAAGGTGCTCCCAGAATATATCCCCACCGCTGGTTCATGGGAAATGAAATGCCACACACCCAGGTTTGTTCCATGGAAGCAACACACAACAGTTATTCTCTCCGTCTCGCTTGAACACACAGAGGCCTTCAGATGAGACAGGAGACTGAGCCACACATGTTGTTTTGACAGCTCTGGAGCAAAGGGGCAGGACTATGATGTGGAGGTCATCCCTTGCTTTCAGGGTCAAGCTTGGACAGAACAGGCAAATGTGACTGGGAATGGCAGTGGGAGAGGACCCAGTACAAGAGCGGAAGTCCCCCTAACCAGGCTCAAATATACAAGCGTTCAAAATGCTGAAAACACTTTACCCATGAGTTACAAAGAAATCAGCAGGGTGTTTACTTCCAAATAACCGTATTTAGAATACAGATTACAGTTACCACTGGATGGCAAAGTTAAGTCTTTAGTTATCGTAAATAAACCCACACCTTTGCTTTCTTCCTCTCTGCTGGCGTGGTTGGTCTTCTTGAGGGTGCTTGAAGATATCCTGAAAAATGGGTTCATACTTCTTAAAAATTACAGCAGAAACTGTAAAGTTCCTTTCTAATCTTGCAGTACGTTCTCTGAACTGAGAGGGTAGATTTGCCATATCTTCCCATTTCTTCATCTTGTTAAAAAACTCTATCAAACTGAAGATATTTAGAAGATCAGCCTTATGGAAATGACAAACTGAACACATTTTAGAAACACAACCTTCCTGAAAATGGATTGTGACTTATGTAAGGTAGCGTGGCTACCACTGGAGAGATGCATGTTTTCAAAACTGTATTAGCCTAGGAGAAACAAAAGAAAGCTGGTTTAAGGAGCTCTGCCAATACATTTATTTCTTGTTATCCCTCCCCTCAACATATGTACTATATTTCTGCTTCTAGTACCACTGTACCCTCTCATGGTATTGTGTATATCTGTTCTGGTCTTGTTGGTACAGGACTTCTATGTTGGCCAATCCTGTGAATGCCTGTACCATGAAGATGAAGCAGTTTGTAATGTGATAACCATTTTAGATAAATCTGACAGCAAATTAAAATAAAAAACCCTAACAATGTATCAGTAAGTCAGCCTACTCAAGTTTTTCTAACACTTTTTTTTAACCTTAAGCAAGTTTCGGTTTGTACAGAAGCTGAACTTGGTAGCTTATTCATTTTAATCATAATAATTTAAGTAAAAGATTATTATTTTCTAAAAACTCCCATTAAGATAATCATAACCCCCCAAACATCTGTGTATTGCTGATTATACTGCACCTAACTAAGTTTTAAACATTTATTGAGAGCAAATAAAAATGTGGTAGTTTTAACGGGTTAATACCAACAGTTTCCAAGAATGAAATCTTTAACTTGAATCTCACTAGTTTTTAGTTTACCATTCACTTCCAATAAATTGCACTGTTAGAACAGGCAGTTAGTAAAAGTCATAATAATGGCTCTAATAGTTAGAAGATGACTGAATTTGTGCAATAAACATCAGAACTCAGATCTAAATGGTCCCGGGACATGTTGCAACTACCTTGAAGCCAAGCATGCCCAAGTTCATTAGCACCTGGATGCAAGACCTCCCGAGAACCCAACATGTATCACCTTCACTCCCACAATGGAAAGGTAGGATTCAGTTGTAATGAATAATAATAATAATCTCTCATCTGTATCAGAAGGGTTTCTGCAGCACATTTATTAAGAAAATGACAAATTACCTTTGCCCTGAGCAACGCAATATTCTGATTAAGGATACGTAGTTTCCTTCAACAGTTCCTCTGCTAACAGTCGGGACAGCTTTTCTGCAAGCCACATATAAGGAGCATGCTAGCCAATGTAGACTGTCTCCCTGTCACATTGAAAAAAAAAGTATTCAATAATTTCTTAAAACACATGCCCACAAGAGTTTCTTGCAGCACAGCCAGGATGAGTGGTTAAGAGCTCTATGGTCCAAAGAGCTGCATATGTAGCGACATACTCGACTGGTCCCCTGAATACACCAGGCACCCATGCCATGTTGAAATTTGTTTTTTAAAGTTTCAAATGCTATTTGTCATTTGAGAAATACAAGCTGGTAACCCCCTTAGAGGCATGGAACAGCTTGTACAGTTCATTAGATCCCAGCCTGTAACACACTGGCAAGGACCTGCCAAGCAAAAGTTATGCAACGGCAAGCTGACAAATTGTGTTTAATGGTACAACACTACTAAATGCCAGCGGAGACCAGAAAATGGTTCACAGGGGTATAGATGATAGAAAATACACAGCCACCTTTTAAACATGAAAAAGGAAACTGGTTTATATGTTTGCCTATACACAAAGGCCCTGACTCTTCTGGGAAACCTAACTCATTAATCCCTTATGTCAAGCTGCTTTTCATAACAGAAGAGAACATAAGAGAAGCCAATGTTGGATCAGGCCAATGGTCCATCCAGTCCAATACTCTGTCACACAGTGGTCAAAAAACCCAGGTGCCATCAGGAGGGCCACCAGTGGGGCCACAGCACTAGAAGCCCTCCTGCTGTTGCCCCCTCAAGCACCAGGAATACAGTGCATCGCTTGTCCCAGACTGAGAGTTCCTATCTATACCTTGTGGCTAAAGCCACTGATGGACCTCTGCTCTTCATCAGAGACCATCTTTATTGCCCGTCCAAACATTCAGGCAATTAGGTGCATGATCAGAGAGTCTTATCCCATTTATGGCTTAAGGTGGGAAGCTATGTCGGTCTGCAGTACAAGAGCAAGATTTGAGCCCAGTAGAACCTTAAAGTTTAACAAGATTTCCAGGGTATAAGCTTTTGACAATCAAAGTTCCCTTCATCAGCAGACCTTGTTGGTTTTTAAGGCGCTACTAGACTCGAATTTTGCTTATCGCATCTATACATCTAAGCAGGACGAGGATGCAGATGCCAGGGCAAGATTCTCTTCACCCTTCAAATGACAATTCAGATGACTGGCTAACCAAAGAGATACGTGAAGGCTGCCATTACCAATGTTTCCTCTAAGCTGTGGAGTCTTGTGAGCAAAAATGCTACTTTGTGAGCTAGTGGCATTGAAGTTGTGAGCGAGCCACTGGGCCACTGCATAAATTAGTTTGCTCTGGAGCCATCCTGAGACAAGAAATGTGTGAGCCAGAGGCTAAAAAACTGTGAGCTAGATCACACTAACTCAGCTTAGGGAGAACACTGGCCATTACATTACTATAAAGCAGATCATCATCGCCTGTATGTTCCCACCCAGCAACGGGAACTCGCAATAGTGTTACCAGCCTCCAGGTTTTACAGCTGATCTCCAGCTGACAGAGATCAGCTCCCTGGAGAAAAACGGCTGCTTTGAAGGGTGGCATAGTCCCATGCTGAGGCCCCTCCCTCCCCTCCCCAAACCCCGCCCTCTCCTGGATCGACCCCCAAAGTCTCCAGGTATTTTCCAGCCCAGACCTGGCAACCCTAACCTGCAAGAACTTGCATCAATCTATCTAGCTCGCTTCTTGTCTTCCTCAAAATGGCACACAAAGTTCCCTCTTCCTCACAAAAACCATGTGGTGGAAACCAGAATAAACCAAACCTACCAGGTCCAAGATCATCTAGAGAACCGTGGCAGAGGGAACACTGGATCGCAGATCTTAGTGCACCACCGTAACCATTGACTCCCCCCTCAGGCAAGGCAGGCAAGCTGAGCTAGTCTGAGGTCGGACAAACCCATCTCATTACCACACTCAGGAGTTCAAGAACTGCCGCCCCCTTTCCTTCAACGTCCCTCTTTCCACAGTCACTTCACCCCGAATCTTCCAGGCATAATCCTGTCTGGCGCCTGCTCCTGCCAACCTCCAGGGGGGACCTGGAGAGTTCCCAGAATCCCAGCTGATCTCCAGACGAGGCAGGACTGTCTGGGAGGACTGACTCTATGCCATTATACCTCGTCGAGGTTCCCCCCTTCCCGAACCCCGCCCTCTCCAGGCCCCACCCCTCCAAGCCTCCAGTAATTCCCCCGGTTGGCCACCCCGCCCCTTCTCCCCAAGCCCCGCCTCAAACCCCGCCCCGCGCCCTCGTTCTGACTGGCCCCTCCCCAGCGTGGATCGGGTCTCAGGCCCCGCCCCTTTCCTCCCAAGCCCCGCCCCAGAGCGCCCTCCTCGTCCTCGCTAGCCCCGCCCCCCCCCTCCCGAGGCCCCGCCTCCGCCCGGTGATTGACGCTCTCCCCGCCCCGCCCCCCTCACCTCCAGGGTGTAGTTGCGCTTCATGCTCTGGTAGTTGAGCCAGGCCTCGGCTCGGGCGCGCTCGTCCATGTTGAGGCTCCCGCACAGCTCCTCGTAGCGCTGCCGGGTGTCCCGCTCCGCCTCGGCTTCCTCTTCTTCCTCCTTCTTCCCCTCATCCTCTTCGTCGTCATCCTCGGCTTCTTCTTGCCCGGCGGGGGTGAGGAGGGCGGCCTCTGCCGTGGAGGGCGAGGCGGCGGGGCTGAGGGGAGGAGCGCCCTCTCCGGTGGTGGCGGCCGCAGCCGCGGCCGCCTCCTCTTCGTCTCCTGTCAGCATCGCCTCTGAGGGGGGGGTGATAGAGTGTGGGGGGAGGGGGGTAGAGCGCCGGCGGCTCGAGACGGGGCTCGCGCGCACTTACTGCGCCTGCGCCGCGGATTCCGCCTCTCTCTGCCCCCCCCTTTCCCTTGTTATTGTATCCGTGCGTTTAAAAGGAAGAGGGCGGCCGCCGAGGGCCCGTCACTCTTCCCCCCCCTTCCCCGCAGCCGCGGCGTTCGAATCTAAACATCTCGCCCTCCGCACGGCGGCGCTGATTGGTCGGGGCGCTTCGCCTCCGAGCCAATCAGCGCGTCTGCTTCTGCGCTGGCGTTTCGGCCTAGAAGAGAGGACAGGGGAAGCGTCAGACTACAATACCCATAAGGCTTCGAGGCGGAGGGCAAGCCGGAGTGTGTGTGGGGGGGCAGTTTGTATTGGCAAGACGGCGAGAGGCGCAGGATGCTGGGAAGTGAGTTCAGTTCCCCCGGGAGGGGAATAAATGGCGCAGCCCTTTAAAGGAGTAGTAAAGCATGTGGGAAGGTCGTTTTGGCATCTTGGAAATGCAAAGGCTGATTTCGCATTGCAACGCGGCGAGGCGCTAGAGAGGAATTCTAGGATTGAAAATTTACATAAAATCTACCCAAATAGGGCGGGGAACCACAGCATGAGGAATTGGTGACGTCTTGTATTTTTTAAAAACAAAAACTATGTGGCGTTCTTCTGGGTTGTTTTTAAGCATTGGACCTCTCCTGCTTCCCTATATAGAATAGTTTAACTAAGCCTTCCCCAGCTCTAACCTGTTGGGGCGGGCGAGGTGGAGAGCAAGAGACTAAAACAAGATACTATTTAAAATCTAAAAACAAAACGAAAGTGATGTGCAAAAATATGACGAACAGAGACAAATTGAACTTCAAGAGAAAATTCAATGTGAAGTAGTTACAAAGACTAAATATTTAGGAATTGAATTGACTATGAAAAATATTGATCTGTTTAAAAATAACTATGAAAAGGTTTGGCATAGGATCCAGCAAGACATGAAGAAATGGGATACCTTGAATCTATCGTTATTGGGAAGAATTGCAACTGTAAAAATGAATGTTTTGCCTGATGTTTTTATTTCAGACTATTCCAATATTAAAACAAAGGAAAATACTGGATACCTGGCAGAAAGAACTATTGAAGTTTGTATGGGCAGGAAGAAAGCCAAGGATTAAAATGAAAATTTTATGTGATGCAAAGGAAAGAGGAGGACTACAGCTACCAAATCTAAGACTGTATTATGATGCTGTCTGCTTAACAGTGGCTGGAGCAGTGGATTAATCTTGAGAATAAAAAGTTGCTGGCTTTAGAAGGTCATGACAATAAGTTTGGATGGCATGCATATTTATGGTATGGAAAAGTAAAAATAGACAAGTTTTTTAAACACCACTTCATAAGACCATCACTGTTCGAGACTTGGACGAGGTATAGAAAATTCTTCTCGGAAGAAAGACCACTTTGGATAGTACCAGCAGAAGTGATTAATCCATATTCAAGAAATCAGGGTTTAGATTGGTTACCTTAGTCTTTTAAAATTAGAAGGGAAAACTTTTGTATTAAAAGATAGAACTGATGTTGAATTTGAATATGATTGGTTGAAGTATAGACAGATTTATGACTTATTTAAGACCAATAAAAGAGAACATGGTTTTAGAGAAAATAATACTGAAATTGAAACTGTATGGGTTGAAAAGGGTAAAAAAATGATTTCAAAACTGTATAAGGTTTTATTGAAATGATATACTGAGGATGAAATAGTAAAAGAGCAAATGATAAAGTGGGCAGTAAACATTAATAATGAAATATTTATGTCATCTTGGGAATATTTGTGGAAAAAGTCAATGAAAATTTCAACTTGTGTAAATGTCAAAGAGAATTGCTATAAAATGATGTACAGATGGTATATGACTCATAAAAAAATTGCTATTATAAATCAAAGCATGTCTAACAAATGTTGGAAATGTAAGAAATATGAAGGGTCTATTTACCATATGTGGTGGACTTGTGATAAAGCAGTAAGTTACTGGACTGAGATTCACAATGAGATACAAAAAATTTTGAAATGTACTTTTAAGAAAGACCCACAGATGTTATTGCTAGGTCTTAAAATGGAAGAAATAAATGTAACCAAGAGAACATTATTATGGTACTTGGTTACAGCAGCCAGACTGACTTTTGCTCAATGTTGGAAGCAAGACAAAATACCTGAAACATGGGAATGGATTAAGAAGATGTTGTTTATGGCAGAAATGGACAAACTAACAAGAAAATTAAACAACGAAGAAGATGAAACTTTTTTCGAAGATTGGAAAGACTTTCAAGAATACTTGTTGAAAAATTGGGATGTTAAACGTGGTTTGATTTGTTTTGATAGCTATTAAGGAGAAATTGAATGAGATTTAGACTTTTGAATTGTTACCATTAGTAAGAGAAAATAAGCTTAGTAGTAAATGTAACTGAATAAGAGAGATATCAATGGGGTTGGAGCATTGCGGGAAGCCTTGTTTGGGGGGGAGAGGGTGAAAGAAAATGGATATGTATTGGCTTGTTTAAATTGTATGAACATGAAAATATATCCAATAATAAACTGTATTTACAAAAAAAAAGATACTATTTAAAATCCGCAAAATCACAAATTTACCTATCAAAAAACGCCGACACTCAGTCCTGCCAATCTGCAGAATCTCACTCCTTTCTTACCACCACTGTTCCCTCTAAGCTGAGTTAGTGTGAGCTAGCTCACAGTTTTTTAGCCTGTGGCTCACACATTTTTCTCTTAGCTCAGGAAGGATGGCTCCAGAGCAAACTAACTGATGCAGCAGCCAAATCGTTTGCTCACAACTTTAATACCAGGAGCTCACAAAGTAGAAGTTTTGCTCACAAGACTCCACAGCTTAGAGGGAGCATTGCTTACCACACTTTTTTGTATGTACTGCAACTGTACATTGTATCAGCCATATAGTAAGCTTTGAAAATACGGCTGCCAGATGGTTTCAACAGAAATACCACACTTTTCTCCCCAGTGAGGATCCAAAGCAGCTTACATCATCCTCTTCTCAAATTTTATTCTCACAACAACCCTGTGAGGTAGGCTGGGCTGACTGTGTGTGTGATTGGCCCAAGGTAGCTTCCACAGCAGAAAAAGTGCATGCATGGAGCTTGGTTGTGGTGGTATATTAATTAGAAAATGCTAGACATTTATATGTCTAATACTTTCTCAGTTTATTTACTGGGCAGAAAGGAAAAGCACTGGTGGGTCCAGTTCAAAACTGGACACCTGGCAACCTGACTTGAAAACTATTTGGATAAAAAAAATATGACAGAGAGGCTTGAGTCAACACCCCTTCCCCCCACAGAGGTGTTTGTGTCCCTCTGCAGCTGCCCAGATGGGGGTATGGTGTAGTGCATTCATCTGTAGCATTCAAAATAAACCACAGTTGAGAAAGGCTGTTTAAGAACTTTCTGGATCACAATACAAATCAACTCTTTATATCAACTTGTATAGTAAGCTTAGCTTTGTACTAACATCTCTGAAACTGAATCCTAGCAAGACAGAAGTTCTCTGGGTTAGAAAACAGGCAGAGCAGGGGCTTCAGATGTCTCCTGTCTTGGATGGAGTTATGCACCTCTTGAAAAGCCAGGTTCACAGCTTGGGAATGCTACTTGTCAACACAGCCATCGCCTTAGAAAAACAGGTGGTTCAGAGTGGTTTTGTCCAGCTTCGGCTGGTGTGTCGATTCCTGGGTCAGCCACATCTAGACAGTTACCCATGCCTTAGTTACATGCGGACTGAACTGTTGCAATGCACACTACTTGGGGCTACCCCTGAAGGGTGTTCAGAAGCTGTGGCTAATACTGAACTCATTCCCCACCACCACCACTAAGTGGAGCAGTTCAGATTCTTAGCAGAATACAATTGCTATAACCTTAAAATGGGCAATGGACAGTGCAAGACCCTGCATGGCTCCAGATTGCTGCTGAGAGAGGCTTCCTGTGTTAATGAGCGGCCACTCACGTGCACAGCTTAGAGGGAACACTGTACAGAACACTGCAGCTTAGACTGCTGGTGAGGGCCAACTGTCAGGAGCATATGACCCAGGCCCGTAGCTACAGTGGGACAGTTTGGGGCCTGCCCCCCGACTTCCTGCCATGGCCCCATAACTTTCATCCAGCCCCCAGCTCTCTGGGCTGCCTGGGCTCCCCACCACCCCTTCCCCAAGTGCAACTTGCCTCCCCACTTAGGCAGATAGAGTGTGAATGCTGCAAAAGGGAGTTGTTTTTTTTTAACTATTTTATTTTTTGTGACATCAGTGCCTCCTGACTTATTTAAAGACCCCCCTGAATTACAAAATCCTGGCTACGGGCCTGGTATGACCCCAACACTATAGCAATTATACTGACTTCCAGTGCACTCCCAACCTCAGTTCAAGGTGCTGGATTTGACCTTCAGAGCCCTACACAGCTTGGGACTGGGGTTATCTGTAGGACCATTTTCTCCCATATGTTCCTGCCCAGCATTAAAACATAGGGACTCTTCCTGACTGTCCCATCCATCGAAGAAGCTTGTTTAATGGATACACGAGAGACACCCAGGGAGATGTGCCTGGCCCCCTCACTTTCGAGCTTTAGGAGACAGCTAAAGATGATTTTATTTTGATTAATTTACTAGCAGTCCTCAATTGTGCTTTTAAATTCTGGTTTTCTATGTATTGAGCTCCTTAAGGACAAAAGGCAGCTAATAAGTGTTTTAAATAAATACATTGCTAAACCTTTGTAGCAAGTTGTAATGATTCCATATTTTGGGGTTGTGTGTGTATCTTTAAATGTTGAGTTTGACTGCAGTAAATGTGAGGAGAGTGATAGGGAGAGTGGAGTGTGCTGTGATTGGCTAATGATTGAGAGAGGAGATATTTTATGATAGAGTTCTGTGTGTGAAGTTTGAAGAGACTATGGAATTTTGCTTCTATTCTGTGTGAATAAGGCAAACAGTTTAGTCTGAGTGACTATAAGAGCTGATTCTGTTTATAAGACAAAGAAATTAGCCTTTGGATGTGGACATATATACATATGAGAGAGAGAGAAACATTGTACTGAGAACCTATGCCAGTCTGAGTGACTGATTGTAACACTAAGTTTTGCCAGTTATATTTACAGGTTCCTTTTTTTCAGCAACTGTTCAAAATAACCAAAAGCCTATTTTGTTCTTTATTAAATAAATCTATTTTTGTTTATACTTATCCCAGAAATCAGTACAGTACTTCCTCAGGGCCACATAGTCCTCTGAAGTGCCCAGACCCTAGGTCATACTACCAAAAGAGAGATTTGGAATTTTTAATTCCTAGTGGCAGCAGAAAACTACCAAGTTTATGTATTTGGAGAGTGTTTAAAGGTAAAACCATTTCCCCAATAAGCAAGGACGTCACACAAGTCATTACAGTCCACAGTATTTCAGTGTTTCCCTTCTCTCATTTCTATCTGCAGAAGGTGATTGCCGTGTATTCTACCTAACAGTGAACTAGCTTCAGGTATTTAAAGCTTTTAAAATGACTCGGTAATAGCACTTACTTTGTTCCCACATTTAAACTATGTTTTATGTGCCAGCTAACAGCTTTTAAAATGTACTGAGGCCAACATCATGGGTTGTCAAAGAATATGTTTAATAAAAAATAATTAAACTTCCATTTGCTCTATAGAACATCATAGAAAGTAATTCAATAAATTACAAATGACTTTTAAGACGCTTGTTCAACTACAGAAAGCAAATTCAGACTACACAGAACACAACCGGCAAATATTGCAAATGTCCAAAAACAAAAGAACCAAAAAAATATACCAGGACTTAGACTTGAATCATGAGGCCTGAAACAAAGGGATAGAACTACAAGGCAATAAACAGCTAAAAGTTCTTTTAGTCACTACCAACATACACTTCTTCACCGTCTTGGATATCCTTTGCACTGAAAATTTCAGTATTAATGTAATTCCAATGGGCTGTCCTTATAACTTTGGACTTAATGCAGCCACATTTTCATAATGTTCAGCTGACACAGCTACATATTTCTCATCTTCCAACTGATACGGATTAAAAGAAAGAAACACCTTTACTTCAGAGTCAAATCTCTATCAGCTGTACATTATTTGAAACTGTAAATTGCCTTATTACAGAGAAAGACCACTAGAATGGTAAGCAAATTCACTTGACCATAATTAGGAAAATACTTTATTTCATAAATTTATTAAAAATTATGTTTAGGATTTTCTTTTGGGGGAGTGGTGCAAAGTGATGATATTGTTGAAATACTCCATTGACTATGTCAACAACTGTGTTTGGAAAACTTTGGCTATATCATGGATACATACAAGTTAAACAAAAGTGCTATATTACAAAGGGCAAATATTAAATATGCAGTACATCCTTTCATGATGAAGAATTGCTACCCTCTCTTGTGGCATGTTTTTGACTATTGCTAAGACACTGCATGAAGGACCAACAAAATCAATACTATTTTTTGGGTGGGTGGGTGGGGGAATACAGTAACCAGCACAATTGAAATAGTACTTGTATAATTGTGTAATTACATGTAATACTGCTTCTAGTTAAAGGGTTTATTATTTTGCATGTACAAACTTATTTTAATCAGTAAAGGTCTTGGTAAAAAACAACATAGTCTTGTTTACTGTACAAGCAAGCAACAAAACCATACCAAAATACATTTTTTCTTTAATTATTCCCTTTTGAAAAGGTCTGTCATCCACTATCAACCAGTACTTTTATTCATTCCCTCAACACTTGTCTATTCATGGACCACAAGCAAGATAGCACAAGCTCACACCTATTCTCAGTCAGTTCTGCCATGTGGGTGTGCATCTGTGATTCTACCATGTCACAGTAATAGCAGCTTCAGCAGATCAAGGAATCATATCACATCAAATATCAGATTGATTTTTTAATACAGTAAGGGGTTTAAGGGCTTGTATTCCAACAGATGCTTTTTAAGCACTGTTACCATGGTTTCAAGAAACACATCTAATCGTTGTTGAAAGTGCTTTTTAGTTATCGGGCAACTCAGCATAATGATAATAAACTGATGATACCCCCAAATCTTGATTTTGGGTAACATGTTTTTTTCAATGCAGTCAGTTCTAAAACCTGTAGAGAAATATAGAGGAGTTTAATGTGCCTACATTTCCCCTTACCATTATTAACTGGTAACTACAGGAGATTACATGACAAACACAAATCCCAACAAACAAAGCCAACAAGTAATTCCTGCAAGGATATATAATCCTTATATATGAAATATGCAGTGTTGGAAGTGGCACTTTATGAAATTTTTCTTTTTCAAACTTGGGGCTACAGCTCTTCCACAACATGACTGCTGTAGAAGGAGCAACATTTAAAATTAAACAAGTATCCATGGTGTTGAAGTGAAATAGGAAAGGGATATTGTGTGTGTTTGTGTGTCAAAGTTTCCCTTTACTATAATTACATAAACATGCACTGGTAACTGGGAGGGGGGGGGTCATACACCAAATTAACATACACAGGGTGCCCTTAAAAAGGCAAAACAATATAGGACAACAACAAGAAGAGAAACCCATGTAAACTTCCTAAACTAACTCAGCTGAGGTAACAAGTAGCCAATTTAATTGGCTGACCGGGAAACTTTTTTTTTTTTTAAACACAGTTGTACCTGAATTGGAAACATCAGCAGTGCATCACAACACTAGAGCATTTTCATGTGATTAAAGCAATGGATGGTTCTACAGCTTTTATGACATTCATTAGCTGCCCAAATTATTGCTGAGTTTTGATCTGTAAATTATAAGCATCAAGGAGACTGTAAAACTATATTCAAATTAAAATCAATAATGCGCATAAAGAATTCTGTGTTCACTGCAAATATATTAAATATACAGCTCATAGTGAGCATTTTTTTTAAAATTAACCCCCCCAAAAAACAAAATTATAATGCCTTTCGCTGTAATTTTTTTCCTCACACAAATGTGTATTTTGATAGTACATACAAGTTCAGAAACTCAGGAAATTCAAGAAATTACATGCAAAATGTCTTTGAAAGCAGTTTGCACTTCTAAACAAATACTGAAATGTTCGGTCAGTAAATTATTGATGCACTCACTCAACACCGGGTTATTTACAATGAGATAATTAAAGAATAGATTCAAAATCAGTTTATAATTTAAGTGCAGAGTCTGGGGTCAGTCTTCATCACTAGAGTCTGAATCCTCAGACGAGGACGACGTACTGTCTGATCCAGAGGAAGCGTCTGCTTTCTCTGAACCCTCATCTGTGCTGTTTTCATTGCGAGAGCTGGGCTCTGTTCCCCTTTTTCCTTCTTGGCCTTCAACACTAGAGCTCTCCTCCTTTTCTGTTGACTTCGCTACACCTGTGCCGTTGTTTTCATTGTTTTGTACATCAAAAATATTAGACTGGGACAAAGCTGGGATATGGAGATTAAGGCCTGGAGTGAGAAGCATCCCTGGATAAAGTATATTGGACAACAGTAAGGGGTTAAGAGCTAAGGGGCTGGCAGCTGCCGCAGCAGTAGAGGATGTGGAAGGAGAACCCGACAAAGAGTTTTCTCCACCATTATGTGCGTTTTGGCTCTCTGTCCTCTCCTTCCTTCCTTCCGGCTCTCTGGAATCGTTTCCCTTTTTCTCTTCAGGAACAGATTCTGTAGACTTCGCCAGGAGCCCGCCCATTCCTAGCAAATTCGGTAAGCCGGCCATTCCTGAAAGCACCATGGGAAACATGGCAGCCATGTTCTTAGCTTCCCCAGTAGTGTTCAGGCCAGCAGGCATTCCCATTAAACCTGCTGTAACTTGCAATGACTGAAAGTTTTGCAGGTTTTGCTGTAAGGCCTGAAGGGTAGACAGATCCACTCCTGGGATTAGCCCATTGGCTAGCAAAGGGTTGACCGGAACATTGGCTGCTGTGGCAGAGGCGGCGGCGGCTGCGGTTGCCTTGGCAATCTCACTTTTAGGCCTCCTTCCTCTCCTGCTTACTTCTTCTCGTACAACAGGCCCCGTTAAAATGCGGTCAAACATGCTTTCGGGAAGAAATCCCTGAAAAGAGAAATTAAAACTTTTGTTAGCAGCCTTACAGCTAAATGTTTACACACGAGCATTAAGCGATGATGTAACAAAATGAATGGATGTTGAAAACCAGTTTCAAATTTGACTCTTTTATGACCTCAGGTCGTACCCAAAGCTTCCTTGCCACTGGTGCAAGGAGCCTTCTGCTGGCTCAAGAGGCACAGATCAACTTCAGAATGCTCCAGCGCTAATAGAACAAAATCCTCAGATCCAACCTACTATGGGAAACCTCGTTTTAAGAATAAGAACCATGAAGCCCCTGGAAGAAATCTCTACCCCAAGGCAGACACATTAGACATCCACAGGAGAGCCCTTATTCTTTCAGGCCTCCGACGCCTGCCCTCAAGCCATATGAACACACAGTCTGGGCACAGTCTACAAAACTATTGTAAGGATTATGCTGATACTGTCCAGGAATGTTTTCTACTGTGCTTATAAAAGGCTATTATAAAGCCAGTCATTAGCAAAAGTCCTCTTCTACAGTTTCTGGATCATCTAGAAACAGTTGATTGGATTCTCAAAAGACAAGCATGAACTTACTTTGGAAATTATCTTTGTCATGCAAGCAAACATGGTGTGAAGGCGCACAGATTTTCAGATTACAGAAATGCCCAAATTAGCAGCCGGCTTGCTTCTTTAGGAAATGGAGCCTCTCTATTATGAAACATACACACCCCTCCTTCTCTGGTCCAGGACCCACACAAGTACTCACAGATTGTTTCACAACATCTGCCCATTCAGGAGCTACTCCGTATTCAGGGTTCTCTTTCAGGAATCTGCACAAGTCTTTCAGTGGAGGAGCGAAAGCACCTCCTACCTAAAAGGCAGTGGAGGGAAACAAAGGTTTACCCAATGCTCAGCTTAAAGTCACATCAATATGCAAAGCTGGTTTTAAGATGCGAGGCAGAAATCTATTACAACTGTAGTCAACTGTGGTGACGAAGCAGTACAGATAACTGTAACAAATATGCTCACTCCAGAAGACACAGGGAAACAATTACCTTCCTAGCATTCCTCCTATTGATAAGTTGAACACGTTCTTCTCCGGTAAGGCTATTAATATCCAGTTTATTAGGATTTCGGCAACGGTGCCTTTTTTGTTTGGGTCTCCCCTCGTGAAGTTGAATTTTCTGTTGCAGAAGAATTTAAAAAATACATTACTGATTTTTCCTTTACTTTCCCTTTAATCTGATTAAAGCCCCTTGACTAAGGCCCGATCTGCATCTAGCATTTGCTCCGCTGTCTTACCAAACCCACACTGGAACAGAAATTCCCATCTACATTCCATGCCACTTTCACTTTGATTGAGTGTCGCATTTTATGGCAGCGTCCAGACTGCATGCTGCTTTCACTTCATTTGATCTCTGGTTTTATGGTGGCTGTCTGCATAGATTTATGGCTGTTTTATGGCCATTCAGGTGTGGGTCCGCAGTCACTACAGTGTTGGCCCGGGATAGTTGAATGTGGTTTTGAACTGCATCTTTTTCTGTTCCAGTGTGGGTTTGGTAAAAATGCTAAATGCAGATTGGCCCTAAAAGTCCTGAGCATTCCAATACCATACTATTAAGTAGCACCATCTGAACTTGACGCTAAACCAATGGAAAAATCTTGCAACAGGAAGGGTAAGGTTAAGAAATCTGTCAGATAAAAGGAGTAAAACTGGCTTGTGATGAGACAAAGATGAAAAATTGCCTAGGCACTGTGTTAAAAACCTATTTCTAAAGCTAATATAAAGAGGACACTCCAATAAAATATGTATTAAAGTACCAATTTTCCCCTGAGAACAATCACAAAGGCAGTCTGAGTAAGGAATCTTTCTTAATCTTCCCTTCATAACCGGAGTGGGCTGAGCATTCAATTGAGATAATAAGAAAACTCTAAAATAATTTGGGATAGTTAGATGGATAAGCAGAGGAAGACAGTGATTTAGGTGGAGGAATACCTAAAAATGCAGAAGAACAAATCCTGCAGGCATGAGACCATGTGCTCAAGCAATCCCTTTCTTGGATATTCTTCCTGATACAGGACTTAACAACTGTGGGTTCCAGGCTCTCAATAATGTCAGGATTTAGTCCAATAAGAGAGACTTTCCTTCTGGCAAGGTGAAGCAAGAAGTTCTGGCCCTAAATTTTTCCTGGTCCTATATCCCTGCCACTGTGCAAACATTCTTAAAATAATCCCCCCTTTTCTCATAACTCAACCTAACTTCTTCAACTTTACATAGTTTTTGTTAACAAAAAAATAATGTAAATAGAAAATTGCTAATCAAACTGTACTGAAATAGCACAGCAGAAGCTGTATGAATAAACTTATTAAACTTTAAATACTCACAGGAATAAAAGCTCCTAAATCTTCAACATAGCCAGGATGTTCTTTAAGCCATTTCTCTAAATCTTTCCTTTTGGGGGCATCATCACCTGCAAGCCTTGTTCCATCTTTCAGATTAATAACCGGAACTGGGCTTTCTGCATCACACAAGCCTTGGGATTGTGCATATGGAAGAGCTGGGTTTATGCCTGGAGCAACCTGAGGGGCACTGATGCCATGACAAACCTGCAAAAATTTAAAACGTTCTGGGAAATCTCACAAGAAGAAGGAAATGTTTAAGAGAAAGCAGTAATTGTAATTACACTTACATGTGTCAACACTACTGCAAGGGCAGCCTTAGTCCTACAAAAATGTACAGTGCCTCTTTAATAGCATGCTGGCAGTGGGTGTGACAACATGATCACATACAACAACAACAGAATTACTGAGCTACAAAACTCCAGCCTGTTCCAACTTAAAGCCTTAACATTTAAAGTGTTTACACTGGAATAGAAGAAGAAGAGGAGTTTGGATTTATACCCCGCCCTTCACTACCCAAAGGACTCTCAGAGCGGCTGACAATCTCCTTTCCCGTCTCCTCCCCACAACGGACACCCTGTGAGGTAGGTGGGGCTGAGAGAGCTCTTTCTAGGACTACTCGAGAGAACAGCTCTGAAAGAATTTGTGACTGACCCAAGGACACACCAGCAGCTGCATGCGGAGGAGTGGGGAACCAAACACGGTTCTTCCAGATTAGTCGGTGCTCCTAACCAGTACACCAAACTGGCTCTCAATAGTAAATCTGCCTGAAATACTTAATGAGACTTACGTGGTTAGGTGTTTTATTTCTGTTGATAAACAGGATATCAACTCCTTCCACATTCTTTCTCCTTCCTCTCCTCTTTTTCACCGCAGGCTGGTCATCAGCTATTACTCCATTTGCACTAGTTGTCAATTGGCTGGATGTTCCTAATGAAATGGACAGTGTAATTGTATTGAACTGTATCGAAGACTGAGCGGACTGCTCATCATAAATATGAGCAGCAAAAAAGCAATCAGAACACATAGATGAAAAATCAAATGTCCAGCAAGAGCTTCTAGCACAACACAACAAGTATATTTTATGGTGTACTTAATGCTTCTATATACATCATGAGTTCAGACATGTTTTACATCTTCTCTTTCCCAGGATCAATACATGCGACCAGGAGACTAGCACTGGTATAGGCTGCAGCCCTGCCATCCCATGTTGTGGTCAGGAAAAAAACACAACAAACACCTCACTCCTTCTCAACTCACTACTACTTCCCCAAATTCACACCTTAGATCCCTCTGGAGAGACTTGCCAGTTAGTATTAAATTACCTACTTCAGTTATTTTCTGGTACTCTTTCAAGTATACCTGTTCATATATGAGAGAAAAACTGGTACTGACATGAAGCCCCTTTTCTTCAGCCTATCCATACCACGTAGGGACCATGTCATTTTCCTACAGTTTGGATGTTTTCCTATTCAATCCATGATCAGATTTAACAGCTAAATGACATTCACATGACAGGGACTTCTAATCTTTTACACTCAACTGGATCACATCAGGAAAACTCATAGGCCCAAATGAAATGGCAAATCCATGTCTGTTGGATGGGGGGGTTCCTACTACTGAAGGCTTTCCCACAAGGAAGAACTATGTCTATATAAAGTTAGATGTCAGAGGCAAGGGTTCCAGACTGGTGGGCATCAATCTTTCCAGACCCCTGTCCCTTTAGCTCCTGAACAGCAGCACGGGACCTTATGAACTGCAAGCCTTGAGAAGGTTCCAGAGCTATGGACTCATTGGTGAGAAGGTCAGGGGCATGGGCAAGCAAACCAAGACAGCCAAAGACAAGAAATGCAAGCTATGAAATGCAAATGGGGGTGGGGGGGATGAAGGAACATTCAGTGGTATGTGTAGTCTGGCAACCCAAACACAGGTTTTATTACCTTAGTGAGAATCAAGGCCATAGATAACAAAAATCATAACTTGAATAACAATTCCAAACACATGGTTATCTCTTGGGGTATTTTGTTTTTTAAGCACTGATCAGCCAATATTAAAACCCTACAATGCTCACCCGATTCTGGCAAAGACTTTGGAAAATTAGCAAGGCTCATCTCGGAAGCATTCTGTAGTTCATGTAGTCGGGCAAGGTATTGCTGCTGTCCTAATGTGCCTTCTTCACTTTCAAATGGCCTTTTCTGAGAAAGTCCCTGCTTCTGAAAAATTAATTTCAAACCACCTTCCTGTTAAACAAACGTGAGGGTTAGCAGATTTCTTTGGGAAGGAGAAATAAGTTTCATTAATTTAGGATTTTCATATGCACTTTCTCTCTGAAAGGACTGCAAACAATTTCCACACGCAGGGATGTTAGTAATTTGCACTGAGATGATTTAAGTAACAACTACATTTGAAAACTTGTGAGCGTATGTACACACGCAAGTATCTATACCTGCTCATATCTTTATTTATTTTAAAAAAGCTAAATATGCATATACCAAATGTCAGAAAGAATGTTTGCATTAATATATGTTGCGATCTATCTTAGGTATAAAAGCCTAAGGGTATTAGGAAACAGGGAGGGAACGATTATTACTCTGATTGTTCACTCAGGACATTTAAAAAACCGTAGCTATTTGCAAGTCACTGCTTTCAGACAGCTGGAGCTAAGTCTAGGATTAGAAAAGCCAAACACTCTGGGAAGTAGCTACAGTACTAAAGCAGCATCAGACAGACCACTTGAAAAAGCACCTGATCAGCAAGGCTTCAAAAGAACACAAACTAATTTGCTGGTGGGTCCTGAAATTGTGTATTTAAAAGAAAATGAAACCCCCCAACCCCCTCGCCCCTAAATACCCACAAATGTGTGTGTGAAGGAAGTAAGATTGAGAGCAGGCAGCTACTTGTAGGTAAAGCATGCCGCACACCGCAATCGCAATCAGGTCCTAGGGCAATAAAAATAAACATACGTCATTGATTTTCACTGTAAACTCCTTTTCCCGTACATGCTTCTTCACCTTTGACATCTGTGGTGACTGATCGTTTTCTTCTTTAACATCTGCACTCGGGGGAGTGGGTACGCTGGGCTCAATGTAGTCTGCAGCAGCAGCTGGGCTGTCTAGAAGTTTGGTGGTATAAAAAGAAGCCACGGTGTTGGTGTCGTAAGTTCTTCTTGCCGACGGCCATTTGCCTTTCAAGACTGTTTGACAAATACTGTCCAGACGATTGATCATGACTCGATCCTAGAAGAAACAGAGCACTCTTCAAAGATCCTGCGCTTTCCTGTCTCAACACCTGAAAAGTCTTAATAACTGGTGAACGAGATAAATAATTCCAATAAGCCCCGGATCCCCAACATGGTTCGTTCATCAGCATTGGTGAAAGTCACAGTGAAGGTACGCTGAGAACCATCAATGTGATGGCAGAAGAATAAAGGAGACGGCTGTCCTCAAGGGCAGCGACATACTATAACCATTGTCAGTGGCAGAAAAAATGGAAAAAAATTCAGAAAGAGTAGCACAAGAGGCTTCTTTGAAACTGAATGATGCCAAGAAGCTTTCTGAAGCTCTTACCAGGATAAGGGACTTCAGCATCTTCAACATAAAGCAACCAACTACCCCTTCTTACAGCTACGATATTATAATCACAGAATCATAGAATTGGAAGGGACCTCCAGGGTCATCTAGTCCAACCCCCTGCACAATGCAGGAAATACCCAGATACCTCCCCTGCTACACCCCCAGCGACCCTGTTCCATGCCCAGAAGATGATAAAAATTGCTTCCTGACCCCAAAGGGGCAATCAGCATTTCCATGGGTATGTAAGAAAGGGCCACAAGAACTAAACACTGAGGCAACCCTTCCTGCCCTCCCTCTTATGGTCTGCCTAAGTTCACAGAATCAGCACTGCTGTCAGAGGGCCATCTGGCCTCTGTCTGAAAACCTCCAAAGAAGGAGAGCCCACCAGCTCCTCCTGTTCCACTGAGGAACCACTCTGTCAGGAAATTCTTTCTAATGTTTAGCCAAAAACTCTTTTTGATTTAATTTCAACCCGTTGGTTCTGGTCCAACCTTCTGGAGCAACAGAAAACAACTCTACACCATCCTCTATATGATAGCCCCTCAAGTACTTGAAAATGGTTAAGTCATGGAACAAACATTGTCACTCATCTTTCAAGATTTAGAAGCACCAGGAGAGGGATTTATGGGTTTGTGTTTGTGTGTATATTATATACAGCATTGCTATCTTACCTTTGGCCAGTAGGAAGCAGCCAAAATATATCCACCTTGTAAGAGACAATTAGAATTTGGTGTTCCATTATTCATTTGAAAACTGTCCTGCGTTTCATCCTGCACAGTGCTCAAGGAAGCTACACTCTCTTCATCATATGCTTTCAAGTGAAGAGTTCCTTCTGCTGAAGGAAGGAGGTTTAGGCAATTAGAACTTCAAAATCTACAATGTCATGCATTATGTTTCTCCAATGGAATTATTTAATGTACACAAATCAGCTTCAAATGTACACAAATTAATTTCAAACAAATGCATAATATGGAGCAGAATGAAAATACCAAAGCTTTCTGCTTATTTTTCATCCTAGACAAAGAGAGGCCATTTTCCTGTTTAATCTATTCAACAGGCAAGCCCAGACCCATGACATTTTAAACTGGAAGCATCAAACAGAGGGCAAACATGCAAAAGTATAGCTAAAGCACAGTAAAATAAGAGTACCAGACATTCTAGACATTTATCAGGAGCACATTTTCTAACAGGAAGTGCACTGTACACAAACATAGTATCAACAAATAAGTCTGTGCTGACAATGGAGATTATGGGAACACTCAGTATGATGATCAGGGGAGGAGGAGAAGGAGGAAAAGAAGAATTGGATTTATACCCCACCCTTCACTTGGAGTTTCAGAGTGGCTTACACTCTCCTTCCCTTCCTCTCCCCACAACAGACACCCTGTGAGATAAATTGGGCTGAGAGAGCTCTGAGAGCTGCTTGAGAGAACAGCTTTGAAAGAACTTGTGACTGACCCAAGGTCCTCCAGCAGCTGCATGTGGAGAAGTGGGGAATCAAACCCGGTTCTCCAGAACAGAGTCCACTGCTCTTAACCACTACACCAAATTGGCTCAAGTACAATCTGCTTTCACGGACCCATTCTGTTTCCCTTTTAAGAAGTTCAAATGGTTACAACACTAACTCCAAAACAGCTATAGTTCAGTAGCAACTTAAAGACTAACAAAATTTGTGGAAGGGTATAGGCAGTGACTGAAGAAGCTCATACCCTGCCACAAATTGTGTTAGTCTTTAGGGTGTTACTGAACTCTTGCCCTTTTCTACGGCTACAGACAGATTAACATGGCTACCCATCTCCAAACAAGCTGACACTCCACTAAAACAGTCAAGCCTGAGATTGCCATACCATGAATAACTGCCATGTCTTAACAAGGGGAAGATAAAATTAGTGAACATATAGTAAAGAGCATAAGAACACTTCACAATCAGAAACTCAAGTGAACAGAGGAAAGATAATTCTATCAATGACGGATCATTCCCTCTAGACTACAAAGCATACCATTGTTACAACTGTATGTCTGGATTGCCAAGTCCTAACCTAAAAGACAAGGCCTGAATAATTAGAATTTAAAACTATAGTACTATAGACTATGTTTCTTAACATAAGAACATAAGAGAAGCCAATGTTGAATCAGGCCAATGGCCCATCTAGTCCAACACTCTGTCACACAGTGACCAAAATATACCAGGTGCCATCAGGAGGTCCAGCAGTGGGGCCAGGACACTAGAAGCCCTCCCACTGCTGCCCCCTCCAGCACCAAGAATAGAGTGCATCGCCTGCCCCAGACTGAGAGTTCCCATCTATACTCTGTGGCTAATAGCCACTGATGGACTTCTGCTCCATATGTTTATCTAATTCTCTCTTGAAACTGTCCATGCTTGTAGCTGCCACCACCTCCTGTGGCAGTGAATTCCATATGTTAATCACTCTTTGGGTGAAGAAGTATTTCCTTTTATCTGTTCTAACCCAACTGCTCAGCAATTTCATGGAGTGCCCACGAGTTCTTGTATTGTGAGGAAGGGAGAAAAGTACTTCTTTCTCAACCTGCTTAATCCCATTCATAATCTTATAAACCTCGATCATGTCACCCCTCAGCCGTCGTTTCTCCAAGCTAAAGAGCCCCAAGCATTTTAACCTTTCTTCATAGGGAAGGTGTTCCAACCCTTTTATCATTCTAGTTGCCCTTCTCTGCACTTTTTCCAATGCTATAATATCCTTTTTGAGATGTGGTGACCAGAACTGTAATTCTTCAATGGAATTACAGGCCCGCAGTGTTTGGAGTATTTCCATGTTTCATATTTGTCAGTGCCAAAACTGTGTTAGTGACTGATGTTTTTGTTCACACCACTGATATACAACAAATGGAATTGCAGCTGTCTAGAATCTAGAAGCTACATGGGTGATATACTCAGTACAACCAAGAAGTATTCATGAGTCAAAGTATTTTACAGCACTGATTAGGCCAAAACAAAGTACATACAGCCTCTTCACAAAGAAACCATTCTGATAAAATAGCTCTTATACCAGCCCAGCCTTCTTATTCCCCTCCCCCCGTTGAATTCTTTCAAAGAAATTACACTATAAAAACAGATATTACAACATATCAAAAAAATCAATGCTAGTGATTTAGACAAACCAGTATCATCATCTTGGTATGAATGTCATTGCTATAGTACAAACAAGGGATAAACCTGTAAATGTGATCTAACACTGGCTGCATTGAGATATAATCAGATCCTGGAATTACCACTCCCTTTGGCTCAAATATTTGAAGGTTTCCTGATGCCAACAATCAGTTTCTTACTGAGCCCCAATACTGAGAGACGAACCATGGTTTGTACTGTTTGAAACCCTGCTTTCTAAGCAAGAAAACAAACCAAAGTTTGTCATTTCCTCAGATCTAGGTATGAAATGCTTTGCTGTCAGCCAGGAACTTTTCAGTTATTCAATGCATGTGTGAATGGAGGGGGGTAGGTGGGCAAGATGAGCTTTTCATAATGACAAGCCATGCTTTTTTACTACATACGATAAGTGAAAATGTCTGCAGCAGCTTCTTTTACAATTCAGTACACCATTTCGATAGCTTTCAAAGCAGAATCACTATTCGTCAAGCCTCAGTTTGTGGGCCATTCTCACAGTCCATTTCCTTTTCACCCAGTACCGAGGATAAGGCAAGCCTTGACAAACTTTCTTTGGCTCCAGAAGCAAGCCCAAAAATTCAGGAGCCAGGCTCACATTTAAGTCATCAGGGTGATGTATGACCATGTTTTCTAATTATTGCTACCCCACCCACCCAAAACACCCTAGGCACCTCAATGAAATTTCTAGGTACCATAGTGATCTGGTGCCTAGGGTAAAGTGTCTTATTTTGACCTTTAGCTACTCTCAAATTTAAAGAACATGCTATCGGTTTTATATTCCTAGCAAACCTATTCAACACTAAGCGACCCAGTGGTTATAAGTCTTTATGCATTTACCTCTCTTTTGCGCCTCCTCTTCATCACTGTCACTCTCTTCAGATGAAGAGGAGGAAGATGAAGAGGACGATGAGGAAGAGGAAGATGACGACGATGATGCTGAAGAACAAGATGAAGAGGATGAAGAACTAGATCTGGAGCGTGAACAAGAAGAGGAAGAAGATGATGAGGATGAAGACGATCTGGAAGAACAGGATGATCTGTCTGAATCGGAGTCTGAATCGGAGCTGGAGTCCGACTCTCTCTTGCTAGCTCTCTGTTTTTTGGAAGCGGCGTTTGGAGTTAGGGGCTCCGTCCTTGCTGCAACCATGCGCCTGTCGCTGTCTGCTTTCACAACAGATCTGTGGTCTGCAGAATGTGATGGTGTGCCATTCTTTGGACTCAAAGGCTCAGTCTTTATTCCCGTCTGCACATCGTCGGTAGACATGGACTCTTCTCCTGAAGAATGAGGCTCTTCTTTATGGTTCTCATTCTTAACTTTTGCATCCTCAAGTGTGCTTCCTTTAGCATCTAGCAGCCTTGCCTGAGGGGTGAGGGGTGAGGCGGACAATGCCATCTGATACGGATGCAAAATTGGGGTGGGAGTTCTTGAAAGTGCTGCTTTGTTTTGACTGTAGTTCCTTTGGGCTGACATAAATGAAAGTTCAGGATCCCGAAGGATGTGGTAGTCTGTTCTGCTAACCCCGTGCTTTGCAGCTCCAACCAGTAAATCCCAGTCATGAGTCCCACACTCCCACCAGACTGGTAGGTCTGGATTTGGCTGGCAAAGTTTTAAGCGCTCAAATACTTGTGGATGACGGACAGCTTGCTCCCGTACCTTCCTGAGAAGTTCAATTCGATACAAAGTTCGAGATGCACGTTCTTCAGTAATTGGCTGGATGAAAATATTTGGATCCATGGATTCTGCACAAGAAACACACAGACCTCAGTGCCTCCCCCCTTTAACATTTTCCCTATGTTCTCATTTTAAAATAAGGTTCCTAAGAACTAGAAACTGTTTTGCTATTTGGAAGGAAAAAATAAAACATTTAGCATTAACTATTAGAAATATATATATATTTTAAAAAATAATGTCGCCTGAAGGATTCCCCTCTGTCTTTATGACTATTATTGGCCTGATATATTAGCCCCTCCAATTTATCTGTGATAGTAATTGAACATCTGCTCATGTAAAGACCCATGTGACGGTACGATCACATACATTTTCAGCTGTGCTTCTTTTAAATCTATGTTCATTTTCACAAAGAAAAAGAGTGCCACAAGTAACCCACCATCTTTTGATGGCAGGCGACAGACTCTTCTGCACATGGCCATGAAAGCATACAAGTACTTCTCTAAACTCTCGTCTGTTTTCTTATGCAGCCGAGCCATGGCTCTAAACTTGGTCCAATCGAACTGACCCCTATCAGGATCAAATACAACACCAAACGTGGAAACCACTCTGTAGAAGTCAGCTTCTTCCCTTCGTGTCCATCTAGATTTCAAACAGAAATGAAACGCCATTAAGTAGTAAGTCGAAAGCTAGATATGCTTGCTAGTTGGCACAGTTTTAAACTGAGTATTACTTATTATTATTGTAATCTGCCTTAAATCTGGTTTCAGAGAAAAGTGGGGATATAAGAAGAAGAAGAGGAGTTGGATTTATACCCCACCCTTCGCTCGGAGTCTCAGAGCAGCTTACAATCTTCTTCCCTTCCTCTTTCCACACCTTGTGAGGTAGGTAGGGCTGAGAGAACTGCTCTTGAGAGAACAGCTCTGAGAAAACTGTGACTGACACAAGATCACCTAGCTGGCTGCATGTGGAAGAGTGGAGAATCAAACCTAGTTCTTCAGATTAGAGTCTGCTGCTCTTAATCACTACACCAAAAGCTCTAAGTGAATCAATAAGCACAAACCAGCCAACCAACCAACACCCCTCCCCAAAAGAACACACTACCCTAAAACCTATACCGCTAGAAACAGTAACAGTAGAGGAAATAATTGCAAATGCTTTTTGTGATATAGATGAGCATGCAAACCTAATACTTATATTTTGAGCATACCTTTGCTGTCTTTCAATTTTGGCAGCTATTTTTGGATTGAGAGAAGCTTCTTCATACGGAGTCTGAATCACACAGGCCTGAACTGGAAACACAGGTTGGATTTGCTGAATTTGTCTGTTTTTACTGGTACGCTGATAGGCTGTTATTAAGCGACGTAAACGTGTTGTTAAGGCAGACTGCGTTGGCCAGTAAAGCTTATCCCCTTCAATCATCTGGCCATCTGTAATTGGGAAAACAAGAATAAAAATATTTGATATGGATTTGTTGCATTCGGTACCATACAAAATGTAGGTTTGCTCTATTCTGGAATAGTAAGTGTACACAGTACAAGTTTATAATAAATTTTACCTCCATCTGCTATTATGAGGTCCCCCGGTGATGACACATCGTCCTAAATCACAAATTTTAAAAAAAAATCAAGAATGAACAGATGCATGATTCAGACGATAAGCCACATGTCCTGCAGATAAATATGGATTGCTGACAACTTTTTTTTTTTAATTTACGAAGCTCACAACTTTTTCCACAGAAAATCAAACACTGTATATTTAAATTTTAAAAGGGATGCTAATAAATTAATCCCACAATTGATTTGCTACAAGTTTACAATCAACCGTGAAAGTATGGCAGGCCCACCAAATTTGTTATAAAAATGAAATACAAATGTATTACCTCTATGTCATCTTTAAACATGGCTGGTGCTGGTTTATATTCTGGATCTTCTACATCTCTGCAGGAATACAGAAACAGTACAAATCAGTCAAGTATGTTTCTTACCATGTAATTTGTTACTGACTTGACACAAATCACTTCATTTGAGAGAGGAAAGGATCACTGCAAAACCTGGATGTTCGGGTTCTAGCCATCTGGATTGTCTCTTTGTAAAAGTCTGTTCTAACTGTGGCCAGACCCTTTCTGAATCTTGAATAAACAGAGGCAGGTGGCAGGATGTCAGCTCAATGCAAGACCACTCAAGAGCAGTTAAGTTCTGGCTCCAAAGCATTTATTTCCCTCCCTACTTGCTCTTATACTACAGAATCAGACCCTTAGCCCTTGCAATATTTCTTTTATGTTTGCAAAAAGCTTCTAGTCAACTCCACAGAGCAGTTAGATGTTAAACTTCCTTTTAATTCAGTGCAGTTGCCACTTCTTTAAAGTTTCCCTGTATTTGATGATGTTACTCGATTAGTAAGCAACCTAGCCCTTCCACATCTTTCAAGCGAGGCACTACATTACAAATGGTCTGGGGTACGAAGAATGTGTACCACATGCAGGGACTCTCCACAGGATATAATGCAACTCAGTCTTGCCCCCCTGCCCTACCCCACAAGGAGACATGGGCATATCAGCATATGCATGCAGGCAGCACAAGGGAAAGTATCAGAAAATTAGAAGGCTGTGTGCCCCTCACACATAACTACCTAGCCCTCATTCTGTGCACCACGCAAGTTATTCATACTTGAAAGGCAGAGCACAGCATTTTCTGTCTTTATTAGAAGAACCTTCTGCAGCTCTTTAGGTGCAAACCCAGGCAGAATTAAGCACTTTAAAGTCTTGTATGATTTTAATGGAAGAACTGAACACATTCTTAACTCTCCTTGCAGGGAATTCTGTCACAGCTGACGACGCCTTAAAAGGATTTCATTTCAGCTGGATCATACTGCCTCGTTTACATGCTCAAACATTTTCACAAGCCTTTGAAATACGAGATTTTCCATAAAAGAGTCTCTTCCAGACTGAACATGAATACAATGGCAGATCTTCTCTGAGCTCTCTTCTGACTGTTCTCTCCCTTTATTCTATTAGATCTGCAATGGCTCAAATGCGGTTTTCTCTGGCTGCAGCACTAGCTGTCTGAATCAGCCTCTCCAAGGAGGCCAGAACGGCTCCCTATATTGGCCTACTTTCAGAGGCATCGTAAAGCGTCTCTCTGCTTTTAACAGGCAGATGATGGAGACTGTTTATTTTCTTGCTGCTGGTTTGGGGGTAATTAGGGATATTAGTGGGTTGTCTGTGCTTGAATTTTTTGCGTGTGCAGTGCTTGAGTCATGAGCTGTCTGAACCACTGCAAATGGTGTAAAAGGGGAAGTATATATTTATACTTAAAATATTTTTGTAGAAAGTCATACCCATCAATATAATCATTTGCTCTTTGCTCAGCAGCGACTGCCTTGTCGTCGGGTTTCCCCACTCTTTCCAGGAAGCAAAGAGCAGCATCTGCTCTTATTGTATTGTACTTTTCATAACCTGAAAAAGAAACATACTATGAACATAACTTCAAAATCAGAACAACCTGAACAATAAAAAACAAGAAAAATACATTACTTGCCATGCTTAAAAACTCCTATTAGGAGAGATTTATCTGCCTCAGTATCCCACCAGTCTGCTGGCACCTCGGAATGGTCTGGCTCGGGGACCCAGACATCGATTTCACTGAAATGTTTATCCAGAAAAAAACAACAACACAAAACCAACAGGTATTACTTTGGTTTATTGCTGCATACACTGATTTGGTCTGCTTAAATAAATATATGGCAGATATCAATACATATACAATACATATACATGGAGTATAATAAAGGCTAAGAGCAGAAGTAGTCACAAAGCATCAGTTGATGTTGGGCAACTCACTTTTAATCTGCCTCAGCCGCCTATTTCTAACATGGGGTTAATACTAGCTTACAATACAAGGCTGCTGTAAGGACAACCAAATAACACTTGATAAGCTATGTAAGTTATACGATACTATTCCCAGTGTAAGTGCTTTGAAACATTTAAATAGCAAATGCTATTAAAACTCAGCTTATTCAAGTATTCTGTAGAGTAGCTTCATTTAATAATCAGCACCATTTAAAAATCAAGGGAATTCAAGCACAGCTTACCTGGCTTCAACTCCTTCAAAAACCTTTTGGCACTCATTACCAATGACTTCCTGTTTCAAATAATACAGCATCCTAACTCGAAGTAAGACCCTAAATAAGAACATATACACAAGAAATTAATTCTGCTGTTTTTAATTAATGCTATTTTTAGTTCAACTAGGAACTATTTTTAAAGACAGCACCACTCCCACTTCCCTTAAATCCAGCATTTTTCTGCCCCAAGAGTTATCAGCCTCCAAGACCAGTTTGGATGTAGCATTCATTGTTCATGCTATTGTGTACCAAGTCTTATACTCTGGCTCCACTGACTGTAATAGAGCCTAAGCATGCTTGATTCAAATGTTAATTCAGTGCAGTTAAAAATTGCCTCTGTGTAGAATTCCAGGCAGCAATACAGAGAACCACACCACTTGCAAGAGTGATTTCCACCAAATCCAGACAGTTTCTGGTGGGAAGTTAAATTCTGTAACTAGCATCCTTGATTTTAAACAAACAAACAAGCATATTGTTATCAGTTGGGCCCTGCAGAAGCCCTCTGAAAAGCATACAATGGAGTCTGTGTTCTTCATGCCCAATCCCACTTTAGGCTCCACTATGGAAAGAAACAAATCAGCTCATCTTAAGCCTAAACTCCCAGCCAGCTGAAGGCACTGTCCTCTGGTGGAAACATTCTCTGGTGTGGAGGGAAACTAGGGTCATATCAATCCATACCTCTCAATTTGCTTTGTGATAAGCCAGAATGTTTCTACCAATGGGAAGAGACTTATTTTGACCTTGCACCTCCCTCCCCTAAATCCAATTTTGGCTCCCAGTGCACCTGCAGACAGCATACCTGCATTAGTAGCATAAAGAGTGACATACAATATAGGTACAATCATGCCAACATTCCGTTTCAGTAATTCTCACATGGGACCACAATAAAGCCTTTTAGCTTTTAATAAGAACGCTTATTTGCACTTCAAAAGGAAGCATATTCATTCCTGAAACACTACATGCGAGCTAGCGTCATAAGCTTAAAGACAAACTAAGCTATTTATAGTGTTACTCACTTGTTGCAGTGATGCTTTATGTGCTTTTTATATCCTTCATCTTGCAATAGATGCTCCGGATTATACTTTCGAAGCCATTCTGCTTTATGTATATCGAAAGTGCTGGCCTGAGTCTTAACTTTCTTTCCTTTTCGACCCCTGGGGACAGGGGCTGACAAACCTATTCAATGCAAAAACAGAGTACAGTGGTAGCATAAAATACAGGAAGGAAGAATCATCTTGCCAGCTGCACTTCACCTCAACTGTGTTTTTGTCTCCTTCTGGCCTGCAGGTCTGAGGGGCTGGGCATGGTCAGAGGCGTCAACCCATGGCTCACAGCAGGTGCCCATGGATAAACCACCTGCAGAATCCCAACCAGTCAAATATATACTGTATGTTTTGTTTTCGTCATATTGTATCTTTCCTCTAAACTGTTCCCCTTGGGGGAGAAAAGAAGAATATAAATATTTTCTGAATTCACATTGATTAAAATGTGGAATTTGCTGCCTGATGATGTAGTGATGGCCACAGGAATAAACAGCTTTAAATGGCTCTAAACCTCTTAATCCTAAAGCCAGGAGGCAACATCAGGGGATCAGCCTTTAAGCCCTGTTGTTGGCCCTCCAAAAGAACTGGCTGGTCACTGTGTGAGACAGGATGCTGGACTAGATGGACCCTCACTGGTCTGATCCAGCAGGGCTCTTCTTACGTGCTTATAATAAAGTCTTGTTTCATGCATGTAATATGTTAAAAAACCCAATCCCATAGAGAATAGTCTATTTCTCTTTAAATTTCAACAACACACTCCAAAAAAGTGTAGATAATATAAAAGAAATACCAAGCCAGAAATACAATGACCGAAACACTGAATCTTATTATAATGTTATATCAGCTCTGGCTAATGGCTAAAAGACTTGCAGTGCCTTCCTAAGCAAAGTTACACCTTGGAAGTCCCCTGAAGTCAAGATGGACTTAGAAGGGTGTACCCTGCCTAGGGATGGCGCTGCTGGATTCTTACCAAGATGATTCTGCAGTTCCCGAGTCTGCCCGTCCTCAGTTGGTGTGATGAGGTCCCATATAAAACTTTTAATCTTTTCATCTCCTCTGTAGTGTACAAGGCAATACGCTAAGAGTGCTCGGCAAATTATCTCCACATCTTGTTCATTTAGCTGCCTTTTGAAACGTCCATGTGACAAAATCTCTCTCCAGCGACCCCACCTAGTTAAAATTTAACACTGGTCAACATTTAAAACAAAAAATATCATGCTGAATTCTAAAAGCACTTTTGATTGTTGGCTCCTTTACAGGAAGGTTCAGACTACAGTTGAAATACATACAGCAAAACCTTCATTATCCAGCATTCAATTATTCAAAAAGCTCAGTTAACTGGCATTGCTCAGAAAGCAAGTTCCTCTGCCCCAGTCACCATACTGCTGCAACTTCAGGTGTGTACGAGCCCCACTCCTGTTGCTCCAGCCAGATTGATGCCTCTGGCCATTGCTGGGCTTCTGACAGCTGGTGCTGCCAGTTGACATCATCGGTGAGTGTGCCTCTTCTCCCACTGCCTGCCTTGAGCTGTTGGGAACCAGTTCTGCCAGATGGCTCCTGGGCAGCTGGCCCACTTGTCTGCCTCCTGCATGGGATGGCTCTGTGGCTCAGGGAGAAGGGTTCTGCCAGGTTTGGGGGCTACCACCATGGCATTCCCAATGGGGTGGGGTTTGGTTACTGCAGAGTCTTCTGTGTAGGGGGGCAGGGCAATACGTTTGAGTATCCAGCACACTGGATTAACTGGCAACCTCCATCCCCCAAGAATGCCAGATAACAAAGCTTTTTTACTGTAATATGTTCTTTGTATTTATAAAAATGCATAATTTGTTTTTCCTTTCCTCACACAGTTCACAGTGGTTCTCAAAACTGATAACACACTGAAACGTTTCAGTAATGCAAACCTATAGTTCACTACAAATACCTGGGAAGGTGATGAAAAGCAAAGCCTGTAAGTGTCTCAGTTTCTCCCTTCCTTCTCTTCACCTGCCCCATGACATAACAGGTAAACCCACTATATCTGTGCAAATCTGCATCTCTAGTGCCAAGCTTAACTTTCTATTATCTTTCCTAAACACCTCTATAATGATGGTAAGCAATCTAAACATCTCCAAAAAGCTACTTCTGGCTTTGCAGTTCTAATATATAATACAACTTCTATTTAACCACACAGCATGCTTTGTGCTAGCTTGCAACAGTAAATTTTGTTCAGTAACGGTTACATTTTACATTTTTTTTGTAATATTACATGTTCTTGGTTAATAAACTCATAAAGAGATGAGTAGCCTCCTGCTAAGATTTTCTGAAGCTTGGCGGTTTGGTTCCCTTAATGCAGCAATAAACTGCCACAAAGCATGGCACTGTCACCATGTTGCAGCATCATTATCACATTATTGCTCTGGAGTCAGAGATGCTATCAAATGTAAGATCACCAGCCACCCAGGAAAGGCACATCTTCCAAAGCAACAAAGCATTATTACCCATAGACTAGCAAGTTTTTCTCCACCCTGAAGCATTCTGTTCTTCCATATCCATTGGAGCGGTCGCAAGGTCTACGCAGTTTTGGCTTATCATCTCCTTCGCTCTCAATGTCAGATAATTCCGCAAGCTCATCTTTTGTGGCACTAAATGGCCTTGTTTGTTTCCTAATTCTGGGAGTGTCGATGACCAGGCTATTCTGTGAGAGTTTAAAGAATATATATATGTATATGAGACAATTCAATTTCAAAGTACCTGATATAGCTTGCAAAATGACAGTTATCAAAAAATCCTCCTAAGGACATCTTGGTTGAATATCACAATTAAATATGGCATTACTTCTGGAATTACAGTCCTTTAAGTGAAATTATAACTTTGTTATGGAGGAACAGACACTAGATAGATAAAGTGCAAACTCCCTTGTGTGCAACCTGGTATCTTCAATTGCAGCCAGGTAGGGAGCGAGGCAAGGGTAGACTGACATGACATTCCTGGTCATTGATAACAGAAGCAGTACACAATTGCTAGGCTACAGGAAAGATTCCTGCCACTTTCTGCTTCCACTGGTAGGAACTGGCGAAGCAAAGTAGCAAGGAGACAAGCAGTGACCCATGAGGCATCAGCTTAGGACAGCATACCTCATCTTGCAACAAAGTGTGATTACCTTTACTGTAGAAAACAAAGTCAAGTATTTTAAATACTTGCAGTTCCTCCAGAAGACTGATATTTATTAGACTTTCCTGAAAGCAGAAAGAAATCTCCTGAAAGGAGATTTATGTGCTAATTTGGATGAAAGAGGTAGTCTGCAACATCTAAAACATTAGTATTTCAAGAGTGCTAATCTGATGATCAAATCTACTACAATTACAATTCTAACAACATATTTAAAACCTGACTTGGACAATTAGAAATATACGCATGTTCAGGCCTGTTTACCACAAAAAAAACAAAAGAAAACATTAATACTTACTCTGCCACTGATGGCATCCAGGTCTATTTCTGCTTTTTTGGCCCACTTCTGCCAAAAATTGGGATCATCTAACGAAATATCTGTCCTATTTCCAGATGCAACAAAACTAGCCTGCAGTAAATACAACACAATGTATAATCGAAACATAAGTCCAAGTTAAGGAGCTATCCCATCCCTTATTATGAAAAAGGCCACCTCCTTTCCAACCAGCCTCTTTTAAGGCAATCATGAATTACATATCGGGGGGGGGGGCAGTCTGAACATGCCACACAAATGTAAACAAATTTCTTCCCATGTTCACATTACAATCTTGCCTCCAAACAGGGGACATCTGTCACAAGAGGTGGGATAATCACTTGCAGGAGATTCTGAATGCTCAGATCCCTTTCAGTGCTCTATGAATAAAAACACTACCATGCAACAATCACACAACGAAAACTATACCTACCTTGGCAAATGTTGAGCCCCTCCCTTCGGATTCAATTGTGATTGTTTTTGTGCGACGTTGCAAGATTTGATCAATATCCTCCTCGCAGAATTTAGAGCCCTCGTCCTCCTCGTCCATAATGGCACCATAAGCACCTCTTCGAAGCAAGTCCTCAATTTCTTTCTTTGAAAGTTGCTGTATCTGTGCAGGTAAGATTTTGATGTTGTGAGAGACTTCGATTCAACAGAGGAATACATGTCAAGTAATCTATATTTTAGTTATTAATTATGCACTTAGACAAGAACAAATTCATGTCAATAAATCACTGTATTTTGTGTAAAGGTGTTTTAGAACTTCAAATAATTTAAATCTTATATATAGTTCTACATCATTACTTTATTATGGAGTTTCTTATTGTGCGTCTTCATTCATATTTGCTGATTCCTTCAGACTCACGTACAAAGAAACTGTTTTACTTAGATGACACGCACAGAAACTCTCAAGTCCAAGTTACATTTTGCTGAGTATTTTTAAAAGGTCGTATATCCACCTCCAACAAGTCAATGCCCAATGTGACAGTGTTCTCTCTTGAGCAGTGCCAACTTTCCAGTGCAAACCAATTATTATTTTTTTAAAATAGCAAGTGTCATGGGAAATGAAAGAGGAGGTTTTACAAAGCTTTAAGATCCTGTCTGAGTCAGCTCTTTACAGCCCTTTTCTACGTAATAACCACATGGGATGCAAAAAGGTGCTGAATAAATGGTAGAAATTCCCATCCTCTGAAAGAAACAAAATGGGTCTAGGGGCAAGAGTACATACACCACCAACACTGTTTTCTCTTCCACTCATGCTTTGCAAGACAGCCTTGTCCAAGCCCAGCTTCAGACTTGCTCTGTCAAACATCTCTCTCTCATAAGAGTTCCGAGTTATCAACCTGTAGACTTTCACAGCTTTGTTTTGACCAATCCTATGGCAACGGGCTTGGGCCTGGGAAAAAAAGGTACAAAATCCATCAGATATCGTCATCAGAAAGAATTCTATCGTTACGGGTGGTTCATTTGGAAACTTCCCACAGAACAACTAAAATAGATATCACAAAACTGAAGTCAGAAGACTTGCTATGTTTTTAAGGTTTCCTGGTTAGATGATTTATAAGGATAATTAAAACAAAACAAACAAAACATCTGTGCCCTAGCTAAGGGTTGCATCCAAACTAAATTTTATTATTAGCAGAATGGAAATTTCTTGCCTCCCCTTCCCAATGGTCTCCACAAGACTTTAGGGAACCCTGAGGAACAACATGAGGGGCGTCTGCAACAGGAAGAGGGAATCAGTAGAAACTGACAGTTCAGTATTGATCCAACTCTCTGTATATTTTAAGTGTACCATACATTGACTTTCTTACCCTAAATCGGTAGGGCTAGTCACACAAACATTACCTGCAAATCATTCTGAGGATTCCAATCAGAATCAAAAATTATGCAGGTATCAGCTGCAGTCAGATTAATGCCTAGTCCACCAGCTCTTGTACAAAGCAGGAACACAAACCGATCAGAGTCTGGTTTGCTAAAACGATCAATTGCAGCCTGACGCAAGTTCCCCCTTACTCTTCCATCAATTCGCTCATACAGGTACCTTTGAAATGCAAAAAAAGAAACCATTAAACATAAGCCTGAAATTACAACAAATAAACATTCAGTTCTCTGTTCTCCAACAACCATTTAATGCTCCAGTAGCAGCACTCTTAATAAGCACATGGATTTCCTACCTATACTCTAATAAAACATCTCAGGCCAGTGGCCTCTGACAAGCCCACACACACGCCCCTACCCATCCACCAGCAGCAGCATTCAAGGAGCCAAAAATAATTCTTCTTGCTCCAAAGAGATTAACAGGCTTGGTAACTGTCACATCTGTAAATACCTGAACACAGTATTTGGCTTCTCAGAAAGGGAATGATAACAGCTGACTGCATTCAGATTGTGTTCATAGAAACAGAATGCAATACATGAAGGTTTCTTCCCAACAGAGGAAATTACCAGGAAATACTGGCTGAGATATTCTTCCCGCTTATTCCACAGGCGGCACTGTACAAATGAGCCAAGTGTTTATCTCTGCCGGGGGCAGGAGGGATCTCCCCATTACAGGATATGCTGTGACAGCAGTGATGGGAAAAGAATGCTTGGTAAAAGGCCTGCTGCAGCATGCAGGAAAACCATCACCTGTTAAGTAACACAATTAACAGTCTGGAACACGCCAAGCTCGCAGACCAAAATAGAAGTATGGGAGTACTGAAAATAGAGCTGTTGCCTTTAATCCTTCATCAACACTCTCAGCTGCAGTATCATGGGTGGGGCCAGAGCTCCTCCATCCACCAACAAGGAAGAACCCTGACAGTTACAGTAATTACCATTACCTCATTCTGTGAAACTAGGGGAGCAAATCCAGGCAAGGATGTTCAAGAGCAGTGTCCACATCCAGTGTGGGCTGAATTGCTGCCACAGAGACTCTAATCAGAGTACTCAGACACACTTGAACAACCTATCATGATGAACAAAAGGTTGAGAAGGAAGACTATCGTGCTATCTTGTAGAACTCTTCCAGTGGTGCCTGAGTGCCGAATAGTGCATTGGTGATGGCCACCCACAGTGAATATACCCTTAGAGCGGCAGCAACAGGCAAGTGCTGGGCCTGAGTGCGATAAATACCTTTATCCGTCTAGCTAGAGTGATTTTTGTGTTTTGTTTGCCTGTCTGTTTTGGTTTTTTTTAATCCACTTAGTCCAGGTGTAAAGGTACAAAAACTCATCTGTACAGCACTGCTGAGGTGTGTGAGAGGTAGATATGCAAGGCCCTGTGGTCATCAATATTATAGAGCAGTGGCATTGAGTATTTCAGCTAGGGCAGAGTAATGAAAGATTGGCCCGTGAGATGTGAGGAAGATGGCACTGACATTTGGAATAAAGGATGAGTTTTGTCCTTATAATCACTTGATCCTGGTGAAAGGAACAAAGCTCTTTTCAAACACACAAGGCATTAAGTTCTTAGACTCCTTTAAGTGATTTAATGACCACTAGGAAAGTGACTTTAAAACAAAGTGTTATGCAGAGTTGTGTGTAGCAGTATAATCAGTGTCTTAAATAAGGCTCTGAGGGCCTTGTACAGATGCCAAGATGATTACTTAGAAACAGGTGGCAGGTGTAAGAAAGAAGAGCTTTATATGTGGATGCGAAGAGAACAAAACACAGTAGATAGAGGTGAAAAGATATCTGGATGACTATCTTAGATAAGGCCCAGCTGTAAGAATGCCAATGCTACTTTAACTCCTGCTGACTGGCAAGTGATCTATTTGTGCCTACATCACTGAACTAACACCTTTCAGGATGGTCCATATCTATAATGTGGGGGATCTGTGCGAAAACCAAAGATGGCATTTATGATTTCATCAGGGTATCAACATTATTTATTCAGGTACTTCTATCCCACATTTCTCCCCACCCCACCCACAATATTAGGCTCCAGGGGCTAGAACTGGGACTGTGTCCAGACTGGAATCTGCAAACTAAAAAGGTACCACATAAAGTCTAGAGTTGGCTCCTGAATAACTTGGAGGAAAGAGAAGAATCCATAGAGCATCATCACATCATAGAAAAGCTGCAGGATTTGAGTCCCTGGTTAATTAAATGGATAAAGCCTTCTACCTGAGTCATTTTTTTTTAATGAGAGCTTTGGAAAAACAGATCACACTCCTTTGTTAGAACTGGAGCTTTCAGCAGGACAGCCTGCCCTTAGACGTAAGATCTCTAACATCTTTGCAATTAGAAGCCTGTGAGAAGGTTGAGCACAGGAGGAAATGCTGCCCCTTGACCATTCCCCCTCCCCTTCTGTCAGATGAACGGACAGAAGTTTCAGCCTCATCTGATTGATTGGAATGGCCCATAGCAACACCTGTGGCAGCTGCAAAAGGAATTGGAGATGGCTCTCTGAGGACTGGTAGCAGCTTGGAGACTGGTGCAGTGATGCAGACAGGAGATTATGAGGTAAACAGAAGGATTTATGAGAGAGAAGAGAGCATCTGAGAGTGTAATTCTGTGGAGCAGACAGGACTGGAACCAGGAGATCCCTCCTCCCACCAGCAAGGACAAAAGCTCACCTCATTTACATAGTTCCACCTGAGGAACAAGTTAAAAGAGTACCAAATTTACTCCTCCACTGGCATCCTACATACAAATACATTACACTGCTGGATAGCCCCAAGTCACTCGGAGAACTGCAGACCTAGCAGACAACGAGTGACTCTTTCTTGGCAGACGAATCAACCATTTGGCCTATCAATCTGAGTGCTTTCTAGGATGAAACACACTTCTCTTCAAAGTTTTAGCATTAGCTATATACAACACTAAGTAACTGCACAGTTCTCTATACAAACAATGTATATGCCAATAAGACCAAGTGAACACAATACAAGAGAGATTTTCTTCAGGTTAAGGCTTGTGTCAACCCTGTAATCTAGAAGCAAGAATGCCTAGCTGGTTCCCCCCCCCAAAAAAAAACAGTAGCAGAATCTCTCCGCATGGGGTAAGCAGGCCACTAAATTGATTTGGCATTTAGTCACCAGTTAAAAGCACCCTAAATTTTCTTCACCACTAATCAGCCATAAAGCTGCACAGCAGATAATCTGAAAGGCCACAGGCACTTGGCAGGCAGCCATGCTCCCAGAGTTATGCATTCTGTAATGTATTGTAATATATTAGCTCTGACAATTCTCACCAAAGGACAATGTCAAGCAACTTCACACTTCCATGAAATTCCATCTGCATGCATGCTGCATTAAGTGCATCACAAGTAATATGCCCTTCTGCCTATTGCAGAGACACAAGTGGGCACCCACAAGAATCACAGGAGGGATTCCCCCACCCAACCCCAGCTTTCCTGCTGCAGCAGCACCTACCCCTATCCCAGCTTTGCTGCAGATATCCCTTCCACTGTTGCCAGTGTAGGCCTGGCTCCCCACCCATGATTTATTTATTTATTACATTTGTATCCCACCCTCACTGCCAAGGCGGACTCAGAGAGGGTCACAATATATATATATATAGTAAAACACTGGAGTATGCTAAAACACAATTAAATTTACATTTTAATCACAGCATATAAAATCACAAATTCTCAGAACATAGATGTTAATAAAAGATGGTGGCATTCTCTCAACATCTGGAACAGTTGCCTACCGCCATAATCCGGGCTTCTGCCAGGCTGTTGTTCGCCAAGTTAGTACTGATGTTGGTGTTGGGGCCAGGGCCTTGATGGATACTGCACAGCTTCCAACTGCCTCTGCCACTGAGCCTGGCCAAGCTACCCACCCTGTCGACACTGCAGGGCTCAGCCTTTGCCGCCGAGCCCAATGCCACTCCTACTCCCCCTTCCACCAACAACACAGTTCCTGGTGTCTGCCACCAGACCCATCATGGCTCCCACTGCTTCCAACATGGACACTGGCTCCTAACATCTGCTGCTGCCACCAGGGGAGGTTGGTGAGTCACCTGCCATGTGCACAGACAACGCTTTACGTTTTGGAAGAGGGATTTAACCCCTCCAGTGTATTTTTAACTTTTCAGGTTTTGAGGGTTTTTTTTTTTTTTGCAAACTTGGGGTGGTGGTGGTTCCACCAAAGTTGCAAAACTATTTGTTTATTGTCAGTGTCACCCTGATCAGTGGATTTACGTATGCATCAATGGGACCACATTTTGTTATTAGAATATTAAGATGACTGCATTAAAAGAGGTCAAGATTATTTTTTAAAAATCAGCCGTAATAGCATTTAACATTTAACAGCAACCCCCTAGCTAGCAATCCAATGCCTTCACAAAATATGTAACATACAGCTAAATATTTTGTCAACATATACGAACCACACGTTTCAGACTCTGAAAGGTCTGAAACTGCATTCATCCTTTTCATCTGCATGCTTTCCCTCTGCATGAATTCAAAGTAAGACAGAGAAACTGATTTACACCCCACCTTTCTCCCCAATGGGAAATCCAAACTGGCTCACATTATTCTCCTCTCTTCCATTTTATCCTCACAACAGTCCTGTGAAGAGTGTGTGGCTGGCCTGACATCACCCAGAAAGCTTCCAGAGAACAACGGAAATTCAAACCTGGCTCACTAATCTGACACTAACCACTACACCACACTGGTTGTCAATCACAGGACAGTCATGCATTTCTTGCAAGCCATTTCATAAATTACTGTTAGCTCTCAACAGCAGAATTAATAAAGTTTCAATTAAAACTGATTTGATAATATAATTTAAATTTTTAGTTTATGCTCCACTGTGCTGCTACTTCAGCTTATAGTGCTGGGCTTTCAGCTGCAGTGCAAAGGAACAACTGGTCATTCAGGCCTAGGTCACATGTCACTTCACTTCTCATTACCTGGTCACTCAGCTACATGAACCTACTGAAAAGCATTTCATGTACCATTATTGCTCCATTAAATTATCTGACTGCAACATGAATGCTTTATTTGGGGCACTGTAGTCATGCATGCAAATCACCATTCATCAGGCAAGGAGCACAGACATCTGAATAAGCCACCAGCATTCAATAACCAAGGGACAGGAAATCAAGAGTCGTACAGAAACACCATACTAGTCAGGACATCAGACTACAACCAGAGGTGCCCAATCTAATCTAAAGCTCAACAAGTAACATGAAGCCACACATTGTCAGCCTAAACTACCCCAAAGGGCTTTAACATCAGTAATTATAATACAATATACAATTAAACTGCCTATTTATAACACAAACAGTACCCTACCTTTTATGTATAAGGTAGTCTTCAAGAATATCAAGACAACGGACCATCTGAGAGAAGATAAGCACTTTATGGCCTCCTGCTTTCATTTTCGGAAGAAGTTTATCTATGAGAACCAATTTTCCAGCAGACTGGATCATTGCTTGTAGGTGGAAATCTGGAGCAGTTGAGCTGTATGTCTCCCTAAATTCTCCAAGGATTTTTTCCTCAGCACCTGCCAGATAAGGTGTGCACAAGTTATCAATACGCCTTTATTTCTGTCACTTTGACTCAAATTGAACATTGTCTGAATGGCTACTCTGTAAGTTGTGTAGGAGCATAACGAAGGCCAGATTCTCTCCATTTAAAATCGCCATCCTTGACACCATTTTTCATGATAATATTTACTCTGAACCAAGGGTTCTTTTTTCTGCTTGCTGAAGGGATAGTTTCACATTTTGCACATTTTGCACTAGAATGCTGCATGAGAAACCATGAAAGTAAACACAAAGATATCCTTCCACCTGCTCAACTTCTTGTAAAGCAGAAGTTCCGGAACTGCACTGTGAGAACTTCACATGGCTTTGTGCAAGCCTTGCTGGAGCAGGGCTAGTTGCCGTTTCCCTTCTCCTCATGATTCTTGAGATCCAATCCATTAATTATTAGGGCTTCAGCTTCACAATAAGAATACAGCAAGGAAAGTGATTAATCAGATTGAATTTAGCATACATATAGCCTCTTAAAGAATGTGCAAGGACTTCACCCACCCGAAAAGCAAGGTACGATAGTAAGCCAATTCTCTAACTTAATAATACACTTTTGAAATTCATCCCAATTATAGCTTTACTGAAGTTAGTGGTGTTTTATGATACAAAAATGGGCCCTGCAGTAACTAAATGATGAAGTTTTGACATTTTACCTTTGATAAGATATGGGTGATTGCAGCACTTCCTGAGTTCCATCATAGTGTTAACCAAGTTGGGCACATTAGCTTGGCCTGCACCTTTTGATAAAAATGCAAAGTTCTTCTCTAAAATAGCTCGATAATACTTTTTCTGGATATTTGTGAGCTCAACTTCAATAATGGTTTCTTCCTTGGGAGCCAACTTCTTCTCTACGTCTTCTTTTAGCCTTCTCAGCATCATTGGTTTCAAGATAGCTTGCAGTTTTTGCACCTAAATAAAATACAAATTATCTGTATCCATGTATACACACCATTTTATAATATAAAATTTTAAACTAGTTTTGTCCTGTCATGACGATCTGAGTCATTTATGAGACAGTGTTAGTCATATAAGCAATGTAAGAGGGAAACACAGTTTTTTGATGAATACATCTAGGCCCCTCTTTTTATTATTATTTCTGGCATAATCCAGGAAACCGTATTTGAACTGGAGAGCATGATCTGCAAGTATTTCCATAGTTCTGTCTTTGAGGGAAACACACCTTATCACAGGTAACAATGTAGAGTCAAAGATCCACATGCTAATGCCGTGCATCCTAGAAGGCACTGTATTTGAACAGCAGCTCCACAAGCTTCATGCCAAACCACTCTTGAAACTAAGCCAAAACCGTTCAGCACCTTTTTTTAAAAAAAGGTTTCTGGATCTTGGCCAACAAATGGACCTTCTGTTACCTAGCTGATAAACTAGACCCTGTGCTGGAAAAAATGCACCTAATGTATGTATTATGATTTTTATTCACAACATCAAATACCACAATGTCACAATTCTGTCATCATTAATTTGGAAACACTGTAAATTGCAGAATTACTACTACAGTCAGTTAAAGAAGCAGTAAGACAGGCTATTTTAGCATTATTTGAAATGAAAACGGAGGAGGAGAGAAGCAACCTATTTAACTACTGTCTGTTGGGTTGACTACCATTACATAACAGCCAGCCCATAAAATTCTTTTTTTATTTCCACTGCAGTACTTTGGAACATACCTGCTCCTCTGTTTTAAGATCCCCAAATTCCTGCATGAAAGTAGATTCTGCTGGAAAACGCAAAGGTTCAAGGAAGTGAAGGAGGCTGAAAAGTTCTTCTACTGTATTCTGCAGTGGTGTGCCTGTCAACAGCACCTTGTGCTCCTATGAAAGATGCACATTTAGTATGACAATCTAAAATATAGTACTGAAAAAACAACTCAACATCTTGAACCTTAGCAGGATTAGGTATAGAGACAATATACCTGACAATGATTCCTAAGAAAGAAGTATTTTGTGCAAATAAAAATTTGTGTTATTTGGTTGCCTTTAAGAACTTATATCATTAGTTTTACAATGTAGTTTAGTGGGGTGTGGCTTGAACCTTAACATAAGGATTCAAGAGCAAAGTACTACAGTGCAGGTGATAAGATTTCAAGCAGAAGAATCAATGTCAATAGGTTAAGGGGTTTTATGGTACAGGAGAAGGTGGGATGTATTGTAACAAACACACAAAGTCTGGCAACAATTAGTCGGAGCAGGAAAACCATACTAAGAAACACCCTCTTATCTCCCTGGTTTTGGGACTAAAAAATCTAAATGCAGATTTTCATACAGCTCTTTGGAGTGAGTGAATTAAACTACTTTGTTCACTAGAGTCCATGCAGATTTGGGAGGGAAGGAAGAGAAGGAACTGCACACCTAATGTTAAGTAACACAAAGCACGCAAGGTAAGAATCCAACCTGTGAGGTTTGGAGAGAATAACTTTTTTCAAACATTTAGCTTAAATGCTAACTTCCACTTGCATTCCCATCCTAAACATGACTCACTTTGTTACTTCAAGAAACTGAAAGCAGACACTCACAAGATTCATAAGTTTGAGTCCTTCCAGCAGTTTGCAGTTTTTATTCTTCAGTCTGTGTGCTTCATCAATAATAACACAGCGCCATTCAACAGCATTGAGTTCTGCACAGCCACCGAGAATCATCTCAAAGGTCGTGATAATGGCTTGGAACTTGTAGGTACCTCTGATGATGCGACCCTAAAATATGAACAAACATTATCTTGAACCTTCTCATTTTTCACTGAATTTGCAGCACTGGAATATCTTAGAACAGAAGCATGTTAAGTACAGCAGTGCGGGAGGAGACTGGCAGTTTAACTCTTACATCCTGTTCCCGCTCTGACCAATCAGATGCCATGGAAGGCCTACAAAGAGGGCATACAGGTCAAAGCCTCCCCTCCCCCCCAGCAAACTGGTATTTAGAAAAAATACAGCTTGTGAACATGATCAGTCTTTTTAGCCATCATGGAACAGACATTCAATGTCTAAGCCCGCCCTCAGCTATCTGTAAGGATAACCAGGATGTTTCTCAGAATGCTTCACAACAACTACATGTGACCTTGGGACACCACAGAGTGAACCTGAAAGACAATATGCAAAGAAAGAATGCACTGGCATAGTTATGTCCACCCATGTGCAACTTGCCATAATGGCAAAGTGCTAGGCAGCCCATCTTCTATTCTAAGCATTCTGTTGTGATACAATATGCAGAAGCAGCCCTGTTTGATACCTTCACAATCCGGATGGTTTTCAGTGTATTAAATTAAGGATGCAGCGTGATTCTCAAATACATAAATACCATATAAGTAACAGTGTGCTACATTTGTAATGGTCTACTACTTAGAAGCTAGTGTAAAAAAAGTTACCTGCGAGTCCCTGAAGTACATCTCATACTGCTGTATCATCTGCCGACTGATCATACTTCCATGATATACCACAACATTAAGATCAGTCCACGTGCGGAACTCTCTTTCCCAGTTGGCTATGGTGGAAAGTGGAGCTATGATCAGGAAAGGCCCTCTTATGCCAGTCAGGAGGATTTCATAGAGGAAAGTGATTGACTGGATGGTTTTGCCAAGACCCATTTCATCAGCTAAGATGCAGTTTTGTCTGGAGAGGGAAAAGAATCAAAAAGGCTTAACAAAGCTACAGAGGTGATACGCAACACAATTATATTCAGAACATTTTTGGGTTGCTAAGGATGTTGAGCATACATAGGATTTGGGAAAGCAAGTCCTTTGCAAGAAGGACCTTCTGTTGAACAAGCCCCAGAAAGAGTGACATATTCAGACCTAACAGAAATGGGCTGGGGAATCCTCGAGCTGAAAATCATAATCTGGGCCGTCAATGCAACAAACTTTGCATTGCCCTATATCCTAAATTTTTCTATTAATTTGCCACACAGAAAGAGAAACAAGCATACAAGCCCATGGATCCACCAAGGCTTGTTTGTATGATAAGTCAGAGTTTGTCATTTACAGCCAAATGATGCCAAGTAAGTAAGAACAAAACAAAATTTCCTTTTCCACTGTTTTGCAGGGGATAGTCAGACTAGACCCTTGGATTCTACATACCATGCAGGCAGTCACAGATCAAAATTTGGCCAACCCTTTGCCCTCTTCACACCCATTACTTCTTTACTGTTCCATAGCCCAATAACTAGCAAAAACTTTTCTTCACTGGAATGTTATTTGTTGGCAATTCTCTTCCCTTTACTAGTGCTGGCATACATTACATATTAAAGATATGGGGGGAAATCTATCCCAAAGGGACAGTAACCAGACCTTTACATACATTACAAATTTACAGTTTTAAGTACGTTGCCCAGAATGACTGTTTGACACTTAAACAGAAGCATTTTAGTATGTTAAGAGCACATACCGATTGTACCAGTTGAAAAGGAGCCAGTTGAGTCCTTCCAATTGGTATTCCCTGAGTTGGTTGCCATTTTTATATTCCCTGGACTGTTCTATTTTCTTCCATGAATTAGGAGGAGGTCGATCCTTAAGGACAAAGCAAAACATAAATGAAGCATTGTTGCCTCTACTTGGAGGAAGAAACAGAAGATTTCTCTTAGTTCTTTTGTGGGAAAATCTGTATACGTTTGCAAGTTTGCAGTTTGTTTTTATACTGGAAAAAGTAGCATGGCACACTATTAACTTAAGAACATAAGAAGAGCCCTGCTGCATCAGACCAGTAGTCCATCTAGTCCAGCATCCTGTCTCACACAGTGGCCAATCAGTTCCTTTGGAAGGCCAACAACAGGGCATAGAGGCCGAGACCTTCCCCTGATGCTGCCCCTGACTCTGGGATTCAGAAGCTAAGTGCCTCTGAACATGGAGGTTCCCCTCAGTCACCATGGCTAGTAGCCATTTACAGACTTATCCTCTGTGAGTCTATTGAATCCTCTTTTGAAACTGGCCATCTCTACATCCTCTGGCAGCAAATTCCACATTTTAATCACTTTTACATGATATCTCTTGAATAAAGTTTATATGATATTAACTGATTAGGGATGCAATGTTATTTTAATTTTTCACTCATCTACTTGATTTGCTCTTTCTTTTCTATAGCTGTTACTATTTATATACTGTTCAGTAATCAGAATAAACATTGAATAAAGCCGTAGTTAAAAGGCATTAGAGCCTTTCCACATACAGTTTTCACAACAATTATTAATTTGGTCTTTGGTCTATTTGTTTGGTGTTTATATATCATAATCTTAAAACTCTTATAAAGCCCTTAATATTCCCTTTTTACAAATTTTTGCATGCAAAAGCAGAAGGGGAACCACACATGCGTAGCTTCATTTGAAAGATATTACATACATGCATTCTTACCAGTCGCCTTGAATCTGGTCTTAAAGCTTGCAGTTGTTCAAACTCTTCTATTTTCCCTTGATCTACATCTTCTTTCAGCTCCCATGTGCTATCTTCATATGGCAATGAGCACCATTTTACTAAGTAGTAAGTAACAGGCTGTGGTGGGAAAAAAAGCAGTCAGGCTACCAACTTTCCATTTAGTAGGCAGAATGCCAGCAAACCTTCATCTATTATTATGCAGTTAAAAAAAATAAAATAAGCCATAACATTTTATGGCAAGGATACCCTACATTTCTGAGGCATAGCTTAAAAGAACTAAGACACCTTTCTCCAAACAGGAGACAGATCAAAAATTATTTGCTCCTGTAATCTGGAAATCTTCCTTACAACATGAGAACATGAAAATGACAACTGGAGTAAAACTGCAAAGCAGAGAGAGTTCAGAAACATTTAAAGCTGAATCAATGGGTACTATTTGCACCAAGTTAAGCAGCCGTGACACTACATGGAAAAGAAACATAGCAATTTTGACAACCTATAACATGCATGAAATGAATTTACACTGTTATTTATGGCAGTCAAGATTACTCAGAGCAACTCTCCTTGTGTCCCAAATTTGAAACTATTAATGTATCATCTAACACTTGATAGCTATTGCCTTTTATAGCACCATCCTCAGCTTCCAGGCTCCTGGTTCTTACTTTTAAAGTTCTTTGCATAGAAATTTCATGTATTTCCTTTCTTCCCCTCTTTGCCTTAGGTTTACCTGCAGCTGCTCCTTGTGTCTCCTTCTGCCTTATGACTTCAGGTGCAGACCTGCCTAGGGATTGCAAAAATGAAAGGAAGGACGCTCTACTCTCTGCCATTACTAGCCATGTGATCTGAGGGTCACTGGGAGGGTCCACCCCCTTCCTCCCAGGAAGGCCACCAGAAAAGGAGGATCAACTGGTAAAAACAGTCCAGCTGCTCACCTTCCTCTATCTTTCCCCTTTGCCACTCTTTCTCCAAAACTCAAACTATGTGATAAGAACATGGAATTTGTGCACTTATATATACATGCCTTTCGCATGAGTATGTGCTACTCTACAGATGACTGTTTATCAAGAATTTATGGAACGTGTGCCTTAGCTTTCGTTCAGTTGTTTCTGTTCAGGTCCATACCTCTCCAGTGTCCTTATCTTCACAAAAGGAGACTTCTAACACCCGATCTACTTCAATATAATCCGGATTGAAGAGTTCTTCCTCCATCTGAAATTAAGCACAATATATTTATAAAATTACTAAATGCCCTGTGGCAACAGTCACTTCTGTAATACTGTACTATATTTATTTATAGCATTCATAGGTGGCTTTTCTTCTAAAACAGGACTCATTAGTTCTGGATACGCATACACCAACTATGATATTACTGAGTCATAAACAAAACTGAAGAGAACAGAAGACTCATCAGCGTTGCTTGATAAAATCACCCAAGAGTAACATCATATCTCTACTTTTAATATGAAAATCCACATATAATTGCTAAACAACAAAAGACAAAGGAAACACAAAGAGAATGTAACGAACTATTGAATGTCAAGCACACACTTAGGCTTCTGGCAACTGAGCTTTTAATTAGCGTTGCAGGGTTCTTTTTTTAAACACATACTCACATCTGCAAAAAAATGGGCCCTTTGCGCTTGCCGCAGCTTGAAACGTTTGATTTTCTGCTGGATTCTTTTATCCTTTAAAAGTTGTTGTTCTGTGGCCCATTCACAATGGAGGTAGGAGCTAGATTTACAAAAGATCACTAGTTACATTCTTGCAAGCACAGGCTTATCATCAGAAGGTTTGCTTATTTAATATTCAGTAAATCCTTTGCTTAAAGAGAACTGGAGGTCAGTTCCTGATATTCTATGTCCCAGAGAGTATATTTATTTTCCTTCTCTTGAACTGAGGAAACAAAGCCACAAGGCCAAGAAGCCCATGAAGAACCACATGCGCTCATCTTAGAGCAGGGGTGTCGAACTCATTTGTTAAGAGGGCCGGATCTGACATAGATGAAACCTTGTTGGGCCGGGCCATGTGTATCATAAAATGTAATGCCAGGTAGTGGAGATATAATCTTTATAAAGTACACAAACACAAAGGGTTTTTTTAACTTAAAATAAAAACATGCTTAAAACATTAGCTCAGTAAGTTGCAAACCTACTTTTGATTTATTGACATTCACCACAGAAATCTCATACTCAGAGTTCTGAGTCTAGGACCCAGGTTTAAAACATGAAATGGCTAAGTGATTAAGAGAGTCTGGCAAGGCAAGCTATGATGCAGCAGCAGAACTGGAAGCAGGAGATGGCAGTTTCATGGCGGGGCTGATGGAAGCCCTCCGGGGGCCTGATTTGGCTCCCGGGCCGCATGTTTGACTCCCCTGCCTTAGAGCCTACAATGGAATACATGTGAGCAAAAAAATGCACAGATTGATGCCCTGATCCACAATCAGGAGTACAACTACACAGTCTCATCTGTTAATTGCTGGCCTGAGGCATCCCTGCATAAACAAGGCGCTCCAGGCCCATAACTATGCAGGGTAAGCAGCAGCCTTTCTATCTGGCAATCTCCACAAGGGAGCCATGCTGGAAGAGCAGCCGGTAAGAGGGCTAACAAAGACCCCAGGCACAACTCTGTTAACTCCTCCATACCGCGCTTGAAACATTCCAAGCTGACAGGGTATCAAAAACTCGAAGAGTTTTCGTTCATTTGTTCATTTCTTTTCTTTTTTGAATAAAAAAAGATCACCTTCTAGGTCATATTCACAAACTTTTGCTTCAATATGATGCAGAAGCTAAGCAAGTTAAGACATGTACGGTGAAATGGTAGCAGAATTTCGATAAAGGTGTGTGTGGTGTGAGTGGTCCAATGAGGTTGCACCATCAACTTATACATGTATAAATGATGTTCCTTTTGGTCTTTTGGGGTTTCTGTGTGGCACTATGGCATGCTTGCACTGCCACAGTGCCACTTGTTCTGGAGTATGCCACTTGTTCTCATGGCAAACAAGCACCTCCCAGGACAGTTCACTTTCCCTGAGATTCTCTGGGAGAATCTGCCTGCTTGCCTGCCTTAAGTGCTGCTGGCTGGGTTTCCCCATTGGAAACATGGAGGTAACCTGTTTGGGTGCCCACAGATCCAATTGCTTTGAGATGTGGGGTGTATGTGGGGAGAGGCTCCTGAAGCTACCCTGAAAATTTGGAGCCTCTCTCTCAAACCCTCCCCCCAGAATTACTAACAGCACCGTGGGAAAAAAGTAACTTTTATTCCCACCATAGAGAACAGTGGAGGGGATGGAGGCAACCTGTTTGGGGGTCCATAGAATTGGACTCCCTGGTCCAATGTTCTTGAAACTTGGTGGGTATCTTGGGAAGAGGCTTGATCAGCTACCCTGTGAGTTTGGAGCCTCTCCCTCAAACCACCTCCCCTCCAGCCCCCAGAATATACCCTATGTTTTTGCCATTGACTTCAATGGCCCATAGGATATAGTGGGGCTGGAATTGACACTCGGCTGGCCAAAAGACTCAATAATGGCTCCTACTGCTGAAACTGATATGTGGGAGCCTTTCTGCCCTCCAAAACTGCTTGTGCCCGATTTGGCCGAACCGAATGGGGCCGAATTATTATTTTTTTGCACACCCCTACTGGGGACGCCGGCTGGGGGCGGGGCTTGCCGCCACTGCCATTTGTTGTGGCTCCTGAGCTGCGGGAGCTGTGCTCTGGCGCACTCCCCCCCCCCAAAAGGCCCCTAGATGGTACCTTCTACCATATATGGTGGTCTTGTAAAAAGGCTATTAATACTGGAAAGAAATTAATCTCCTTCGCTTAGATATAATTAACAAGTCATTATATAAATGCTGAAGTATCATATGGAAAATTATATTTTGTTCCTCTTTTCTATATCTTCTTATTGTAATTTGTAAAGTTGTCACTCTAATGTTACATGCAAAGCCAAAAAGAATTAATCTCTGTATTTTTTTTTACAATTGTCTAGATAGGGAATAATGATGATTTATAATGTGAAAATAGTAGGATGAAATGTGTGAAGCAGAATGAAATGTGTGAAGTGTCATTATCTTGACTGATTATATCATATATTCCCTTACTAATGTAAGTCTTGATAGTCATAAAAAGTGCCCTATGGGTTATTGTTTTTTGCTTGTTTCTCCTTTTATCTCCCCCTACCCTTTCTCTTTTCGGTACCCCTATAAAAATGTAAAAAAAGACAAAAAACCTTGGAAGAGTTTAATGATAACTCCAAAATTTAAGTGGCGATACTTACTAGTTTTTGTATTTAACAAAAAATTCCTCTGCTTCCACTGTCACTCCCCCAGGAATCTGAAAGAATACACAACATTCTGTTTTCTAAGATTCATTTATATTTTTTATAAAATTATGAACCAAAAGACTCACATCTCCATATGTACTCACTTCTTTCTTTATGATTCTGGAAGATAAAATTTTATCTACAATTGCTGCGTCTTCTTCGCTTGGATTTTCCTAAATAGGTCCGGGGGGGGGGGCGAGGAAAGTAAAATTCTGTAAAAGCTCTGATTGCCTATGTCAATTGAGAGATTACCTGATATATGTAACGTATAGTATCAAAATCAGCACAAAACATACGCTCTCTGCCTTCCTCATCAGTTCCTGCCAATGAGCAGAAAGTCCATAGTTCATAGAACAGTTCAATGCAACCTCACTTGGCTATTAAGAATTCTAGCTTTGTTTAATAAAGAAAGCCTTACAAACACACTTTCATTCTACTGCACTGATCTGTCATCCTTAGTAAGTCAGCTAAAAATAAATATGCCACATATCAACAGTTTGAGATTTCTTAATTGCTTACATGTAGCATTCTAACCATCAGTTGGTAAGATGCTGCTTAAGATCCTTAAGCAGACTGGTGGAAGAGCTGTATGCACACATACATAGGAATTCCCATTCACACAATCTTTTCTACAATAAACAAGGTGTCCTAGACTGTAGAGGATACATGACAGTACACAGCTCCCATGTTTCAGACCATCTCTTGTGGATTACAGCCTTTACCATATCACATTTCTGTTTCATTTTACCCCACAGTTATACAATGGTGAGGTGAGTAGACTGGATCTTCCAAATTCAAGACTGTCTGTGTGTAGCGGCAGCGTAAGTGGCACATGCCAGTAAAATGCAATGAACTTAAGGGGAAAGAAAGAATCAAATTGTGCATTTGTATTGCCTAGACAAGGTCAACCGTGTAAACTAATGCCTTGAAAACAGAGCTGAAGGAAGTATACGCCACAAATAAGTTTCACTTACAATGAATAACTGTAAAGGTTGTTCAGCAGGCAGAGGGGCAGAATTCTTTTTTATTTTCACAGAAACTTTTGCTTCTTCCTCAGATTGTTTTCCCTCACCTTCTTCTGCATACTTCTTTCTTTTAATCTGACGGTTTGACCTTCTCTTCTATAATGAGAGGGGGGGGCAGGAACAGAGGTAGATGTTTGCTGTTTTGAGGTAATGGAACTAAGTTAACGCACCCAGAAAGATTTCTGAAGGCACATGTCTGTTTTTGAATACCTGAGAAGCTTCATCTTTGAATGGCTGCTGAGAAGCCTGCTTAGCATCAGACATTTCATCTGAAGACTCATTTTTTCTCTTCTGCTTTTTACCCAGAGTAATAATAAGCTTGCTGTTTAGAAACAAAAGGAAAAATTAATCATGTGCATAAGAACATAGGCCTTGAAACTTAATCACAGGCATACTCTCAAGATTAAACATTTAAAATGTTTTCTTCCTCATCCTCCGTAAGGTACTGAATAGAAAGATCCAGGTTTTTCTTCCTCAAATCATGGCTTAATTTAGCAAGCTAATATATGAGACTAGAAGATTATCTATCCATGTTTGCATATGTACTCAGAAACTCTAGTTCTCTGACACATGGAATCAAATGCGACACTGCAATTGGTATAAAAATTAAGTTAACCAATACAAATTGCATAATTTTAAAGCATTTTTGTACATGATCCAATAGTATAAATACACCCATAACATTTTCAGCCTGACAGTTTGGATTTCAAAACACCAAGAATTATAGAAAGCATTTCGTCTGTAATGACTGATAATGACTACAGAATTGTAGGGAAAATTATATTCCTAATATGACAGTGCTAATTATTTCTGAGTTTATAGTCAAAGGGTTATAGAAAAAGGGGCAATATTAATATCATTCCATCTGGTTTTAATCAGAGGGCTGCAAATATATATAATTTCCCTTATTTAAAATCTGACAAGTGCTGCTTTTCAAACGCATTCTCAGAATAATCACAATGTGATTACAATCAAACCCAAATTCAGATAAAGAGATGTCCTTAGATGCATACTTTACATAATATAGATTTGATAATTATATACTATGCAGCAGTGAGAGAATTGCTTTAGAACATAATTTTCTGCAGCTTCACAGACACCCCCCAAACACTGCCCTTTATTCATTTGCTTCAATTATTACACAGCAAGAAACAGCAAACATTACTGGCCAGAGGCTGCTAATTTATAGCAGCTCACAGAGAAATTAGATAAAGCTGATTAAATGAACGATGCAGTGCAGGTAGTAACTGCAGTGTAAGTATTACCACCACAATTAAAGAATTTCATCACAGCTTATGAAATTTAACAATTATATAACCTTAAACCTTCACTGCAGAAAAAATATGTAAAAAAACAGAATAGTATGTAAGTTTTCCTGTGGAAGATTTTGACATGAGCCTCATATCAGCTATATCAGCCTCATGTTGGGCTAAAAGACACATTAGAGCTTCTCAAATTAGAAAGCCAGGATGGTGTAGTGGTTAAGAGCAGAACCAGGTTTGACTGTCCAGTGCTCCTCCACATGAAGTCTGCTGGGTGATCTTGGGCCAGTCACAGTTCTCTCAGAACTGTCTCAGTCCCACCTGCCTCATAAGGCGCCTGTTGTGGAGAAAGGAAGGGAAGGTAAGCAGCTCTGAGACTTCTTAGGGCAGAGAAAAGCAGAGTACAAAAACCAAATCTTTTTCTCACACACCAAAAGTGACAGCACCCTACATATGAGGGTGGTATGTCTGTACGCTTATCAGTGTGCAATCAAGCTGGCATCAGATTCAAAATCCCCCATCCTCTCAAATGAAGCCAAGTACATGCAACTGAAATCAATGTGTATTCTTCTGCTACTAATCCATTCCTTCGCTACAGAATGGATAAAAATGATTTAAAACAAATCCAAAAACTCTTTTTTATATAACACAAATTTCAATATTATAGTCTGTTACCAAGGACCAGATACTGTGAAGTTACCACTGATCCACGTGGGTTAGTAGGTACCTGATCTCTGCAACTAGCTCAGTAAATATAAATATCAAACAGCACTTCCCATCTTAGAAAGAACATTGATTTGCCCATTAGTACCAGCTCTTGCTTCTGACAGAAATTATTTACTTTTGTGAGGTGTGGATAGGACAGAAAAGGTATATGACAAGAGAGAAAGGGCAACCAAAAGCAGAAAAAACCCCCACCCATTATTTTCAACCTATACCTGTGCACAAAAATCTATCATGTCTTCAGGCTGTAAATGAGATCTTAGCTAGGTTCACAAGCACTGAGGGATTTAAAAAAACAAGCTCTAGATGATTTAACAGTTTTATGATTTTTAGAAAAAGCTATATATTTAAGGAACGTATTAGTTACTCTGTGAGATTATATAAAGATCCTTTTCAGGATAAAGGGGCTGCGGTGGCTCAGTGGTTAAGATGCTGAACTGCAGACTGAAAGGTCGGTAGTTCAGCATTTCGAGACCCGAGGGCCGCATGATGGAATGAGTTCTCGTCTCTGGTCCCAGCTCCTGCCAACCTAGCAGTTTGAAAGCAAGAAATTGCAAGTAGATAAATAGGTACTGCTTCGGTGGGAAGGTAACAGCGTTCCGTGTGCCTTGGCGTCTAGTCATGCCAGCCACATCATCATGGAAACATCTTTGGACAGCGCTGGCTCTTCGCCTTGGAAACAGAGATGAGCACTGCACCCCTAGAGTCGAATTCGACTGACTTTCAAGCAAGGGAAACCTTTATTTATTCAGGTTAAACTAATGTTTATGGCTATAGCAACAAATCAGCATGTACTGTAAGAAGTATCTAAATAATCAAAATATGTTAAAATCAATCTAAATTGCTGATACAAATTAGTCTTGATTTAAAATCGGTGCACGTTGGCTTGGACCCAACAAAACACTTTTTCCTATAGAAGGAATTCTGCACGACTTGCCCACCTCTTCCCTCCCAAATTGAGCCGCAAATGCCACTCCATTTTGAGCCGCATGGTGTGTGTGTGTGGGGAGTTATCAAGAAAGTCACACAGTGGGTAGAAATCCATGCGTCTGAAGAAATACTCTGTTGGAGCTAAACCAGCCCCTTATCTCAAAGGTAAGACAAAGTTCCTTAAGTTAGGTATTGTAATCTGTTAAGAGCTATGCACATAAAATGATGCTAGGAAGAAAACAACTTCAGATGTTGTGAGCAACGTGCAAGTAGGCCAGCACACACACACTTACAAACTGTACAGTTCCTGCATGGAGCACCACTATGTGGAAACCATTTCTAATGGCTTCCATGTGGGGTAACACCTAAAACACTCCTCATTCTCCCAGGTATGGTGGCCAGTAAACACAGCTGGTGTTATCCCACCAGTCACAACAAATACTTCAACTGCATTATGCTGTGTGGGTGGGGCTTCAGATCCCCAACTCCCCAATCCATGTGAAGAATATAGATATCGGGATTTGCTGTCGAAGCCTGTGTGTTTTTGGTAGCAAGATCTCGATAAAAAATCACTGAAGTAGGCAATATTTCTAACAAAACAGACAAAACTAGGGCTTATTAACATAATCACTTCTATGGAGAACAGCTATAACAAACACCCATAATGTACGTCATCATCATGCATAATGACTCAATCAGCATTCTCCCTCTTTTTTTCCCGTTAACGAACCCCAACCTGCCCTACAATCTCAAACTGAAGATGCTATTGCAGCTGCCACAATGCAGGCGTTTTTTTCAACTACTGTTTGAGTAACAAGCAAAGTAGCTACAAACCTTTAGACTGATGCGGTTTTGAACACACCCTTCACTGCCGATTAAGTCTGCTTACCCCAATCTACAGTTACACATACTACAGACTTTCAAGTTGACAGATCCATAGAGAATTCCTCTTCTCTTCTACCACTGAATCTTGCCAATGAATTGGCTTTCTTGCAGCCAAAAATATTCAAGTTCATCTAAGGCCATCTCCATAAAGTACTGCCAAGCTGAAAAATATGACTAATGCACCGTGCACCAATCCACTATGCGTAAGTCAAGGATTTCAAAGTGGATAAAGCCTGGGTGATAATTTTAAACATGGGGGGTGGGGAATCTTCATGGGTATGATACTGTCAGTAAAAGTGCCAAATGCAAATCAGATATGTGATTTTTCTGTTGTTGCTCACTGTAACCTTTCACAGTAAGACAAAAAGCCATCTGTGTGGTTAACCTGGGCCACCTGTACTACTTTTGTTACATTGAAGTACATGACACTTGATTATTGCAGAGTGATTAAGTGCTGTCTTAGAATTAACCAACTGATTTCCCCCCCAATTGCACCTACAACTTTTTTTTTTACACAAGTCCTTTTGCTACCTCCATCTGAGAAGGACAACCTACTTATATTCTCAAAGGACAAAGAAAATTTTCTACCTACAATTTAGGCCTTTATATAAAAATGCAATGGAAAGAATCTCAGGATCTTTTGAAAACATCAAGACTTTAATGAAAACTGATCTTATTCATATCACTAGAGCTACCCATGGAGATACTGCTTTTCATTAATAACCAACATTAAATGAATCTAACCTGGTGCACATGCAGGTGGCTATAATAAGAACAACTGCATTTGAATATCAAGTCATTTTTAACGTTCTTTCAACAGAAGCCTATCCTTGAGGCCTGTTGTCGCAACAGCATTATTCCACATATTAATAATCAAGGAAACCCACAGAAAATAAGATGCCAGCTTTGGGCAGAAGCAATAGGAAGCCTAATTAGACCCACAATACACTACATGTTGAAATCTTTAAAGACACGTGTGCCATAAAATAAAGGCTTCCACTTAGAACAAGCAAATTAAGGTAGATTTGTAACCAAATCTAGTTTCTTAAGTGTTTGAAGGGTGCCCAGTCAACCACATTAATTTTAGCTGGCTTGAAGCATAAATTGATGTCCCAAAATGGGTGGCAAAATCCCATGAAACTGGATAAATTGTCCTGCTATGATAAAGGGACTCATGTTCCATATGCAGCAAGGAACTGAAGGAAGCTTCACTGACCTATTACTGAAAAAGGCATACAAAGATCTTCGCCTTTCCTGTATTCACCCGAAGTTGAATTCAAGGATCTGCATCATATGAACACGGTTAGCAAAAGCAGTTTAGAATTACAGCTAACAGGAGGGCTACTGAAAAGCACTTGACGTTAGTTCAGTTTTTCAGAAATAAACCATTTCCAAAATATAGAGACAAATAATCTATTGTCAGAACCAGAATTCAAAGGAATTGACATTAAGATAGATTTATAAATTACTGCATCACAAAATCCATCAGCCAAAAAGGCAAAAAGAGAATCAGCAGACCATCCTGCACTTAAAATACCTGCTTCAACTAATGACAGATATCCCCATATCCTCTATACTTCCTCTCCCATTTTCACTATAAAACTGTTCTTTAGTCATCATGCAATTGCTGCTGCAGCTGCACCATCCTGCCAAACCTCCACATTGGACATGATTTATCTTGCCAGTTTTATGAGTCATAATTCTGAAATGTATCTGAAGGTCATCTAGATTCACACGAGCACATATGTGGATGCTTGAAACAAAGTAACACGAGAGATCTGCTGTACTTGTGTGACTACCTCCACAGGTTTACAGTGATTTTCAGCTCACCTTTGCAAACCTTTTCTTGGGTAACCACAAACAGGATGTATAGGATGGCAAACAGGAAGTGGTTTTTAAACACTTACCACTTAGGGGCTAAGATCATGAAGTAGGGAATCCCTAGTTCATATTCACTTCAGTCCTAATCTTAGGGAGCAGCCACAAGCAAACCACTCCTCTATTCAAGAGCAAATAGAGCCAATGCTCTAGAGCCCATACTTCCCATCTTGGTGGCCACATATGGTGCTCTCTCTCTCTCTCTATGTATATATTTACTTACTTTTGCCTGTAGCTCTGTGTTTCCCAGAACCTGTTTTTCTTTACAACTTCATGTGGTTGCACCCTAGATGATGCTGAAATAAAGACTGTCCTACATTGTAGTGGACAGCGGAAGACAGGAGGGCCTGGCGTAATCTGGTCCATGGGGTCGCGAAGAGTCGGACTCGACTGTGCGACTGAACAACAACAACATTGTAGCAGAGAAGTGAGGAGATGGTCTTCTGTCCACTCTCACCCCATGATTTTAGTCTAAGAGGAGAGACTACAGAATCCACTACTAAACAGACAGGAAGGATATATTGGACTTCAGTGCCTATCGACTCCGCTAGGACTCCAAGATACATATTTTGGCAAGGCAGGATGCACAAGAGAGACGTGCATGGGAAGTTTCAGGGAGCAGTTGAGTCATATGAGAGAAGCAGGACATGGCAAGTCAAGACAATGCAGAAGAAAAAGGCACATGGAGCATTACAAGAACTGGGTGCTTAACTATTCTGAAATCACTAATTTTAAAAAAACAACCAGCATTTCGGAGTATTGTAATTGTTATAACGTGTTAACAAGTTTACATTTTCTTCCATATAATATAGTTTGTACAGGAGGACAAGTTTATCGTGTAAATATATGAGATCTTAAACAGATTTAGAAGAAGAGGAGGAGATTGGATTTATACCCCGCCCTTCACTCACAGTCTCAGAGCAGCTTACAAACTCCTTTCTCTCCCCCTCCCCACAATAGACACCCTGTGAGGTAGGCGGGGCTGAGAGAACTCTGACAGATACTTCTCTTTTTTAAGAACAGCTGTGCCAGAGCTTGTGACTGACCCAAGGTCAGCAGGTGCATGTGGAAGAGTGAGGAATCAAACCTGGTTCTCCTAGATTAGAGTCCGCACACTTAACCACTACACCAAACTGGTGTATTAAACCGTCAACGGACTTAGAAATTAAACTTCCAAAGTTTCAGCTCTGCTGGGACAATCCACAGCTTGAGCCTCTTAGTGAGAACCAATGTTTGCTTACAGTTTGGCTGTAGAGATTGTTTAACTCCCTTTAAGACTTTTAAAACCATTTCAACAGGCTTTTAAATGATTTGTGTATGGTTTTGTCTCCCCTACAACTTTATTCTGTGGTTGCACTGTGGCTTGGTTTGGTTTGCTGTTTTAGTTGCTGCTGATGCTTTTGATTTGGTTGTTTTTGTATTTTGTTCTACATTTTATTGCTGTTTACTGTTTCATCCACTGGTTTTATTGATAAATTCTGTACTGTTAACCATCTTAGGCACATGTTTTAATACAATGAAGACAAAGCAGAACGAGACAGAACTACCACTGTGCTATGTACCCAGCACCATATGCTAATATTCTTCTGACTTTCACTTGAGCCAATGCTGTATAACTGATAAAGACACAACATAGTTACATACACAATTACATATGGTCAATACGTTGTAAAAATCAGAGGGACTCTTACTTGAAATTTACCTAAAATATGAAGAACTGAATGACATGTATAGTTCTTTAAAAATGAACAGCATAAGTCCATGCTCAGTTTTTTACACTGACAAATGTTAAACCCCACACATTAAAATCCAGTAGATTAAAGACTTGTTTTTAAAAATGTAGTGTATGCTATAGCCTGTACTTCGAGAAAAGGGCTGCAGCTTTCATCAAGGACAGAGTTGGTGAAGAACACTTCTATCCACTTCTGCCATCTGATATTCCAGGCATCATACTGAATATATAAGAAAGCAAAACTGGAAGTCTGATTACAGAATGAAACCCAATAGGGGACATATCGCTACACCTCATTTTAAGAGACTATTAAGTCCTATCCAGCACCTTTATTTACATTCTAAGTACACGTATTGATGGAATGGAACCTTGTAAGCCCCTAAAAAACCAGCAAAACAAAAACCTAGACCCCAGGAAAAGATGAGCAAACCAAGCCCTGACCTGGATAGCCCAGGCAAGCCCGATCTCATCAGATCTCAGAAGCTAAGCAGGGCTGACCTGGGGGCAAGCACTTGGAAGGGAGACCTCGAAGGGCCGGGACACAGAGGCAGGCAATAGCAAGCCACCTCTCCAAACCCCACTAGGAGTAGCCAGAAATCAACCATGACTTCCAGGCATACACACACAAAAATACTTAGAAAAAAAAATCAAGCAAACCAAATTGTGATTATCAATGCAAAGTACAGGTAACAGGTCAAAAATAAACTGTTTTGGTATAAACAACAATGCAGAATACCACCAAGGGAGGAACAGGAACACGTCAGGTGAACATTAGTGAGCTAGAAGGCTAAGCCAAGATACAAAACCACTATAATGACAAAACAGAAAGTGTTTCAAGTAATTATAAGCAGAGGCTATGAAATCAAAAAGACACTTGAAAAATGATACAGCTGCTGAAATATTAAAGGAAACGTTCATGATTGCATGAAGGACAGACATCTTCCATATTACACACATACACAAAGCACCAATACATTGCCCTCATTCATTTTGACAGAAGCTGGGATATTATATCTAAATTTAGGGACATATAGCTCGGAAGAGAGGATCCAACCGCAGTGAGATTTCAAATAAAGCAACAAAAAAGCACCTCTGGCAAGAACTGAGGCGATCAACAAATACTCCATGGGAGTAGAAATCAAGATAATACAAGCCTGAAAGTATTTCAAAACTGTAAGTAACAGAATAGAACATACATTTATACTGAAGGTTATGTATGCATAAAAAAATAATTCTTGGGCTTGTGATATTTTTCCAACCCCTATCATTAACCACTCAGGCTCTTTAAAAAAATAGTGACATTTAACACAGGCTACCTAATGATTACTGAAATTCCTATTTTAAGAGCTTCCAGATGAAGTTACTTAACTTGGAGCACTGCATGAAAAATCTTTGTTAAAAACGTTTCGGTTCAATTTTCTTTCTATAGTACACAAAATAATTTATTCGCTTCCCCTTAAATGGATCAATTTAGAAAAAAACTCAGAGGTAGATATCCTCACTATTTTAGTGGCTCCAACACTTTTTGGAGGCATAAGCATCCCTGAGACTTTTTGCACTGATGCAGTAACCTACAGTGAGCCAGCAAAATTGCATATTTACAAAGGAAATATGTTATTTGCATTATTTTGATTATTTCATTGGTTACTCAATTATTACCCCTTGAGTCCTTGTGAGTAATTCCTCACTGGGATGTCATTCCCAGTCTTCCAGGGCTTCAATCTTATACATGTTTGCTTGGATTAAGTCCCTTTAAAATCAGTACAACTTAGTCTCACATAAACATTCTTAGATGTACAGTTAGGGTGTTAGACTTCCAAAAAGAAAGGAAAACAAATGTTTCCCCACTTACCTAATTTTTGCTCTCTCTTTAGTTTTAGATGAAGAGCCAGTTTTGGGTTTTTTGCTTTCTTTATCTTTTGGTTTTGATTTGATTTTTCTACCTTTTTTTTCTTCTCTTCCTTCTGCTGAAACACTTGGGAAGTTTTCTGGACTCATTACTCGTGGAATGTTTCTTTCCCCTCTCTCTTTTGCTTTTGCTATTGCCTCTGATATTATGCGGTTGGCTTTCTCCTGCTTACTTTCAGATTCCACTTTTTTTTTCTGTTTCTTCTCAGACATTGCCTTCACCTGGGTATTCGGCAACTTAGCATATGTCCCAGAACCATCTGTTTTCTTGCTGGAAGGAGGCTGCAAGGAAAAAAAAAACTGCCTAAAATATTTTCTTATTTTATAGAGATATACAAAAAAAAAATGATATTTACAGGCAAATTCAAAAATATATAAATTCCAATATTATCACTAACTCATAGAGGAGCCAGTATAAGACACCAATTATTTCTAAAAGTATATTTACCATGAACCAAAACCAACAAGTGTAACTTTTCTCTACATTGTTGATATTACTAAACAATTAGAGAGGGATAGCTATTGCACTTTTCAGTTACAACAAAACTGTTGTCGTTACAATACAATTATTTTCTTATACAAGGAAAAGGGGAAACAAGCAAGTCTAAATAGTAGCCAAAAATGTTGCCAATTTTCTAACAGTAGAGACAAACAAATTTTTTGTTTGTTTCCCATAGGCTGAAATGTTCAATCTGGTTAAAAGGGGGTGGAAGGAAGAGAGATGCATATACATAACCCACTAGATTAGCAGTGCAAGAAACGTTGCAGAATTTCCAAGCTTTAGGCACCAGCCGACCATAATATCAGGCCTGCTGTACTGTATTTATCAACTTATTCTGGTTTTTATACCCCTGCATTCTCCATTCTATTTCATTCCAGCTGTACATGTACTACTCTTCCTTCAGTAGTATAGCACACATAAAAGCATAAATGTAAGGAATGTAGCTACTTATTGGTTTGACTTTTCCTTTGTTTGTAACTTTAATGTAACAAAATGCTTTCTTTCACAGAACATTTTTTTTAATTCAAAGGAAACCAACAAATCCACAAAGAAGGCCACTTGAGCATTACAAAAAATATGCAGGGTTACAATCGTTAACAACTAGAAAAGCAAAAGATACAAAACCTATGCAGTGAATATGCACAATGCACACACACAAAACAACACCAAATACTAAATTATACAGACTTATGTAACATAAACGGTAGTGTCATAACATAATCGGTATATCAGCACTGTTTTACGGTCAGACTGTTTAAATAAAATTGGTTTGCACAGGAAAACTATGGGTACTATACTAAAACAGCCTTAATTTGTTACAAAACACTATTTGTTAAAAATTTCATGAATGTAACTGATCACACGGAACAGTTAAAACGGAGTCTTTGTTCGGTTGTTGTCTTTAAACATACGTAGATTGATATTCCTCATTCGAGCATAAGCATTTACAGCAGCCTGTCTGAAATTTCATGGAGGACATTACAAAAAACATAAGGAATGGAAAGAATTTCCTATCCAAATAGACACACATACACACACAAAAGCAGATAATTCTGTTCTGTTCTCACCCATAAGTGTGCCTCTGACTACAGCATGGTGGAAAATCACGAGGAATTTCCAAACACATTTTCAGGCCAAATCCAGTTCGCTTCACTGGATACATTTTCTATATATGCTTCATCAAAGCTTAACAGCAGTTCTGCAGCACCAGGAAAAAGCAGGGTTTTATGGTAGCTAAGTAAAATGCCACCTCAAGGCCTGCAGGCTACAACAAATCACCAGGACTCGAGAAAACAGCAACAAGCTCAAGATGGCGATGCAGTACGACTCCCGCAGCAGCAGCCAGTAATAAGGAAGGTTATTCAATCCCATTAGCCTTTTAGCCCAAAGAACCCCTCCTCCTCCCACTCATTCAAGCTTTCACTTACCCTTCCTCTTGGCCTCTTCACTGAAGACATTTTTGGCGTCAGACAAAGGCTTGCCCTCTGATTTTTCACCCCCCCAGGTAGTGCTCAAGAGAAAAGCATTGAAAGAAGATTGCTAAATGGCCTATTTAGCAAGCCGAAAGCCAAGATATATACAGCCTTCCATAAATAAACATTGTGATTTATCAACATATTCCTTCCTTGACAAGCATGCGTCCCATGTTCTTCTACAGCACGAAGAACCGGCAACCTTCTCGGAAGAGCAGAATTTCAACAATAGCTGTAAGCAGATAGCCAGATTCCAGCAAAACACAGACAGAAATGAATGCACAAAGCATCAAAATGCATCAGCATGAATATTAGAGATGTCGTTAAAAATACTGACTCCTTCTGCGGAAGTAGGCCAGCAGATGGTGCTACCAGTTATTATTCCATTAGACTCTGCAATTTAACCCCCAATGGACTGCTCTTCCCTACATGTGGTACAGTAGTTAACTCTTACTCTTCCATCTCTTGCTTACGTTTCTGTGTTTGTTTCTATACAGCCACACTGTACACACATAAAAATACACAAATTTAGCTATTACTAATTTCAATCCATTCTATTGCAGCTTCATGTTAATACCGTCTACACAAAACAAAATCCTCTGTGTCTGAAAGTTCAAACACTGTGCAGTTCCAAAATCAAGAATACCTTTTCTCACTTTATCAATCATACACTTGGCATTTCAGAAGAACAGAACAAAGTCTTAACACAGCTGCTACTTTGCACCTGAATTTAACATACAATCATTTTTTTCAAACACAATCTCATTCCAAACAACTGCTTTTGTCTCCTTTCCCTATCTTTCACCCCTCAGCCCAACAAGTTCACACCAGAGTACCCCCAACTGTCGTTACTTTAATGACAAGGAAGCCACTGGGGAAGGATCAATGCTTATGTGGGAAGAAGCTATGTTGCGTACTCCTCCCACATGACCGCCTGTGGCCTTTGATGTTACTTTCATGACACAGGAGTGCCCATACTTCAAAAGATAAGTCAGCAAGTGCCAGTAGATGCAGAACTATTTTGCAAACAAAATAATATTTTAAATATGAATGGTGAATAATAAAAATTAAAAATCTGGTCGTTTTTAGTATTTGACATTAAGGCAGTATACCTCATTATTATGTATGCATCCCCTCTGGTTTTGCTCTCTTTTTTGGCCACAACGTCACAGCCGACTTATCGTGACCTGGTAGGGTTTTCAAGCCAAGAGACATTCAGAGGTGGTTTGCCATTGCCTTCCTCTATGTGGTGACTCTGGTTTTCTTTGGTGGTCTCCTATCCAAATTATGAACCAGGGCCAGCCCTGCTTAACTTGAGATCTATGAGAGAAGGCTAGCTTGGGCTACCCAGGGCAGGGCAATTTCTCTCTCTGTTCTAAAATAATTTGATGATCATCAGCCAGCCACTATTTCAGAGGGTCCTTAAAAACAAAATGGAGTGGAGAATAATGTACATAATGGTGTACCCTAGAAGAAGATTGTAATAAAATGGAAAAAAAATTGAATGCAAAGTCAGGGTACATAAGGTTCCTAGGAGTTCTCTCATCCAGACCCTTATCTATTCGGCTTGAACAAGACTGCTATATTATGTGCCTTCCAACCATACAGGTTACCAGGCAACTGAGTGTGTCATGGACAGACTCTAACTAGTGAAGCCCATATCACTTTTAAATGTTGGAGGCCAGCTTAATTGGGGCACCCCTAGAAGAGGACTTAACATGAATTGTTTGGCTGCAGGAGCCAACCCAGAAACCTTCTGGGTTTCCTTTAATGTCCATATTTTCTAGGATTTAGGATTGCTATCCTAAAACCTAATCCTAAACTTTTCATATTTTCTCAAAACATTATTCAAGTTATGACAGAAGCACTGTAGTATATATAGGAGTACCCGACTGTCATCACCAAAATAAAAAGTTAACCTAACCACTTCACTTTTTTGGTAATTCTATTACTGCTTTCAAAAGCTCCATTTAATTGAATATTGGAACCAGTACAGAAGGCAGCTGGTTAAAAAATGAATTCTGCCACCATCACTGAATGGTGTAAAGTTAAGTTTACATATAAACAAGCGATGATAAGAACTTGATGAACATTTATTTTTGTGTCATATAACAAATTCTGATGCAAAACGATAAACTCTGGGTTGGATCCAGCTAGCTTCTTTGCTCAATCTTAGCCAATTTCTCTCCTTGTTACAGCTCCTATTCCACAATGGGTTTTGTCTGTATAGGTCTCATGATCCCAAATACAGCCCTATTGGTGGTCCTTTCCTCCCTTTTTTGGCAGTGGAAAAACTGATTGGATCTAAACCTTTGTGCTTCCACTGAGGACTGCTGAGAAACATCACAGTAAAATCACTGCTGAAAAAGACTACGTGACACAGTGAACTTTCTAGGTGCCAAAGAGACCTTGGATTTGTTGAGCCCTGCCCTAGAAACCAATAATGCAACTGTTGTGCAAAGTACATGAGATATAATTATTAATTTCAATGACTATTCTTTTGGTGGCCTACCTGGCCACTGGAAAGGATAACTTTGGGAATAAACAAAACAGTCCCACCACCCTCCCCATGTCACAATAGATGTGCTCACCTCGATTCATGGGGAATTGACAATGCCAAGACAATCTAGGAGAGCACCGCATGTGCTACAGAATTTCTTACAAATCTGAGCATGTCTAGTTTAGAGCCATCTGAAAAAAACTACCATGGTACTGGAAGAAAATCACCCAATGGAACTGTACCAGGGAATGTGCAGGCTGAAGAATGGTCAATCTGTATAGACATCAAACCATCTAGGGACTGCTGCAAGGCTTTGTAGGCACTATGCTGATAAATCAAGGTCCTAAGATTCACTCAGATCCTAGACTGGTACAAACTCAATCAGTGGTGTTTCTACCATATGCTTAATACAATTATTTGAATTGTATTAATTGATTTCTATCTTTCAGAATGGATACACCTTGGTTCTAAGCTTTTGGGGTTTTCTTAATCTACTCTACTATAGTTTATAGCTTGGTCATGGGAAAGAAACTACTTTAGTTCGCCCTGAGGAGTGACCAACTTAATATTAGAGAAAAATAAAAAGAAAGCAGTCTTGTGACACCTTGAAGACTAACAAGCTTTTATTTGAGCAAAAGCTATATGCATCTAGCGAATGAAAACTTATAACAGACTTAAAAACTTACCCATGTTTAAAAGCCTACAAGACTATTTTAGTAGCCCTGGTGAATAATTTTCTTTTGGAAGTCAATGAATCTCCCTGCAGTTTTTTCTAGATCCATCATTGGCCTTTGATATAGACCGTGGTACATGCTGGTCCACCAATGGCATTAGGCAGGAATTAAGGCCTACATCTTATCCTCCTATTATTTCACATCTATATACACACATGGCAATTTGATACTTTTGTATTTTAGCCATAGATTATTTTAAGGGGTTGGTAATATGATAGCTGGAGCTGTGGTGGCTCAAGTGGTTAAGACGCTGAACTGCAGGCTGTGGAAGGTCAGTAGTTCAGCAGTTCGAGACCTGGGTGCCGCATGACAGGGTGAGGTCCTGTCTCTAGTTCCAGCTCCTGCCAACCTAGCAGTTCGAAAGCTAGAAATTGCAAGTAGATAAATAGGTACCACTTCGGTGGGAAGGTAACAGCGTTCCGTGCACCTTGGTGTTTAGTCATGCCAGCCACATGACCACGGAAACGTCTTCGGACAGCTCTTCGGCTTTGAAACGGAGATGAGCACCGCAACCCTAGAGTCGGATTCGACTGGCTTTCGAGCAAGGGAACCTTTACCTTTACCTAATATGATAGCTAACAATATTTGTAATGTAAAGCAGCTTTTTATTTATTTATTATGACTGTAAGTTGCTGGGGATTTGGGACGTTGTATAAAGTAATGTGATAGCTAAGTTCAACTGCCTTATTGCCATAAACCCTAGATACTGAGGATACAGAAAAACGGTTGTATTCATGCCCTTGCTTGTGGATTTCCCAAAGGAATCAGGCTGGCTGGGAAAGGGATGCTGGATGTCTTGGATCCTTGTAATGATCCAGCAGGGTTTTCCTTATGAAACTATAAAGGAGATTATCTGATAGATAAGTGATCAATATACCAATGACATCCAGTACTATCTTGTTTTACATTAACAGTATAAGCAGAAGCTGCCATTCCAGATGAGAGTAAATAAAATGATACAGAGGTTGCCTGGGAACTCACCCCCTCTCTAGAAAGAGGAAGAGACCATTCACCTTATCACACACTGTTGTGTTTAGCTTCTGCTGAGGAATCAGGCACTGAGTTTAAGGCATCCTTGGATCCAATGATCCTTCTTGATTTCCATGTGGGAACTGAGGCCGTGGGTATATTTTATCATTTTTTAGCAAATTAAAAGACTGTGCCAACATCTGAAGACAACAGATCTGGCAACCGTTGCATATCTGTAATCACAAGGATGAAATACTGTAATGCAATTTATAGAAGGGCTACCCACGTAAACCATAAAGCTTTAAATGACCTCCATCTGGTAAACATTTACCACATCTTCTTCCACTAGACCTTACCTGCCTATTAAGGACATCCCCGCTCGTGGTTCCATTCCCCCCTCCACTAAAGTCCATAAGCAATTGCAATAAGCAAAATCTTTACTGGGTTGGGCTCTTCTTCCTTGGAATTCCATTTTTAGATCGAGGAGTTACTGCTTGCAAATAAACTAAGTCATTTTTGTTTATGCATGTTATAACTGAACATTAAGAGGGCATGGCTTATTAACTGAGAAACTTTATTGTTTAAATTTTTGTTTATGGATATGCTTAACTGCTGGAAAACAGTTTGAAGAAAGGCATGATTGATTATTCTGTTCTCTCAAGTACTGAACTCAAGTTATTAATGTAATATTATCTATTGAAAATGTTTTTTGCATTTAACTTTGTTTCATTAAAGGGTACTAAATCTTATTCCTTACCCAATTTCATTAAATGGACAGAAAATAAAACTTCTAATACTACTCACAATCATAAACCTGTAAAATTAAAGCGGTATTGCAAGATATACATACACATTGGGTTGTTGTAAGTTATTTTTGATGTAAGCCAGCATACTGAATTGTGTCAATTATTTTACAACCACTTAATTTTTCTTGTATATTCATGTGCAACTGAAGCAACAAAACTATAGGTAACTTTCAGCTGGTAAGCCAGAGTTTAACCCGGCACAGCACAACAATACTTGAAGAAAATTAGTTCAGATACAAAGCTCCATGGTGCTTCATTATCCACATGACACTCAACATGAAGCTCCACATAAGCAAGGATTTTAACTATGCATTTTAGTGTTGGGCAGATTATGGGCACTTTCTAAAATAAAGTGACCAAGGAAATCTCTATAATTTAGAGTTCCCAATGGGCATCAAAGCCCTCCCACAGATATGATAAGAGCGGCTAATATTAGGACCACCATTCCCAACAGTAGAAAGTAGATTTCTTCACTGTGCAGTATCTTTAGCATTTGTCCATTTAAGATTACATCCATTTGTAATAACTTTTCTTACAAAAAATAAAAAAGCAGCATACTTCCAACAGTACACTTCACAACAGCAAAACTAAATAAACTGACTATGAAGTCATGAAATTTGTGTCATTTTACAACCATTCTGAACTGACTTTTGACAAAAAATTTAATTTAATCCACACCAAAAAGAATGTATTCACAGCTTGCTAAGTAAGTAGTATTATTAAATATATAATTAAGAGAACTTTCAACAAGTTAATTTTTAATTGGCTCTGCTGCATGAAATTTGTAGTAATAAACTAAGGAAAACATTAAACCACATACACGTGGTTTATGAATCCTCACATACTAAAAGCTACATATTCTGGGGCATTCCAGTCAGTCACATTTATCCTGAACAAGAATAGGCAAGGCTGTCTAAAGAACTGGCACTACTCTGTTAAATAAAAGACAGATGAACCTTTCTCAGACTTAGGATTCTTTTAGATATATTTGTTTTAGAAAAAAAAATCTGCAGCTGAGGTATTCTAAACCTTAAAATTTAAGACATAAATATAGTGTTTAGCAACTTGCAGCTCAAGGGAATTTAGACACACTGTTTAGTCTGGCTTTGATCCCACCATATGCTCCTTACGCACTGCAGTGATCCATGAATTCTTGCTAACCTATTTCTCCCCTCCCCACTTCCTGGAATCCACTTCCTGTTTGTCCTCTGCCTTAAGTATGCACACAGGAGGCCAATAGCATGAAAGCTACTGTTAACAACTCTGCTTTCTGTTAGTTTCCTGGCAGAGCGCTGGGCAGCCTTTGCAGTGGAGTCCGCCAAGTAACAGCTCGGGTCGTATTTCACTGCTGGCTGCCATTCCATGCAAATCCAGGACACAGAGGCTTTTTGCTCACAGAGGGCCGTGGAAAGACGCAAACAACCAACATGAACTACCCTGTAGCTGGAGACACAGCATATTAAATTAAAATTGATATTCATCTTTATTAACATTTTATGCCTCACCTTTCAGCAATTTGTTCCTAAACAATTTCTGTGATGCAAATAGCTAGATGATATGCTTGGACACATGAAGCTACCTTTAGACAAAATCAGACCGTTGAAGAGGAGGAGGAAGAAGAGATTGGATTTATAACCCGCCCTTCACTGCCCAAAGCCGTCTCAGAGCGGCTTACAAACTTCTTTTCCCTTCCTCTCCCCACAACAGACACCCTGTGAGGTAGGTGGGGCTGAGAGAACTCTAACACAAACTGTCCTTGAGAGAACAGCTGTGCCAGAGCTTGTGACTGACCCAAGGTCACATCAGCAGGTACAAGTGGAGGAGTGTGGAATCAAACCTGGTTCTCCCAGATAAGAGTCCGCGCACTTAACCACTACACCAAACTGGCTCTCTTGTGCCATTGTGCATCAAGGTCAGCTATTGTCTACTCAGACTGGCAGCAGCATGTCTATACTCTACCACTGAGCCATGACCCCTCCTGTGTGTATATTATATACGTGTGTCTGTGTGTGTGTGTAAAAATTTTAACAAAAGTGACTGGTGTCCTTTGTAGAAGAAGAGTCTAGAAAAGAACACTAAAAAAGAAAATTGGCACCTGTTCCATTTCAGGATGTCAATTATTGGGGATGCAAACTTTGATCTGCAGACACCAAAACTGAAAGCAGCATATAATAAAACAGAGAGTGCCACAAAAAACTATGGTAGAAAGAAGAATAGAAAGTAGATCTCCTTCTAAATATGCATCCCCTAGGAAAGAAATAGACAAGAAACGAAGGCATTGACTATTTAGTTATAGATCAGAAACTGTAGGCTTTACAAGACTTGCATCTGTAACTTTTAAAACCCTACTAGTGATGTCTGAATTCCAACAGATACCATTAACCATAGTAGCACCTCTTCCATAAAAAGCCCTCATTTACACTGTATGAGTATCACTCTACAGCATTCATAGATGTCGCATATCTGGAAACATACTAGATTTAAAGTTTCATCAGGTTTATATGAGATACTGGAAGCCAATCTCCAGAAGCATTAAGACAATAACATTCCAAGCAATGGTGATGTCACTTTTTCTCTGCACGTCTCACATACAGAGACGGCCTACATATGTAGTAAAGTCAGCTCAACCTTCACCAGTGATTGAATTATTGATAAAAGAGGCTCTCTCTTTCCTGAACTACCTGGTTTGATTCTTAAAAGACACTTCTATGAAAAGCAAGCTCAGTGGATCAGCGCAGAACTATATGCTGCATATAATCCTGTGCTCCTTTTAACTGACTTTTTTTACACAGTGAAACTATGAGGGCTGCAACTGAACAAAGGAGACAGACTATTTAACCCCTCCCATGCCCCATTTTCCCATCAAAGACATTATGCTTGACCATGGAATACTTTGTTTTTTTTGCTACAGAGATAAAAACAATGGGATGGGGGAGCACAAGCTCCTATGTAAAAAGAAAGATGGGGAAAAGTTCACTAGACCCTCTGGTCACGCATCAGTCTCCCCCTCCAAATGACACTCCTAGCAGCTGCATTCTGTAAAAGAAATAAGGCCTTTTTTAAAAAAAAGTATTTGATCCTTGCACGCACTTAATACATATCGTCAATGGCAGAGGGCATCCCTCCAACTCTCAGAGCTTCTGCTCAGAGACCACTGTCTTTCAATGTGCTGAAAAGCACCTTGCACCAGAGGAAAGCACTACGCAGTGGAGGACCACCTCTGCAACTGATGAAGAGGGGTACAAATGGAAGCAAGGATCCAAGCCAATGGGAATACGGACAGCACGCAGTTGTACCCATAAACTTGTATTGTAGCAGCTCACCTAGTCCTATGTATCAAATAAGAATTGCCTTCAGGTGATCAAACAGAAGTCCCCCACCACCACCAACCCACAATTCTGTTTCCCCTCGCCCTTCTTCTTGCTATCACTTAACAGATATGTGCAAAATGGTGGGAGAATAAAAACTCTGAAGCCAAGCCATTGCAGTTGTCATGAGTTTAAACTGAAGGTGTGGATGGCCAGCAGGAGTATTTGGTATTACATTTCATGATTTCCCTGCCATGGTACTGCCTTCCAGATGTTCAGTCATCTAAAACTCATGGGAAGCCAAAGACCATTTTTGTACTTTGCTCATGTCTAGCATAACGTGATGACAATAGGGAATTTCAGACAGGTAATATATACTGGTTCAGGAATGGTTCCCAAACAGTTTCTGGTCTGACATTTCAGACAGAACCGTTTTAGAACCAGTTCCCTACTGGAATATATTTGTACTTTCACACACAAACGCTTCTGTCCCATTCAGGAAACGAGGCTGAATTGTTTTACCTGTAAACTGCTTCCAAGTCGTCTTCAGTTTCTTCTCCCCGATCCAAAACGCTCTTCCCCGCCGTTTTTCACCCGCGTGGGTGATCTCCACCTTTTTTTTTACGTTTGCTTTAGAGCGCTATAACACAACTTCAAAAACAGCACCATAGCGATTCCATCAGAATCCCATCACTGTTTTGAGGTTGTGTTAAAGCGCTATAGCGCTCTAAAGCGAATGTTAAAAAAAAAGACGTCATGGGCAGGAAACAGTGGGAAAACAAAGTGGTGCAGTCTGAATTGCCAAACTGCTTCTGATCCGGCTCTTTTCCGGTAGGGGAAAGCCATGTGTGAAATGGTAGCTCTGTACCAGTTTACTTCAAGACAGATCAAAAACGGCTTCAAACTGGCTGAAACTTGGTAATGTGAAATTCCCTAATTTTTATTATTAGCAGCGGCTTACCTTTCTTACTGGGACTCAAAGTGGACTATAAATTTAAGAACTAGTCAGTCAATCAGCAAGCAAACTACAAAGCATGATTTTAAAAAAAATGAATATAATAGCAAAGGTTTCTGTACAACGGTTTCAGATCAGGCCTTGAAAAATATTCTTTGCCTCTAGCAGCCAACCCAAAAATTTAGGACCCAGGCTTTGTTCTTAGTCCTCAGGGTTCTGTTCTTCTGTAACCATGCTTTCTAATACTAGGCACCAAAATGACATTTCTAGACAATGTCATGAGCTGGTGGCCCAGGATCTATTAAGCGTTGCGTCTGACTGGCATCTGGGAGACCCAAGTTGAAACCCTCACTCGTCCATGAAGATTTCTGAGTGATCCTGGGCCAATCACTCTCTCTTTCAGCCTAGCGCAATCCACAGGGTTGCTGTGAGGATAAAATGGGAAAGAGGAGAACAATGTACACCATCCTGTATGGGAGGATGAAGGTGTATTAAATAAATACTGTGAATGAAGATCCCAGGTTTCTCATGAGAAAGTCATGCTTTCTTCTCACATAAACAAAAATAAAATATAAGTCTGTTTATGTCATTTAAAGTCAGCCTTTCTCACTTGTACTCAAGAATGATTACACAGAAGAGAAGGAGACAGAAGACATTGGATTTAAACCCCATCCTTCACTACCCAAAGGAGTCTCAGAGTGGCTTACAAACTCCTTTCTCTCTCCCTCCCCACAACAGACACCCTGTGAAGTAGGTGGGGCTGAGAGAGCTCTGACAGAAACTGTTCTTTTTCAAGAACAGCTGTGCCAGAACTATGGCTTGGCCAAGGTCATCCAGCAGGTGCAAGTGGAGGAGTGGGGAATCAAACCCGGTTCTCCCAGATTAGAGTCCGCGCACTTAACCGCTACACCAAACTGACTCTGAGTGAGTTAATACAATTGACGGATGGGGCATTCAATAAGCAATGCAACAGGATTAGGGTTGTAGCACCAACAAGAAGACTAAAAACAGAACTGAAGCAAAGCATAAATGTTAACGTGACACACGAGATGTAAAATTCCATAGTAGGATCCTAGTTTTGACAAGCTTTAAACAGAGAGCCAGTCTGGTGTAGTGGTTAAGTGTGTGGACTCTAATCTGGAAGAACCAGGTTTGATTCCCCATGCCTCCACTTGCACCTGCTGATGTGACCTTGGGTCAGTCACAAGCTCTGGCACAGCCGTTCTTGAAAAAGAACAGTTTCTGTCAGAGTTCTCTCAGCCCCACCTGCCTCACAGGGTGCCTGTTGTGGGGAGGGGAAGGGAAAAGAGTTTGTAAGCCGCTCTGAGACTCCGAGTGAAGGGCGGGGTATAAATCCAATCTTTCTTCTTCTAGTATAGACCACCGTCCCTAATAATTTTTCTAAGTAACTTTGTGAATCATGCAGTCCAGTGTAAGTCTACTGCCTGTGTAGAAAAGCCCTCTTGAATAATTCAGTTTTCTGTAGTTCAGGGAAAGCCAGGAGACTGGGAGCCTTCCTGACCTCCTCAGGCAGGCCATTCCACAAGGGGGGGGAGAGGGAAGGCCCACAACAGAAAAGGCGCATGTATACAGCCAGTTGTTGATTTTGTTCATTTGTAGGTTGGTACCTGCAGGAGGACCCTGCTCTGATGAGCGAAACTGTCATGGAGGAGGAGAGGTGGTCTCACAGATATGAGGGTCCAAGGCCATGAAGGCCTTTCCTTGTGACAGATAATACCTTGCACTGAGCCCAGTAATACAACCAGCCCCACTAAAAAGCTGTCAGTTTTTTACCCAATAAATAAATTGAACAAAGAAAACCAATTATCTGGTCACACCAAATCAAAAGAAAATTTTAGAACACTTATAGTGAGCACAGTTAAGCAACAATTTAAAAATGTTAAAAAAATGTTTCTTGCCCAATGACATACTAAACAAAACAATCCATTCTACACCAAAAGCTTTAGAATTAGAGGCTATGCAGCTAAAAATCCTTATTCCACAAAGAAATTAAAAAAAAAAGGTTCTATGACTGACTTCCAGTAACTATGGGGAGGGGGATTAGGCAAATTATTCTAACACAGTGAATAGGACTGCAAGATTATAAGAATATAATCTATACAATCGAACTGAACATCTGAAAGCACAAAAAGAAAACAGAGGCCTACCATCACACAACAACAAACTGAATGCATGTGTTTGATTTCTGCTAAATACAGTTTAAGGTTGTATTTGTTTTCTGAGGTGGAAGATAGCAGACAACGAGCTAGGCTTTATAAGGTGTGTGTGTTAAGCGCTGTCAAGTCAATTCTGACTTATGGCAACCCTATGAATCAATGACCTCCCAAATGTTCTAACTGTTGACAGCCTTGCTCAGGTCTTGCAAACTGAGGGCTGTGGCTTACTTGAGAGAGTCAATCCACCTCACGCTGGGTATTCCTCTTTTTCTGCTGCCTTCAACTTTTCCTAGCATTATTGTCTTTTGCAGTGAGTCATGTCTTCCCACGATAGAAACAAAGTACAACAGAGGCTCTATAATACTACTTACACTTTCATTCCAATCTTAGATGGCCAAGAAATTTATCTTCAAAAATCACCACAGATTTTTTAAAAAACACAATCCTGTATAGTTAAATGAATACAACAGACACTGTTCTTGTGACCGGGGATTCTTATACCAAACAGAATATGACCACGCTCCCAAATGTAAATAGAGCTACTAATTACTTTGGATAACTGCAAACTAATAAACAAACTGGCAACAACACAGCAAAATCCTCTCAGGAAAGTGTTACATACCTGCCCTTGAACATTTATACGCTTTCGCTCCGGTGGATGCTGACTAGAACCAGAAGAATTCCAGGGATGGTTGCAGTTTTGCAACTGTGTCCGAGCAACGTGCAACTGTGTCACTTGTGGAGTAACACCGTGATCTAGGTCATGTTCTAGCTCGTTACTTGAGCTATCCTGAACAAATGCTGATTCATCAAACTGGGGAAGAAGATCTTCTTGAAGGAGAGCTTCTGGATCAAGCTCGGTAAAGGATTCCGCTTGAGACTCAACTTGACGAAGCAAGTTCTCATCCAAAGATGAAAAACCATTGCCTTCTATACCATCACTGAAATGGCTCATCTGAGGACCAGAGCCAGCAGGGACAGAAAAATTAATGTTCACTGCAGAAAGTTTTGAACTACTGAAGTTGCCCTGAGGATGTGTTGAATGCAACACATGGAAATTATTTGAATTCAAAGATGGACTGGAGTTAAGGATGTTTTCTGTATTTTCATGCTTGGTCCCTGTCTGAGGTGCAAAGGCATCATTACCAGCAAAATCAGATAAAGGATGAGTCTGTTGACTGGCAGAAAGAGCTGTAGAAGACTGCAGAAGACCGGTTGGAGAGATGCGGTTACTAGAGTAGGAATACGGAGGAGAAAACTGTGTACTATTAACAGTGCAGGGAGTTATACTTGGAGAATGTCCACCAAAGCTTCCTTCTCGACTATCACAATAATGTGGCGAGTCATTTGCAGACTGAGAAAATGATTGAATGGAAATAGACTGTTGAGAATTTGACAGATTAGCAGCTTGAGGTGGGTGGGGAGCACTGGTTCTATGTGGAATACATGTATTAACTTCCATGAAGTTGTCTGACTGACTCCGAGTGTCCTCTCCTGTCTCAACGCTGTTTCTGTTTTGCTGTGACTGCAGTGAGGCACACGGATGGTGCTGCTCGCTGGCCTGAAATAAGGCAAAATCGTGGTGTGCTACAAAACTTTTATTTTGCTGCATAGACTGTGAATGTCCTTGGTGAAAGGGGGATCCATTCTGATTAGAAACACTGCTAGAAGTCTGATGCCCCCACATAGGGCTTCCATCGGCCACATCTGGAAACATCCCATTTGTTTGGCTTTGAGGATGAATGGGTGAGCAATTAAATTGCGAGTGTGGTGATAAAACATTTTCAGCTGGACTGCTGAAGGACTGACTGACTTGAAGCTTCAGTGAATCATACTGATTAAGCCGTTCAAAATCATTCATCTTTTGTTCAGTCTGTGTTTCCTGCACATGGTTTAACGAGTCGATGTGTAAAGGCTCAAATTCTGCACCCAAGTTCAACTCATCTACAAGTGAAACAGGTCCAGTTTGTACAAAGGCATCATCTGACAAACCTTCTAAGGTATCACTAAAGAGGTTGGCATCATCAAAAAAGTCCATCATAGGATCTGTCATCTTGGTATATCTGCACTACTTTGATTACTCCAACTGGAGTCAGTCTCTCGGCAGCACACAAAGCAAGAGATAATTTGCAGTGGTCAACACCTTATCTAAGCCATGATGACATCCATTAGCACTTCTGAAGCAATGTCTTGGAGCATTCAAAGTATCCTAGACAAAAGGGGGGAAAACACAAACACTTTAAAATGTTAATGTAGAGAGTTTGTTTTTATCACCCGAATTTATCCCTTGTTTTTAGGGCAGGGTCACTGCCTACCCCGTGACACTAAAATATAGTTACTTCATTTATACTCCACCGTTCTTTTTGAGACTCAATGAGAGTCATGGTGGATTACAGATTCTTTGCAGGGTGAAATGATTTCATTTTTATTTCAGTCAAGTTTCCATCTTACTGATTTATATATTTTCAGTTTAAGCAGGCATATTGATTAGTCGCTATACAAATGTATCTATCTGCAATTAAATAGAGCTATCTACAATAGAAGATACTGGGTCAGGCTCCTCACATACGTTTTACATCTGCTTAAATGAACCGTTTTGACATTAAGGGTTTCTATTAGCTGTATCTATACATCTGTAAGGACTCCAAGCAATACGATTTACATCAAATATCCAGAACTTCATATAATCTTTAGGCTGAGTTACTCTAATACATGAAGGGTCAACATTGAAGACAACTTGGAATCTCCAGCTGGAATAAAATGTGGCTGAACATTTAACAGATACAATCCTGTATGAACAAATTACAATGCTGCTGGAACAACTATGCTGTTTACCAATTTGTTTCTGAGTTCAATTCACTGTGATGGTTATTACCTTTTAAGTCCTTTACATCCAGGTTTCACGATTCTGAAGGACCACCTTGCCTTGTAAAAGCCAATGCCCCTCCTCAGGTCTGACAAAAGTTTTCCATTGGTCATCCCTTCAGTCTCCCTCAGTCCTCTGGCCTCCACCAGAAACTCAGTCTTCTCTTTTGTCACAACTGCCTTGTGCAATGCCCTTTCCAAAGCCATATATCAGGCTTCTTCTCTATCATCTTTCAAAAGGACCTGTATATTCCCAGGTGGCTGTATATTGATTCTGCTGGTTGTTACTACAGTAGACTTTATTAGACAGCTTTATGAGCTGGGATGCAACTGAGGATAATAGTTTGTGCTTTAATATGGTTTGTAGATATGTATCTACTTCTGTGAATGTAATTCACAAAACTCACATATATATGTATTTGGAAAGGATCTGAATTTTTAAAAATAAATGAATGAAATTATTCCAGGCACAAGGTCTTCATGACTTCAAACAAGTGTTTATGCTGTTTAACACATGAATTTTGGTAATTTATGCAATATTAGAATATGACCTATTGTGGCACTATAATGTTTGCCCTTAAAATTCATATATTGTTGTTCCTGGCCTGTTTTATTTAGAAAAGCATCCTTCAAACTCTGTGTCTAACCAAAGGTCATGGATTTAGTTAAAGGATTAATCTGAATAGACTCGTGCACATTTGTCTTACATTCAAATATTACTTTAAACCAAATTGCTTTAAAGGTACTTGATATAAGTTAAATTTTTGCTTTCAATTCATTTTTCTTCAACCTGCTTTCTTGGGGAAACAGAAAAGTTGACAGTGTGTTCTGTGAAAACTGCAGTGCCACACCATCAGATTTATTTAGAAAATTTATGTGCCACTTCTCCATAAACCTGCTCATAGGTTATCATATAAAAGAAACTAGGTAAAGTCTGAATTTTCTGCCAAATCAATCTGAAGGACTTCCACAAAAGTACTTTGGACAGGCCAGCTCTAAAAAAATATTTATGAAATTACAGCAGTAAGTGACTCATTTAAGAATCTAAACTGGGGTTTAAACAAAAAGTAAATAATGAAATTTACCATTCTGACACCTGTAAGTAAATTATCAATTTGTAAGTTTTGGCATCTATTTCCTTGTAATACTGCATACGTTATTGCTTTATGTTTGCAGTCCCCACTACCACAGGGCTGTGATATTCCCCCCTCAAGAACCTGAAAAAAAATTCAATCTATAAACTGGGATTATTCAATGTTGACAACAATTAATATGTAATAACACGGCTAATATTACTCATGTTAAGAGTTTAGTACTTCCGATAGTATAAAGTTCAACTTTCAATCCAAATATGCTGGTAGTCTTATATGACTGTATGAGACTATCCTAATAAATAAATTCTTGTTTTCTAATTTCTTTTCTTTTTTTTCTTTTTTGGTATTTTGTATGCGTGTGTGTGCCCATGCCTGGAAGTCCTGGCGACTCCTACTGGGCCATGGAGGACATTCAGAGAAGTGGCTTGATAGCCTGCCTCTGCTTCCTGGCCCTGCTCTTCTTTGGAGGTCTCCCATCCAAATACTTGCCAAGGTCAGGCACGCTTAGCTTTCGAGATCTGATGGGATCAGGCTTGCCTGGCCTATCCACATGAGGGGTTTTGTTTTCTAATTTCATTTATATGCTGCATTTAATGATGCATTTTATCTTGTTTAAAGCAATAAAGTAAGTTTAGATCTGACAGGAAAGTAGGTATAGCACATATTTCAATTTTCCTCTAATACAGTATAGCTATATTTCAATTCTTTTCGAAAAACAGGAAAAGGGGTTTCTATAATGTTTAAGGTTTTGGGGAAATTTTACATCTCTTAACGGTCCCAGCTCAAAAAATTCATGATATAAGAATTTTAGCCATCAGTCTTTCCTTAATCTTCTCTACGCCATTTATCTGAGAAGCTATCCCAATGTTCTGGAAAATGCACATGTATTTATAGTGCACCAGGAAGCAAAATTTCAAAATAAGGTATGGTCTTGTTGATAGTAGGACTTTGTTTAGGTTTCAATATGTTGTTTAAACCTTTCCAAGTTACTGAATTCAAACAACAGTTTAAAATGCAATCTTGAAAGTTTATCAAATCATGTGAATCTGCTCATATTCCATGTAAAGTCAAAATTAAAATAGTTCCTGCAAAGGGGTATTTCCACTTCAAAATGCATTCTATGTATTATCCAACATTTTTGCAATTGCACTTCTGTTCCAGTAGGACTAAAGTGATGACAAAAATTGGCTCCATTATGAATGAAGGCTCCAGAACCCTATAGCGTTAGATTAGCATGTAACCTATTAAAAGTAAATACATCAATTCATGCCAGATCAGCAAGTCCAGGTCAATCGGAAAACATCAAGTTTATGGGAGCATAATTCCTGTGATATCTAGAGAGCCCACTGCCTAGGATACAGTACACTTCATTATAGATTTGTGAACAACCACTGCAACTCCTCATAGCAAAAGTGTCAATCAACAAAGGTGTTTCTATTAATACAGATCACTATGAGTATCAATTCACTAATTAGTGACAATTCACTATTTACATTAAAGCTGCCATACAATAAATACTAAAGATTTAGGTTATAAATGCCACAGAAAGTTGATCCTACAAGGCCATTTGAGAAAGTTCTCTGATGAGGCAATCAGTGATGAAGGGGTCAGATAAACAGTCCTATCTAGCAAAGCTAAAAGCATGGCCTCTTTAGAGATAATTGTATACCACACCCCATTAGATTATTCAGCTCCTGGAAAACCCTACATGGGCTATTCATAAATCAATCACACTGTAGAAAAACTGGTCATGTGAATCAATCCAAAGTCAGGCAACATCAAATTGCTTGGTAGATCTACAGTAAAAGTGGACAATAGCTGCAAAAAATACTTAGTCAGAAAACTGGAACTTAATCTTGGACAGAGATTAGCAAAAGGCATCCTTACCTATTAATATGCAGAACATAGCCTTCGCAAAGGTTTTACGTAACCCTGAGAAGCACTTGATCCCTGGTAGTTAATTAGCATTAGGGACCTAAAAGAGAAGTCACAGTATTGAAGGAAGGTAATAACCAATTCTCAAGAAAATTGCTCACTATACAATTTTGCCTTTAAGTGCATTCAAATACATTTTAAGTTTACCCAGGATTGCTATATGCCACAAATAAAATATTGGACATGAAAACTATACATAGTTACAGTATCTATTGGTAGAAATGTGCTAACAGCAGACAGACATTCAGATCGGAAATATTTATATTAGTGCATTATGTTTTGTTGTATGGTACTAGCAGAACAACTACAGCTGAGTTACATTCTGAGTACCTATGTGGGATCATCACATGTCTCAATAGTCACCAGGAAATCCTTCAAACTTAAAATAAACAAGAAACACACTGCCTCCTGCAAAATCTGTGTTTGAATGCCATGGTACAGGCAGATGTAATATTTCCTGATTTGTAATTCATAGTTAAGACCCTGGGAGTACACCTTGGGTTCCACCCCTCTTTGAAAGTTTATAACAAGGACTTGTTAACTGATTTGCAGACTGTTGTTTAAAAACTAATGATTATTAAATTTACATACAGTGCAATGAAATGCTACATTGTGGCTAATGTGATAAGGAATCAATCCACGTAGATGAGACCATTCTTGGAGCCTCCTAGTCTCTTAATCATGGCTAAAAGACTGAAAACTGTTACACCTGCATCACACCTTTACTTTGAAACTTTTCCTCAAATTCTATATGTTGTAAAAGTGGCTGCTGCTGCTCAGTTTTTCATGTCATGATTATCCAAACATTCTTCCTTTAAGCCCTGAGTCTAATTAATTGTATGACATTTGCTTTCTAATGAATCATCGTCCAGTCTGGCTTTGTGTAGGAAGGCCACGCACAATCAGTAATAGTTAAATTCTCACTCTGCAATTCTGTCTGGATCACTTTCAGGAACTGCATGGAAATCTCAGGATACATCTGTGGCTGAATTTTTAAAATCTGATCAACTTAACCTGACCACCTCCATATGTCTACGGCCAAAATCCTATTCACCAGCAACCTTTTGCTGGGTGTGCAAGTAATTTCATTTGTGGATTAGTGTCCGTCACCGAGCAGCAGCAGCTCCAAATCCCCCTTCTGCCCTCTCGGCAGATAAGCAACGATAACTCAGTTTTGAGTGTCTTGTAAATGCTTCAGAGTGATTTCCCCCTTCCTATTAGCCAACCACATGGAACATAAAGTGTACTTTTACCTTTATCTGAAAAATTAAGGATGCTATGTTCAAAATCCTCTTCACTTGCATGCTCTTTGAAAACATTTGCTTATTCTAATGACTGCAGACTTGAGCTCTTTCTATCACTCATGGCAGGACAAGATTTTGCAGCCACACAAGGGGCTGCCTGATTCAAAAGGGACTCACTGTTTATATCCAAGCGCTACAGAGCACAGTCAGTGCTTTCCCCAAAACCTAACTAGGTGCTGTCCATGGTTGCAGAAGGCTGCCCAGAGTCCAGGTATTATAAGGCACACTGCATTTTGAAATGACTCAAGGACACTAGTGTGCATATCAGTTTCTTTGGCCTTTGACTTAAGCAATCTTATAGCTTGCTCCTAATACACTCTCAGCCAATTTGATGCATTGTCTTTTTTACTTAACTTTTAAATGCCAAGTAAATTTCCTCATCTCCTTTATAATAAGTTCATTTTGCTGCACCACTGTGTGCTGCATTTTTCAAGCCATGCCTACTCAGGTCCGGGCTTATCACAACTGATCCAAAGATAATACTGTAGTTCTTTCTATAAGAGGATTTTAAAGAGTTCCCTAGTGACTTAATGAACAGCTGGGGTGATGGCAGCAAACTATGTTTCTTGTGGACATGGAACATTTTCTGCCTCATGAAATATATGAGTTACATGGAGAAGGTAAAGAGAAGGCACTCTACATACTCCTAGGCCATGACAGGGACTTGTTCTGCAATTATGTGAGACCTGACATTAAACCTGTGAGGTCCACAAGCAGAATTCATGGGCTTAAGCCCTGACATGCAGGTATAAAACAAGTTAATGTTCCATTCAAAGTGATCTGACATTATCTGTCCAACTCCTGAAAGGCTCTGATGCTATACCAGGGATGAACCATGGCTCAGTGGCAGAGCATCTGTTTTGCATGCAGAGATTCCAGGTTCAAATCCCAGCATCTCCAGTTAAAAGGATCTGGAGCGAGGAATGACAATTTTCACATCAGAGACCCTCAAGAGCTGATGCCAGTCTGACTAGGCAATGATTTCCTTGATGGTGTGATTCAGTATATATCCAGTGTATGTGTGTTACTCAGGTAATAATTTGAGAGGCAACTTCTTTCCTTTTTCTGCAATAAAGGATGCTGTAGAACATGATGGACATTGATATTACTAAAATAAAATCATACTAAGAGTAGACTGGTTGGTTCCTGTGCAAATGACGAAAGCTGCACAATGAGACCACCCACAGATAAGGTGGTCTCAGCTTACCTAGGGGGCTCCCCAGATATACAGAAAAATATGACCCCCCCCCCAGTCTTGTTGACCAACAACTTCTTAGGCCTACCCGAAACGTCATAATTTTTCTCAATAATGTGTTGAGAAACAGACATTTGCTAGAGATATCGTAAATTCTTATCACCTAACTAAAACTCACCATTTGGTGCAAAAAGTGGTTCCCTCAAGTGGCTTGGAGTCTATCACATTTCTGTCACTCAAAAACACTTCTTTGTAGCTATATCATCACCACAGCACAAAAACTGGGAGAAAAAACAAACAAACATGTTATTAAAGTCAAGAGAGAAATTCAAGAGATAATAAGTCAGGCACAAATGCAGCTATGTGGTGGTGGTGGTAGCTTTGCTTTCTAATTTTTTTTTTAACAAATCCATGTGACAAGTATGAGCTATACAAAGCGTGCTAGTTGCATCATTGGATCCCAACATGACCTTCAATACATGGAAGGATACCTTCCTTCTGAGGAGACTGGCTTAGGATTGCTCCCTAAACTGACTTAAATATATGGTTTCATTTGGGAAGGGGGAGGCATTTTGAAGTATCCTTCAACACTAGCATCAATGCTGGTATGAGCTATAGCCCCTCCAATTTTTTATACACACACACACAGAGTCAAAGCAGACATTACTGACTAGATGTGATTCACTATAAGACAGCTTTATATATCATAGAATCAATATACAAGTAAGTAGTAAAAGTTTACTATAGAATAAATGATTTAATTTTGCCTGAACTACAAACAACTTATCTATGAATTCACCAACATTATGAAAGCTTGCCAGAATAATTCATTAATAGCATGGGACAGAGCAGGGTTCAGGTCCCTGTCTTTAAGCTCAAAGGGTGACCATGGCAATCTTTATCAATCTAACCTACTCCACAAGGCTGTTGTGGGGTCAAGGGAGGGGAGCTACAACTGGAAACAAACTGACCACTAACTTGACCCTGTAAGGCTTTTCTTAAATGTACATATATTAACTTTTTAGAAACTAGGAAAACATAAGGCTATCCACAGCACTCGACTTGCACAACTGTTACCTTCTGCCAACTAGTAAAGTCTTTTTTTGTTTTATTTGGTATTCCCTTATGGACTCTGGTTCTAGTTTACATTTTAACTGCTGTATGTAAATGTATATATAAATATTGTTTTAAAGCTGAATTTAATGTCTTTAACTGTTCACTGCCTTGAGAGCCCTAACTGGGTAGAAAGGCAGGATAAAAATATTTTAAATATTTAAGAGTATTTTCTCTATCATCCCCAGAATTAAGCAGCAAAAGTTGTAAACTCGATGCTCAAGAACCTGATGAACCAGTTTATTCCATTCCTTCTCTCAAGCTGTACCTGAAAATGTTCATATGAGCTTATTTTCTAGCAACCACCAAAACTAATTCACTTTTAGAAATCACTGAATCATCCAAATGCAAGGACTAAACGTATGCCTACTTTAAATCACATTTTAAGACAAAGCAACGGGGTTCTTTGCAGATACTTAGCAGTGATTTGATGATATTCAAAACTGCCTAATACTAAGCCAGACCACTGGTTCATGTAGCCCAGGGGTGGCCAAACTTGCTTCATGTAACAGCCACATAGAATAAATGTCAGATGTTTGAGAGCTGCAAGACATGAACAAGCTGCAGTTTGGCCACCCCGATCTAGCCAGTACTTTATCTAACCACATACCTACTGGGTGGCCATCTATCTCAACTCTACTGACCAAATGCCAGGAATTAAACCTAGGACTGCTGCTTACAAAGTATGGACTCTACTGTTAAGTTATGACTACTTTGCAAATTCACAAATGAAACATATTTGTTTCCTTTATAGTGTTCTAGACACATCAGAAAGAGCAGAGTCCTTCGCTTGTTTTCTAGAGACAGATCAAGATGGGTAGCCATGTTAGTCCATCTGTAGCAGTAGAAAAGAGCAAGAGTCCAGTAACACCTTAAAGACTAACAAAATTTGTGGCAGGGCACGAGCTTTCATGAGTCACTGAAAAAGTGAGCAGCAACTCACAAAAACTCATACTCTGCCAGAAATTCTGTTAGTCTCTCAGGTGCTACTAGACACTTGCTCTTTTCTACCGCTACTTGTTTTCTAGTTTGACTTTTCCCACATGACAGAGGAAACGACAACATGGAAACATTCACTTTAAATAGGAAGCAACTTTCTTACATTCAGTAGTGAGCTAAAACAGTGTATTAACCTATTCCACAGCCCTTCCTGTTTCCAGCAAAGAAACTTGCTCGTGTTCTTTAAGCTTTTCAACAACACTTTTCTTCTAGTATTATAGAGATGCTTAGTAAAAGTTTGCCATGCTACATCCCTGCCGCGATAATTTTATTTAAAAGTCATGCAAAGATTCCACAAAATGCATTCCAAACAAGTCAGAAGAATTTCCTATTGTGTTTGCCTTATTCTTGCAGCAATCTTATTCTGTATTTCAGAAGGTAAGTATGAAGTTTCTGTTTCCAGGTGAGTAAAGGACTATAGATGACAGACTCTGCTGGCTCTGTCTTCTCTTCCCCATCATTCCTCCATCCACCTGACACTTGGGGACAGCAGTCTCTGGAATAGCTCAATTAACACAGCATTTAAGATACTGATGCTCTGGCACAAAAATCTAGGCTCTACTTTCAGTACCAGCATATCATCAGAAATTCTAACAACACTTCACTGGGGTAGCAAAATTCTTGAATCATTTCATATACATATGAGCCAGCACAGCAATTACAGGATTTGGCTATTTCTTATACATATCTCCAGCTTTCCAGAGAACTAATACCCAAGCTTCAACATTTTTAATACTACCAGCAGGCCTTCATGTTTTTAATATAATACTACACACATATTGCCTAGTATCAAGTATACACATTCCTTAGAAATTCTCAACATGTCATAATGCAATCAAAAGAATACACCTTGTAAGACACAAAGTTTCAATAGCCCACATTACCTGCTGTCACAGTGACAATGCCTGTTTTTTGGTTTTAACCAAACAGCTGTTTCATTACCTCACCTAACTTCCCCTCCTTGGTACTGCCCTGATCTTATATGGCTTTTGCTCATGCAAGTTGGATGATCACCATCATGCCCTTTATGATGGTGAAAAGAGACCTCTTCACCAATGGATAAGCTTGTTAGATCCAACCCAATGGGGTACGTCCGACCAACACTCTGCTACTTCTTACATAGCTAAAAGCTCTGAAATGCTAATGTATGCTGAAACAAAAAGAGACAGACTCTGGCTCATTGGAAAAACACATTTTGCATAAAAGGCTCATAGGTACCAGGTGTTGAGAGATACCTCTCTCTGCCTGAGACACTGGAGAGGAGCTGAAAACAAATTGCTACCATCTTCTAGCTCCTAATGACGACAGTGAATTCAGAGTCATTTCAGTGCAAATGCTAGTGAACAGGTGCTTGTATCTCACCGACACCTGTGCTGGCAAAATGAGCTAGAATCAAGACCAGGCAAGTCTCTGTGCCAGGACCATTGGGATCCCCAGTGCAGCACCCCCAGCACTTCTATTACTCCACCCAAGTTACTGCTAGTTCTTAAGATAGTCAGCTTAATGAAACTAATGATTGCTAATGCATGTCTCCACATCAGCCCCAATGCTTTATCTGAGAATGCTAGATAACAGAATGTACGACTTGCCAGAATTAACTACCAAAAGTTACCAGGCATGTGATGGAGGAGGGGTAAGCCTTGGTGAATGGAAAAGTGAAAAGGGGACTCTGATAAAAGGAATGTTTAAGCTAGTATGACTGGGGGGAGCAGGTCTCTTTGAATGCTGAAGATTTTGAAGTCAAGTAGTAGCATGTAGGAAGAAGGTTTAAATGTAGGAGTTGGGAGCACTCAGATGTTAGAAAAGAGGCAAGTGGGGAATGGGGGCCAGCAGTGTCATGGATGAAAAGATTTTAGCCAAATGTGAAAGAAAGGCATATGGGATTGGATGATGAAGAATATTTTCAGGAGTTATCCATTAGTCTTACTATTGCTTCACTTCACCAAGCCATGGTGTTTGATGAGGAAAAGTTATGGGTATTGCTAAGAATTTGCTGAGCAAGCAGTTTGACCTTCCATTCCATTTCAGCTTTATGTCCTTGTTCTACACATATTTCTTGGGCCTTTAATAAGCATTAAAATTCTTGTGATATACTGGAAACATACTAATACGTTCACAATGATTCTTGGCCAAATATGGGATGCAGTCATTTTTCACACTGCACTACAACAAAATTTGTAATGTACATTGTAATCCTGTGCTGCTGCTTCAGAACACCAATATGCAACGTTAGCCACATGAAACCTTAAACAACATGCTCATATTCTAAGAGACGTTTCAGTGCAAATACTACTGAACAGGCGCTTGTATCACACGGAAGCCTTTGTTGGCAAACTGAGCAAGAACGGAGACCAAACAACTCTGTGCCATATTCACTGCCACATTCTGGATGGCCCAGGCTAGCTCAGTCTTGTCAGATCTTGGAAGCTAAGCGGGGTCGGCCAGGGTCAATACATGGATGGGAGGCCACCAAGGAAATCCGGGGTTGCAACGCAGAGTCAGGCAATGACAAGCCACCTTTGAATGTCTCTTGGCTTGAAAACCTTACTGGGTCACCGTAAGTCAGCTCTGATTTGACAATACTCTCCACAACAAATATTCTAAGAAAGGATATTAAGAAGCTTACCAATAATGTGAAGTGTTTTTATCTACAGAGTTAACCAATGCTCTCCAACTACATTTAAACTGACCACTAACAATATATACCTGCACTGGTTCAAAAAAATACAGTTCTTATGGAAAACCTGAGAAATACTCAGGAAAGTCCCTTAGAAAAAACCAAATGGAACAATCTAAAGTCCTACACACTAATATCTCAAATCCAGTCCCTGTTAACCATTCTGCAGGTTAACAAGCTTAAAGTTATTCAGAAATCCTCATGCTTTAAGGCTGCAGTCCTACGCATTTTACAAGGGTAAGCCCTGCTGGACACAGACTTCCTTCCACACATACATAAGAATCCTGTCACTCCGAGGATGGGGGATCATTTTAGAAAAAGAAACAAAATGATCCTGTTCTCAACAGAGTGAAATGATATCTGAGTAGTCAGATCCAAAGTCTAAACACAACAGGTGTGTGTTTTATTTTTTATTAGACTTTCAGAATATATGACATATTGCCCATGAAATGTTCATGTTTTAAACGTGGAAAGTTTAAAAGTTTATTTACAGTAGCTTGTACTATGACTTTACAAGACAACCCCTAGTTTGAAAGGAAGACTCAGGCCTAGTCTATACATGCAGCACAGTGAGATGGTGGAATGGGCTACACCATTTCTGACTGTGGGGAAGGAGTGGAGTCTCGTGTTTAATGGCCCCTTGCATAAAAACTTGCTGCAAATTAACACTTAGTGTACCAGGGAGAAAGCTGTATCACAGATTACTGCACACAGTGCTGGCTGTCCCCTTACAGGAAATTATTAATCTAGACAAAATTTGAAAAAAATGTAATCCCTTGCATGTGGTGATACATGCCACGCTACCACCTCTACAACCTCCTTCTGCTACGTGAGTAGATCGACTTACCATGGAGAATTATGGCATATGCATAAATTACACGCCAAGACTTTGATCTGTAGAACATAAAAGTGAATCAACAGTAAAACAGCTAGTAACTGACCTCTTATATAAATCACATCATTAGTTTTGTATTCCACTCTTCTGTCGAGAAGCTTAAGGCACGATTTCGGCCTCAGGCTAACCCTGTGCAGCAGAACACACAATGGTGATGACCCCTAGCAAGTATCATAAACTGTCATCCTAAAGACACTTTCGTGGGAATAAGATCCACTGAATACCATGAAATTTACTTCTGAGCAGACCTGCTTGAGATTGACTATGTCTGACTATGGGAGCAAACACGTATTTTCCAGGTCCACCGATTCCCGACATGCCAGTAAGACACAAGGCCAAATATTATGGAAATTATATATAAGCCTACAAAGACTTGACAATTAGATTCTGACATTTTGTTACCAATTAACTTTGTAAGATGGTACACATTTCACCTGCGTGGGACTCAGCAAATGCCTTTCTGCTGCCCTACTCTAAGGAAGACCAACTTTCAGATTGACCCAAAGCTAGCCAACTACCTCTATTTGCCAACACCAAACCTAAACCAAATATGCAAACTCTAGCCCTACTAATCCTTCCAATTAACTGTTCTCTGTATATAACTTTGTTTGCAAGAGACTGCCCTGGCCCCACTGCTGGACCTCCTGATGGCACCTGGTATATTTTGGCCGCTGTGTGACAGAGTGTTGGACTGGATGGGCCATTGGCCTGATCCAACATTGGCTTCTCTTATGTTCTTATGTTCTTACCACCCACCTTTATCTTCCATCTATAGAAAATATCCTATTCCATCAGTCTTCTTACCTGACAAGAAGCCCTCTCCAGTGTTCCTGTATCAACAGTAAATATGAATCCCTCCTCAGTTTTAATCCTTTTCCTACCATTGCATAAATTATCCATTACGAAAGCAGCATTATCGTCATCCAGGGAAGGACACTTTCTCATTCTGCAAATATTTTACATCCATCTGTGACTGCTTTCTGCCACATAAATCCTTGCTTTTACATCTGTTCAGGTGGCCCACTGTACTTCATTCTGCACCAATGATCTCCAGTCCACTTCTGAGCTCAAGCAATGCTTTACACCTTTTGGTAACTCTGCATCTTCCATACATAAAAATAACAGGCTTGTGGAGATTATAAAGAATGTAAAGTAACACTAAAAAAAATTTCAGAACACTAAAGCTATTGCAAACTTTTCATCTTTCGCTGCACTTTCTGCCACCACTTAGTTCTAAAGAACTCCAGGATCACCATTCCCAAGTATTTAAACAAGCAACATGTCCACTGACCCCTCATACCTGCTACCTTCATTTCTAGTGTACAATTATATCAAACTTTCCAGAGGTAAGAACAAAGCTGCCTGCTACCATTCCCCATCTCAGTGAGTTATACCAACCAACTCGCCACCTGGCAACTCAGGACAAAGGTTCTACATTCAGTTTCTATTTTCTCCATATAGGCCTTTTCATCTCACCCACCAATCCATTATAACAGCAATTCCCAGAAGGCTCCATCTGGATATTCAAATTAATATTTGTGAGGAAGGGGGTTACCAGATTGTCACCAACAGGACAGAGTCGATACAGTACAAAATGCTAAGGGGTACTTGAGAGTTCATGTACGACAATCTGTGTGAGAGAGAACATGCATGCATGTGACTTTAAGGACTCAAGATATGACCAAGAGTCGGTTACCCTGAGCATGTAAGAACATAAGAGAAGAAGAAGAGGAGATTGGATTTATACTCCGTCCTTCACTTGAAGTCTCAGAGCGGCTTACAAACTCCTTTCCCTTGCCCTCCCCACAACAGACACCCTGTGAGGTAGGTGGGGCTGAGAGAACTCTAACACAAACTGCTCTTTCAGGAACAGCTGTGCCAGAGCTTGTGACTGACCCAGGGTCACATCAGCAGGTGCAAGTGGAGGAGTGGGGAATCAAACCCGGTTCTCCCAGATTAGAGTCCACACACTTAACCACTACACCAAATTGGCTCTCTATGTTGGATCAGGCCAATGGTCCATCCAGTCCAACACTCTGTCACACAGTGGCCAAAAATATCAGGTGCCATCAGGAGGTCCAGCAGTGGGGCCAGGACACTAGAAGCCCTCCCATTGTTGCCCCCCCCAAGCACCAAGAATACAGTGCATCACTTGCCCCAGACAGAGTTCCTATCTATACCTTGTGGCTAACAGCCACTAATGGACCTCTGCTCCATATGTTTCTCTAATTCCCTCTTGAAGCTATCCATGCTTGTAGCTGCCACCACCTCCTGTGGCAGCACAAGGTATGCCAGTCAATGCAGCGGGCAGCAATCTACATCCATCTCTGTCAACACTAGAAAAGCGGCTCACTTTGTCTCCAAAACCTGGCAAAACAAAAGGAGGGTGGTGAGGAAGCTGCCTCATACCACCAGCTATAAGAACAGCTCCCATACCAGCCTCACCCGAAATGCTTCCTACAGACACATCCATACCACAAAAAGGCACACCAAATGTCACCAGGGTATGACTGGAAGGCACATGATGATACAGAAGCTCTGCTGACACTAAGCAGGTCTGGTCAGTACCTGGATGGGATGCCTCCTGGAAGCCTATGCATCCTGCCTTGGATTCCTTGATGGAGGAAAGGAAGGAGAAAAACATAACATACACATCCAGCTCCCTGCACTAGCCAAAGTGCCTGCTGGCCAGGAATGCCAACAGCTACCATGAGCCCCTAGACAAAAATTCTTCTGGTCTCCCTGGGCCAAATCCAAAAGTCACATGGAAATCAACTACATGACTTGCCAGGCTCCATGGTCCTTCCTGGTGAGTAAAGGCCCCTGAAATTTTGTCCCATGAGACCCCTCCCCTCAGCAGGCCTGGTGCCACTACATGCACATATATTCTGCAATAAATTATTTAGGCTTTATGGTGTCATGACCTCCTGTGAGTTGTAGCAGGTGTCACTTCTACACATATTGAGCCAGATCGCTGGTTTATTAGGGTCAGTACTGTCTACTCTGACTTTTGGCAACCTTCCAGGATCTCAGGAATCTTTCAGATTACCTACTACATGTTCCTTTCAGCCCAGCCCCCAGCCTCCAAACCCCACTGCACTATCACCCCTCCCTCCATCAATTCAGCACTGAATTTCCTCCACCTCCAAATCTGACAACTCAAGTAGAGAGTAATTGTGTGTTTGTAGGGGTGTGTGTGAGAGAGAAACATCCCTCTTAATCTGTTTAAAAGAGGAGGGGAAGGAGTAAATAAACCGAGGCCCTGGCCCCAATATTAACATCAATATTGACATCATTATCGAAAGCCTGATATAACCCGGACTAGGACTAGCTGACCGCATGCCTGTGTTAAACCCTGCTAATGCCCCGCTGCCGTCGTTTATGAATCGTCCTGACACTTTATGCTACGCTTTTATAACTATATAACACTGCTGTGACTTTATTCAAATTTTCAGTTCTTAGCTGTTCAATACACATTTTAGTGAGCCGCCCTGAGACTGCCCTGGCAGGGCGGGCAGGCTATAAATTAATTAAATAAATAAACCGATAGATAAATAGATATCTGGGCAAGATCCGTCCACGCAGACTTCCCCAGCCGCCCAGGCAGGCAGGCACGCATACCTGCACGCACGCACAGATACATACACACGACCCATCCGGCCAGGGAGAAGCGCCTGGAAGCCCTTCCCCCCTAAAATAAAGAAGCTCACTCCCCACCCCCCGACCCCACCCCTCCCTGACCCCGAAGAGGAGACCCAAAAAGGGCAGGGAGAGCGGTGGGAAAGGGTCGAGAGAGGTGTGACAAGAGCAGGCCCAGCAGCAGCAGCAGCAGCAGCGACGCCCTCCTCGTCGTCCTCGTGCGGAGGGAGGCGACGAGGGCAGCGGCGCCCTTCCCCCGCTGCTGCCACCACCTTCCCCCGCTGCTGCCACCACCCTCCCCCGCTGCTCTTCCCCTCCCCCCCGCCCCGAGGCGGGCCAGGCCGTGCCGGGGCTCCTCACGTACTCACCAGGCCAGGAGAGCGACGCAGCCCCGCCGGAGCACGCGTGCGGCCCGGCGGCGAGGGCGTGTGCGGGCTGAGGCGTCGTCTGAGGCGATGCCGGGCTTGACAGCTCGACCCGGGGAAGGCTGAGTGAGGAGGAGGAGGAGGAGGAGGTGGGCAGGGAGGTGGGCGGCGGCCACTCCCCTCTTTCCCTCTGGCGGCTCCCCGGACCGGGGGTGGGAGGTGTGCGTGCGTGGGGGGGGGGGGTTTCCTCCTCGTCCTCCTCCCCTCGCGCGCTCTTCCCTGGCCCCGCGTCCCCTCCCTCCCCCTCCACCGCCGCCCAGGTTTCTTTTCCCGCCCACCGGGGCTTGCCTCGCCTTCCCTTCCCTGTCCGCGCTTTCCTAGCCTGAGGGAAGGAAGGAGGCGAGAAGGAAGCGCTTAACCCGCGGAGGGAGGGAGGCCGGGAGGGGAAGCGGGGAGGGCGGCTGGCCAAGGCCCTGCCTGAGGCGGCGGGAGGAGGCGGAGGAGGTGGCGGCGCGGCGGCTGAGTGAGGAGGAGGAGGCGGCGGCGGCTGAGGGGAGGGGAGCGAGGGGGCGGGGCGCGACGCGGCGTGAGGCGATCCCTGGCCCGCCTCTTTTCTTCCTCTTCCTCCCCCTCCCCTCCCTCTCGCGCGCGTCCTTTCGCCTCTCTGGGCCGAGGGCGTTCCCGCCCTCGCGGCGGGAGGCGCGCGCACCCAGGCCGCGGCGGCCGGGGTGGGGGCGCGCGCGCGCCGTCAACGGCCTTCCCCGGCCGGCATCCTCGCTGTCGCGCGCACCCCCCCCCCTCCACCACCCACCGCCCTCCCAGTTTCCCAACCAACCCGAGGGAGGGACGCATTTGAGGTTGGCGGTTGGGAACTTGGGTGCTGCGTGCGTGGCTGGCGGGGAGGGAGGAGAGGGGAAGGGAGGGGAGGGGTCGCAGCGGCGGTGGTGGTGGGGGTCGATTTGCATATTTGTCAGCCGCTCGTGGGTTGGCTGCGCCGGTGGCCGGGGCTGGAGGGGCGGCGGACGGGAAAGGAGGCTGGGCTGAGGCGCGGAACGCCGGGGCCGCTGTGGCGTGGTGGGTCGGGACTCGGGAGGCGGACGCTGGCGGCGGGGAGCGCCGGGTTCGAATCCGGGCTTGTGTCGTGAATGAGGGTGGGGCTTGGGGACGGGACGGACGGGTGTGGTGGGCCTTATAAATCGTCCTGAAAGTGCAAAGCGGGAGGCCGGGCGTGAAAGTTTCGGGGGTGTGTGTGTGACCTCGGGGCGCAGCTGCCTTCTCTCGACTCGGCCTGCCTCAGAGGGTTGTTGTGAAGGTCACGCTCACCACTCTGCACAAGCTCCTTGAAGGAAGGTGGGGGATTTACAAAAATAAATAAAGGGGAAAAGGTGTGATGACAATTGGGTTGGAATCCCTGCCTAGCGGGGACATGATGTCATCTCAGGCCTGCGGCACTCTTGGCCTACCCGACAGGGTTGTTGTGTGGAGAAAAATGGAGGTGGAGAGGAACCAGGAGATCCTTGAAGGGAAGGATTCGGAGTAGGGTTGCCAGCTTTGGCCTAGCAAATACCTGGAGATTTGGGGGTGGGGTGGAGCCTTGGGACCCAGCGTTCCCTCTAAGATGAGTTAGTGCGAGCTGGCTTACAGTTTTTTTTAGCCTCCAGCTCACGCAGTCACTCAGGAAGGATGGCTCCAGAGCAGAATAATTTGGGCAGTAGCCAAATCCCTTGCCCATTACTTTCATGCCAGTAGCTCACCAAGTAGCATTTTTGCTCACAAGACTCCACAGCTTAGAGGGAGCATTGGGGTAGGATTTGGGGAGGGGAAGGACCTCGGTTGGGTATAATGCCGTTGAGTCCACCTTCCAAAGCATCCGTTTCCTCCAGGGGAACTGATCTCTCTTGTCTGGGGATCAGTTGTAATAGCGGGAGATCTCCAGGTGCCACCTGGGGGATGGCAACCCTACAGTGGAATAAAAATGGATAGTATAAAAGGGTAGGTAGTAGATGCTGGAGATACCTTTGAATAGGGAGGCTCCATCCCTAATTTATAAAAGAAAATATTAGAATTAGTTCCCTTCGTCCGACTGAAGGTCCACGATTCCTGCAAAGAGCAGTTCAGATGCCTCAAGCTAGACTGCCTTTGCACATGGGAGCTCTGTTTCTGATTTCGTCACAGCTAATAACACTTGAATTGCCACGCTGGCCCAGACTAATGGTCCAGCCGGCCCAGGCTTTGTCCACCTCGTGTCTTGGGGCAGAATGCACTTGAACACGGAAGTTCGATTCGTCATGTATCTTGGCTCGTAACAGCATCAGGGTTTCCTTGCTGGCATCCACATTCCCACAGTGGCCACCAAGAAACAAATCCCACTGTAATCGAGAAGACCCCTTGCTGCCCTGACCCAGGCAAGCCCGATCTCGGAAGTTAAGCGCGGCCGACCCTGGCAAGTACGTGGAAGGGAGACCTCCAAGGAATACCAGAGCTGGGACGCAGAGGCAGACAATTGTAAGCCAGCTCTCTGAAAAGTCCTACCTAGGGGTTGGTGTTTCAGGCATACACACACATAATACCAGAAAAGCTCCCCCTGCTGTTTTCGTTTTTTATTGATTGATATTAATAAACAAGATGTTGTTTGTTTATTAATATTTCTAATTTATTTATAAGTAGATGTCTGCAGCCCAATTTTCTCCAGTGGGGACCCAAAAGCAGCTTTTGACATAACTTGCCTCTTCCATTTTATTCTCACAGTGACGACACTGTGAGTTGGTGAGAGCCTAGAGAGATTGCCTGGCCCAAGACCACCCAGCACGCTTCCGTGGCAGGGCAGAGACTCAAACTTGAGTCTCTTTGACCATAGGACTGTCCCCACTGTCCCTCGCTACACCAGCGTAACATTCAGAGGTAGACTGCTTCTGAAAGTGGAAGTTCCATTGAGCTATCTGGGCTAATGGCTGTATTATTTATCCATGTCTGATTTAGCTAATCCTGAAGGTGGGAAGAACTGGTAAGGATGGTTCGAGAAGCAGAAGACCCAGAAGCTCCAACTGGTGCAAAATGCGGCTGCGCGGGTCCTTGCAAGGACTTCATGGAGGGCACGTATCCATCCAGTGCTGCAAGAGCTACACTGGTTGCCAGTGGAGCACCGGATCAGATTCATGGTTTTGGCGCTTACCTTTAAAGCCCTTAACGGTCAGGGACCTACGTACCTTCGGAACCGCCTCTCCCGATATGTCCCTCGAAGGGCATTGAGATCAGCAGATAAGAATCTTCTGGTGGCTTCCGGCCCCAAAGTTGTCCGGCTTGCCTCGACCAGGGCCAGGGCTTTCTCGGCCTCCGCCTGGTGGAACTCTTTGCCGAATGACATCCGTGCCCTCCCTGATCTATTAAAGTTCCGCCGGGCATGCGAGGCAGAGATGTTTCGCCAGGCCTTTGGTTGAGGCCCGCGACGGTTCCCTTACATCTACCCGGCACCCTCCCCTCTCCCCCTTTTCCTTAGGAAAATCTGAATGCTAAAAATCTGTATGTGAAATATGCCACCTTGTTAAAGTGCTTGAATATGTATGCTGAATGTTTTAATATGGAATTTTGTAGTTTTAACTGGTTTTAAAATTGTAATGGATTTTATGTTGTTGTAAGACGCTGAACTGCAGGTTGGAAGGTCGGCCGTTCAGCAGTTCGAGACCTGAGTGCCGCATAACGGAGTGAGCTCCCATCTCTGGCCCCAGCTCCTGCCAACCTAGCAGTTCAGAAGCAAGAAATTGCAAGTAGATAAATAGCTACCGCTTTGGTGGGAAGGTAACAGCGTTCCGTGCACCTCGGCATCTAGTCATGCCGGCCACATGACCACGGAAATGTCTTTGGACAGCGCTGGCTCTTCGGCTTGGAAACGGAGATGAGCATCGCAACCGTAGATTCAGATTCGACTGGCTTTCGAGCCAGGGAAACCTTTACCTTTACTAAACCACCCTGAGCCCCACATAAGCGGGGAAGGGCAGTTAAGAAATCGGACGAAATAAATAAATAAATTATAAATAAGGTTAAGTGGAATGTATTTATTCAGTTATACCCTTCCTTTCTCCCCAAAGGGGCTTACATTCTTTTCCCTGCATCCATCTTTTCCTCACAGCAAGGTTAGGCTGAAAGCATGTGACTGGCCCACAGTCACCCAGCAAGCTTCCGTCGCAAAGTGGGGATTCGAACCTGGGTCCCTCCCAACTCCTAGTCCAATACTCTTAACTGAACCAAGTCTGAGTTCAGTGGCACGACCACCATACAAATTGATTGCTAGCACTTTATGTTGTGTTTTCTATCTATATTTATTGGTTTTTTTTATCTGTCTAAATTTTATGTAAGCCGTCCTGAGTCTGCTTCAGCAGTGAGTGCAGGGTATAAATCAAATCAATCAATCAATAAGACCAACAAAGTATGCGTGCCCATGAAAGTTTATACCCCGAATAAAACTTGGCTGGTCTCAAAGGTGCCCCACTGGACTCAAAACTTTGTTCTGTTGCTTCAGACCAACACGGAGACCCACTGGAATACTCTTAACTGTTACATCGCTCTGGCCTAATAACATCTTTTTTAAAAAGAACCCCATACCCACTTCTAAAATAAAACTGTCTTTCAGGATTTCCCCTTAGTAATTTTTATTCATTTCTGCAGTTTAACAAGGAACAGGGCATGTTATTCAGGCGTTGGCCGGGAACTTCAAATGGGAGGAGCTGCCGGCAAGGAGATGTAGGCAGAAAATAATCCACCCCCACCCCGCTTTCTTCTTTTCCGTCCCCTCCGGGCCTGGAAGCCAAGCCTGGACATGTTTCCTTAGGAGACTCTGTCCATGTGCCTGAAGGCGCATGGTGCTTAGTTTGGGCGCAGCATCCAAGGACGGGCCATGACGAAAGACAGGCTCTGCTTGACTGCGGGTGTCCGCTTACAGACACTTTGCAGTCTGCCCACCCCCACCCCCGTCTTCTAGATACACACGCACACCCGAGCATCATTCCTCCTTTTTTCTCACGCTGACATCAACCACACTTCCTGCTGCCTTATTAGCCGGGCTGGATGCTCTCCCTGGCGCAAGCATGCGCTTCCTGCTGTGACAGTTAAGTGGGAGGCAGGGAAGGAGATTCCCCGTCTAGGTTTTTTCCCCCTCGCCTGGAGGGAAATATTTTGCTTCTGTCGATGCCTGATTTGGGAGGGGAACGTCTGCAAACATGGCAACACCCTGTAAATTGAACTCCCTTCTTTTAAAAATCAAAGCTACGCCTTTTTGTTATTCTGTACGCCATCGCAGTCTTTGCATAATCTGAAGATCCAAAGTCTTTTCCTGCTCTGTGTATAAAAGAGCAAATGCAGAGAGCTTCTGACCTATTCAAACGTCCTCAATTGAAAGGTCGTTTTAAAGGGAGAAGGCGCGTGTGCACGCATAAGTACATGAAGGAAGCTTTTATGCGTAGGGCAAGTTGCCAGAATATCAGAGGCAGACAGTGCAGTGCTAAACAGAGTTACACCTTTCTAAGCACAGGGCCATCCTAAATAGAAGTTACACCTTTCTTATATGCATTGACGTCAATGGATTTAGAAGGGTGTAACTCTGTGCAGGGTTGTACTGTTGTCTTCCCCTGAGGAATCATGGGAATTGTAGTTTGAGGAGGTTCCTAGCATGCTGAGACCCCCTGCTCTCGCCTCTCGGAGAAGAGCTCTGAGCAGGAGGCATAATTTGCAAAATTAAGTTTAAGTCTGTTGTGGAGAGACGCTCCCAAAACTCATCATCTGAAATGCCTTTGAATTCAATGGGACTTTCTTCCTAGCGGGTGTAGGATTGTAGCAGTATTGTCACTGTGAATTTTACACACCTGGGAATAAACTAGTTTCACTTAGTTCGGAGTAAAAATATTTAGGATCAGGCCATTGATGTTTATGGTAAGGTGGCCGGCTCTGGATGGGGAAATACCTGGAGATTGGGGGGGGGGAGCCTAGGGAGGGTGGGGTTTGGGGAGAGGAGAGTGTATAATCTATACATCATCAAACATTTTATTCAAATGATCCAATGCTTTGCAAAATGGAAAACGCTCTCATCCTCGGACCTTTCCTCTCTGCCAAGCCACCAATTTTCTGTAGTCAGCTTCCCTTGAAATCGAAATTGTGCATGACTCTTAATTTAGCACTTTATGCCCCATAAAAATCCAGCAATTTCTATCCCTGGGGTGAGATCTGACCGTTGGCCCTACACTATACAGGAATAATCCCAGTTCAGCAAAAATTCTGCTTCTCCTTGCAATTTCCCTTTTGTTCCTAATTAATTACTTCCTTTTCTCTCACGGCTAGGGCATTCATGAATAATTAGTTAATTATCAGTTGCTGAGGTGGGGATTCGTTGCTTTTATTGCAGCCAATAAGGTTATGAAATTATAATCCACAAAAGAAATAGTGATCAATGGTTTAGGCTAGGAAGTGAAATGCAGTATTTACTTCTTCCCCAACAGGAACGGATAATTATTGATTTGGAAGAGAACCGGAAATAATTAAACCAGCCAGAGTGTACAGGAAGCAATTAAGAAAGCTGGAAATAGGAGGAAAATGCAAAGAGACTGTCAGTACAATCCTAAATCGAGTTACGCCCTTTTAAATCCTTTGCTGTTTTGCCTGGCTGCAACTGACCATCTTGTGCTGCAATTGTATTTTATGTCTTCAAAAGAATCGCCACAAACCAGGTATGGAAAGTGGTGGTAGGACAACTTATGAAACAGTGTAATGCTCCAGGTTGGGACATGATCATCTAGATTAGGGGTGTCAAACTCATTTGTTATGAGGGGCGAATCTGACATAAATGAGACCTCGTTGGGCCAGGCCATGTGTGTCATAAAATGTAATGCCAGGTAGCAGAGATATAAACTTGATAAAGGACACAAACAAAGGGTTTTTTTTTACTTAAAATAAAAACATGCTTAAAACATTAGCACTCTTGCAATATTTTGTTTATTTAAGAGTGTCTGATAACTGACACCTCTTGTTCTGAATTACTGCATCAAAATGTCTGTGCTGCTGCAGTCTTGAGTATGCTGTTCAGGTGTGTATCTGTAAGCTGCAAACCTACGATGACGCAGCAGCAGCAGAACTGGAAGAAGAAGCAGAAAACAGCCAGTTCCACTGCAGGCCTGATAGGAGGCCTCCGGGGGCCTAATCCGGCCCCCGGGCCGCATGTTTGACATCCCTGATCTAGGTCTTCCGTTAAAGTAAACCGAAGGAGTGATGGTGATTTCACATTATTTACATTCAGATTACTGCAAACATTTCCACACCCCTTGTTGCCAGCATGTGCCACCCTCCGTTCAGGATGGTCCAGCGTCACCTTATTCCACCCACAGGGTTGCTAGCTTTGGGTTGGGAAATGCCTGGAGATTTGGGGGGTGGAGCCTGAGGAGGGCGGGGTTTGGAAAGAGGAGGGACCTAGCATGATAAAGCAGCCATTTTCCATGGGTGAACTGACGTCTGTCATTGGGAGACAGGGAGTTTCCAGCTCTGGATTGGCAAATACCTGGATATTTGGGGGCTGGAGACTGGGGAGGGCGGGGTTTGGGGAGGGGAGGGACCTCAGCATGGTATGTAAAGCCACAAAGTCCACCTTCCAAAGCCGCCATTTTCTCCAAAGGAACTGATCTTGGCCATCTGGAGATCAACTGTAATAACGCCGAGTGCCTACCTGGAGATCAGTTGGGACCCCAGGAGATCTCCAGTCACCGCCTGGAGGTTGTAGCCAATGCTCCCTCTAAGCTGTGGAGTCTTGTGAGCAAAACTTCTACTTTGTGAGCTGCTGGCATTAAAGTTGTGAGCGAGGGATCTGGCTACTGCATCAATTAGTTTGCTCTGGAGCCCTCCTCCCGGAGTTAAGACAAAAATGTCTGAGCTGGAGGCTAAAAAACTGTGAGCTAGCTCACACTAACTCAGCTTAGAGGGAACACTGGTTGTAGCAACCTGAGCTGCAGTGTTAGAAGAGTCAGACAACAAATATACACACTACAAAAACTTTTTTTTTATTAATTAATGCGTTCTATTTGTTCCATCTTACAAAGTGCACTGTGTGTTATTTATAATATCCTAAAACGGGTAATATATTCATTACATGCATAGTTCATAGACGGAGCCTTAAGAAAGACGGGAGTGCTCCGTTTATGAACTTCAGCTGCTTAATGTGCCTCTCATAGGACCAGCAACAAACATCAATGTAACCGCAAAAGAAAGCTTTCCCCCTTTAGAAGACTTCCAAGCAAGGAGAAGCGGGCGTATAACTCTAGAAACTCCCGTTGGGGTTTGACTTTGGGAAAAAATGATGTAAATCGACTGGTAGTTATTATACTGAATGAACTGATTATTATTGTCTATTGCATGTAATGAATAGATGCCTGTTTTAGGATATTATGAATAACACACAATGCATGTTATAAGATGGAACAAATAGAACACATTAATTTATAAAAAAAGGTTTCTGCAGCGTATATATTTGTTGTCTGACCACCTGGAGGTCGGCAAGCCTACCAAACCGCCCCTTGTTGTCTGGAACCCCCATTGCCCCTTTCCGATGAAGATACATTACTTCACAACCTTGTTATGTGCAGGTGAAAAATGGGACAAAAATACCACAGAGAAGCCTTCAAGGAGCAATAGAATTTATTAGCAATGCATATTTTCCCTCTGTGAGTTCCCCGGTTTATTCTGCAGCTGTTTTTCCGTGCAATTGTTTGCACAGATGAGTCCGTACGGCTGCCAGCGCAGGAAACGGCTTCATGGTGATGTCGTAGGGAAGGGAACTGCAGCAGTCAGGAGGGAGGGAGGCGATGCTGGTAGGAGCTTGCCTGCGGGGGAGGCAGAGGTACACACACACACACCCCTGGCTAGAAATCACACTTGAACCTGCACATTGTTATATATTTTTTCTCTCCCCTCCCTTTCTCTCTAGGAGAATTGTTTACAGGTTTTCGGAAGGCTGGGATTTTTGGAGGCAGAGAGGAAGTTGCAAGGGGCTGCGGAGCCAGGCCACACAGGAACAAGGAGATTCAAGGGAGGGGGGGGGAGCAGGGAGGCCGAGAACAAAACCTCTTTAAGCCTGGAAATGTAACTTTCCTTCCCCCCGCCCCGCAGTGCTGATTAGCCGGGGAGAGAAAGAAGCCCGCAGACCCTGTGTCCAAATGGAGACCATATGATAAATGGGGGCCCTGACGCCTAATTTCCTTGGGAGTTTTCCCAGCAGGACGAGCGAATCCTTATTAAGGAAAGGCCGACGAGAAAATAAAAAAACCCTGAAGTTTGTTCCTTATTCTCGAAATAAAAAGCCAGTTGCAGAATGAGGGCTGAACTCTAGGCAACAGGGATCAGTTCCCCCGGAGGAAATGGCTGCTTTGCAGGGCGGACGCCGTGGCATTGTGGCCGGCCAAGGCCCCTCCCCTCCCCAAGCTCCTCCCACCTCAGGCTCCATCCCCCAAATCTCCAGGAATTTCCCAACCTGTAAGTGGCAGCCCTACCAAGTCCTCGTGCAAAGTGGCTACCAAGCACTGGCCACAGGGGACTGCACGTGGATCACAGATAAATGGCCCCCACAGAACACAGCCCTGCAATTTCCTCTGCACCCCCGATCTTCATGGGGCTCTTTGGCAGCCTAACCACAAAGCAAAGGAGGGGAGCCTCCACGTTCAAAGGCAGTTACCTTCTGAATCCCAGTGCCAGGAGTCATACTCCCCCTAAGCCAGGGGTTTCAGACATGTGGCCCGGGGGCCAGATGAGGCCCCCAGAGGGCTTCTAGCAGGTCCGCAGTGGAACTGGCCATCTCCTGCTTCCAGTTCTGCTGCTGCTGCTGCTTCATCGCTTGCTTCACCAGACTCAGCCATTTCATGTTTCCCCCTGGGTCCTAGACTCATAAGAACATAAGAGAAGCCAATGTTGGATCAGGCCAATGGCCCACCCAGTCCAATGCTCTGTCACACAGTGGCCAAAAATACCAGGTGCCATCAGGAAGTCCAGCAGTGGGACCAGGACACTAGAAGCCCTCCCACTGTTGCCCCCCCCAAGCACCAAGAATATAGAGCATCACTTGCCCCAGACCAAGAGTTCCTATCTAGACCTTGTGGCTAATAGCCACTGATGGACTTCTGCTCCATATGCTTATCTAATTTCCTCTTGAAGTTGTCCATACTTGTAGCTGCCACCACCTCCTGTGGTAGCGAATTCCATGTGTTAATCACTCTTTGAGTGAAGAAGTACTTCCTTTTATCCATTCTAACCCGACGGCTCAGCAATTTCATGGAGTGCCCACAAGTTCTTGTATTGTGAGAAAGGGCTGTGGGGCACCTAGAGAAGATTGGGCTGGGAAGCCAGGCATTTAATTCCTCCCCGGGGGGCAAGGCCTGGGCTCCTTACTGCCGGAGCACTGCTCTGGGACGCTCCAGCAGGAAATGACCCCTATCTGGATGTATCTTTACTATACTGTTCAATATTTCAATTCTGTATACTTAGATGATTGTGCTCTGTTCTATTGAACAGAGGTGGCAATATTCTATGATTAAATAAAATATTTAAATTAAAAAAATACTTGGGTGGGAGACCACCAGTGAAGGTCAGGGTTGATATGCAGAGGCATGCCATGGCAAACCATCTTTATTTATCTCTTGCCTTATGAAGCCCATGGGGGCTGCCATGAGTCAGCTGCAACTTGATGGCACTTTACACAATGCAATACTCACCAAGATGGGTAGCTGTATTCGTCTGTCTGTAGCAGCAGAAAAGAGCAAGAGTCCAGTAGCACCTTAAAGACTAACAAGATATGTGGCAGGGGAGGAACTTTCAGGAGTCACTGCTCCTTTCACTATCTGAAGAAGAGAAGAGATTGGATTGATACCCTTCCCTTCACTACCCGAAGGCATCTCAGAGCGGCTTACAATCTCCTTTCCCTTCCCCTCCCCACAACAGACACCCTGTGAGGTAGGCGGGGCTTGAGAGAACAGCTCCGAACAGCTCTGAAAAAACTTATGATTGACCCAAGGTCACACCAGCAGCTGTAGGTGGAGGAGTGGGGAATCAAACCCGGTCCTCCCAGATTAGAGGCCACGCTCTTAACCGCCACACCAGACTGGCTCTCAGAAGTGAGCAGTGACTCACGAACGCTCGTACAATACTCACCCGATCAGGAATCCACTTGAAAATGAAAGGCGGCGCCACGCCTACGTGGAGCTGAATACAGTTTTCAGCTCGTGAAATACAGAACAAGTGCAGGCTCAACCCCCCCCCCCATGGGTGTATTCATGGGGCATGTGGGGGGGGGGGACCAAGAAAGTTATTTAAGAAGCTCCCCCCACCTTGGGTGACCACAGTATCTATCATCATCTCGCTTTCCCTCTATTCGTAAATTGCTCAGTGTCATAAGAACATAAGAGAAGCCAATGTTGAATCAGGCCAATGGCCCATCTAGTCCAACACTCTGTCACACAGTGGCCAAAATATACCAGGTGCCATCAGGAGGTCCAGCAGTGGGGCCAGGACACTAGAAGCCCCCTCCCACTGCTGCCCCCTCCAGCACCAAGGATAGAGTGCATCACCTGCCCCAGACTGAGAGTTCCCATCTATACCCTGTGGCTAATAGCCACTGATGGACTTCTGCTCCATATGTTTATCTAATTCCCTCTTGAAACTGTCCATACTTGTAGCTGCCACCACCTCCTGTGGCAGTGAATTCCATGTGTTAATCACTCTTTGGGTGAAGAAGTACTTCCTTTTATCTGTTCTAACCCAACTGTTCAGCAATTTCATGGAGTGCCATGGCGGCAGACGGGATCCCACAGATATTACCGTGTTTCCTAAGCCAGCACTTCTTTTCGTTTTCTTTTAGAGGGCACCCTCTTAGCTTACTCCAACCTTCCGAGCCCCTCAGCCCACTAGCAGCTGTCTCTTTGGCATGTGAGCGCGGGAGAATCCTGGCACGGGCGCATTTTCCAAATGTGTGCACAGGCATCTGCGGCCCAGGGCTCGAATCCAATGCAAGCATTAGAACAGGGCATCTCAGTTCCTTCTAAGACCAGCCAGTCATCGAAGGAGAGGGCAGGATAGGGGAGTCGCCGGAGGTGCCTACATGCTTCCTGTTTCTCTGAGCATTCATAGTGAGCCGTGCACCTTCAAAGATAGTAGCGCTATACTAGTGGAGCGGGAAGTAAAGTACTTTCAGGTCATCGTGCTGCACGATCCTCTCTCTCGCCAGAAATTCACCCTCCCCTGCGTTTCGGGCAGGGCCGGCCCCAAGTGTCTGGGCGCCCTAGGCAAGACAGCTTAGGGTGCCCACCCTACCGGGGATGCCAACCTCCCGGTGGGGCCTGGAGACCGGGGGGTGACAGAGTGCCGGCTTTCCTGGAGGCTCTGCAACTGCGGGGCCTCCAGGAAAGCCAGGGAAGGGGCGGGGGCTCTAGCCTCTGCCCCTTCCCTCCCAGCACCAGCTCTTTGCTGCCAGCCGTGGCCCCCGCCTTCTTTCCCCCCCAGGGGGAGGGGGAAGGCAGGCAAGCTCTGCCGCCTCCTCCTGAGCCCTGCCGGGCGCTCTTCGCTGGCAGTGGTGGCGGGGAGGTGGCAGCAGTGGCCACGGGGGGGGCTTTTCATGGGGGGGGCGGGGGGCCGTTTGGCGCCCCTGCGGTCCGGCACTTTAGGCGAGCGCCTAGCTCGCCTAGTGGGCGAGCCGGCCATGGTTTCGGGTGTCTCGGACTATCCAGAACCAGTGTTCCCTCTAAGCTGCGTTAGTGTGAGCTAGCTCACAGTTTTATAAGCCTCCAGCTCACAGTTTTTTTTGTCTTCGCTCAGGAAGGGATGGCTCCAGAGCAAACTCATTTAGGCAGGAGCCAAATGGCTCACTTGCAACTTCAATGCCCGTAGCTCACAAAGAAGAATTTTTACTCACAAGACTCCACAGCTTAGAGGGAGCATCGCCCAGAGCCAAAGATCCAAGTTAGCGATATTTGACTTCTTTGGATGCTGAGTCCCATAATGCGAAGGCAGTCTGCTCCGTGTCTCAGGAACATTGTTATACCAAGGGTTCTCCCCCGTACTGCCAAGATTGCTAGCTCAGGGTTGGGAAATTCTTGGAGATCTGGGGGGGGGGGCGGGGTTTGGAGCCCCCAACATGGTATAATGCCATACAGCCCACCCTCCAAAGCATTTTCTCCAGGGAAACTGATCTCTGTAGTCTGGAGCAGTGTTCCCTTTAAGCCGAGTTAGTGTGAGCCAGCTCACAGGTTTTTTAGCCTCCAGCTCACACATTTTTTTGTCCTAGCTCAGGAAGGGATGGCTCCAGAGCGAACTAATTTAGGCAGCAGCCAAATCGCTCGCTCACCACTTTTAATGCCAACAGCTCACAAAGTAGAATTTTTCTCTCTCTTAGGACTCCACAGCTTTGAGGGAGGGAGCATTGGTCTGGAGATGAGGTTGTAATTCCCAGAGCTATCCAGGCCTCACCAGAAATCCATACGGGGTTGCCAGGTCCCCCCTTGGCTACCAGCAGGGGATGGGAGGGTGGAGCTGCCAGATCTAGGCTGGGAAAGTCCTGGAGATTTGGGTATGGAGCCTGGGGGGGACAGGGAACCTCAGTGGGGTACAGTGCACAGAGTCCACCCAGGGCCTGTAGCCATGGTGGTGGCACAAAGGGGCGGGGCCCCACCAATCATTTGTCACGCCCCTCCAATCAGCACTATAGCAAGTTATGTGGAGCCAAACCAGAGCAGGGTTTGGGGCTGGGGGGGCGGGTTGTGAGTTCAGTGGAAGACAGTGTTGTGAATTGAAGGGTAAGGTAAAGGTAAAGGTTCCCTTGCTCGAAAGCCAGTCGAATCCGACTCTAGGGTTGCGGTGCTCATCTCCGTTTCAAAGCCGAAGAGCCAGCGCTGTCTGAAGACGTTTCCGTGGTCATGTGGCCAGCATGACTAAACACCAAGGTGCACGGAACGCTGTTACCTTCCCACCGAAGTGGTACCTATTTATCTACTTGCAATTTCTTGCTTTCGAACTGCTAGGTTGGCAGGAGTCGAAGGGACCATCCAAGAAAATGCACCTTCTTCAGTGATCTCTGCTCACAAAGCCTCATATGATGCTCAGAGGAAGAAACAGACATTTTTACGGTAATACAACCCAGGAAAGTGGGACAATATGGGGGTGAGGGGCCTTGCCAACCTCCAGGTGGCACCTGGAGACAACCCCCCCCTGAGAATTGCAACTGATCTCCAGATGGCGGAGATCTGTTCCCCTGGAGAAAATGGCTGGTTTGGAGGGCGCGCCTTATGGCATTACTAGCAGTAAAGCCCGTCGCGAAAGCAATACAATGAGCTCTAGAAAGATGTGACATGTAACAAATGCATAGGCTGGAAGGAGGTAAAGTAAATATTAGCAGTCTGCAAGTGAAAGATACAAATGTGGAAGTAAAGTCTCACATACCTTGTGTTACACAATAGCCGGTGTCCAAGGTCACAAAACGTGGGCCAGAAAATGTCGCATACGGGGGTCTGTGGAGTAGTGTCAACAACTGGGCAGTCTGCGAAGTCATTTTATGTGGGATGTCCGTGTCATTCAATGTGGTTGTGGTCGCACTGTCCACCCTGTTAGAGCAGAGGTCTCAAGGGAAGTTGGGTTGAAAGTGAGTGGTCGTGCTGAAAGCCTCAGTGGGTTACGTGGGAATGAGAAGGAGGAGTCTTGGGAAATGAGTTTTGATCCAGGGCTCTTTTTGTAGCAGGAACTCCTTTGCATATTAGGCCACACACCCCTGATGTAGCCAATCCTCCAAGAGCTTACAGTAGCCCCTGTAAGAAGAGCTCTGTAAGCTCTTGGAGGATTGGCTACATAACATTAGGGGGTTGTAGCCTAATGTGCAAAGGAGTTCCTGCTACAAAAAGAGCCCTGGACTTTTGAAAGTTGTCTTTTATGGTAGAGAAGTGTGGCTGAGGAATGTTTTCCGGCAAGATAGTTTAGGGCTGGATGGTGTTGTCTGTAGAAAGTAAGGCATTAAGTGACGTCAGCCACCAAGGATAGATGCTGCAGGGGTTTTTTGACAAAGGATCTCATGCCCACAGGACCATCATTCCACAAACCATGCACAGAAGTGTTCTCATACTGGAACACTTCCCCCATGTCATGTCCACTTACCTGGTCCTGTAACGTGTATGGTGTGTCTTGTTCACAGCTGCCCGAATCTCGTGTGGTTGTCGTGGTTCTCTGAGTCTGAAGTGTTGTCTGTGGAAAGGAAAGCACTAAGTGATGTCAGCCACCAAGGATGGATGCCGTGTCCACTTACCTGGTCCTGTAATGTGTACAGTATAGGGAATTTCACATTACTGAGACTCTGCCGGATTGAAGCCGTTTCTGATTCGTCTTGAAGTAAACCGGTACAGGGCTGCCATTTCACACATGGCTTTCCCTGACCGGAAAAGAGCCGAATCAGAAGTGGTTTGGCAATTCAGATTGCACCGCTTTGTTTTCCCGCCGGTTCCCGCCACGTCTTTTTTAAAAAAAATGTTCGCTTTAGAGCGCTATAGCGCTATAGTGCTATAAAAACAACACTGCAGGCATTCCAATGGGGTTGCTATGATGCTATTGCGCTATAGCGCTATGGCGCTATAGCGTTATAACGCTCTAAAGCGAACGTTAAAAAAAAAAAAGCCGGAGATCGCCCGCGCGGGCGAAAAAGGCGGGAAAAAAGCGTATCCGATCCGGGAGAAGAAACTGACGACTACTTGGAAGTGGTTGACAGGTAAAACGCTTCAGCCCCGTTTCCTGAACGGGACAGAAGCGATTCTGTGTGAAATTACAAATATATTCCGGTAGGGAACCGGTTCTAAAACGGTTCTGTCTGAAATGCCAGACCAGAAACTGTTTGGGAACCGTTCCTCTTCCGGATTATATCATCTGTCTGAAATTCCCCTATGTCTTTTCACAGTTGTCTCCTGTGGTTTTTTGTGGTTCTCAGAATGTGAAGTGTTGTCTCTAGAAAGTAAAGAAGTAGGTGTTGTTAGTCACTAAGGATGGATGCAGCATCGCTGAGACGTAGGGTGTTTTGATCTAAAGATCTCGCGGCCACAGGACCGTCAATCGGGAAACCATGCACAGGAAAGTGTAGGAGAGCATTCTGGTACTGATACATTGTCCCCGTGTCTGGTCCAAGAAGTTCCCAACCTGGGGGTGGCAACGCTATTTCATTTCCTCTCTCCCATGAATTGTGGTTTCCTCCTTTCACTACTTTCCTCAACCAACACAGAGATTTTTGAGAAATTCTGATCACACCTTCCTTTCCACATAGCCGAGTTTTAATGTTTTAATGTTTGCTTTTGCTGAAAAATTCAAAACCCAAGAAAATGGTCACACTGGATGATCCGTTTGCCTTCTGGGGGCATGTGTGTGTTTGTTTTGTGTTTGGAACTATGAGGTTAATGCTACCACAAATATCAGCCTGGAATTTCCATTTTTGCAGTCATTGTTCTATGAAGAGCAAAGCAACGGTTCATACCAGACAGGAAGTAATTTAGCACAGAGGCCGATTGAGAATTTCCCCCCTCTCTTTTTGGCTTCCTGAAGCATAAGTACTGAGGAACAGAGTAAATGGCTTTAATGCAATTGCCTGAACTGAAATTAGATCATTTCTGGTGTAGCTCTAAAAAACTGGATATTATGGGTTAGCAACCTGGCTCACAGCAAACAATATTACGCTCTTGTTGGATCATAGGGGCATCCAGGTAAAAATCCTTTGTATATTGCTGGCACAGGGTTCCACATAGGCCCTCTAGGGTCAACTACCAGGCTAGTTAAGAATGGATGACTCTCTCTGTTGCCTTTGAGAATCAGTATAGTACAGTGGTTGGAGTGCTGGTTTAAGGCTCAGGAGACCTGTGTTCAACTCCTTCCTTAGCCATGAAACTCACTGGATCAACCACACTCCATCAGCCTATTCTACCTCACAGGGTTGTCGTGAAATTGAGGGTGGTAAAACCAGGTGCACCTCCCTAAGTTCCTTTGGTGTAGTGGTTAAGTGCGTGGACTCTAATCTGGGAGAACCGGGTTTGATTCCCCACTCCTCCACTCGCAGCTGCTGGATGACCTTGGGCAAGCCATAGTTCTCTCAGAGCTGATCTCTCAAGGGCAGTTCTGGAAAGAGCTCTCTCAGCCCCACCTACCTCACAGGGTTGCTGTGGGGAGGGGAAGGGAAAGGAGTTTGTAAGCCGTTCTGAGACTCTAGGTGAAGGGTGGGGCATAAATCCAATCTCCTGCTCCTCCTCTTCCTCCTCCTCCATGTCTGGTTGTCCCCCCCCCTGGAATTTTCTAATTTTTGTGATCCTTGTCCAGTTTAGGTTTGTAATCCTCCAGGTGGGGTCTGGAGTTCTCCAAGAATCTGGGCGATGGAAACCAGTTCCCCTGGAGGAAACAGCCGCTTCAGAGGGCCAACTCGACAGCAGCGTTCCCTCTAAGCTGAGTTAGTGTGAGCTAGATTGCCGTTTCCTAGCCTCCAGCTCACACACATTTGTCTTCGCTCAGGAAGGGTGGCTCCAGAGAGCAAACTAAATTTATGCAGTAGGGCAAATCGCTCGCTCACAACTTTTAATGCCGGTAGCTCACCGAGCAGAATTTTTGCTCACAAGACTCCACAGCTTAGAGGGAGCCCTGCTCCACAGCATTCGTATCCCTCTGAGCTCCCCCTTCCCCAGACTGCACTCTTCCCACCCCCTGGCCCCAAATCTCCCAGTATCCCTCAAGCCAGAGTTGGCTTCCCTACTTACTGCAGTGCTTGTTGGTTGTCTCACGCTATTGGATTGCGCCGTCTAAATCTGAGTAATTCGCCTTGGGTCTCAGGGAACTAGAAGAAGAAGAAGAAGATGTAAAGTACTGGGTTTCATGCCTCATGACTCGGACGACGACATAAGAGAAGACGCGTTTATTCGTACTTCACAACAAAGACAAACAGTAATGGCCAGAGGCCAACTATATACAGTAAGGGGGGGGACGCCCCACATTCCCATTGGCGGGTTTGAATCTCCTGCCAATGCTTCCATTGGTTCCCTTTTGGCGAGCCCAGGAGCCTAGTCCCTATTGTTCTCAGGAACAGAGCTCGGCTGCATTTCACCTGCTCTGGCTCCTGGTCCTACGACATAACAGAAGAAGAGGCTGGATTTATACCCCGCCCTTCACTGCCCAAAGGCGTCTCAGAGCGGCTTACAAACTCTTTTCCCTTCCCCTCCCCACAACAGACACCCTGTGAGGTAGAAGAAGAAGAAGAGATTGGATTTATACCCCGCCCTTCACTGTCCAAAGGCGTCTCAGAGCGGCTTACAAACTCTTTTCCCTTCCCCTCCCCACAACAGACACCCTGTGAGGTAGAAGAGGAAGAAGAGATTGGATTTATACCCTGCCCTTCACTGCCTAAAGGCATCTCCAAGTGGCTTACGAACTACTTTCCCTTCCCCTCCCCACAACAGACACCCTGTGAGGTCGGTGGGGCTGAGAGAACTTCTGACAGAAACTGTCCTTGAGAGAACAGCTGTGCCAGAGCTTGTGACTGACCCAAGGTCACACCAGCAGGTGCAAGTGGAGGAGTGGGGAATCAAACCTGGCTCTCCCAGATAAGAGTCCACACACTTAACCACTACACCAAACTGGCTCTCCAAACTAGGTCAGCACTCAGGCCCTCAGTGGGAGTGAAGGTCCTTAAAGCCAGAAAAACTGGGGGGGGGGGCGACACTGTCCAAGGGGGGATCATCCCCCCCGCACATTTTATGCTTTCATAGAATCACAGAGTTGGAAGGGGCCATCCAGGCCATCTATTCCGGCCCCCTGCTCAATGCAGGGTCCTCCTGGAGCATCCCTGACCAGTGTTGGTCCAGCCGCTGCTTAAAGACTGCCAGCTAAGGGGAGCTCACCACCTCCCGAGGCAGCTGATTCCACCATTGCACAAGTCCGACTGTCAAATTTCCCCCCCTTAAATCCAGCTGGTACCTTCCTGCCCTTAACTTAAACCCATTCTTGCAAGTCCTGTCCTCTGCTGCCAACAGGAAGAGCTCCCTGCCCTCCTCTAAGTAACAGCCCTTCAGATCCTTCAAGAGAGCCATCATGTCCCCCTCAGCCTCCTCTTCTCCAGACTGAACCTTCCCAAGTCCCTCAGCCTTTCCTAACATTCCCCCCTCTTAAATCCAGCTGGTACCTTTCTGCCCTTAACTTAAACCCCTTCTCGTGAGTCCTCTCCTCTGCTGCCAACAGGAAGAGCTCCCTGCCCTCCTCTAAGTAACAGCCCTTCAGATCCTTCAAGAGAGCCATCATGTCCCCCTCAGCCTCCTCTTCTCCAGACTGAACCTTCCCAAGTCCCTCAGCCTTTCCTAACATTCCCCCTCTTAAATCCAGCTGGTACCTTTCTGCCCTTAACTTAAACCCCTTCTCGTGAGTCCTCTCCTCTGCTGCCAACAGGAAGAGCTCCCTGCCCTCCTCTAAGTAACAGCCCTTCAGATCCTTCAAGAGAGCCATCATGTCCCCCCTCAGCCTCCTCTTCTCCAGACTGAACCTTCCCAAGTCCCTCAGCCTTTCCTAACATTCCCCCCTCTTAAATCCAGCTGGTACCTTTCTGCCCTTAACTTAAACCCCTTCTCGTGAGTCCTCTCCTCTGCTGCCAACAGGAAGAGCTCCCTGCCCTCCTCTAAGTAACAGCCCTTCAGATCCTTCAAGAGAGCCATCATGTCCCCCCTCAGCCTCCTCTTCTCCAGACTGAACCTTCCCAAGTCTCTCAGCCTTTCCTCACAGAGCTGCTTGGTTTCCAGGGCCCCACCCCCTCCAGGGGAACTGGCTTCCATCGCCCACCCCAGGGCCCCACCCCCATCCTCATCGCTCTCCTCTGCCCCCGCTCCATTTTGTCCACATCCTTTTTGAAGTGAGGCCTCCAGGTTTCCCAGTATATGCAAGTTAATCCAACTCAGCCTAGCCCGAAAGATGGCCCCTGACCTTGATGCAGCTGACCTGGCCGCCTGGATCCACACCACAGTAACTTCGACACTAGACTACTACAATGCACTGTACGTTTTTCCTGTCGTAGCTTTATAGCTGATTGTAAAGACATGACTACCTTCCCATATATTTCAGGAGCAGAGTCATTCAGAAGACGGTGCACTTTTAAAGCATCAGGAAGGTCCGTCATGTTGGCTAAAATAGGGTTTAAATATCTAAAAAGTATCTCTCCTTATAAGAACATAAGAGAAGCCAATGTTGAATCAGGCCAATGGCCCATCTAGTCCAACACTCTGTCACACAGCGGCCAAAATATACCAGGTGCCATTAGGAGGTCCAGCAGTGGGGCCAGGACACTAGAAGCCCTCCCACTGCTGCCCCCTCCAGCACCAAGAATAGAGTGCATCACCTGCCCCAGACTGAGAGTTCCCATCTATACCCTGTGGCTAATAGCCACTGATGGACTTCTGCTCCATATGTTTATCTAATTCCCTCTTGAAACTGTCCATGCTTGTAGCTGCCACCACCTCCTGTGGCAGTGGATTCCATATGTTAATTCCATATGTTAATCACATAAAGTGCTGTTCATGTCCATGTGCCCCCACAGCCTTTGGGCCCCCCGACTGCCAGTCAGAATGGGGTCCCTGGCCACTGGCTGCATGGCCTTCGTCCCGCCCATTCTCCCGCCCACAGATGACCCACCCAGCGTCTCGCCCACAGTGGGCTGAAAGCCGCTGGACGGGCAGAAGCTAGTCGGAGCATGCATATTACTTCCATTCTGCAGGCATGTCACTGGCTGCGCATCAGTTACCAGTCTTACTTTAAGGCATTAGCTACCACCAGGGCTTTTTTTGTAGTAAAAGCCCAGCGGGAACTCATTAGCATAATAGGCCACACCCAATAGCAGAAACTCATTAGCATATTAGGCCACACCGCTGGCAGCACATTTCATTAGCATATTAGGCCACACCCCCATACCTTTCCTTGGCTTGCCCGGGCACCCGATGGCTGCAGGGTGTCCGGGCAAGCTGGCCCTTGGAGGGGAGAGGAGGCAGTTTAAACAGTTTAAATGCCTCCCCGATCCTTCCAGGGGGCCCCCTGGCCCGTCCACCTCAGAGTTGCCAGGGGGGGGTCACTCTCCGGGCCTTCCCTCTGTAGCCATGCATGCAGAGGTTTTGGCGGCAGTGGGCGTGGCCAAATCTGAAGCCAGCCGGAACTCCGTTCCTGTGCGTTCCCGCCTCAAAATAGCCCTGGCTATTGCCAACAAAGCTCTTCACGGCCTTGGCCCTTCATATCTGCGAGACCGCCTCTCCCCCTAAGCTGTCATGTCCAAGCAAGGTCTTCTACAGATGCCAACCCGCAAAGGGGCAAAATCGACAACTGCCCATACGTGGGCCTTCTGGGTTGTGGCCCCCACCTTGCGGAACGGCCTGCGTGAGGAGGTCAGGAAGTCTCCCACTCTCCTGGCTTCCCACAAAGTATGCAAAACTGACTTATTCAAGAGGGCTTTTCAGTTTCAGTTAGCCTTTATTGGCATAAAACAATACCTTAAAAGAGGATTACTGTAAAAGAGAAATATACATATAAAACCATATAAAACCATACATATAAAACCAAAGCATTTTGCAGACTACATGAGATTGCATAATCTTATGTAAAGCAATTTGCTACAAAGTTCTCATTGTGGTAGTTTTTTCCAGTCACAGAATGTCTGTTGTGGGGAGGGGAAGGGAAAGGAGTTTGTAAGCCGCTCTGAGACTCCAAGCGAAGGGTGGGCTATAAATCCAATCTCCTCCTCGTCCTCGTCCTCGTCCTCGTCCTCATCCTCGTCCTCCTCCTCCTCCTCGTCCTCCTCCTCTTCTTCTTCTTCTTCTTCTTCTTCTTCTTCTTCTTCTTCTTCTTCTTCTTCTTCTTCTTCTTCTTCTTCCACTCCTCTTAGGTATGGAGGTCACTTAACAGCATTTTTCTTTTCTTTTTTGCGATCGGTGCAGTGTTAGGTCAGCCAAACATTCCAACATGCCTTGTATGACATTCGGTATTCTAGTATACTATTCTGAGAAAGAAATACACTAAAATAGAAATACATCCTCTGTATTTTAGTGTATTTCTTTCTCAGAATATCTGAAAAACATTTTCACCGTGTTACTTGTTAGTTTGCAGTTCAGCCCGTCCCTAAGTTTGAACCTCGCCTTCCTTCCAATGCATTTGAAAAAGTGTGCGCGCACACGAAAGCTCATACCTTGAATAAAACCTTGTTGGTCTTAAAGGTGCCACTGGACTCTAAATTTAGTCAGTGTGTTGTAGTGGTCGAGTGCTACAGTAGGATCTGGGAGACATGGATTCGAATCTCCGCTCTGCCACAAAATCTTGCTGAGGGGGTACCTTGGGCCAGTCACACGCTCTCAGCCTAACCTACCTTGCAGGGTCGGTGTGAGGCTGTAATGGAACAGAGGAGGACAACGCTTGCACACATGCTAAACAATGCAGTTTCAATCCACTTCAGTAACGGTTTGCGAGTGGATTTTGGCAGGGCTATTTTTGGGCAGGAACGCAGAGGAACGGAGTTCCGGCTGGCTCCCGAGTTGGCCACGCCCAGCAGAAACTCATTAGCATAATTGGCCACACCCAACAACAGATTGGCTACATTGGGCGGGGGGTGGGGTGGCCTAACATGCAAAGGAGTTCCTGCTCCAAAAAAAGCCCTGGGTTTTGAAAACAAACAAGACAGAATAAGAAGCAAAAGGTGGGTGTGGCTGGATGACCACCTTCTAGTAACATGGGGGTGTGGCCTAACATGCTAATGAGTTTCTGCTGTTGGGTGTGGCCTAATATGCTGAGTTCCTGCTGGGCTTTTTCTACAAAAAAAAGCCCTGGATTTTGGCATTCGGCACAGTAAAATCCAGTTGCAAAAGTGCATCGACAGTGGATTGAAAGTGGGCTATTTAGTGTGTGTGACAGCGCCTATAAGCTAAGCCACCTTGGGTCCCTGCTCTGGAGAAAATAAAGGGAATGAATAAACCAGATCCCAGGTACGGCACCATCAGGTGTTAGAAACCCACAACAGACGTTCTTCTCTGTTCTCCCCTTGAGTGAGGCCTGTAGCTGCCACAGCTCCGAAGCAGGGATCCCAGTCTGAAACTCTCAAGAGCGATCGCTCTCGGCAGCGTGAATTCCTGACGCCCTCTTGTGTCGATACGGCAGATATATATTTTTTTTCCCAAACCCTCATTTGTCATCCTGATGCCGGAATATCTGGTATCTACGCAACACGTCGCCTGTGCGGTGGTGGAAATTTTTTTTTCCTTATCGCCCTGCCTGTTTGCGTCTGACCCTTCGCAAGGGCTGTGCCGTTTCTGCGTTTATTACCCTTATTAATGGGCACGCGCCCGGATGGCTTTGCGTCACCCGTGCAGTGATCCCAGAGGCCTGCGGGTTGCCAACGCAGATTCGCAGAAGCAGTGCAATTAAGAACTGACGTAGGGTTGCCGGCCTCCAGGTGGGACCTGGATATCTCCCGGAATGACAACTGATCTTCAGACTACGGGGATAAGAACATAAGAGAAGCCAATGTTGAATCAGGCCAATGGCCCATCTAGTCCAACACTCTGTCACACAGCGGCCAAAATATACCAGGTGCCATCAGGAGGTCCAGCAGTGGGGCTAGGGCACCAGAAGCCCTCCCACTGTTGCCCCCTCTGGAGGAAACGGCTGCTTTGGAGGGTGGACTCTCTATCATGATACCCCTTCCCAAGCCCTGCTCTCGCAATTTTCCCCCTAAATCATCAGGAATTTCCCAGCCTGGACCTGGCAACCCTAGAAGTGAAAACCCAGGATTCCTGATATTGAAATCCAAGCCATTTCAGTGGAGGCCGAGCCCTACGAGGAAAGGCTAAGGGCCTTGGGAATGTTTAGTCTGGAGAAGAGGAGACTGAGGGGGGACAGACTTGCTCTCTTTAAATATTTGAAGGGCTGTCGTTTGGAGGAGGGCAAGGGGCCATTCCAGTTGGCAGCAGAGGAGAGGACCCGAAGCAACGGGTTTAAATTACATGCAGGAAAGTATCGGCTGGATTTTAGGAAAAAACTTCTTCACGGTCAGAGTGGTTCAAAGGTGGAATCAGCTGCCTAGGGAGGTGCTGAGCTCCCCTTCACTGGCAGCTTTCAAGAAGAGGCTGGACAGATATTTGTCAGGGATGCTTTAGACTGGTCCTGCCTGGGTCTGCACGGCTCCTTCCAACTCCACGATTCTATGACTCTAATTAATTTATTTTGCTCTGTTTCTTTCCTGTGCCTCCCACAGAGCCCGCACAACGTGACTCATAGCAGTAGCAAAACAAAACAAACCCATGCACCAGCCAGCAATAAACTTCTCTGACTTACACCTGGCTCCTCTCCTCTGTTTTAATCGCCACCGCAATCTTGTGAGATGGGCTAGGCGGAGGGCGCATCACAGGCCCACAGTCACCCGGCAAGGTCCTGTACCAGAATAGAGATTCGAACCCAGAGTTCGGGGAAGGGCCTCCATGGGGTATAATGTCGTGCAGTGCAGACTCTGAGTGGCCTTTTCCACTAGGGGAACTGAGAGAGAGAGCCGGTTTGATAAAAGGAATTCCTTCTTCACCCAAAGAGTGATTAACATATGGAATTCACTGCCACAGGAGGTGGTGGCAGCTGCAAGCGTGGACAGCTTCAAGAGGGAATTAGATAAACATACGGAGCAGAGGTCCATCAGTGGCTATTAGCCACAGGGTATAGATGGGAACTCTCAGTCTGGGGCAGGTGATGCACTCTGTCCTTGGTGCTGGAGGGGGCAGCAGTGGGAGGGCTTCTGGTGTCCTGGCCCCACTGCTGGACCTCCTGATGGCACCTGGTATATTTTGGCCACTGTGTGACAGAGCGTTGGACTAGATGGGCCATTGGCCTGATTCAACATTGGCTTCTCTTATGTCCTTATGATGTAGTGGTTAGGAGCATGGACTCTAATCTGGAAGAAGCAGATTTGATTCCCCACTCCTCCACACGCAGCCAGCTGGGTGATCTTGGGACAGTGGCTCTGTCATGAGCAGTTCTCAAAAGAGCTCTCTCCGCCCCACCCACCTCACGGGCAGCGTTCCTTCTAAGCTGAGTTAGTGTGAGCTGGCTCACAGTTTTTTAGCCTCCGGCTCACACGTTTTTGTCTTCGCTCAGGAAGGATGGCTCCAGAGCAAACTAAATTTAGGCAGCAGCCAAATCGCTCACCCACAACTTTCATGCCACTAGCTCACAAAGTAGAATTCTTGCTCACAAGACTCCATGGCTTAGAGGGAGCATTGCTCACAGGGTGTCCGTTGTGGGGAGGGGAAGGGAAAGAAGAGACTCCTTCAGGTAGTGGAGGGCGGGGTATAAATCCAATCTCTTCTTCTTCTTCTACCTCACAGGGTGCCTGTTGTGGGGAGGGGAAGGGAAAGGAGATTGTGAGCCGTTCTGAGAATCTTTCAGGTAGTGGAGGGCGGGGTATAAATCCAATCTCTTCTTCTTCTTCTCTTTGTGAAGCCTAATTGGACACTACGGTCCCTGTACTAGAGTGGCAAGCCTGATCAGCGGCAGTGTCTCATAAAGTGACCCAAATTGGCCTACGCATCAAAACAATAACTTTCAGAAGAAAACTGGGAAATGCAAGGCATGTTCTGGATCCTAGTCACCAAGATGAGGAATGACATGCTTGCAGTTTCTACAGCAGGGGTGTCGAACTCATTTGTTGCAAGGGCCAAATCTGACATAAATGAGACCTGGGGTCAGTCACAAGTTCTCTTAGAGCTGTTCTCTCAAGGGCAGTTCTCCAGAGAGCTCTCTCAGCCCCACCTACCTCACAGGGTGTCTGTTGTGGGGAGGGGAAGAGAAAGGAGATTGTAAGCCACTCTGAGACCTCGAGCTCTCTCAGCCCCACCTACCTCACAGGGTGTCTGTTGTGGGGAGGGGAAGGAAAAGGAGTCTGTAAGCTGCTCTGAGATTCCCTTGGGTAGCAAAGGGCGGGGTATAAATCCAATCCTCTTCTCTTCTCTTCTCTTCTCTTCTCTTCTCTTCTCTTCTCTTCTCTTCTCTTCTCTTCTCTTCTCTTCTCTTCTCTTCTCTTCTCTTCTCTTCTCTTCTCTTCTCTTCTCTTCTCTTCTCTTCTCTTCTCTTCTCCTCTCCTCTCCTCTCCTCTCCTCTCCTCTCCTCTCCTCTCCTCTCCTCTCCTCTCCTCTCCTCTCCTCTCCTCTCCTCTCCTCTCCTCTCCTCTCCTCTCCTCTCCTCCTCTTCTTCTTCTTCTTCTTCTTCTTCTTCTTCTTCTTCTTCTTCTTCTTCTTCTTCTGTCTGGGGTAGTGATGCTCTGTATTCTTGGTGCTTGGAGGACAACAGTGAGAGGGCTTCTGGACTTCTGACCCAGCCGGTGGACCTCCTGAAGGCACCTGGGTTTTGGCCACTGTGTGACACAGAGTGTTGGACTGGATGGGCCATTGGCCTGATCCAACATGGCTTCTCTTATGTCCTTATGTTGTGAATGATATAATACAGTTTGAGTCCCCTTTGGGTTGAAGGGTAGGGTATAAAACTAGTAAATATAAATAAATAAATAAATAACACTGGACCCTAACCCTATAGGTCTAGACCAGGGCACCTGACGCTCCCCCTTCTCCTATATGTGCTTGCCCTTCCGTTGGGGTTATCGTTGGTGGTCCAGGGAGGTTCCAGGACCATTCTCCATGAACAAGTCACATTTCTGGCATTCGGGGTATGCACGGTTACAAGAGGTGATCCACGTGTCAGCAGATACTGCACTTTTGAAATCCTATGCAGAGGCTAGAGGGTCAGATGCAGGCTGAGCATATTTGAGCATATATGGAATGGCCTTATACAGAGTCAGGTAGGCCACTGGTCCATCAAGGAGCACGGGTGGAGTAGCCCTCCAAGTAACTGTCCGTGGCAACCTGCCGAATGAAGTTTCGATGGTGCAGATGAGGTTGAGTTGCCAGCCTCCAGGTGGGGCCTGGAGTTCTCCTAGGCTTACATCTGATCTCCAGACTTCAGAGGTCAGTCCCCCTGGAGAAAACAGCAGCTTCAGAAGGGAGTCTCTATAGAGTGCCGTAGATCCTAGGCGGAATCCCTCCCCAACCCCCCTCTCCATAGTTAAAAAGCCCCATCACCAGAATTTCTCAGGCCAAAGTTGGCAACCCTGAGACCAGACATTAATAAACTGAGCTTAACCCAGACATCGGTGTGTCTTTGGTGTGGGTGGGTACAACTGGCCAATAAATTGAACATGATCAACTGCGGTGGGATTCCCTTTTGGTAGAAGGGAATTGGATACAATATACCAGGAAGTTAATGTATGTTTTGTGTGTGTGTGTGTGTGTGTGTGTAAAATAACTTTATTTTAAAAACTATATATACAAAGTAACATACAACCTCTAGACCGTCAGCAAAATAACATTTTCATATCTATTGATTATCTACAAATAAACTGGAGATCTGTTAGAGAAAATAACGTATTTTGATACGATGTATTCTTTGGAAGTATATCTTTTTCGGTTATATACTGGACTACAGGAAACCATACTTCAACAGATTTAGTGGTGGAATCATTTACTTTGGTATAAATAACTCTGAGATTGCAGGTGCAACTGGCCAATAAATGGAATATGATCAATTGCAGTGGTGAGTCCTTTTGGTAGAAGAGAATTGGATACAGTATACTAGAAAGTCAGTATATATTATATGACATAACAATGAGGTCAGATGTACAAAGGATTGGCACATGGCCTGCCTGCCTTCCTTTTTCCTGTTCGTCCATCTCTGTCTTCCTTCCTCCCTTCCTAGACAGCTCTTTGCCTCTCCTTCCTTCTTTCCTTCCTCCTTCCTTACTTCGTTCCTTCTTTTTTCCTGTTCGTCCATCTCTGTCTTCCTTCCTTCCTTCCTTCCTTCCTTCCTTCCTTCCTTCCTTCCTTCCTTCCTTCCTAGACAGCTCTTTGCCTCTCCTCCCTCCTTCCTTCCTTCCTCCCTCCTTCCTCTCCTTCTCTCTTACTCTGTTAAGTGTCACCGTCACTCTCTCATTAGGCACCCCAGCAGACAGCTCATCAAAGGAGAAGGGTTGATTCAGCAGAGATTAATTTTAGCCTCCGGCAAACCAATTTACTCATGTCCAATGAATGTCATAAACAGCTGTAGAAGCATGTTTTGTCTTTACACGCAGAAGCACTCTCCTGCCTCAAGGCTTGACTTATGAGAGAATAATAAGACTTTTCATAGGATGCTGATTTGAGCCTGATTTTGTTGGATATTGTAAATCTGCGTGCGAGAGGATCTGGGAGGGAAAGGGTTAAGAGAATTCTCTCACTCGGGTACACTTGGCCATTAGCTCCGCCCTCTCGTGGGTTCGATGTTGAGCCTTCTTGGCCTTTGCTTGCCTTCCATTTCAACTTATATAGGGCCTCTCATCTTCTTCTCTCTCTTACCTGGGCTGGGAGCTGTAGCAAGTTAACGTTTCTGAAGTTAATCTGTCCACAATAAGTTAAATGTACCTACATGAATATGTCATGTAAGATGTGCTTCTGTTTTTGCGAGTAAAATTTCTTTCTCTTGTTACCACTGGAGTCAGGTCATCTTTGTAAGTGGTTTGAACAGCTTTTCCCCCTTAACTGGGAAATGTGGAGGATTGGGGATACTGCGTAAAGCTTCTATGCTTCCAAGGCCATTTTTTTAAACCTTTAACCCAACAGATTTTAGATAAAATTCTACTAGATTCAGACTCAGACACCTTTAATGGCATAGCAGTATACAATAAATACATTAGAGAAGATGCATTGAATTCCAGTAAGTGAATTTAGACAATAAAATATGTATATTATGTAAAAAGACTGTGTATCTAAGTACGGCTGATTCAGCTAGGCATTCTGCAACCATAATTGTAGTATAAGTATTAACATTGTTAAGAAGATATTGAACAGTTTTAAGTTTATTAGTAAATAAGTGTGGCCGAAGGGGTAACTGTTCCATACATGAGGATGTGTGCAGCTGGCAGTCCAGAACGATATGGAAGATCAAGTCTGGGGCCATGCCCATTTGCAAAAGATGTTTACAAAAGACATTCACAGAGTCTTTTCTGGGGGGGGGGGAGTTGCTAAATCGACCCTGCAACATACTTGAGGGAAAGACGTTTAGCCGAGCCAACATAAAGGCTCCACGATGAGAAGGAAGGCTGAGATTATGTAAATAATGGGCCATTTGGCCATGTTTGGTAGAGAGGTTAAGGTGAGCTTGTGAGTAGATATGTGGATGTGAAGGACAAAAATTATCTAATTCTAGGTCACATAGTCTTGTCTAATAGATCAAAAAATCAAGGTTTCGTCCATTTGGAGTAAGTAATCAGTCGAAAACCCTATTTGATGATTTTTTCCTTCTATTTTTGAAAACCAGAGGGGACTGTGTGTATCATTTTTAAGTGTGAAATTAGAGAGTTTGGAGAGGCTCTAGAATGTAAAATTCTACTAAAAATCATAGCTCAATGAAGGACTGATTAGCATCACACAAACTAATTTATTCAAATGGTCTGGGTTAGTGGGATGGCTCAGAAATCAGGGAGGGGTAATGGTAGGGCAGGAATACTTAATTAGCTATGGATGATGCTGTCTCATATCAATTTGTAGCAATTCCTGCCAGTGCTGAAAATAGGGGCCCCCCTCCCATTTTAGTGAGCTTTTGTGTTATTTTTGCCATATATAAATTACAAAAAAAATCCTGTAGGTATTTATTTGGAACAAGGCTCAGCTTGTTCAGATGGGACCTACCCTGAAACAAGTGTGCTTAAACCTGTAGATTTTTTTTTTTCCTGTTTAGCATGAACCGGAAGGAATTGTGATTCTCTGATATGTAATGAAGCATTTCACCAGTGGCCACCAGAGGGAGCCCTTGCATCACCTCCAGCAACGTTTTCTATTTCTTCTTGGCTGAAATAATAATTAAATTATTTTGTAAGTATTAACTGGTTATGGAAGTGCCTATGAAACTCATATCGTACAAAAGAAGTGGAGAGCAGAGGGACACCCCAAAGCAGGTGAGTAAAGAAACCATGACAGCTATTAAAAGAAAAGGTACATTAACTGTACAGAGGAACATCATAAAATATAAAGTTATGGTTGCCAGTTCCAAGTTGGGGAATTCCTAGAGATTTGGAGGTGGAGCCTGGGGAAGGTAGTGGGAGGGGCCTCAACCAGGGTATAATGCCATACAGTCCCACCCTCCAAAGCAGCCATTTTCTCCAGGGGGAACTGATCTATTTTATCTGCAGGTCAGTTGTAATTCTGGGAGATCTTTGGGGCCCACCTGGAGGTTGGCAACCCTATGCAAAGCGTGGGGAGGAGAGAGGAGGATTAAGAAGATTCTGAGCTTGCAAAGTGCAAAAACTAATTAAGAAAGCCCAAAATATATAATGAGAAAAGGGATTATCCAGAACATGCATAAAAAAAGGGAATGAGACTTACTTGAAATAAAATGGGCTGAAAAGGAAAAGCCATCTGACCTCCGAGAGATAGCGGGGAGAATTTAATAACACAAGACACGGGAGTTGGCTGAGGATTTTAATATTCCGCCTTTGAAAAAGTGCAGCAGAGATGATACGGCATCAAACGAGAACGGCACGTGTGCGAGAGGGAGGGCGGCAAACCTGGCTGAACGCAAAGGGGTCCGGGCAGGCAGGAGGTCCGAGTTGCTAGTTTTTCTGCCTCTGTTTTTTTAAAGAACAGCTTCAGATCAGTATGGCCACTTGGAGCTGAGTCTGTGCTAAAGGCGGAAGGATGTGCCAGGGTGCCATCCCGAGTAGAGCTACCTCCTCCTAAACCCATCAGTCAACAGGCATAGAAGGGAAGAAGAAGAAGAAGAAGAAGAAGAAGAAGAAGAAGAAGAAGAAGAAGAAGAAGAAGAAGAAGAAGAAGAAGAGGAGGAGGAGGAGGAGGAGGAGGAGGAGGAGGAGGAGAAGGAGATTGGATTTGTACTCTCATACATCAAAGACAGGTGGCTAGGTTCTGCTCCCAGGTATATAAAGAACGCCAAAAGCGAGGCAAATTGATCACACCTCTACCTTTTAACAACAAATGGTTTAAACTGACTTTTTAAAATAGTTTAAAAGGTTTGAACAGTAGTTTTGCTTATTTCCTTTATATGTTATATAACTTATAAACTTTTATGTTACTAAGGATTTTTTTTTTCTGGCTCATAACCAGACGGGATACTGTCAGGAATTTTCCTGTTTGTCTTTCAAATTGATAGGTACTGGTCGATGACTGTGGTAATAAACCGACTGACTGACTGATTTGTACCCTTTACTCAGAGTCTCAGAGCGGCTTACAATCCCTTTCCCTTCCCCTCCCCACCACAGGCACCCTGTGAGGCAGATGGGGCTGAGAGAGCTCTTTTGAAGACTGCTCTTGAGAGAACAGCTCTGAGAGAACTTGTAACTGACCCAAGGTCACACCAGCAGCTGCATGTGGAGGCGTGGGGAATCAAACCCAGTTCTCCCAGATTAGAGTCTGTGTTCCTGACCACTACACCAGACTGGCTTTCATATGACATACGAAGCTGCCTTATACTGAATTAGATCATTGGTCTGTTGAGGTCCATCCTGTCTACTCAGACTGGCAGTGGCTGTCCAAGGTCTCAGGTGGAGGTCTTTCCCATCACCTACTGCCTGGTCCTTCTAATCGGAGATGCCGGGGATTGGACCTGGGCTGGGAGTAGTAGTAGTAATAGTAGTAGTAGTAGTAAAAATAAAATGGTCCCCTACTTTCTCTCTCTCAATTGGTATATAAGCAACACAACTTAGTATCTTAACGGGCTTCATAGTTATTCTGATAATTAGCTCAGCTTATATCGAGACATTATTTACAGGAAACTCCAGAAGTGAAGTGAAGCCCCTTTAGGAATATATATATATCTCAGTGAGATACGTGACGTTCAGTCTCCATCCTATATTTTGCGAAGCGGAACGTGTCACATTTAATTAGGCTCCGATGATCTGATAAAGCAGAGACATAAAATATTGACTTGTTTGACAGATTTGTTTTTTTCCCCCCTCCCCTCCTCTCATCTACGCCAACACAGCTTGTGTTGTTAGAAGGATCGGAACAGACTGCTGCCGTCTCTCTTTTCCCTCCCCCTCGGTACACGGAGCTAGAGAAATACACAACAGCAGGAGAGGAACCTGCGGAGGTGAGAAGGAGATATTTTTACATGGAGCAACACTCGGATAGGACTTGCCGATTCCCTCTAGCTGAGGAGCTGCGGTCCTTGAAAATACAGATGAGCAATGGACGGCTGGGGTCAAAGTTTCACCGGCCTTGGACTGCTTCGGAGGAAGCTGAGGTCACGGGATTGCCAGGTTCAACCAGCAGGAGACCAAAGGGGGCGAGGCAGGAAGAGGCAACCACCAGCAAAACCATAGAGTTTTCATTGATTCCTAGAGAAGCGCGATATCACTTCCAGGTTTGCCCTGGAAGTGATATCGCGCTTCTCTAGGAATCAATGAAAACTCTATGGTTTTACCGTAGAGTTTCTGGCCATTCCTAAAGACTTCACTTCTGGAGTTTCCTGGAAATAATGTCTTGACATAGGCTTATTTTTCTAAAAATAAATAAATAATAATTTCACTGCCACTTGGAGAACGCAGCTGGAAAGAGAGCTGGGGGCGCCCCCACCAAATGAACCCCTAGTCTATCCTTCCTCGTCTAACTTCCACTTCCTAAGGAGAACTTATCTCTCAACGGTGAAAGGTCCTGGTTGCTGGATGGACTCTCTATGTTCAGAAACAGGTGGTGGGGGGGGGGTCAGAGCCACTAGGCAAGAAGGGCAGCTGCCCTGGGCCCCATGCTTCGGGGGGTCCCCTGATCACCCATAGCCCAACACACCCCTGAGGGCTCTCACCACTGCCCTTTGCACCCATCCTGTCTGGGGCTGAGACCGCCCAGTCACAGTGGCAGCCACTCACTCCCATCCTTTCCAGGGCTTGGGCAGTTGGCTCAGAGGCAGGGAGCCAGTTGGGTGTTGTGGTTAAGTGTGCGGACTCTAATCTGGGAGAACCGGGTTTGATTCCCCACTCCACCACTCACATCTGCTAGATGACTTTGGGTAAGCCATAGTTCTGTCATAGCTGTCTTTGAAAAGAGCAGTTTCTGTCAGAGCTCTCTTAGCTCCACCTACCTCACAGGAGGGTGTCTGTTGTGGGGAGGGGAAGGGAAAGGAGTTTGTAAGTTGCTCTGAGACTCCGAGTGAAGGGCGGGGTATAAATCCAATCTCCTCTTCTTTCCGCTCTACTAGAGGCTGGGCCAGACACCTTCCGCTGATAGGTCCTACCTGTGAGGGCTGTCCTTCCTTGACCAGGTGGGGGACCCTGATGTGGGGGGCCATGATACTGGGTTCTCCCTATCCCGGACTTTTGCCCAGGGCTTCAGGAACCCTACGACTGCTCCTGAGCAGCTGCATACCTCTGAACAAATACCAGCCATTTTCTCCAGGGGAAGCCCGAAATGAGAGATCACAGGAGGAAGTGGAAATCCAAAAACAACATCCGTGGCAAAAATAATGAAGAGACAATGAAGATTTGTTGCAAAGACCTTGGGTTCTGTTATTAGAAAGTCAACACGGAACGTTTCCTTCAAGAGTTGATAAGTAGTAATTGATAAGAATTGTGATTGCTACACACTCGGATAAAGCAAATATTGTGAAACGAATTGTTTACATTGCGCAGCGTTCGTTAGCGTGTGAGCAATAATAGAAGAGAATTTTCTACAGCATTACTACAGTAAATGATTTTGCAACATATCTTTATGGATATTTATTTTTGTCACGGATGTTATTTTTGGATTTCCATTTTCTCCAGGGGAACCAATCTCTGCATATAGGGATGCCAACCTCCAGGTGGGGCCTGAGGATCTCCCGGAATTGCAGCTCATCTCCGGACTACAGAGATCAGCTCCCCTGGAGAACAATGGAGGCTTTGGAAGGTGGACTGTATGGCGCTGTGTCACAGTGAGGTCCTTGACCTCCCTGGGCTTCACCCCCCAAAAAACTCCAGGCATTTCTCAGCCTGGAGCCAGCAACCCCCACCATGCACTCCCACTGGTGGCCAGGGAGAACTCGGCAACCCTGTCTCTGACGGTCCACCGTAATTCTGGGAGATCTCCAGACTCCACCTGGATTTGGTAATCCTAGCTTAGTTTATGGTTTTGTGTTATTTTTAATTTCAGTGCGTTGTTGTGATCACATACTCCAGTTCTTCAAGTAGAATCTGGATTGCTCGGGCACTCCATTTTGTCCCCCTTTAATGCCCTTGCAACAGTTGCAAATGAAGCTGCAACCTCCAATCTCCGGTTCCTTTCCATTTATTTTCTTCTGTTTTTTGTAAAGTCTGGCCGCCAGGTAACTCTCCGTCCTCCGCAAGGCCTGGCACAAGGATACGAGGTATGTATTTTCTGATCAGCTGCTTCCAAGCTGGGAGCAGAGAAGCAACTTCTTCTCCTTCTTCTCCTTCTCCTTCTTCACCTTCTCCTTCTTCTTCTTCTCCTTCTTCTCCTTCTTCTCCTCCTCCTCCTCCTCCTCCTCCTCCTCCTCCTCCTTCTTCTCCTTCTTCTCCTTCTTCTTCTTCTTCTTCTTCTCCTTCTTCTCCTTCTCCTTCTCCTTCTTCTTCTTCTTCTTCTTCTTCTTCTTCTTCTTCTTCTTCTCCTTCTTCTCCTTCTTCTCCTTCTTCTCCTTCTTCTCCTCCTCCTCCTCCTCCTCCTCCTCCTCCTTCTCCTTCTCCTCCTTCTCCTTCTCCTTCTCCTTCTCCTTCTCCTTCTCCTTCTCCTTCTCCTTCTCCTTCTCCTCCTTCTACTTCTTCTCCTCCTCCTCCTCCTTCCTCCTCCTCTTCTTCTGGCATTGTACAACAAATATCCATTCCCATTTGTCTGCTGATTTTCTGTGCTTCCTTTGAGAACTGGAAATGCAGGACGGGAAAGGAGGGGGGGAGAAGGAGTTGTGTTGCTATGGTAACAGGGGTTGGCTACCGCCAGCTCCAGCCGGCTGTTGCTATGTGATCTGTTTGCAACACATCAGTACACAAAAGTCTGCTTTTCAGGTATCAACATCAATAATATACAGTTAAGAGCGGCGGAGGGGAGGGGGAGAAAAAGAAGGATTCGATGCAAAATGTTGAAATAAGCAAAGACCCTGAATGGCCTTCGGTTGGCTCTGCAGGTGCCAACGTGCAAATGGGCAAAATTGACAACTGTCTGTACATGGTGCCTTCTGGGTTGTGGCCCCCACCTTGTGGAATGGCCTGACTGAGGGGGTCATGAAGGCACCCACTATCCTGATTCCTCCAAACTATGCAAAACTGAATTTTTCAAGAGGCCTTTTCTATGCAGGCAACAGGGTAGTGCTGTACAAAAGGCATCAAGGAGTTAGTTGTATAAATGATGAGGGACTTTGGTCTGTACTACTGTGTATAGTTTGCTGCGGGTTAGATCCCACTGTATAATTTTGCATCCTTCAGTGTGTCACGGTACCTCTTATGCTTTGCTTCAGTTCTGTTTTTAGACTTCTGTTTGGTTCAGAGGCTAAGACACTGAACTGCAGACTGGAAGGTCTGTAGTTCGGCAGTTTGAGACCCTAGTGCTGCGTGATGGAGTATGTAGTTTGGCAGACCCTAGTGCCGTGTGACCAGGGCCGGCCCCAGGTTTCTGGGTGCCCTAGGCAGGACAGCCTAGGGCGCCCACCCCACCGGGGATGCTAACTTCCCGGTGGGGCCTGGAGATGGCCCAGCGCCGTTGTCCTGGGTGCCTCGCAGCTGCAAGGCACCCAGGAGAGCCGGGGAAGGGGCGGGGTTAGAACCCTTGCCCCTTCCCTCCCAGCGGCGGCGCCGGCTTTTCTGGGCGCCTCGCAGTCACGAGGCGCCCAGGAAAGCCAGGGCTGCCGGCACTGGGCGGGAAGGGGGGCTTTTCATGGGGGGGGGCGGGGGCATTTTGGCGCCCCTGCAGGGCCAGCGCTCTAGGCGAGTGCCTAGCTCGCCTAGTGGGTGAGCCGGCCCTGCGTGTGATGGAGTGAGCTCCCATCTCTAGTTCCAGCTGCTGCCAACCTAGCAGTTCAAAAGCAAGAAATTGCAAGTAGGTAAATAGGTAGTGCTTTGGTAGGAAGGTCTGTACACGGTGCCTTCTGGGTTGTGGCCCCCACCTTGTTCTGTACGTCTCAGCATTTAGTTGCGCCAGCCACATGACCAAGGAAATGTCTTTGGACAGCGCTGGCTCTTCGGCTTGGGAACGGAGATGAGCACCACCCCCTAGAGTTGAATTCGACTGGCTTTCGAGCAAGGGAAACCTTTACCTTGGTTCCGCAACGCAAATCCTGTTGTATCTTTTATTGAATATCCCATCTTGTTGATTGTATCGATACACTTGGTATAACTTGCTTTGAGTCCACGTGATAAAGGCGGCTTGGAAATAACATAAATAAATAAATATCTCACAGTGGAGAGTTATGCACCTTTGCATCTAGGGGAGGAGAGGGCTGGGTTAGGTCCGTAGCCAAACCCAGGGGGTAGAGGGATTCCCAGACCATACCATTTCAGGCTGGGTGGGGGCAAACTTATCACTGACTGCTCTCCCACTGGGAATCTTTGATGGAAGAGACAGACAACCAGACACATTGGATATTTGGAGAGCGGAACAATTTGGAGAGCGTGTACAGTTGCCATGAGAGATTGTCCGCGGCCTACTGTGTAAACTTTTAGCAACTGGACATCACACAAGAAAGCAACACCGGGCTCTAAAGAAAATCTTTCTTCCTATATTTATTCCTGGATGTGTTGTTGTTTTACAGTAGTGATACTGACCACTGAGGAAGGCCCTAAGGGGCCGGAACACGTATGGTCCACTGGTCGTAAGATAAGACCCATCAATTGTAGATGTGAAATGAATAGCTCTGTATGTAAAACGCTTTCAGAGTCTGATATTTGGATCATTACTTGTAACCCATTTTATCTTTTACTAATCTGTACACCGTAATAAATATCTGTATTTTTATAATAACGTATTTTGATTATTTGGGGTAGAGCCTGGGAAGGCAGGGTATGGGGAGGGGAGGGGCCTCGGCAGGGTATAATAGAAGAAGAAGGAGGAGGAGGAGAAGAAGAAGAAGAAGAGATTGGATTTATACCCCACCCTTCACTTGGAGACTCAGAGCGGCTTACAAACTCCTTTTCCCTTCCCCTCCCCACAACAGATACCCTGTGGGGTAGGTGGGGCTGAGAGAGCTCTTTCAGGAACTGCCCTTTCAAGGACAGCTGTGCCAGAGCTTGTGACTGGCCCAAGGTCACATCAGCAGCTGCAAGTGGAAGAGTGGGGAATCAAACCCGGTCCTCCCAGATTAGAGTCCGCGCACTTAATCACTACACCAAACTTAACCATTACACCATAGACGCCACCCTCCAAAGCAGCCATTTTCTCCAGAGGACATGGCCTCTGTTGTCTGGTGACCCACTGGAATTCCAGGAGATTTCCAGGTCAATGTTCCCTCTAAGCTGTGGAGTCTTGTGAGCAAAAAAATCTACTTTGTGAGCTACTGGCATGAAAGCCGTGAGCGAACAATTTGGCTACTGCATAAATTAGTTTGCTCTGGAGCCCTCCTTCCTGAGCAAAGGCAAAAATGTGTGAGCTGGAGGCTAAAAAAGCTGTGAGCTAGCTCACACAAACTCAGCTTAGAGGGAACACTGCTCCAGGTCCCACCTGGAGGCTGGCGTCCCTTCTAAAGAAAGCTATCTCTCTCTATATTCAAAGGCCCGTGTTCCAACCTCCTGATTCACAATTGTCAACAAGGTGAGTAGATTACATATCCTTTGGGTCGAATGCTTTCTGGTGAGTAACTGTAGCTGTATCAGCTCCTGAGCTGCTTCATTCTTCGGAGACGGCGAGGCGAGCCCGCCGATGCCTGGCTATTACGCATGCCCTTCTGCGGCTTAAAATATTTGTGCCACTCCGCAGATTGTATCGAGATAAAAGGCAGCAAATATTTACAAGGTCGGGCCACCACGTTGCCGTGGCAACCAGGGTTTCTTTACCGCGCCACCCCTGTTTGCTGTTAGCTAGGCTTCAGGGCTTTTCTTTTCTTTCTTTTTTTAAAAAGTTCAAACTAAACAGAAGCCTTTTGGGCATGACGATTGTGAACCAGCGGGTTGGAACTCGTGCCATTGAAAAGGAATCATTTCTTAGCATGCGCTATACCTGGCTTTGTGGGAGAGGAAGCGCTACGAGGCCTTTACGAAGGACCATTTGACTAGCAGCTTCCAGGTTGTCACAGAAACATAAACACTGGTTCACTCCATAGCACACCGGGAAGAGCTATTTAGCTCCGAACAAGAAAGGGAACCGCACACAGGCTCCTGACCTTGGTGTTTCTGAGCGACACGGGTCTCCAGAAGACGTCCCGGCCTTTGACTGATCTGAGAACGCAGGCCGAGGATGGGATGCACCGCCAGCAAGAGCGTGACCGTGGTGGAGATGGATCAAAAGCCCGAAGATCCACCTCTGGAGAAGGAGAACGATCAAAGGGCAGATGATGGAACGGGGCCAATTCCACCCCCAGTGCCTCTGCGAAGGATGGGGCTGGTGACAGCTAAAGCAGGAAATCTCTCCTCTGCAAAATGGGCCTCATGACTGAGGAGATAAACTTATTTATTTGTTTCCCTCGGCCTGCGCCTCGGCAAAAGATGGTCGCCTCTATTTTCTTGCCAGCTCAGAGAGGGGAGGAGTAGGGGAAAAACTTGTCTCGGGTTTTCCTTAAAAACTGATCGGGGAACCTCTCTGCAAGATGCTGTTTTACATTCCATCTGGATTATTACTTCTAGCCCAGCACCTTTCTTCAGTTACTTCTGGAAGCCAATTGATCTTGATGCCATACTCACCAGAGCAGCCCCTGAATTTTGCCCAAAACAAAACGGGAAGCAAATTTGGGAGCTCTTGTTCATCTAAAACGTCTGAGGAATGTCAAGAGAAGCTCTTCGAGCTCCCATTAACTTATCCACCTTTCTCTTAGTGGTTCCATGTATCCTTCAGTGTTCGCAGGATTTGACTCGACAACGAAATTGGGAAAGGATGTCGAGATTTCTATTTGGGAAGATCATCTGAGGAACTCCGAAGGGAGCCAAAGAGACTCTGACAAGCGACACTTCTCAGGGGGGGCTGCTAAACATCACTAAAATCCTCTCACTGTTCATTTGGGCCAATTTTGAAATAAATTGACTCCACGGGGACAAATAAAATATGTCACCATCTCTGATCAAAGGTAACCCATATTCCGATACTAATTCTCCGCAATACTTGGTTTTGCTTGACTGCAGAAGGTTAAATGGCAATGTTACAACTTTAAAGAGATGCGTGCGTGTCCTTTGAAAGCCTGGTTTAATTGCTCTTTTAAAATATAGCGTAATGTCACGGTTGAGTTATGTTGCCTAATGCTAATGAAAACTCTGGAGATTTGAAAAGTCTTTAACGTCATGTTTGGATACAGTCATCGGCCTGAATCCAACCGCGTTACAAAAACTAAAGCGCCCTTACGTTTTCTTAAGGAGGGACCATGATTTCTACCCATTTGCCCTTCCGACTGCAGGAAACCCCCCCCCCCCACTATCTGTGAGGATTCAGGGGAATTAGTGGACTGCAGAAAGAGAATGTAATCAGAAGAAATCACCACCCCTTCTTAAAGGCACTGAAATTGTCTTATCGGTGCGGTTGGATACAGACCAATGGGTACAGTTGGCCATCAGCCCTATACAGTCAACAGATGCATTCAGTTTTATACAGTTGATGGAGACAGTCAACCCTATACAGTCGATGGACACAACTGCCCCTGTACTGTTGATGAACACAACCAACCCTGTAGTCAATCAACACAGTCAACCCTGTACAGTCGATGGATACAGTCAACACTATACAGTCGATGCACACAGTCAACCCTATACAACCCTATACAATCGATGGACACAATCACCCCTATAGCTGATGGACACAGTCAACCCTGTACAGTCAATGGATACAGTCAACACTATACTGTCAATGGATACAATCCATCATATACAGGTTATGGACATAGTCAGCCCTATACAACTGATGGACACAGTCAACCCTATACAGTTGGTGGATACAGTCCACCCTATACAGTCAATGGACACAGTTCAAACCTTAAAGTATAGCCTTGAATCACAGATAGGTGTGGGATTACGGGTGGCACTTGATCTCTCAAGATCCTGGGTCTCAAGTGTAAATGTTCAAAGGGCTTCCTAGATGTGAAATGTGATCAAAGATTTCAGACTTCCTCCTTTTCTTTCTGTTATTAAAGCTTGTCAGTACCAACCACAATCTTTGTCTTTCAGAATAATTACATTTCCATGATTGTGTCTGGGGTCTGCATTTTTTCCCAGTGCTATAAATATTCTTTTTGAGGTGTGTGTGGTGTGAGTGGTCTAATGAGGTTGCACCATCAATTTATACATGTATAAATGTTGTTCCTTTTGGTCTTTTGGGGTTTCTGTGTGGCACTGTGGCATGCTTGCACTGCCACAGTGCCACTTGTTCTGGAGTGTGCCACTTGTTCTCATGGCAAACAAGCCCCTCCCACTTTCCCTGAGATTCTCTGGGAGAGTCTGACTGCTGGGTGGCTGCCTGCTTGCCTGCCTTAAGTGCTGCTGGCTGGGTTTTCCCATTGGAAACAACAGAGGTAATGGGGGTAACCTGTTTGGATGCACATAGAATTAGGCCCATTGGTCCAATTGGTTTGAGACATGGGGGTGTATGTGAGGAGAGGCTCTCAAAGCTACCCTGAAAATGTGGAGCCTCTCCCTCAAACCCCCTCCCCCCCCAGAGCTACTAACAGTACTGTGGGAAAAAGTAACTTTTCCCCCAACATAGAGAACAATAGAGGGAATGGGGGCAACCTGTTTGGGGGCCCATAGAATTGGACCCCGTGGTCCAATGTTCTTGAAACTTGGTGGGTATCTTTGGGAGCTACCCTGTGAGTTTGGAGCCTCTTCCTCAAACCCCTTCCTCTTCAGCCCCCAGAATATACCCTATGTTTTCACCATTGACTTCAATGGCCCATAGGATATAATGGGGCTGAAATTGACATTTGGCTGGCGGAAAGACTCCAAATCTGCTTTTACGGCCGAAACTGACATGCGGGAGCCTTTCTGCCCTCCGAAGCTGCCGGAGCTGTGCTCCGGTGCGCTCCCCCCCCAAAGACCCCTGCCTGTACTTATATGCGTGGTAAATAGAGATCACTCTTACTTAGACATTTGACTTAACATGTCTTTTTCTTAGGCATTTGACATCTCTCTGTGTGAGATAAACAACACAGATTTATTTAACAGAAAATAAAGTATTTAGGAAGGTAAATATTATGTGTGGATGAATTCAGAATTAAAGGGCTTTCCCCGGCTTGTGTGTCCCTATTGCTTGATTTTCCCTCTGTTCTGCATATGTTTTGCAATGTCTAGCAGTCGATTCAATATTACCTCACGTTATGTCTGGCATGACTCCCTGAATATTTAAACTGCAGGTTTTAATGCTGGACAGGAAGTGATGTAATATCAAATCAACCACTAGAGGAAGCAAGACGCCCGCTGAACAGCCCACCCCCTCCCCCACCCTGAAGCAACACACAAGCGAGGAACACACAAGCGAGGAAAAGGAAAATGCAGAAAAGCCATAAAGTAAAATTGTCTCTCCGACAATGTAAATAAACCCTGAAGGGAGATTTGATTTGCCTCCCTTTTGACCTCGGCCAATGCACAGCTGCTGTTTCTGCACACAGAGCAGCTTTCCACAGAACCTGTACACAAGTTAGGAATGATGGGCCCTTAAAGGATGTTTATTTGTCACACGAGAAGAAGCTTTCCTCCCTAAGCTGACCACCAACCCTGACATACAAGCAAATGGGTTGAGCTGGGATTTACTATGGCTGCGGTCACACGCACTAAACAATCCACTTTCAGAGCACCTTCCAACTGGTGGATTTTCCTGGGTGACCTGGCAAAATACAGTTGGAAAGTGCATCGAAAGTGGATTATTTAGTGTATGTGACCCCAGCCTATGTGATGCAGATCTGGGTTATAATCATGCCCCCTCCAGCATGGGCACCCTACCTACCAGCCTGCCTGAGGCATGCCATCGTGATGGGCTCCCGTGCCCTGCCGATAATACCCCTGAGATCTTCCCAGCCCACTAACCCAAGGGACACTGTAACATCACCATCCTCCCTCCCATGCTGGCAAAAACAAGGGGCCAGGAGGATGAAGGAAATGTCCCTGTGTGGAGACCACTGGAAAGACACCCTTGGGGATGGGAAGACACCCCAAACATAGCTGCCTGATTCCCTCGAGGCAAGACTTGGTCTGGACCCATGGAAAGTCACCATTCACCTTACAAAACCTGCCCAAATAGGACTCCATTAGCCACGATCATAGGACTGATGGTAGCTACGGAAAACAAAATTACGATTTATGGAAGCAAAAGAGAAAGGAATCTATCGATGTGTCCTGGAAGAATTCTGGTTCAAATGACACCAAAATATTACAAAGATTTCAGCTAATGTAGCAATAAGAGAAAATATAATAAAAGTCATATACAGACGGTGTGGCAGCTATGGGGTGTAAACTGCATGTAAGCTATGTACTCCCTAGAGGTCTCTGCTTTGAGACCCGCTAGACGAAAGCTTTAATCATCTGTGAGGTAAACAGAGATCACTTTTTCTTAGACATCTGACTTGCCAGACCCAGATAGAGATAAAGAACAAAGCTTTATTTTACAGAAAACAAAGCACTTAGTAAGGTAAATATCATGTGTGGATGACTTCAGAATTAAAGGGCTTTCCCCAGCCTGTGTGTTCCTGTTGCTTTGGGGGTTTTTTTTAGCCTGTTCTGCAGATGTTTTGCGCTCTCTAGTGGTCGATTCAATATTACATCACAATGTGTCTGGCATATCTCCCTGAAGATTTAAACTGCAGGTTTTAACGCTGGACAGGAAGTGATGTAATAGCAAATCGAGCACTAGAGGAAGCAAGACACCCACGGAACAGCCCATCCCCAGGCCCACCCCGAAACAACAGGAACACACAAGTGAGAGAAATGAGAGTTTGGAAAAGCTGTGAAGTAACACTGTCTCTCCAGTGACATAAATAAGCCCTGCAGGGAGATTTGATTCCCCTTGCTCTGGACAGGTTATCTCAGCAGATTCAAGGCTGCTCTTTTTGCACACAGGGCGCCTTTCCACAGAACCTGTACACAAATTAGGAATGACGAGCCCTTAATAGGACGCTTATTCGTCACACTAAAAGAAGCTTTCCTCCCTAAGCTGACCACCAACCCTAAGACAAAGCCAAATAAAAGCCTGGCAAAACTGATGCTCTTTTCCGGAGCCGCTTCTCCGGAGACTCCACCCTGCTCCGGCCTCCAGTGGGCCCCCTGCCGGGCTCCGCTCTCCTTCCCGCGCGGCTCTGCTCCACCCTGCACTCCGGCGCCGACCTCGGGCAACACAGCCTCCCTGCTGCGGCCCTCGCTCGGTCGCTGGCTGCCACGCACCCGCCCGCTGAGGCCATGCTGGGCAAGGACTACATGCTGGCCACCATCCTGGCCAACCGCAATGGCCGGCATGGGAAGCGGGGGCTCGGGGGGCGCCCTTCCCGGTAGGAAATCAAGCAGCCAGGTTGAGACCACCCTCGGCGGTGCCTGTACCCTTCTTCCCTCTTCTTCTTCTTCTTCTTCTTCTTCTTCTTCTTCTTCTTCTTCCTCCTCCTCCTCCTCCTCTTCCTCCTCCTCCTCCTCCTCCTCCTCCTCCTCTTCTTCTTCTTCTTCTTCTTCTTCTTCTTCTTCTTCTTCTTCTTCTTCTTCTTCTTCTTCTTCTTCTTCTTCTTCTTCTTCTTCCTCCTCCTCCTCCTCCTCCTCCTCCTCCTCCTCCTCCTCCTCCTCCTCCTCCTTGGGGCTGCCATGCTGGGGGGGTGCACTGGGGTGCACCAGAAACTTGGGGGTGCACTGGGGGGGGCGCCAGAAGGGAGCCTCACCTAGTGTACAAAAAAACCTGGAGCCGGCCCTGTCAGTAGGGACTCTTTCCCACTTAAAGGTGCAAGATCTGCACCATAACAACAAAAGCAGTGCAGCAGGCATGACGTGGCCAAGGAAAGGATGGGTGGCATGCACCATAAACGAACCTTGTGCAGATCGCAGAGCAATTTGTGTGGCAAAACAGCCCGAAGGGGGAAAAAACAACCAGATAACCTTGCAGAGGGATGAGAAGGGCATTCCCCAGGGTCAGGGGTCCCTGTCAGGAAAGGAGCAATAAAGGATAGGGCATGGAAGGCTTCATTGTGAGGCAAGGCCAAATAGCCTGGGGGAGAAACTGGGGAAACGTAACTGCAATGCATTCCATGGCTACGTGAATTGTTTGCACTAAAAGAAAAGACAAACTAATTTTGCAGAAGACCAGGAGCCACTGGGAGACACATGCCCACCGCTGGGTCCCCACCCTGCCAGGAAGGGGGCGTCTGAGATGACACTAACTTCCAGAGGCTCAGAGCCAAAAAGATGCCCTGAGAAAAAGGCAGTGCTGAGACCCCCCCAATGATGCACATTAGCTCCATCTCGGAAAGAGAGAAACACAAATCCCCTGAAGGGGGATAAACTAGACACTGAAAACCAAATTCTGTTATGGTGTCACCTGTAGATATGGGGGGGGGGATGCCAGAAATAGCAACTGGGAACCCAAAAAAGGTAGCAATCTTAGAAAAATAAGAACTGACTCAATTTTATTTATCAGATTTTTTTAGTCGCCACTGACCCGAAGGGTCTAAAGGCGGAAAGGCAAAGGGAAACTCAATCGGAAGGCTAAAAGGGTTGCCCCGGAAAGAGTCAACAACCAAAGATCAACAGAGCGGGGGAGACACGATATAGGAGGACCACCCAAATCGCTCTGCATTTTGTAAAACAGCTCAGGTGGTTCCCCAGATGACAGGGAATGTTGGCATTTTGCCACCGGCTGGCAGTTTCCACCCACAATGGCAGAGGTGCTTTCTGCAGGAAGGGTGGAGAGGTCTATGAACCAGAGAGGCAAGCAGAAGTTGAAAGACGCTAACCCAGCTGGAACGAGAGGTGTCTCCCAGAAGTGGCAGTGAGAGTGAGAACCCTGGGGAGAGTCCGGGCCAATGCTCCCTCTAAGCTGTGAAGTCTTGTGAGCAAAAACGCTACTTTGTGAGCTACCGGCATTGTGAGTGAGCGATTTGGCTACTGCATAAATTAGTTTGCCCTGGAGCCATCCGTCCTGAGCTAAGACAAAAATGTGTGAGCTGGAGGCTAAAAAAGCTGCTTTCTGTCTTTCAGATATCCTGGAAATGCTGGAGAAGGAAGGCAGGGCACAGATCCAGACACACAAGTGGTGGCTACCATGTGGGTTCTCGAAGAAGTTGTGGAAGTCGGTCCCATGACAGGGATCCAGTTCCAGTGTGCCCCACGGTCTTCTCAGTCCCATCCTTTCCATAGTCATAAGCAGGGCTATTTTGGGGCAGGAACGCACAGGAAGGGAGTTCCGTCTGGCTTCAGGGTTGGCCACGCCCATTACAGCCAAAACCTCTGCGTGCCTGGCTACAGAGGGAGGCCTGGAGAGCAACCCCCTCCCTCCGGCAACTCCAAGGTGGGCTGGCTGGGGCCCCCCTGAAAGGACTGGGAAGGCACGGGGTGTGGCCTAATATGCTAACGAGTTTCCGCTGTTGGGTGTGGCCTATTACGCTAATGAGTTCCTGCTGGGCTTTTTCTACAAAAAAAGCCCTGCTTTTCCTTATATGCCTCCCTGCCCCCTCCCACACCTTGCTACCCCTAGAAGATGGAAACTGGAGGGGGAAATCGATCAGCTGAAAATAGGGTTGCCAACCTCCAGGCTGGAGATCCCTTGGGATTACAATTGATCTCCTGGCAACAGAGATGAGTTCACTTGGAGAAAATGGCCACTTTGGAGGGTGGATTCTCTGGCATTATATCCCAAAGTCATTTCCTTGTTCTTGGTATTCCTCCCCTGATTGGTCCCTCTCCTCCCTTCCCCAACCCTCCACCCTTTTCAGGCTCCACTCCCAAAATCTCTAGGTATTTCCTAACCTAGCTGGAGAGGGGGGGAAAGAGGGAATTCCTGGGAGGAGCAGGGAGGCCCATCTGACCTACAGCGATGTGTCTACATCACTGCTACGTGACCCGAAAGTGACATCATCATGTTCAGGACATTGGGGCAACACTCTGGTTTTGGGGGAAAAACTCTATGGTAGATTTGGCTTCCACCATAGAGTTTTTGCCCAAATACCAGACTGTCACCCAAAAGTCCCGGATGTGATGACCTGACTTCCAGGTCACACAGGCAGTGATGTAGCCATGTTGCTGTAGGTCAGATGGATCTCCCTCTTTGTGGGGGTAAGTTCCCCACCGCCAGCCAGCTGATCGGCAGTGGGGAGGTGGGGTCTGTCAGTGGGGGACCCCCCACCTCCACCGGAGGGTCTGGTAACCCTATCACAGCCATTAGAGTAGCGCCTGATCTGGGCCTTCCCTGGCACAGTAAAACACGGTCAGCAGAGCCAACTGCCTTGACCTGAATTAGCCCAACGAGAGGAGGTTAAATAAAATGCAGAAGAACTTCCAGGCTCTTTGCTGGACCTTGGTCGGCCCCCTCCTTGTGACAGCCAGGCAAGTTCCAACACGCCCCTGGCATTATTAGCCTTTGTTTGCCTTTCTGCAAATGTTTTCATAGAACATTCAGTGGTTACTCACACAGGCCCCACAAGAGAAGGAGCTGAGACGGAAGCAGCTCCGGGAATTTGCAAGGGACGAGTTGGGTGGCACAAAAGATGCTCCTTCCCCTGATCAGAGCTTCCTTGGTGGCTTTTCTAACAGATTATTGTCTCAAGGTTGCGACCTCAATCTGTTTATTTCCCCCTTCTTCCTTTCCGTTCCATTTTGGTTTTGTGCCAGGTCCGTTAGGACCCAGGAGATCATTTTATGCCATCCTTGATTACAACAGCAGGCAAGGCACAAATGTAATTTCTCTAGGCCCGATAGGAGCTTGTAACACAGGCAGGCCTATCCATCCTGCAGGGCTGCTGGAAGCCACCAGGGGTTGCCAAAGAGTTCCTCTGCCGCCACATCCCACCAGGTCTCGATTCTCAAAGGTCACATGACAACAAGTCACATGACTTTCCCCCCTACAAGAGCACTTACATCAACTAGAACCCTGGATTTTTGTCCCTCAAGGACCCGCCCCCCAGCACCTGACCCTCTCTGATCCCATCTCACAATACAATCTCATGTATCGTGAAATAAAATTTTCTATTTTATTTCTGCAGTGTCATATAAAGGCCATATCTCAGTAAGTTTGTCTAGACCCCTTTCCTGTACTTCTGGGCCTCTGTGAAGTTTACCCATTCTCCCTCTCCGTGATTATGCTGTACTGGCAGAAAAGCTACTATATAAATGTAGTTAGGGTTGCCAACTCTGGGCTGGGAAATTCCTGGAAATTTGGGGTGTGTGTGTGTTGGAGCCTGGGGAGGGTGCAGTTTGGGGGTCTGGAGGTACCTCAGCAGGGTACCATGCCATAGAGTCCGCCCTCCAAAGGTGCCATTTTCTCCAGGGGAACAGATCTCTGTAGTCTGGACATGAGCTGTAATTCCAGTGGATCCCTAAGTCCCACCTGGAGGTTGGCAGCTCTAAATGTAGTCCATCCATCCATCCATCCATCCATCCATCCATCCACCCATCCATCCACCCATCCATCCATCCATCCACCCATCCATCCACCCATCCATCCATCCATCCACCCATCCATCCACCCACCCACCCATCCATCCATCCATCCATCCATCCATCCATCCATCCATCCATCCATCCATCCATCCATCCATCCAAAGTCATTTCCTGGTTCTTCATATTATTCCAATGATAGGTTCAAAGACTGGAAAGAAGTCTTGTGGGGGGTCAGTCTTTGGGGAGACAGAGAGAAAATACCAGGTATGAGTTAAGCATCAATCAATCAATCAATCAATCAATCAATTAGACAATTAAAAGATTTATGTCTTTCCTTTTTGCCTTAGATGCCAAGTTCCAAGGATGCAAAATATAACAGTCTAACACGATTTTAAAAATTCACAGATAAAAAGACCACAGAAATTTTTAAAAATCCCACACGGAATTAAAACTATACAGATTTTTTTTTTTTTAAACACCCCTTTCACCCGTCTTTTTAACTTGACAAATGCCCATCCACTCCTGCATTCATGTCATGGGAATTACAACCAGTCTATGTACTGTACAGATTGGTGCCCCTGAAGATAGTGACCATTTTGGCAGGTGGATGGTGGCATTGTACCCACAGATAGAGGTAGCCAACAACCTGGAGAAAAAAACATTCTGTCCCCTTAACAGAGGGTCAATGAGACGCTATTTTTCAGGTGATGTTATTTACCTCCATATAGGGTTGCCAGGAGACCTGGACATCTGCTATTACAACTGATCCCCAGGCAACAGAGACCAGTTTCCCTGGAGAAAATGGCTACTTTGAAGAGAGAAGAAGAACAGATTGGATTTATACCCTGCCCTTCACTACTCAAAAGAGTCTCAAAGTGGCTTACAATCTCCTTCCCCTTCCCCTTCCTGCAACAGACATCCTGTGAGGGAGGTGCAGCTGAGAGAACTCTTTCGGGAACTGCTCTTTCGAGAACAGCTCTGAGAGAACTTGTGACTGACCCAAGGTCACACCAGCAGCTGCATGTGGTGGAGTGGGGAAACAAACCCTATGCTCCCAGATTAGAGTCCACGTTCCTAACTGCTACACCAAACTGTTTTGTAGGGTGTCCCTCCCCTCCCTACACCCCGCTCTCCCCAAACCTCCAGGTATTTCCTCATCCAGAACTGGCAACTCTACCTCCATGCCATGAAAAGTTTCAGAGGTCCATTTTCATACTCCAAGCCTCTCTTAAAGGGACAGGACTTCCCCACCACCCCCTTCCCGCTGAGGCCCCTCCCCTCACCCAACCCTGCCCTCCCCAGGCTCCACACATCCAAATCTCCAAGAATTTCCCAACGTGGAGTTGGCAACGGTAGTCCATGTCGTTTAGCAACCCTAACGCTTCAGAGGCTTGAGACAGGAGGAAGGACTTCACTGCGGGACCAGTTTCCCTCCCCGACTTATGTCTGAGGCCACACGGCTAAGCGAGGGAAACCAATCAGTCTAGCAAACGCCCGGATGATGCGGCAAAGTCAATGTGCCACATCTCAATAATCGGTTTCGTTTAAAAACATAATTAGCCGATCTGCCAAGTAAACATGTTGTCGTGGCAGACAGCAGGGCCATCTGAACACCCTTCCTCCCCTCAGCCACGGAGAGTATCTGTTGAATGCAGGAACCATTAAAAACATTCTAGTCCATTGGCAATGTTCTGACTCAGTGAAGCAAAACAATGGGGCCTTCTGCTCAGGAAATGCAGTTGTCCATGACTTTGCCTGAGAAGCCACTAGGTGGCAGTAATGTGAAGGGAATCAAGCACTCCGAATGAGATTTCTTCCCCCCCCACACACATACATTTCTTGTGTCAGAGAACCCAGAATTATTTCTTTGCATACATGGTGCTCTGTTGGCTTGGACTCTGTAGCTACCTTTAAAATTCATCGCTTGATTGAGACGCTTGCAAAAAATCCCACTCTGGTTGCTTTTCCGCCGCGTCAGCTAATATACAATTTTAACCTTTTTTCTCGTTTTGCGACGGTAAGTGAAATTGAACCACTGACATCTATTTTAATAAAGCGGGAGTGCAGCAGGCCCCCTTAAAGACGATCGAGGTTTTTATTCATGGGTCCGGGCTCACTTCATTAGATTCATCGAAATGTACACCCGTTCAGGTGGATGCTTTTATATTCACAACAGAAAGGCGGGGTGTGGATATTTAAATCATCAGGTTTAAATTTCTTCTGTTGAAAATGGTGGGATTTAGACATGTCTCACTCTGTCTGAATCGTACCCTCTATGTTTAACAAGCCCAAATGTTGAAATCCATTTTTGCTGAAATCTGTTGGACATGCAAAAACCATCCATCCATCCATTCATCCATCCGTCCGTCCGTCCGTCCATACGTTTATGTACTGCCTGTTCACCCAGACCTGTATGACCCAAGCTAGTCCAGTCTCATCAAATCTCAGCTGCTAAGCAGGGTTGGCCCTGGTTAGAACATAGATGGGAGACCACCAAGGAAATCAAGGGTTGTTATGGAGAGGCAGGCGATGGCAATCCACCTCTGAATGTCTCAGACTTGCCTGGACATGAATGTAAGAACTGGTGGAGTGAGAGACTCAGCATGCCTGCTGGGACATGGGGGAGGGGTGCTACATCACTCTAAAGGTAAAGGTTCCCCTTGCTCGAAAGCCAGTCAGGTCTGACTCTAGGGTTGCGGTGCTCATCTCCGTTTCCAAGCTGAAGAGCCAGCGCTGTCCAAAGACGTTTCTGTGGTCATGTGGGCAGCATGACTAAACGCTAAGGTACACAGAACGCTGTTACCTTCCCACCGAAGCGGTACCTATTTATCTACTTGCAATTTCTTGGTTTCGAACTGCTAGGTTGGCAGGAGCTGGGACCAGAGACAGGAGCTCACTCCGTCACGTGGCACTCGGGTCTCGAACTGCTGAACTACCAATCTTCCAAGCCTGCAGTTCAGCGTCTTAACCACTTGAACCAATCTAAGTGTGTAAAATTGTTATCTCCTTGAATAGGATGCCTCTCTTTATCTGGGAGTTGCCCTTTGACCCCTCTTCTCTGTCTTTTTGTCCTTTTACACTCTCTCTTTCTCAACATGGTCTTCCATGGAGAGACACGGCCTTTTCCTGTAGAGACAATTCTGGCTCCTCAATGCTCTCACACACATGATGCCGGACGAGCTGGCCATTGGTGATAGGGAAAGTACTCTTTCGATTAGGCTTCTCTCTCTTCTTTTGACTGCGACCTGAATGTGGCCTGGATCTACTTGAATAAATGTAAGGCCCCGGTCACACTGGGGGAAAAGGCACGGCTGACGTGCAGCTTTTAGAGCCGCATCAAAAGAGAAGCATGGCAGCGGGATCAGACGGATCCCCTGAGGTGCCGCACAGTTGCTCCCTGGCATGATCAGATGCCGGGGGAAGCCACGGACAGGGGAATGAGGCGAGCCTGCTGCGCATGCCCGGGCATGCGCAGTTCAACAGGGCCTGGGAAGCTGCGCGGAGAGGGGTGCGGCAGCGATCAGACGCCCACCCCTGCTATGCATCAACCGGTTGGTAGCACTGTTTTGGTGCTACCTTTTTGATGCGCGGGTTCGCCGGGACGGGACGGATCGAGGACGGGTGCGCTCCACTTCCCAGATGTTGAGGTATGATCGCGCCCGTTTGATGCACCCCCGATCCGTCCCTCTTGCATGGCAAATCCTCTCGTGTGACCGGGGCCTAGGTGTACCTTTTCTGTAATATACTTCTTGGGAGATTTATTCACTGCACTCAATATTACACTTCTACAACCAGGCAAAACTCTGCTGTATTAACCAAATATCCCAATAAGAACTACTCTTCTGGACCACACTTAGTGGCTCCCAGCAGTGCCCAGATGCTCCTTGGAAGCCCCCCCAGCAGGACTGGGAAGAACCCTCCCCATTTGCTCATCCCCCAAACATCTGGGCTGTCATCTGGATGGCCCAGGCTGGCCCGATCTCATCAGACCTCGGAAGCTAAGCAGGGTCAGCCCTGGTTAGTACTTGGATGGGAGACCACCACAGAAGACCAGGGTTGTTACACAGAGGCACGCTTCTTGCCTCGAAAACCCAGAAAAGACAGCGATGAGTTGATAGGGCTTCCCGCCACCGCTGCCTCTTTGGGGACCTGTTCGAGTTAGCTCACAGTAAAAAAACGGAACACCATAAAATGTAAAGCCATAAGATGTAAGATCATTTTAATGGTGGTGACACCCGGCCCATCAGATCGCCAAAGCCGATAAAACCTAGAAGCATGAAAGCGCACAACCCCCCCCAGAAGTCTAAAAGTACATGAAAGATCTCCTGTGCAAATTCAGGTGGGTGCACCATCCGTCGTGGAAACCCTGCTGGCCTCTGAACGTGCCTTTTGTAAAAAGCAGGATTTGAACTGAGATGACAGTTTCTATTTAAAGGACGGGAGCCTGTTTTAACAGCCAGAGCGTTTCGAATTAAACCAAGCCAAACACCCTTATTGCCGCAATCGGGGCAAGTTGCTTAATAGGATCAGAAGCAAGCCAGTGTCTTTGGGTTCTCACCAGCGATGAGGTCACCACCATCCCTGACTGACCAGGTAGGACCTGGCCCCAACTGGACATTTTAGGGGAGCTTTAAAACCTCTAGTAAGGAAGGCTCATTTGCAACTCTGTGTAAACCTCTGTGAAACAGATGCTCTTGCAGGGCCGTCATTCATTTCCGTGGTACTTGTGTAAGAGAGCACCTCAACGGATTGAACTCTAGGGGATTAGGAAACTTGCATTAAACCAGTTCTCTGTCTCTTCAGTTTATTGCCTCCTGTCCTCTCACATTTCTCTCTTAAATCTCATGTAACCTGAATGTTTACACAGACTTTCATCCGCAGGAACAGATACACTCGCAAGAGAGTCATTGTGGAGTAATGGTTAGGCTCCAGAATCCATATACCAAACTCTATGGTTAAACTATAGAGTTTTGAGAGAATCCTAGAGTGTCACACCAATGTGATGATGTCACTTCCGGTTCTGGCTGGAAGTGATATTGCCGCTTTGGCACAACACCAGTAAGGAACGCCTCTGCCCCCCAGCAATCTCTCATCGGGTGACAGTTGGGTTGGCAACTCTCAGTTTGGCTCAGAGTAATACTGGGTCAAAGTTATCAGGGCACATGAAATTCAGGGTTTTGTGTAACTGTCACACCAAGGAATGCCAAAAACCGCTATAGGACCCTAGATAAAGATTCTCTGCCTAGGGCTCCCTGCCCTTCACACTACTTAGACCCAACCCAAACATTATATGAAAAGCAAATAACTGATCTAGCATGCTGTTGCCCCCATCGGGTTGCCAACCTCCAGGTGGGGCCTGGAGCTCTCCCGAAATTGCAACCAATTCCTAGACTATAGAGATCAGTTCCCCTGGAGGAAACGGCCACCCTCCCAGGCTCTGCCCCCAAAGCTCCTGAAATTTCCCAAACTGGAGTTGGCAACTCCAGGGCTCTTCTTGTAGCAGGAACTCCTTTGCATATTAGGGAACACACCCCCTAATGTAGCCAATCCCCCAAGAGCTTACAAAGCTCTTCTTACAGGGGCTACTGTAAGCTCTTGGAGGATTGGCTACATTAGGGTGTGTGTCGCCTAATATGCAAAGGAGTCCCTGCTACAAAAAGAGCCCTGGGCAACTCTATCCCCCGGGTGACTCTGCACTTGATTCTATTTGCAACGCCCTCTTCTTTTGTGCCTCTCGACAAGTAGTTTAGGAATGCCATTTGTTGGTTACATTGACTTCATCACAGCCAGGAGAGTCACAGGCTAGTTAATTTAAACAACCGTCTATATATGCATATAAACAGTTTGTGGAGTGGCTCAACCCAGCATGCTAGTAAATCAGAAACTATATATATAAAAATATATAGGCAAGAAGGCCAGCGTGAAAAGACTATTTTTAAAAGATCGCTTTCTCCTCTCGACTTGTAAAAAGAGAGTTTTGATTCCCTCCCCACCATTAGAAACACAGAGCAAAGGTTCCCCCCTCCCCGTTCCCTTTTTGACAAAAATCAATTTTAATTTAAATGCATTACTCTCTTCTGCTGCAGTTGGAAAACTAATTACTTCTAAATGTGCAATAATATAGTATGGCTAGACTATATCATTAAGAAGCTAAAAATTCCTCGTATGAAATAGATTTATACCACAGAGGAGGGGGGGACGGCACACACACACACCCGCAAGCCTGATGACTTATTCATAAGTATTTTTAAAAGCACAGTTAGAGATCTCTCTCAAAGCCACTAACCTTCAAAGGCGAAAAGGTATATTTTGGCCAGGAGAGAAAAGAACCTTTAACCATTTTCAAGCATAGTAAAAATAAGTAGAAAAATAGAGAGATGCGGAGGAAAAGGGGAGAGGGCTACTGCTCCTGCTGTGAAAACTTTACTTCGGAGAAGATATTCAGCCACTCGCAATCTTATCCTAGCGTAGATCAGATCAAGCACACCAGGAACCTTCTACTGGGGCAGCCTGTGAGACTATCAAGGCGAGTATTGTCCGCTCTGACTGGCAGTGGCTCTCCGGGGTCTCTAGCGGAGGTCCTTCACATTACTCACTCCTTCCTCCTTTAAAACGGAGATGCCAGGGACTGAACCTGAGACTTTCTGCTTGTGAAGTAGATGCAGGGTTGCCATGCCCTTCCCGGCAACTGGCAGGGGATGGGGACAGCGACGACTTATGAACAGAAAGAGAAAGGCTAGGCCTCATTGCCGGCGTCACACCAGGTGATGTCATCACACCACCAACATCCAGGCAACACTCTGGTATTTAGGCACAACCTCTGTGGTAAAACCAGCTTCTGCCATAGAGTTTTTGCCCAGATAGCAGTGCGTCACCCAGACGTTGCTGTTGTGATGATGTCACTTCCTGTGCGATGCCAGCCACAAGGCCTAAGCCTTCTCCTTTCTTTTAGTAAGTCTCCCGTCTGGCCAGCTGATTAGTGGCTGGGGGTGGGGCTTGGCAGCGAGGGGCTCCCGCCTCCACTAGGGGGTCTGGCAATCCTAAGCAGACACTAGGCTGCTGAACTGCAGCCCCTCCCCCTACACTCCTAAAGCTGCCTTCCACTGAGGCCGAACCTGCATTTGTCTTTCCCACGAGTGTCCCAGCCTTTTGACTCCATCTACAAAAAAGCCGTCCACATTTGGTGTCGTTTTCACACCTCAACGGTGCTAGCATACTTTCACACGTCCACATATGTTTATAATCCTTTCGGGGCGGCCCCATTGTCATTGCACCTCCGTGCTGCTTTCAAAGAATCTTCTCCAAACAACATTCAAACAAGCATGGAGAAAGACGGCGTCACAGCAGCACGCGCCTAATGTAAAAACGCAAATGCAGATTCGACTCGAGTCAACCCACTGAGGCTATCAAGGCCAGGCCGGTCCACTCTGTCTGGCAGTGGCTCTCCAGGGCCTCAGGCAGAAGTCTTTTACATCACCTGCTACCTGATTCTTTGAACCAAAGAAGCTAAGGATCCAACTTGTATTATCCCACCACTGATCCAGTTCCATAGATTTTATCTGCAAGAGAAATAAGTAACCAGACTAAAGGAAATCTGTGAGACCAGACCTATTCCTACTTTAATCCCCATCCAACTTCCAAATCATAGAGTCAGAAGGGACCTCCCAGGTCATCTAGTCCAACCCCCTGCACAATGCAGGAAATTCACAAATACTTCCCCTTCCACACCTGCTGTGACCGCTGTTCCATGTCCAGAAGATGACAAATAAACCTCCAGGATCCCCGGCCAAAGTGGCCTGGAGAAAAATTGCTTCCTAACCCCAAAGTGGCAATCAGCATTTCCCTGGGCGTGTAAGAAAGGGCCGCAAGAACTAAGCACCTTCATACCCTCTCTCGCAGGATCTGCCTAAGTTCACAGAATCTGCATTGCTGTCAGATGGCCAAACCTCCAAAGAAGGAGAGGCCACCACCTCCCGAGGAAGCCGTTCCTCTGAGGAACCGCTCTGTCAGGAAGTTCTTCCTAATGTTTAGCCAAAAACTAATTTAGCCAAAGACTCTGATTTAATTTCAACCTGTTGGTTCTGGTCCGACCTTCTGGGGCAACAGAAAACAACTCCACCCCATCCTCTATATGACAGCCCTTCAAGTACTCGAAGATGGTTATCATATCACCCTGGTTCTTTCCAGCCCAGCCACTCCCTCAAATGCCCCTTGCCGGCTTCCCACCTTCTAGACTCAACTTATCCTGATGTCATTACGATGGGCCTTTCAGAAGATGATGTCTTTATGATGCACATTTCCCCCGACTCACCAAGAGACAGCCAGTGATATATCTTTGTCTGCCGCTGAACGAGTTAGGAAAATACACTTTGTAATGACACACGATAGGATATGGCATAAGCAATTATAATGATTTATGGATAAAGAGTTAGATAAACTAGACTTTAAGGAGGGGGAGTTAAAAATTGGACACCAGGCTGCCGTTTTCATTGGTAGCCCTGTGTTTCCCGTAACATGTTATCGCCATACTTTTCAGTAAAGTTGTAGCCTGTTCCAATCTGGTGTCAATGGTTTTCCTGTTTCGATGGGCTCTAACTTACATCCAAGACTATTAGACTAACATATATTTACAGAAAATGCACCGTAAGCAGATGCTTTCATTTAGGCTATTTTAAGATGGGTTTTCCGCGGGTTTTTAACGAGTTCCAAGAGGAACTATAAGAGTGACCTCTAGATCTATAGCCAAAGTTGACTGAAGGAAGAGGCGCCGGCGGTTTTGCCAAGAGCTGCACGCCAAATTCCCACCCCGAGATTTGTTTAGACAACTCGCAGAGTTCCTCCGTGCTACAGATCTGTATCTTTAATTAGCACATCAAACCGAGACCTGCCGTTGTCAGGCCCCATGCTATCGAATGAAGCGGCTCTGCCGATTTGGGAGTCTGTAAATAAATTCTTTGTTTGCTGGGCTGCAGCGTAAAGATCTGAATGTAAGCAATGGTTTATAGCTGGTGTTGCCAGCTTCCAGGTGTAGCCTGGAGACCTCCCGGAATTACAACTGATGTCCAGACTACAGAGATCAATCCCCCTGGACAAAACGACAGTCCGAGAAGGTAGTCTGTATGGACTCACACCACCGCTGAGGTCCCTCCCTTCCCTGAACCCCACCGTCCCCAAACACTCTCTCCAAACCTCCAGGAATTTCCCAGCTTGGAATTGGCAACCCTATTTATAGTATGTTGGGCGGCAGGATTCTAAGGAGTCAACCGGAGGCCGAAATATTACATTGAGATCCCTACCCAGGATGCTTCATATATATCAAGTGTCCTAAACTGGTTTAACAATAATTTCTTTTTCTCCTATTGCAGTTGTGTGAAAAGCTCCAGGGACCACCTCCGGAGAATTCTTAGCATCCTCAGAAAAATACAGTTCCCATGATTCCTTGGGGGAAGCCATAACAGTTAATCTGATTTAAAAGAAATCTAAGTTTCTTGGGCCCATGTAAGGTAAAGGTAAAGGTTCCCTTGCTCAAAAGCCAGTCGAATCCGACTCTAGGGTGGCGGTGCTCATCTCCGTTTCAAAGCCGAAGAGCCAGCGCTGTCCGAAGACGTTTCCGTGGTCATGTGGCCGGCATGACTAAACACCAAGGTGCACGGAACGCTGTTACCTTCCCACCGAAGTGGTACCTACTTATCTACTTGCAATTTCTTGCTTTTGAACTGCTAGGTTGGCAGGAGCTGGGGCCAGAGACGGGAGCTCATTCTATCATGCAGCACTCTCAGGTCTCAAACTGCTGAACTACCGACCTTCCACAGCCTACAGTTCAGCGTCTTAACCACTTGAGCCACCGCAGCTCCTTGGGCCCATGTAGGCTTGCCTATATTGATATGGCTTGTCTGGAAATCCCACATAAAATAAATTTGTGTGTTAGCTAAAAAGTCCAAAGAAATATAGACCTTTTTTGCACGTTTGTAACTTATTGCCTTGATCATGGTCCATAATAGCGGTGGGCACGAACAGCATTTTTGTTGTTTGGTTCATGATTCATGGCTGAGCCATGAACCAAACCACAAACCAATATGCCAGTTCATGAACCCAACCAATTGGTATTGGTTTGTGAGCGATTTAAAGTTTAAACCCATGCTTTCTGCTCCCCATGGCTTTTCAAAGGGAGCAGAAAGCAGGGTTTAAATATCTCAGAGCCATTTAAATCAAACAACTGAGTGGCGGTCTTTGCTGCTCAGCTGTTTTGAAAACACTGCTTTCTGCTCCCCACAGCTCAGCTGTTTTTTCGGGAACCACCATGAATTTCATAAACATTCCTGGAGATTCATGACGGTTCTTCGGTTCGTGACCATTGCTTTGCGAACTGGCCAAAATTCATGAAAAACTTTACTTTGTTAGTCGGTTTGTGCCTGTCCCTAGTCCATAACCAGTGGAAAGGTCTAAGGCCTGCAGAGACATTTCCTTAAAAGAACAGCCTGATTCAATTGTGTATCAGCTAAATCATTTTGCTGATGGTGTATTTCAAAGGCTTATTAAAAGTAAAGGATCGTTTTTTTCCGACGAGGTTTTCAATCATCCAGATTCACATTAGAACTAATAATCGATTGAAGCCCCCCTCCCCACAATTATATTGGAAAATCATTCTTACACAAACCAAAACTACTGTAATTTGAAAGAATGCAAATGGGACCATACATTTTCTGAAGGGGATCAATGAAAAGCATTTTATTAGAAAATATAAATCACTGTTTAATTTTGCATGCAATCGGAGGGGAAAGCGTTCCCCCTCCCCCCTCCCGCCCTCCCATGAAAATTGATTGGTGCACCTGCAGAGAGGAACAGCCTCATCTCCTCATTATTACACAATTAATATTCAGCTTTAAGTGTGAGTACGATTTTGGTTAACGATGAATGGATGGTTTTTATCGAAGTCTTAATAGAGCAAGGAAAACCCGGGCTTCCACCCTGCTAAATGAGGTCAGCAAGAGGGGGAAATATGGCATAAAAATGAATAACTTGGAGAAGCATTAAAAAAAAGAACCCAATCAATAAGTTTGGGAGTGTTTTTTGCTACCTGCGATGAACCAGATCTACACATGCAGTGGAATGAAGTAGGAAGTGAAGTATACTGTAGTAATTGGGATTCCAAGGCGCCATTTTTTAAAAAAAGAAATGCTCTCCCACTTTGTGGCTTGCTTAAAGGTCTAGAGGACTATTGAGGTTGGTCTCAGAATATGAATGTACATCCATTCATGGGACAGAGGGCTTCCCTTTAACGCAGTTTCCTCAGTTGAAGGCATAAATAGGACTCACTTTATCACTGGCCATATAAGTCTTATTTATAAGACTCCTCCACATGCAGCTGCTGGTGTGACCTTGGGTCAGTCATAAGTCCTTTCAGAGCTGTTCTCTCAAGGGCAGTTCTCGAGAGAGCTCTCTCAGCCCCACCTACCTCACACGGTGTCTATTGCAGGGAGGGGAAGGAGACTCTGAGACTCCTTCGGATAGTGAAGGGTGGGGTATAAATCCAAACTCCTCTTCTTCTTCTCTCTATACAAAAGAGAACGAGTTGGTAAAATGCCAAGGTGGTAGAATGGAACACCTACCTTCACCCTTAAAGGCTTCGCTTCCAGGTCTGCTGTTTTTGCCATTTTCTTAGTATAAGATACGTCAGTCGCTAGGCTGCAAATAAATCTGAGATGAGGGTGGGTACTGACTGCTGAGATCCCCTCTAAAACTGGAAGAAAGGGAGTGCCAGAATGGCCAAGGTTTGAACATGGGACCTTCTGGACACCCAGCATGAACTCCGCCCCCAAGCACTGAGTCTCCGTCTCCACAAGTTCATGAATCCATCTAAAGAAGAGACCAACCAGTGGCCAAGTTTCAACGTGGCCACTGTCTCGGGTTGAGTCCTTCTGTGACTGTAGCAGTTTTGCTGGAAGAGTGTAGCTTAAAGCGACACATGTCCAACGGATTTCGATGCTCAAGCCGCACTAAATAGAGAGCTCAGTCAACTCCTGCTCTTGTCATTAGCAAGACTTCCCCACCATCTCTAATGATCTCATTTATCTAATCCAGTGAGGCTGAAGGCTGCTACAGTATTGCTAAGGGTCCACATAGTAATTAGCACATCCCCCCCGCCCCCATGAGTTGGACATAAACTCATTAGGCCCTTTTTCTTACCGACCACCTCGAGAGGCGATACTCTCAAATGTTTAAACAGCTTCCTGTTATCTTCACCAGTGCAAATTCGGCCCACCAATGTTTGTTTTAAATGTCCATCTTAAAAAAAAAAAAGTCTTCTTACTGATCTTACCGAATTCCTTGCAGCGAAACTTCCACGCAGCAATCATTAGAGAGTGCAATCTTCTTCACCGAAAGACTTGAGGCCCTTTTATGGATCTCGATGCACGGGGACTTAATTGAATTTAGGACAGTCAACATTAACATTGTACTGTTATGTACAGCTCCCTTTGTGGTGTTTTTTTTACAAGTTTAATGTCTTTGTCTTCCAAACACATTTTTGTCACATGTGCAGATGGAGCATGGCGCCGTCTAGCCCTGGACTGCCAAACCTGACTGGGAGATGTTTGCTGTAATCCCAGGTTTCTGAGATCCTTCTAAATGGAGATGTCAGGGATTCAGGGATCGAATCTGGGAACTGGTCAATATAAACTATATGAACATATCAGGCCAATGGTTCACCTGGTCAACATTGTCTACTTTTTTGTTTCATCTGGTATACCCCAACACCAGTTACTGGACCGCTTTCTGGTGCTGTGAATGTGTTTTTAGTTGAATTATTTTTAAATTTTAACTGCATTTTAAATTGCTCAAATGTTTTAACGCTTTTATGTTTGCTGTCTTGTGGACTCTGACTGAGTGGAACGGCAGCATAAAAATGATGTTGATGATGATAGCAATCCCAGGAGACAGCAGAATAGAAAAGAAAAAACAGGAGAAGACCACAAAATACCAAGACCTATTAATAGAGTTACAGTGTCTCTGGGAGAAGAAGGTGACCATCATGCCTATTGTCGTTGGAGCCCTTGGAGCAGTGCCTGGAAGTCTCAAGAAACACCTGGACATTCTGGGCTTTGAACAAATAACACCAGCTCAGCTCCAGAAGACAGTGTTGCTTGGAACAGCAAGAATCCTGTGAAGATACCTCAGCAATCCCCAAGAACTTGGCTAGATGGCCATCATTTGTATTGTATTTTAGTACTGTATGCTATTTTAACTAATTTATTATATTTACTGTTTTATGTTATTATGATTGTTGTAGGCCGCCTTGAGTCAGAAATTAAAGTAATAATAATAATAATAGATCTTGCATTGCAGAACACCATCTACCAGTCAAATATCTGACTGTGACAATTCACAACAACTACCACCACAACAGCAACAACAATAATAAATAGGCTGGAGAAATTCCCCGAGTTCTCAGAGAAGCTTTTAATCATTGCTTGCGATCTGAAACCCTTTCAACTGGAGATGTCAAGGATCATGCCTGGGACTTTCAAACCCTATAAATGTGTGTGTGTGTAAAGTGCCATCAAGTCACAATTGACTTATGACAACCCCTCAAGGGGTTTTCATGGCAGGAGACCAAGAGAGGTGGTTTGCCCATCGCTTGCCTCTGTACAGCAACCCTGGACTTTCTCGGTGGTCTCCCATCCAAATACTAACCGCAGCTGAACTTGCTTAGCTTCAGAAATCCAACTAGATTGGGCTAGCCTGGGCCATCCAAGTCAGGATTATACTTCATGCCTTATATTGCATCAGACCAATAGTTATCTGCTTGGATCCTGGAGAATGAGCTTAGACCTTCTCCACTCAAAAGTCTATGCCCTGCCATGGAGCAACGGTGCCTTCCGCCATACCTCTTTGATTTGAGTGTTTACAACATTTATAGGTATAAACATGGTCATGAGACAAGTATAAGAAAAACAGCCATTACAAATGATGACAATCTCCAATGCTTGATAATTGCCCCTCACTCGTCCTTTAGCTCTTGTCTCTTGCCTGAGAGTAAAGTGCATCTTGCTGGATCACAGTGTGGCAAAATCGCTGCAAAACCGCCATAAAGCACAGTGCTGGGAAAAAAGAAATAAAAGACAACAGAGTAGTCAAGGGGTGAGAAATCCTAAGAATGTCTATGGTAGGTGAGGCATGAGGTCTGTCTACTATGGCATTCTGGACCCCAGCCAAGGAAGCATTCTGGACCCCAGCCAAGGACCCCATGAGGAAGTGGTTCCTGGACATCTCCTGGAAGGACCACTGACCTCTAGACTACAGAGATCAGTTCCCCCGGAGAAAATGGCTGCTTTGCAGGGCGGCTTCTTTGGCATTATACCCTGCTAAGGTCCCTCCTCTCCCATAAGCCCACCCTCCCCCAAGCTGCACCCCCAGATCCCCATAGGTTTCCCAACCCGGAGTTGGCGACCCCAAAAGTCAAGCGAAAACAAGCAACCCATGGGGTCCTCCATCTCCAACGACTCTGTGCAGTTCACGGTGCCTGCCGGAGACGCGCTTCTTTCTAGGTTGGGCTTCGGCCTAGTTAAGACCGAATAAATCGCACAAAGATTCAAAGCCGCTTCAGTTTGGAATCATGGCAGAGACACCTTCATCAAGGAACGATTTATCATCTGCCGAAGTCTGGCCTCTTGGCCCCCTCCTTTCTCAGAAGGCCCTTTCTTTGGTACCGTAAAGAGCACGGATTGAAGTGAGGCTGCTTAATTTAGCCGCGTTTTGGATCAGCCAGCTTCCGAAGTACGAGGGGGCTGTAGATCACTCCGCATAATGATTGATTAGGCTTCGTGACAACTGTGGTGGGGAAAATATCGTGTCTGTCGTGCCCCCCCCGCCTTCTTTTTAACATCTCGAATGAGGGATTCCACCCCCTCCAAACTCTTAATGTTGCTTCCAGGTGCATTCATCTGAGAGTGACAGTCACTCAAGACACAACCCGTGTTTTCCCACCCCGGATCTAGCCAGATCTTAGCAAAGGGATCATCATTACTGTAGTTATTACTCCCCCTTTTTTTAACTATCAAGTGGCAATCAATTTTTGGGAACCCCGTTGGGTTTTCAAGGCAAGAAATGAACAGAGGTGCTTTGCCATTGACTGTCTCTGCATAGCAACCCTAGACTTTCTTGTTGGCAGACCCACAGCTGAGGCGGGGCTTTTGGGGGCTCTGCCCCCTCTCTTAAAAGCACAGCCCCACAAGGATTTCTCCTATAAATGCTTTTTTCCCAATCATTTTAAAACATTTTTTAAAAGCTGTGTGCTCCTTTAAGCAGAGTAGGGTGCTGTTGTTGACTGATTCCTGCACTGAGCAAGGGGGTTGGAGTAGGTGACCTCTAGGATCCCTTCTAACTCTGTGTCAAGAAACTGGCCTCCTTTAAGAGAGTTCTTCTGCCTAGATGTTAGCTGTCTTGACTCTAGAAGTCATTGCCCCCACCTGTCAGCTTGTTATCAGGATTGCGGCTTAGGCTGGCAGAAGTGATTAACCTGCAGCAGCTGAGAACTGTCATCTAAAGTGGCCGACAGCTTGCAATTTAGAGACCTGTCCTGGTAACAACTTTCTATTGGCTAAATGGCTCCCCCCCCTGCACTTGCAGCCTCAGCAGAAAAAAAAATTGCCCTAGAAGTCACAAAATTCTGGCTATGGGCCTGTTTGGTGGTCTATTTAAGTACTGACCAGGGCCAACGTTGCTTAGCTTCTCAGTTCTGACGAGATTGGGCTAGGTTGCACAAATGTTGTGGAGCAGCTTCAGTCTGAGGTGCAGCCAGACCTCTGACTTGCCTGGGTGCGGAGCAGTCTGACTTGCAGCCTGACCAGTCTGGTTGGCAACTGGAGCCCAGTGCAAGTGAGGACTCCTCAGAAGTCGAGCCTGAGTCCAGCATGGCGAAAGATGACTTCAGAGTAGAGGACACTCAGGGATTCCAGTCAGATAAGACTGAGCCGGCTGAAGTCAGGGAGCAAGTACCTCCAGGGGCACCCCAACTCCCCCAGATTCCCCCCCCGCTCATAGAGAGAAGAAGGGCTACGATCAAAAGGCAATTGCAAGAACGTAGACAGAGTAAAAGATTAATGGCCCGTTGACTAGGCTTGCCAAGAACTTACCATATTTCGGCGGGGGACGGATACAAGATGAGTCATTGCAGGAGCCCTGATAACTTGCCAGCTGCAGATAAGACTTATTAGGGGAAAGCTATGTAAAGCTGGGGCTGTGCTGTTGCCAACTTGTGGGAGCAACACGTCACCTCACAGTGAATCCTGTGACCACAGCTCCTGACTCTGCTCTAATCCTGTGACTCTTGGACTGGCTTGACTCTGCTTTTGGATTCTCTCTGACTGTAACTGTTTGGGCTGTGCTGTGAACATTTCTTTGCCCTGCTCCTGCCTGTGTGACCTGGACTTGGAGCCTGCAAGACCAGCTAGGCTATGACAACAATGTTGCCAAATTTCAGGTGGTTCTTGGCGTCCTCCCAGAGTTACAACTGATCTCCACAAGGCTGATGGATTTCCATTCCATGGTGCCTTCTATGGAGGCAGATCAAGATGGGCAGCTTTGTCTGTCTGCAGCAGGCTACGGAGAGCGGTATCCGAAGAAGGGAGCAGTGACTCACGAAAGCTCCTCCCCAGCCACAGATTTTGTTAGTCTTTACGGTGCAGCTGGACTCTTGTTCTTTTCTGCTGCTACAGAGTGACTAACGTGGGGTCCGTTCACACAGAGAATTTGACGTGGGAGAGCCACGAATGCTCGGTGGATTTTATGGGCGTGATCACATGGGAACATCTGGCAAGTGTCGCGCACCCGTTGGTAACCGTAGTGTCCTGCCGAAGACACGGAGTTTTAAAATACCTGGGAAAGTCTGCTATCAACCGGTTGCGACGGGCTGCAGATGGACACTCTCCGTGTGATCACTCCAGAATGCTCCTCTCGTGTCCCTGCTTCCTGGTTGGAGCACGCCGGAAACATGTGCTGACGGTGTTGCGCAGGCTGCGTAAAGCAACTTACAGCCACTACCAGCCACCAGGACTGTTCAGCAGCACCAGCACTCACTGCAGAGTAAGTTCCATACAGCACCACACCAAGACTGTCCTGTGGTAAACTATATACAGGTTTATTTACAGTATATATACAATCCACGGACAAATTGCTCCGCCAGACACCATATACAGAGAGAAGAAGAATACAGGGCAGTACATGTACAGCTTTATACATTTGAGCGTCCAATCAGCATCATGCTGAGTCATGATCAACTGACCTCATACCTTAGCTGGTCTGAACCGGTCAGAACCTGTTGTCAGCAGCTTGCTTGCTGTCACTTAGATCATTTTGATCTGACTGCTGGATAGTAACGACCAACAGATGGAAACAACGCCGGTTCACCGCCGTCGCGTCGGATCGCTTTGGGGCGCGTCAAATTGCGACAGCGCAAATAGCCTCCCCTCCCCTCCGCGTTATCTGGCATATGTGACTGGGGCCATGGCTACCCATCTTCAGGGCTATTTTTGGGCAGGAATGCACAGGAACGGAGTTCCGGCTGGCTTCAGAGTTGGCCACACCCACTACAGCCAAAACCTCTGAGTGTATGGCTACAGAGGGAAGGCCTGGAGAGCAACCCTCCTTCAGTGACTCTGAGGTGGGTGGGCCAGGAGGGGCCCTGGAAGGATCGGGGAAGCATTTAAATGCCTCCTCATGCCTTCGCCAACCTGTCCAAGGGCCAGCTTGCCCGGGCTCGCCGCAGCTTTGGGGTGCCTGGGGAAGCCAAGGGAAGGCATGGGGTGTGGCCTAATATGCTAATGAGCTTCTGCTATTGGGTGTGGCCTATTATGCTAATGAGTTCCTGCTGGGCTTTTTCTACAAAAAAGCCCTGCCCATCTTGATTTAACTGATCTCCAGACTACAGAGATCAGTTCCCCCGGAGGGGACAGCCATTTTGGAGTGCAGACTCTATGGCCTCATAACCCTGTTCAGCCCCCCCCCATCTGCTCCTCATCTTTCTTCAGGCTCCTAGCATTTATAGGCTAAAGAGAAACTCGGTGATCACCCACGTAACATTCTGTTAAAAGAAAGTGCTTTACAAAGCGTTAATTCTCAGTGACTAAGTCAGCAGAACACAGCCCGAGGGTGGCCAGAAGCCATCCAAAAGTGGAAAGCAAACCCTCCCCCCCATTCATTGGTTAGGTTTTGAGAACAACAGCAAAAAAATAAACGCAATGTTTTTGTTCTGAGTTGCATTATCCTCTTGGCAACAGGTGGTTACCTATTCAGACACAAGGAGCCAAGGATAATTCATTTTAGCAGATAAGGGATGAAAGGGGGCGTCCAACTTGTGTGGATGTATAATTAGGCATCTCCAAGCAATAATCACATTTCTCCCAAATATGCATATAAACAACATCGGCTGGAGTTTTTCTTCTGCTGAAGTGGGAGATTTGATTTAAGGGAACGCGCACGGTGGTCAGGTCTAATCTGAGGTTCATCACAGCATATTTCAGATTATATCGCCTATGATCCTGGTGTAGCATTTAGTGGACAAATAACTTTTATGCGGCGACTTATTTAATTTCGTCATGGTGGTTCTCCTGCATTAAGCAAGCAGAAATGCACAATACCTAGAAGAAACAAAATCTTTCTGAAGATCCAGAAGTCCCTGCAGGCGTCATACACCACACCGTCAGGCTGTGTCGATCAGAATTTATCACGAGCGCTGTGGTTCATGTATTTGCACCGATATACAATCCACTGCTGCGAGTATTACATATTGTTTTATTTAATATGCTCACATGCGGCATGCTCAACAGAGCTTTTGTGACCCGGTACAAATAAAAGAAGTAGAAAAAGTCAATAAAACATACTAAGATCAATTCACTGATGCAGCGACATCATCGCTAGAAACAGCTGTACAATAACCTGTTGAATAAACATGGTGGTAGGTGGGTGGGGGATATACAGATCAAGGCCTCTGATGGAGATCCCAGATAGGTTCATATGGGATGGGGGGGGAGTAGGTTACAAAGAGGTGTGCAATCCAAGTTTGCCAGCCTCCAGATGGAGTTTGTAACTCTCGTGGAGTTACAATGGATCTCCCAGTGCCAGAGATCAGTTTCCCTGGAGAAAATGGCTACCGTGGAGGGTGGACTCTACAATGTGACATTGGGGTTGTCAACTCTGGGCTGGAAAATACCTGGACATTTTGGGGGATGGATCCTGGATAAGGTGGAGTTTGAGGAGGGGAAGATCAGCTGGTATAATGCCACAGAGTCCACCTGCCAATGCTGCCATTTTCTCCAGGGGAACCGTTCTCTGTCATCTAGAGATCAGTTGTAATACCTGTAGGGTCACCAGAGGTCCTCTTTTTTTTAATGTCTGTCTTCTTTTGGGCTCTTTTTCAAAAACTGATGAAAATGTCCTCTTTTTGGGTCAGAAGGTTAGGAATATTCCTAATTCGCAGCAATTATCACAGCTTAAATAGTAAAGGTATTTAAAATGAGTGATCAGCACATGGAATTCACTGCCGCAGGAGGTGGTGGCAGCTACAAGCATGGACAGCTTCAAGAAGGAATTGGATAAACATATGGAGCAGAGGTCCATCAGTGGCTGTTAGCCACAAGGTATAGATAGGGACTCTCAGTCTGGGGCAAGGGATGCTCTGTATTCTTGGTGCTTGGGGGAGGCAACAGTGGGAGGGCTTCTAGTATCCTGGCCCCACTGGTGGACCTCCTGATGGCACCTGGTATTTTTGGCCTCTTTGTGACAGAGTGTTGGACTGGATGGGCCATTGGACTGATCCAGCATTGGCTTCTCTTATGTTCTTATGTTTGTCATTGTGATCACTTGTTTGAAGTAGTCAGTCAGGAAATAGGTAATATGTCCTCTTTTTTTGCTCTTCAAAATAGGGCAATCCTAAATACTGAGAGCTCTCCAGCCACCACCTGGAGGCTGGCAACCTTACAATATACCCCCTGAGGGGGGGACCCTTCCCCAGGCACCACCCCCAAATCTCAGGGATCTCCCAACCCAGAGCTGACAACCTCTGTGCAATTTGGTAGCAAATATTACGTGGTTCTGTGAAAGAATCAGACGAAGACTGCTTGGATTTGCCCAATGATACAAAGACTGCAGAACACATCCTATACCAGCTTTGACGACAAATAATAGTTAGCATAAGTCCTTATTAGGTTGGAGGGCCAACAACAGGGCATAGAGGTCGAGGCCTTCCCCTGATGTTGCCTCCCGGCTCTGGGATTCAGAGGCTCAGTGCCTTTGAACGTGGAAGTTCCCCTGTCACCTGGGCTAGTAGCCATTGATAGACTTATCTTCCACGAATCTATCTAATCCCCTTTGAAAGCTGTTTATCCCTGTGGCCATCACTGCATCCTCTGGCAGCTAATTCCACGTTTTAATATTGACCGAGTGAATCAGTCTCCACGTGGAGAAAATGATCAGTTTCCATGCTGACTGGTATTGTGTAAACCCAGGCATTGTGGATCTTCGCTTTGATCCTCTTTTTGACTAATAGTACGGAATTAATCTTAGCCACGGAGTTAATTGGAATGCGTGAATGGGGGGGACGACACAAATGGTTGCATCAGAACCAGGAATGAACCCTAATGAGGCTCATTAAATAATTTTATAAATGAACACTCTTATTTAATCAAGGATCGTGGAATGGATTCCTCCTGGATTGATTGTCCTGCTCGAGAAAAGGTACAAGGCACACTGAATGATCATGTTCCTTGTTTACTGATACTTTTTGCCACTAATAATTATTTCCCATTAGCATCTCCCATGAATATTGCAATAAACCTTATATGATCATAGGCACTGGGTTCAAAGAAAGGCTTTTACAATGTAGACGTTGCAGGTATGAAGGCCGACTGACAGCCGTGGGCATCCCTGCCTGAGCATTTACCTGGAAAGGACTTTCTCTATCTGACCTTGAGAGGTCCAGTCTGGTCTACCTATCAACTTTTTAAAAAAATCTTGCCCTTCCTACAAGGAACCTAACCAGGAAAGAAATTGTATACTTAAAGGCCATGTCTACCAAGCTCAGGGGTCCCCAACCTTTTTGAGCCTGTGGGCACCTTTGGAATTCTGACAGAAGGGGATGGGCACAGCCACAAAATGGCTACCACAGGAGGCCAATCAGAAAATGGCAGAGCCAAACAGAAAATGGCTGCCAGAGGAGGCGGGCCTACACACATAGAAGAAGCCCAGGTCCAAGGGTAATCAAAAACACACACAGGGAAAGAGGAATGAGAGAAAATAACGGCAACACTGTGTGAGCAGCTGCCACTGAAATAATGCTATTTTAATCTGTGTAGCCAACCTGATCTCCGGTGGCAAACGAGAAGCCCCGCTGTGCAAAACTCCCACCTGACACTGCTCACTTTCTAAAAACACTTGGTGTGTGCCAAGAAAGTCTACATAGGTGCCATGGCATCCATGGGCACCCTGATCTAGCTAAACTCCTTGTCATCATGGAACACAGATCTACCATCACTTAGAAGCTGAGAGGGTGGCACCGTCGCTGATGTCATTGCCTTGCCAAATGCGTCTTCCCCCGGTGTTGCCACAGCTGTTTTCCAACACCTTTACTGTCCCTCCTTCCCATGAGCACCCCAGACCCTGCGGCCATAACCACTTGACTGAACTGAAACAAAGGACAAATGAGCAGGAGGGGGACAAGGTGTCATGACCGTCCCCCAGATCAATTCCCCCTCGACCCCCTCATGCCACCCAAACCCAACCCAAACAGCATATGAAAGCAATCCAGCCCTGAGGGACGCTAAAGTGATCAGCGCCAGGCCCGTAGCTACAGTGGGGGCATCTCAGGGCTAGGCCCCCCAACTTTCTGGCAAGGCCCCCTGACTTCCCATCCAGCCCAGGATGTCACAGCCTTCTCCCCCCAGATTAATTTGACTAGCCGGTGCCCCCCAAGAACTTTAAATGCCCCCTGATTTAAAAATCCCGGCTATGGGCCTGATCAGCAGCCATATAATTTTGTCTACCAGTCCCTCGCTGTGGTGGCCCTGAAAAGATTTGGGTGAGATGTAGATTGGGGAGCCCAATAATTTGGCTAGGCCTGACAAGCCCCCAGTAGGGGTGGGGGGGATCCCCCACCTCCAGGTCTTATTGCTGAGATGTTTCCTGTATGTGACAAGTGGTAGCTCTAGGAACTGCCAGAAACTCTGCGCCCCTCCCACAATCCTCCTGGCAGTTGCTACCCTCTGCCTGGTGACCCTAAACATTCCTTTCCCCAGGGGCGAAGAATTTGTTCTGCTGCCCGTTAATTTCCCACCGGTGGCAACTCTTCAAAAACTATGGCAGTGTAGTTTCATGTTATAGTTTATGGGCTCTGAATTTCCCTGTCAGTGATTTACGAGAGAATCCCTCCTCCAGAACTTCTCACGCAGTCTCAACCTTTCCTTTTGCGGGGAACCGCGTTCAGATGACACCTCAATGTGAAATTACAATCGCTGAAGAATTTCCACGCTGGGCTACCGAGACTATAATACGATCCAATTATCGTGCATTTAGGGTACAGCCTTACTATGCCAAAACAATTTCAACTAAATGGTAGGCAGAGGGGAATCCATTGAATTATCATTTGGAAGCCATTACCGCCTGAATTAGCAAATGCCAAAATGATTTTAATGTTCATTTATGATCTCCTCATTAGAATGCTATTAACATACCATTATTGTTTGAGGTTACAATGACCTATCCATTTCAATCCCGCTCTTTTGAGACGAGCTGTTCTATGGCAACTTTGCGGCAAGCCTCTTTTGGAGACGCTGCCGTTTTAAGAGAATGAGAACAAACAACTTTGATGTGCCAGCAAGAGACATGAATCGCTATGTGTCCTGATCTCATATTCAGAACAACATTGGGGGATTATTAGGAAAGGGAGTGAAAATAAAACCAGCCGATATTATAAATGCTCCTTTATAGAGACAGCCAGTGTGGTGTAATGGATAAGAGTGCTGGACTAGTACCTGGGAGGCCCGAGTTCGAATCCCCACTTGTGCCATGATGACCTTGGGACAGTCACACTCTTTCAGCCTAAACTACCTCACAGGGTCGTTGTGAGGATAAAATGGAGGAGAGAAGAGTGATGTAAGCCGTTTTGGGTCCCGGTTGGGGAGGGAGGTGGGGAATAAAAGAAATAAATAAACTAAATCAATACCTTGCAAGGTGATGGGGAGGATAATCTGAAGCGATCTCCACCATGTTTTGCAGGCCTTAGCTCCTTGGAGGGTGGCATAAAATATAATACATGATATTTATTGATTAATTTATTTACAGAATGTATATCCCGCCTTTCTGCCCTCACATGGGCCACCAAAGCGGCTTACAGTTTAAAACATACACAGTAAAATCATATTTTAAAACCATTCAAATCAACCCAAACACATATCATTAAAACAAGAAAAAAAACAGTTAAAATGCATACAAAAACATAAAAACAGCAATTAAAACATTGGCTTGGAAAGAGGGAATGCTGAGGGAATGACAAATGAAAGTCTTTGCTGGCTGGCAGAAGGTGGCAACTCGAAGGGTCAGATGAAACTTCAAGAGCTTTCGTGCCATGACCAAGAAGACTCTCTCCCAGGTGGTTACCTGCCTAATCTCAGAAGAGAGGGGCACCCCAAGCAGGGCCTCCGAAGATGACCATAAGATGACCCACCCAGTCCAACATGCTGTGTCACACAGTGGCCAAAACACAGGCATCATCGGGAGGTCCATCAGCGAGGCCAGAACTCCAGAAACCCTCCCACTGTTGCCCCCCCAAACACCAAGAAGACAAAGCATCATTGTCCTAGTCATAAAAACATAAGATAAGCTATGTTGGATCAGGCCAATGGCCCATCCAGTCCAACACTGTGTCACACAGGGGCTGAAACCCAGGCACCATCAGGAGGTCCACCAGCAGGGCCAGAACTCTAGAAGCCCTCCCGCTGTTGCCCCCCCAAGCACCAAGAAGACAGAGCACCATTGTTCTAGACATAAGAACATAAGAGAAGCCGTGTTGGATCAGGCCAATTGCCCATCCAGTCCAACACTGTGTCACACAGTGGCCAAAACCCAGGCACCATCAGGAGGTCCACCAGTGGTGCTGGAACTCCAGAAGCCCTCCCACCATGGGCCCCCAAAGCATCAAGAAGAAAGCATCACTGCCCCAGACACAGTGTTCCATTTATTCATTGTGGCTAATAGCCACTGGTGGACCTCTGGTCCATATGTTTATCCAATCCCATCTTGAAGCAATGAATTCCACGTGTTAATGACACTTTTGGGTGAAGAAGTACTTCCTTTTATCAGTTCTAAGCCTGCTGCTCCTTAGTTTCATTGAGTGTCCACGAGTTCTCATATCATGAGAAAGGGAGAAAAGTACTTCTCTCTCAACCTTCTCTGTCCTATGCATAATTTCATAGACCTCTGTCATGTCACCCCTGAGTTGTCATTTCTCCGAGCTAAAGAGTCCAGCAGGTTCATAAGGGACTAGGCTGTCCTTCAGGTATGCTGGCCCCAAACCATACAGGGCATTGAAGGTCAAGACCATCACCTTGAATCGTGCCCTGAAATAAATCGGGAACCGGTATAGATGGCTCTCCAGGGTTCTTGGGCAAAGGTATTTCACACCACCCACATCACTCATCCTTTTAACTGGAGATACTGCGGACTGAACCTGGGACCTTCCGCATGCCGAGCAGAGGCTCTTCCACTGAGCCAGAGCCTCGAGTTCTGTGGTCTTACAAGGGTGTAACTCTTCTTAGCATTGCACTGTCGGTATCCTATTGATTTTCGATTTGCTTTGATTACGGAACTTAGATGTGATGCGGTGACGAAAAAGACTAATGCAATCTTGGGGTGTATCAACAGAGGCATAACGTCCAAATCACAAGATGTCATAGTCCCGCTGTATACTGCATTGGTCAGGCTAGCCCTGGAGTCTTGTGTGCAGTTCTGGAGGCCTCACTTCAAAAAGGATGTGGACAGAATGGAGCGGGGGCAGAGGAGACCGACGAGGATGATCGGGGGGGCCTGAAGATCAAGATCTATGAGAAAAGGCCGAGGGTCTTGGGAATGATTAGTCTGGAGAGGAGGAGGCTGGGGAAGGGGGGACATGATTGCTCTCTTGAAGTATCTGAAGGGCTGTCACTTAGAGGAGGGCAGGGAGCTGTTCCCATTGGCAGCAGAGGATAGGACTTGCAATCATGGGTTTAAATTAAGGGGGAGAAGGTACCGGTTGGATATTAGGAAACACTTTTTGACAGTGAGAGTTGTGCAACAGTGGAATCAGCTGCCTAGGAAGGGGGCAAGCTCCCCCTCCCTGGCAGTCTTTAAGCAGTGGCTGGACAAACCCTTGTCAGGGATGCTCTAGGTTGATCCTGCATGGACCAGGGGGTTGGACTAGATGGCCTGTATATGGCCCCTTCCAACTCTGTGATTCAATGATTCTACGATTATGTCTTGACTGTCTAAAATTTGGGAACAGCTTTGTGCCTAGCAGAAGTGGTGGTGGGGGGGGGAGAGGTGGCGTGTGTTTTTCAAACAAATAAATCCTGCCGTCTACCCTACTTGGAAAGGGGGGGAAAAAACCCCAAGCACCACACATCACATTGTGTTACTGTTGGCTGTGATCAGAAGCGCAGCTAAAATTAAACTGGTACCAGCCTAACACCCACTCCCACCCACCCGTGGATAAACAGAAGGGGAATGTTTGAGCAATAAATTGCCTGCGCATTGGCCGTTAAAGTAACTCCACGTAAATAAACCTCCATCGAGTCAAACAGTGCATCTTGTTTTCAAGAGAGTGTATTTAAACAACACGGCGACAACAACGTTCAGTTAAACCGGGTTGGGGCTGTGTGTGTGTGTGTGTTTCTTTTTTCTGAAATGAAATCAGTAATGCATTTAAATGTTTTCTCCCAAACATTTTTCAAATCAGTACAAATTACTGTATGTGACACGCGATTTCTTGATCTTCAGCTGCCATGACAACTGGATACGGGGGAAATGGATTTCCATAACAATCACCGCCAATGTTTAGCATCACTGCTAGTTTCTCCCCCCCCCCCTTCTCAGAAAGCTGCCAGCACCCACAAGAAAATAGCATCGTTTTCTAAAGCTTCAAAGGTGCTTTTGTTGGAATAATTGGAGGAAAATTGTGCCCCCCAAATGATCATACCAAGGAGGGGTGTGTGTGTGTAACGCAGCCCTAAAAGCTAGCAAAAATACAAGGAAATACATAAGAGGCAGTTATTTTATTTTTTTTGTCAGCACGGGATCTTGGATTATGCAAAGCCGGGTTGCATATTTTGCTTGATAGCTTTTGAGGAATGGTCCCTCTAAAGCTACTCTTATCGCTGACTCAAATTGAAAATCATTTACTACTCAGTACCCTGGCAGGTCAACATATGTTTCTTACAAATATGTATCTGAACTGCTGAGAGGGGTTTGTTCTTTCCAGAATCCTGGCAGATCTTGAAGTGCTTCAAATGCATTTCAGCTCCTTTCCACTTGGGTTCCTTACACAAATACCGTCACGTACGAAATCATGGTTCTGGAAATCCATATGTGGCTTGCTGTTTGCTTGCCCATGGTGAGTAAGCCCCTGCCATGGGCCCCAATCCCCTGCCCTCAAGAAATTAAGGATAGGAGAAAAATGGCCTCTATAGCGACACTCTAGGAATTTCCCCATGTCTCTGTGGTCTTTACCATCGAGATTAGGGGAAGTTCCTAGAGAGTCGCCTGGAAGTGACATCACATCCTCCCCAAACTCCACCCTTCCAGAGTACCTAATACCAAATCTTCCAGCCTTTGCCCAGACAGTGCTGGGAACCTTAGTCAGCACTAGAGTTGTGCATTTGGATCTATCCGAGCTGAAAATATACCCTTATCGGCCTGGTTTAAACTGGGCTGGTTTAAACCGGGCTGCAAGAGAAGTCAGCCCAGAATCAGCTGTGTCTGGGGGAGCAGACAGTGTGCCATTCCCTCCCCCATTTTCCTTCTTGGGTCTATTTGGACACCCCCAAATTGGGATTTTTTGGGGGGAACCCATTTCTATGGCATTGGACCATTCTGAGGCCCCTCCCCTCCCCGAACCCTGCCCTCTCCTGGATCCACCCCCAATGTCTCCAGGTATCTTCCAACCCAGACCTGGCAACCCTAGCTCAACCATACCAACCCCTGATGGCATCCCTCTTTGTAGATGCAGAGACACAATTCACCAAAGGCAGTTCTCCACTCCATAGTGAGATGCAAGCCTGCTCCCGCCTTCGAATGTTCTAGCCAATAAGAGTAGTCATAGCTATGAGTGATAACTCAGGACGGAGGGGGCCTGTGGTAGCAGCCCCTTTAAAGGCCACCACTGAAGGCAGAGGAAACTAGATGAAGAAAAACAGAATAATGTAAATAAATCTCATGAAAATATTATTGGGCTATTTGGTTGATATAGCAGAGTTTTACCTTTTGCTGGAAGCCTGATAACTGAGTGCAGGAAATAGATCTCCCAAGAAGTCAGGGCTTTTTTGGCAGAAAAAGCCCAGCAGGAACTCATTAGCATAACAGGCCACACCCAACAGCAGGAACTTATTAACCTATTAGGCCACACCCCTGACAACACAGCTCATTAGCATATTAGGCCACACCCCTATGTTACTAGAAGGGTGGTCACCCAGCCACACCCACCTTTTGCTCCTTATTCTGTTTACCTTGTTTGTTGTCAAAACCCAGGGCTTTTTTTGGAGCAGGAACTCCTTTGCATGTTAGGCCACACACCCCTAATATAGCCAATCCTCATGAATTTCTGCTGTTGGGTGTGGCCTATTATGCTAATGAGTTCCTGCTGGGTGTGGCCAACTCGGGAGCCAGCTGGAACTCCTTCCTGTGCATTCCTGCCCAAAAGTAGCCTTGCAAGAAGTATATTGCAAAAGGTAAAAACCTACATTGATTCAAGCAGATCCAGTTCACTTTCAGGTTGCAGTCAAAAGCAGAGAGAGAAGCCTAGTCTAAAGACCACTTTCCCTATCACAATTGGCCAGCTTGTCTGGCATCATGTGTGTGGGAGTATTGAGGGCATTCTCTCTACAGGAGAGGCCTGCAGATACATGTGCGTCCGTGGAAGGCCATGTGCAGGAAGTGAGAGGACAAAGCAGGGATCAGAGGTCAGCTCCCAGGTTCAGACAAAGAAAGGCATCCCATTCAAGGAGAGAACACCTAGACACACTTAGAATGATGTAGCGCCCCCCAGTGTCCAGGCACGCCAAATCCCTCACTCCAACAAATACGGCAGCACGCCAGGCACCACACTGGCCACACTTTCCCGAAAGCCATGCTCCATTCCAGAACAAAAAGCAAATGCATGTACCCATTTTTTTTTTTAAAGCCTCTTTAAAACTTAATGAAAGCAGAAGCAGACACCAAAAATAGCATTTCAGAAGAACTGTCAGAAATAATGAAAGGGGAAAGCGAACTTTTAACATTCGTTGTTGAGGCCCTTTTAAAAAAGCAACAACATGAACATTCCGAGGCAGAAAAATAACAGTGACGGAAGCATGTAATTTCGAAGAAAGGACTGCTTGGGAAGTCATCGGATGAATAAACTTCCATACCGGAGGCCTTCCATGGAGCCTCCAGTTCAAGGATTTGGGGGTCGCGTGTGTTCAGAACAGGACTTTCTTGGCCTGAGACCCTGGAAAGTTGTCGACAGGAGAGTGGATCCTCCAGGCTAGATAGGCCAATGGTTTGACTTCACATAAGACAGCTTCGTATGACGGTCAGTGTCGTGCAGTGCTTAGCATGGTGGACTAGGCCTTGGGAGATGTTGCTTCCATCTCCTACCCTGCTGTGAAGCTCGCTTCTAATCATGGTCTCTAGGGTTGCCTCAAGTCACGATGTCTAGGACAGCACAGCCTCAGAAGTGCCGGATGCGAATCTTAGATCAAAGGTCTGCTAAGGTTTCCAGGTTCGCAATATGCTGTTGCCTATACTGACGTGGTAAATTAAGCTCTTATATTCAGGTTGTGTTACGATTCTTCTAGATTTTATGTTTATATTACCTTGCTGTGTTGGTTGTGCTCTGTTCTGTATACTGTATAAAAGAATAAAAATGTATTTAAAAATAAAAATATATATATTTTTTTTGGGGGGGGGGAAGAAGTGCCAGGTGATTCTGAAGATGGTACTGGGAAGTTGCAAGACAAGCGTCCTCTAATAATGAAGGCAGTTTGTTCCCGAATGGTAGTTTGTTTTTGAACAAGAGCCAGTTTGGTGTAGTGGTTTAAGTGCACAGTGGTTTGATTCCCCCACTCCTCCACTTGCACCTGCTGGATGACCTTAGGCAAGCCATAGTTCTGGCACAGCTGTTCTTGAAAAAGAGCAGTTTCTGTCAAGAGCTCTCTCAGCCTCACCTACCTCACAGGGTGTCTGTTGTGGGGAGGGGAAGGGAAAGGAGTTTGTAAGCCACTCTGAGACTCTGAGGGAAGGGCAGGGTATAAATCCAATCTCTTCTTCTCTTCTCTCTTCTTCTCTTTACAGACACAAAGATGATACTTCTTGGGCTCTTCTGAAGCTCCTTTTTTCCAACGAGGTAGAGGAGAGCCAGGACAAGCTTTTTGCTTTGGGCAAGCTATTTGCTTTGGACAAGCTATTTGCTTTGGGCAAGAAGCAAGCGGGCACCGGGAAATCAATTGGTAGGCATCATGGTGCCCAGGGGGACCACATCGTGGATCATAACTTCAGCTGAGTAGTCCATGCAGGCATTTACCATCAAGATTGCTGGGTGCTTTCCCCCCTCCTATACAATCGGGATTCGTAAAGATATCCTAAAATGTCAGGACCGGGCGAACTCATATTTGTCAATTTCATAATACCAATAAAAGAAGAAGAATAGCACCAAATGCCCTAAAAGCAGGATTTTGCTAGGACGCTTTTCCCCTGTGGTGTTTACACAGTGTTAACTGCGGTATTATTATAGCGAGCATGCCTGGGGATTATCACCCAGTGAGGCATTTCCTCTATTTCACATCCACTAACAAAGCCAGCATGACTTGGTTAAATTATTGCCGTTTATGCTCATTTTGCCAAGTGTTTAATCTGATCACAGTGTAATTTGCCTCGTAAAACAAAAAAATCCAAGCTAATCGGAAGTCAGAGAGGAAGAAAGGCATCTTGCCTTGAACAACGCTCGGAATTAGGATGTTCGGGGACAGGAAACAATGCAAATGGTTTTAGAACCTCTCCTTCCCCAAAATACTGACACTGCTGTGTTTTTTTTTAAAACAAGATTTTTATTGGAATATATTCAGCATTTTTAAACATAATCTCCAATTCAAGTTATAGATTATATCCCTTCCCCCTCCCCCCCTAATAGGCTTCCGACACTGCTATTGCCAATAACAAAAAACAATAAAAGTAATCAAGTTTAAATTTATAACAATCTATAAACCAGGTAACTTATGTTTTATATACAAAAATCTAACTTAATCTGACATAACTTCATTTTCAATAAGAATCAAAGTTATACATTTTCGCTGACACTGCTGTGTTGACAGTGCAACGGTACCCAAATAGCACATTCCGTGGATTTCTTTTACCACGCATTTCCCCCCAGTGCACATATTGCGTTTCCCCTCCTCTCTCCAACCTACCATGACAAGAACATATTGGACTGGATCCAGACTAAAATGACAGTTTGAACCAGGCCCGTAGCTACAGTGAGGCATTTCGGGGCCCTGCCCCCCCAATTAAAATCCCCGCCCCACAAACAGCCATACCAGACACCTTATTTTTGGGGCGAGACCCCCCTGCTGCTGGCAACAGCCAAGGTGAGAGCACCTCAGTTTACCCTCAGGCTTCCCTCTCCCTCCCAATTTGTTTCCCAAGGGCTCCTGGGAATGCTTTCGAAAGACTCACCTAGGTGGTGTACGGCAGGACGGGGCTAGCAGAAAAGGGGACGATTGGTGAAGTCTACCAGTCTTGAGCAGTGTTCCCTCTAAGCTGGGTTAGTGTTAGCTAGCTCAGTTTTTTAGCCACCGGCTCACACAGTTTTGTCTCGGCTCAGGACGGATGGCCTCCAGGACAAACTAATTTACACAGCAGCCAAATGGCTCGCTCACAACTGCAAATAGGTATAGAAAAAAGCCTGCATGGTTAACAAATAAAGTAATGGAAGCTGTAAAAGGTAAGAAGGATTCCTTTAAGCGGTGGAAAGCTAGTCTTAGTGAGGTTGATAAAAGGGAACACAGACTATGGCAAATAAAATGCAAGTCTGTGATCAGGCAAGCAAAAAGGGAATATGAGGAGCACATCGCAAAAAACATAAAGACCAACAATAAAACTTTCTTCAAATACATTAGAAGTAGGAAGCCAGCCAGGGAGGCAGTGGGGCCCTTGGATGACCAAGGGGTAAAAGGAGTGGTGAAGGATGATGGGGAAATGGCTGAGAGGCTGAATGCATTTTTTGCCTCTGTCTTCACTGTGGAAGAGGAGAGGTGTTTGCCCACTCCAGAAGCACTGATTTCGGGAGGGGGTTTGAAAGACCTGAATCAGATTGCGGTGACAAGAGAGGAGGTCCTCCGACTGATGGACAATTTGGGAACTGGTGGATCACCAGGCCCGGATGGCATTCATCCGGGAGTTCTGAAGGAGCTCGGATGTGAACTTGTGGATCTCCTGACAAAAATATGTGGTCTTTCTTTAAAATCTGCCTCCATTCCTGATGACTGGAAGGTAGCTAATGTCACTCCCATCTTTAAAAAGGGCTCCAGGGGAGATCCAGGAAATTACAGGCCAGTCAGTCTGACATCGATACCGGGTAAGTTGGTGGAAACTGTTATTAAGGAAAGAATTAGTAGGCACATTGATGAACAAAAACTATTGAGGCAGACTCAGCATGGGTTCTGTAAGGGAAGATCTTGTCTCACTAACCTGTTAGTGTTTTTTGAGGGAGTGAACAAACATGTGGACAAGGGGGACCCAATAGATATTATTTACCTTGACTTCCGGAAAGCTTTTGATACAGTTCCTCATCAAAGGCTCCTAAGTAAGCTCAATAGTCATGGGATAAAAGGACAAGTCCTCTTGTGGATCAAAAACTGGCTTATAAATAGGAAACAGAGAGTGAGTATAAATGGGAAACTTTCTCAGTGGAGGGTGGTAAGCAGTGGGGTACCACAGGGATCAGTACTCGGTCCCATGCTTTTTAACTTGTTTATTAACGATTTGGAATTGGGAGTAAGCAGTGATGTGGCTAAATTTGCAGATGACACGAAGTTGTTCAGGGTGGTGAAAACCAGGGAGGATTGTGAGGCACTCCAAAGGGATCTGTTGAGGATGGGTGAGTGGGCGTCAACGTGGCAAATGGGGTTCAATGTGGCCAAGTGCAAAGTGATGCACATTGGAGCCAAAAATCCTAAATATAAATACACGTTGATGGGGTCTGATCTGGCAGAGACTGACCAAGAGAGAGATCTTAGAGTCGTAGTGGATAACTCGCTGAAAATGTCTACACAATGTGTAGCTGCAATAAAGAAGGCCAACGCTATGCTGGGGATTATTAGGAAGGGAATTGATAACAAATCAGCCAGTATCATCATGCCCCTGTATAAATCATTGGTGCGACCTCATTTGGAATACTGTGTACAGTTCTGGTCACCACATCTCAAAAAGGATATTATAGCATTGGAAAAAGTGCAGAGAAGGGCAACTAGAATGATAAAAGGGTTGGAACACCTTCCCTATGAAGAAAGGTTAAAATGCTTGGGGCTCTTTAGCTTGGAGAAACGACGGCTGAGGGGTGACATGATCGAGGTTTATAAGGTTATGAATGGGATTGAGCAGGTTGAGAAAGAAGTACTTTTCTCCCTTTCTCACAATACAAGAACTCGTGGGCACTCTATGAAATTGCTGAGCAGTCGGGTTAGAACAGATAAAAGGAAATACTTCTTCACCCAAAGAGTGATTAACATATGGAATTCACTGCCACAGGAGGTCGTGGCAGCTGCAAGCATGGACAGTTTCAAGAGGAAATTAGATAAACATATGGAGCAGAAGTCCACCAGTGGCTATTAGCCACAGGGTATAGAATGAGAACTCTCAGTCTGGGGCAGGTGATGCACTCTATTCTTGGTGCTGGAGGGGGCAGCAGTGGGAGGGCTTCTAGTGTCCTGGCCCCACTGCTGGACCTCCTGATGGCACCTGGTATATTTTGGCCGCTGTGTGACAGAGTGTTGGACTAGATGGGCCATTGGCCTGATTCAACATTGGCTTCTCTTATGTTCTTATGTTCTAATGCCAGTAGCTCAAAAAGTAGAATTTTTGCTCACAAGACTCCACAGCTTAGAGAGAGCGTTGGTCTCGAGCACCCTTCTAACCTTTCTTGCCTTGTGGGAGGGAACTCAAGAGGCATTCGAATGCCTTCTGAAAGCAATTGAATGCCCTCTGACAGGGCTCTTTTTGTAGCAGGAACTCCTTTGCAGATTAGGCGACACACCACTAACGTAGCCAGTCCTCCAAGAGCTTACAGTGGCCCCTGTAAGAAGAACTCTGTAAACTCTTAGAGGATTGGCTACATCAGGGGTGTGTCGCCTAATCTGCAAAGGAGTTCCTGCTAAAAAGAGCGATAGATAGATAGATAGATAGATAGATAGAGGGCTCTTTTTGTAGCAGGAACTCCTTTGCATATTAGGCGACACACCCCTGATGTAACCAGTTCTCCCAGAGCTTACAGTAGCCCCTGTAGGAAGAGCTCTGTAAGCCCTGGGAGGATTGGCTACATCAGGGGGTGTGTTGCCTAATATGCGGAGGAGTTCCTGCTGCAAAAAGAGCCCTGCCTCTGAGCTGTTTTTTTCTAGGAACTGATGCACTCGCTGCCCTGTCCCTTGAAAGGATGGGCTAGAAACAGGCTTGGAGCCCCCCCATTAAAGACAGGCATCCAGATTAATTGAATTAACTATAATTTAACTGCCCCCTTAACATTTAAATGCCCCCAAACAAAAAAAATAATAATAATTCCTGACTACAGGCCTGGTTTGAACACATGAAGCTGTCTTATATTGAATCAGAATTTTGGTCCGGCAAGGTCGGTATCACCTACTCAGACTGGCAGCAGCTCTCTGGGATTTCCAGCAGAAGTCTTTCGCAGTCCCCTATTGCCTGGTCATTTCAGCTGGAGACAGGCCTGGAGCTACAGTGGGGCATTCCGGGGCCTGCCCCCCTGACTTCCTGCCAAGCCCCCTTGACTTCCTGCCAAGGCCCCCAGGCCCCCCAACTCTCTGGGCCACCTGGAGGACTCCCCCACCGCCACCCCTTCCCCAAGCTCAGCTCGCTTCCCCGCACAGGCAAGCAGACTACGAACGCTGCAAAAGTGAGTTTGTAAATTTTTTATTTTTAATTTTGTGGTGTCAGTGGCCCCCGACTTATTTAAAGCCCCCCCCAAATTACAAAATCCTGACTGCAGCCCTGAATGCCAAGGGTTGAACCTGGGACCTTCTGCGTGCCAAGCAGGTGTTCTGTCACTGAGCCATGGCCCCTCCCCCGGGCTAATTATATTCTCTTAGTTTATCCTACCTCTCAGGGCTGTCGGGAGAACAAAATGGGGGGGGGGAAGGACTGTCAGTCCCCACCCGCACCCTAAGATCCTTGATAGAAGACTGGGATAATAAAACTAGATAGATGAAAAGGAGAGATAACAACCCACCGCGCTCCTGCCACAATATTAGAAGGGCCTTGGAAACGCGACAGGAGCCTTTCTAACCGAGAGGTGCCTTAACCATTCTGACCCAAGCTACTGCTTTCAATTCCCCCCCCAGGCTTCAATTTGTCGAGTATAAACCAGGTGAACATTTCACAGAGAGAGAAACAACAACGAGAAGACGGCTCTGGCCTCTTTTTCTATTGGCTTTTCCACTCCAGCAGCCTGCATTAAATCCGAGAGAGATAGAGAAAAGTTCTGTCTCTGGCCAACTGTCATGGGAACTAAACCTCTTCTGATTGGTTACGCTTACAGCACAGCGAGTCAAAGAGACTCGCTGAGAGTCAAAGGGAAGCAAGCATCGCTGTGGAAACTGCCTTTAAATAACAGCCATATTTTTTTTAAAAAAGGATGGAGCTTATAGGAACCCCCCCCGGCAGCTTTTATGGGGCAGGAACAAAGGAGAAAAGCCATGATGGGGTGCATTCGCACTAGCTAAGTTTCAAGAATGCATTGGGTCAGATTCACACGTCTGAATCTATGGGCTCTTGTCTCTGGGGTTGATCGTCTGATCGTCATCGTTGCCTGCCACCGCTCCAAGGGGCAGCAGAAGAAAAATGATGAAAATAACCATGGGCCTCTGCACCAGTACTTCTCTTTTTAATTAAAAAATTATTAGATAAAGGTTCCACTTGCTTGAAACCCAGTCGAATCTGACTCTAGGGGGTGGTGCTCATCTTTGTTTCCAAGCTGAAGAGCCAGCGTTGTCCGATGATGTTTCCGTGGTCATGTGGTCGGCATGACTAGATGCCGAGGTGCACAGAACGCTGTTGCCTTCCCACCAAAGTGGTACCTATTTATCTACTTGCAACGTCTTGTTTTCGAACTGCTAGGTTGGCAGGAGCTGGGGCCAGAGATGGGAGCTCACTATGTCACACGGCGCTGGGGTCTCAAACTGCCAAACTACTGACCTTCCAGTCTGCAGCTCAGCGTCTTAACCCCTGAGCCACTGCAGCAGTCAAAAATTTATTACAATTATATAAAAATACAAAAAGAGATACAGAATACGCATAAAACATGCTGCCCTACAAAATCGTGATCCGCCCTGTTTCATGAATGTAGAGAATCCTATTCCAACCATTGTCAACCTTTCTGTTAAATATAATTATACAATAAGCAGCTCTATTTTTGTATTGCTTTTGACCATAAATGATCTAATCGGTATACGTCTCTATTACTCTGGTAAGCGGTTAATTTCAACAAAGTATACATTTCCTTTACTTTCCGTAACCATTCTTGTAGGTTAGGGGTATTATTTTGTTTCTAATACCCGGCAAAGACCAATCCAGCAGTAGTAATCATATTTGCTGATCTCTGGGGAAATCAGGAAGACAATTCAGCAATAATGTCTCCATCTACGCCAGAGACAGAGTTCTAGGGTAGCTCTAGGAATTGCCACAAACTCTATGGTAAACTCTGTGGTGAAACAAGTCTAAAATTTAGGGTCGTATCCCATTGCATGAGCAAAACAGGCAGATCTAGCTCCTTGTCCCATTCATTTTTGAGATTTTTGCCTCTCATATTTATTAACATCTGAAATGTTTACCTTTACCTTCAATCAGAGGTCATTTCGTAGAAAAAGAGGTGCAGGAGCTCATTAGCATAACTCATTAGCATAACATTTGCATATGCCACACCCCCTGTCATCACCGGAAGTGTGTCAGAAGGCAACACCCACCGCTCAGGCTCCACTGGACTCTTTTGGTTTGCTAACTATGGGGGGGGGGAATGCACAGATCTGCCTTCACAGAGGAGGGAGAGCTTGTACCTGAATAAACCTTGGTCTGAATAAACTCTTGGATGGCCGGCAAGTGCAGGAGAGTGCATGGCTGCTTGTGGGTTGAGGAGGACGATGTGGAGGACGTGCATGGCCTCGAGCAGGTGGGGGTCAGGGCAGTGGCAGGGCAGAGGCTCAGGAGGAGGCCGAGCAGATGCAGGAGGCTGGGGTGGAGCTCCTCGCAGGCCTTGTGAGTCACTGGGGCCCCCCTTGCAGAAGTGCCACACCAGGGCTGGCATGAGGACGGGTAGATCCTGGGCGGGCTGGGTGCCACGGCCCAGGCAGTGGCGGAGCAGCTCGAAGGCCAGCTCACGGCAGTGCTCCGCTGGGTCAGCCAGTGGGCCGGGAAAGGTGAGAGGGGGCTGCTGGGAGCAGGGGGCAGTGCTTGCTGAATGTGCCTGCCCCCTGGGCTCCTTACTGCCGGAGCTTCGCTTTTGTGCGCTCCGGCAGGAATTGAGCCCTGCCTTCAGTATTTATAAACAAATATTGTAGATTCCATTTTATTCCTGTATTGATTTAATGAGAGTTTCCCACTGCTGCCCACTCCCTGCCCACTCACTTGGTAGCTCTCCACCATCTATGCTTTGCACGCACTGTCTACTGCCCCCCAGAGAAACGGTTCTGGGTGGTACAGGTGGCTGTGATCATGAGTGGTGGGACAGTGGACCAGAAAGGCACATAGGCATGTGGGAGGCATGAGGGTAGGTGGAAGAGAATGCGGGTGTGAGCTCTAGTGGTGGGCCGAGGAAGGGGGGGGACCTGGGAACTGTCTGCCTGGGGTCTCCCAAAACCTGGAACGGGTTGCGATTGTAGAGACCTGTGTGGAACTAGACTGTGGGAGGGTCCAGTATATGTACACTTATTCATGTCTGCCTTTAAAGATGTACAGTAGGGTGTGGCAGAGGGTCTGGATATCAGCCCCCCCCAGAATACATAGCAGAGTGGATCTAACCATCTTCTAAGACAAGGGGTCTCCATAGCACCGCCAACACCTTTCCTGGTGCCCACCCAGTGTTTTTAGAAAGTGGACGAGACCGAGTGGGGCTTTTTCCCAGAAGGGCTTTGGATTGGCCGCTGGAGATTTGATTGGCTAGGTGCATTTTTTTAAAAAACAACAACAACAACAACATTGATTTGGCAGCTGCTGCCACCACAGCAGAAGGATCTTCACTATGTGACTGAAGGTAAGCTGCATCAGCCATTTGGGGGGGCCGGCTCAGCTTCACAAAGCTGCCATTTTGCGTCAGCCATTTTGGGGCTGTGCCCACCACACTGTGTCGGAATTCCGAAGGGCCCGAAGGTTAAAGAAGTTGCTCTAAAGAGTCTTCCTCCAACTTAAGCATCTTTTCATCCAACAGAAGAGCCACTCTCCTTTCAACATCCAGTTTGGTCCCAAGTCTGCGCACATTTGTATAGAGTTCCAGGGAAGGCACACCGAGGGACGAGTTCTTGTCTTCACGTGGGTTCGTGGGATATGCGTTTGCACGTCTGCTTCTGCTTCCCGGTTACTGTTCTCTCACTGGGCATGTTTGGTTAGAGCGTTCTCATTTCCCGCTTGTGAAATGTTCTCCCGGCTCCCTCTGCCTCTGAGAACTGTCTTAAACAATTTCATAAGTCAGTATTTTTTGTGTAACTGATAGCCGCAGTAGACAGAGTCCTCGCTGGGGACGGTGAAAGAGGTGGCCGAGGCAAAAAAAAATAAAAAAATAAAAATGATTCTTTGATATCAGATTCGGCGGAAGGTATATTGCAGTCTGTAGACATAAGTAATTTTCCCCTGGCTCTCTTGTTCCATAATGATGGGTATTTTTCTTTCTGAAAAGGGCACGCTTTCTGTTTCTAGCTGTGGGCATGATAATAAAAATAAGCCAACGATGCCTGGAAGTTGCCAGCGGTTCTCCTCTCGGCAGAGACGGCCTTGGCCGTTTTGTTTCTTTTCCGATTCTGAAGCTCAGACCTTCCCTTCCCGAAGATACCCCCTCCCCATTTGTTGCTTGCATACTGTAATCCCAAAAGACTACTTCTGTCTCAGTCACGAGACCACAAAAGCCCACTGGGATTTTTTAAAGACAATTTTCTTTGGACGGGGGATATGTGTTAGTTAATACAGCGCAGTTACACAGCCCTAAAAGTGTGGTTATCACATGCAGTAAAGAAAAAAGACGTATATTGCAACAAGGTAAAAATAACTTTTATCAATGTAGGTTGAATTCACATTCACGTTGCGGTGGGAAGGAGAGAGCGAACCCTAATCTAGAGAATAATACCCCGATCACAAATGACCAGCTAATCTGGTAGCTCCTTTGGGTCTCCACTGGGGAGAAAAGCAAGATATATATAAAGTAAAACTCAGGCGGGTAGCCGTGTTGGTTTAAAGCAGCGGAACTGGCACCCTTTAAGACCAACGAAGTTTAATTCTGGGTATAAGCGTTCGTGGGCATGCACATGTCTTCAGACATCAGAGTCAGATTTAAACTTTGTTGGTCTTAAAGGCACCAATGGACTCCAACATTGTTCTATAAATAAAGTAAGCAAGAAAAGAAAGAAAGAATTGCAAGTTCAATTTGCAAAAGGTGTGAGAACGGAGGAGGGATTTGGGGGTCAAAACAACAGGGCAGAAAAAAATAAAAATCATCCCAAAAATGGGCCCCAGTTTCCTAAAAAGTTTGTCATGTGGTGTGGAGAGACATGGGAAGGAAGGTTTCATGGTTTAGCCCGATCTTGTCAGATCTTGGAAGCTAAGCAGGGACCACCAAGGAAGATTCTGTAGAGGAGGAGGAGGAGGAGGAGGAGGAGGAGAAGAAGAAGAAGAAGAAGAAGAAGAGGAGGAGGAGGAGGAGGAGGAGGAGGAGGAGGAGGAGGAGACTGGATTTATACCCCACCTTTCACTGGGAGTCTCAGAGCAGCTTACAATCTCCTTTCCCTTTCCCTCCCCACAACAGACACCCTGTGAGGTAGGTGGGGCTGAGAGAGCTCTGAGAGAACTGTGACTGGCCCAAGGTCCCCCGGCTGGCTGCATGTGAAGGAGGAGTGGGGAATCGAACCCACTTCTCCCAGATTGGAGTCCGCACTCTTAACAACTACACCAAACAATGGCAAACCACTAACTGCCTTGAGAGCTTCTTGCTGGCTTTATTCAATTTATTTCTACCATAAATTTATTTAATGTCTTTAAACCATAAATTGATTCCAACTTGATACTGCTTACATATGTATGGAGAGGTTTAGTATTTCATATGAAGGTTTCTCTCCCTGTGCAATTTGTTTTCATGTGGGAGAGGCTGTGGCTCACTGACAAAGCATCTGCTTGACATGCAGACGGTCCCAGGTTCAATCCCTGGCCTCTCCAGTTAAAAGGATCAGGTAGGAGATGATGGGAAAGACCTCTGCCTGAGACCCTGGAGAGCCACTGCCGGTCTGAGTAGGCAATACTGGCTTTGATTCTGTGTAAGTGTTCATGTGGATCTGGGAAACTCTGCTGTTAAATGGAAGGCGTGAAACGGGGGGTTGTGGTCACACGCGCCAGTTGGAGCGGTGGGGAAGCGAGGCTATTTCCTCTGGAGGAATTTGACATGCAGTTGCGAGATCACACATTCCTTTGTAGCTGCGGGCACAGCCCGTCACTGTGTGATCAGATGCAACTGTTGGTGAGTCGGGGTTTTTTTTTTGCCGTTTGTTTCCCATGTGCATGAACGAGGAATCGCACCTTCGTACTGAAGGCTCCCTATGGAATATGCGATGATGCACATGCTGCGAAGGGGGGGGACGACGGCACCAAGTTGGGATAGCCAGATCTGACGACCCCAATGGCATGAAAGTGTGCTTGCGTGATCAGACAGGGGAAAGTCCTGTCGGAACACATTTACTACTGGATTTCCCAGGTGTCTTTTGACTCTGCTTCCGTGGTGGAAGAGCACAGGTTGCTGGCGACTGTGGGACGCTTCCCAGATGTTGCCGTCTGATCGCTCCCTTTAGATCCGCCAGGCATTCGCACCTATGTCGGATCTAAAGGTGCACGTAATCGCAGCCTGAGTGTACCTTTCTGTCTCATTCACGCCACCAATTAGAGACCTACAAGTAACACGTCTCCCCCAGCATGTCTATATCTGCTCCTTCTCTTTCCCCTCAGGAGATTATCTCACTTCAGGCTTTTAAATAACCAACTATATTCTAAGTCTTCCCAACAGAGGGTAGAAGGTATCTGTGTATAAGCAGATAGGTTGGCAACTCCCGAATTCATTTCCAATCTCCTGTCTCGTGAAGTTTGCATGAGCTGAAACATTGAGTGAGAAATTCTAACAGTGTGATCACGATGCATGAAGTTTTAGGGAATTCCCCTGGAAGCCTCAGGAATGCCTCTAATGGACTTTTCCCATAAGGCAGGGCAGAGTACATCAATATGACACTTCTGTATGCTTTCTACATAACTTTGCTCCCTCCCCGTGGAGGCCCTTTAAGATCTGTGAAGCTGAAGAGGAAGTCGCTTTACAATAAATGTTTCTTTCCCCCCTGGCACCCTTTCAAATTAGTTCCTACCAACACGGATTATTCAAAGTACCTTTTGATGTCCTGATACACAGATTCTTCAATAGGCACTAACCTGGGGGGGGGTGACATTTTGGGAGCGAATGCTACATTACGTTGAAATTTAGGGTGTTTTCACTTTCTTGTTCTAAGCTGGTAAAGGTAAAGGTTCCCTTGCTCGAAAGCCAGTCGAATCCGACTCTAGGGTTGCGGTGCTCATCTCCGTTTCAAAGCCGAAGAGCCAGCGCTGTCCGAAGACGTTTCCGTGGTCATGTGGCCGGCATGACTAAACACCAAGGTGCACGGAACGCTGTTCCCTTCCCACCAAAGTGGTACCTATTTATCTACTTGCAATTTCTTGCTTTCGAACTGCTAGGTTGGCAGGAGCTGGAACCAGAGACAGGAGCTTACCCTGTCATGCGGCACTCACGGGTCTCGAACTGCTGAACTACTGACCTTCCACAGCCTGCAGTTCAGCGTCTTAACCACTTGAGCCACCGCAGCTCCTGGTACCTTGGACTTAAAGGGTCATCCCGTGTCTACTACCACTGCTTTGCTGTTTTATTTTTGGATTGTGTGACTCCTATGGTCACACCCGTGTCCAGACCCTAGAGCAGAGGTGTCAAACTCATTTGTTACGACAGCCAGATCTGACATAAATGTCACTGTATTGGGCCGGGTCAGGTGTGCCATAAAACAAAGCCAGGTACCAGAGATATAAACTGTATAAAGGACAGAAGCTGGCAAGCTCTGAGTTGGTGTATCCTCACTGCGCGGCCTCACGGGCTGGGAGGGGGTTGCAAAGGAAACCCACATGGGTGGACTGGAGAGCCAGCGGTGGAGCACTGGGCCGATGCTCCCACCCTGCTTGACTGCTGCAAACGAGGTTGTTCCGCCATGTTGAAGCCACAATTGGAGTGGCACCGTCCACTCCCCCCCCGCAGCAGTCTCTTGTTCCCTGTTTTGCACCAGTTGCTTGTGGGCCACATAAGAGCCCAGGACGGGCCGGTTCTGGCCCCCGGGGCCGTATGTTCGATGCCCCTGCACTAGAGTAACCTAGAACTTTGAGGGAAACTTTTGGAAAGCACCAGTTCCATGGGTTATGCCCGATCTACATTTTGCAGTGGAATGAGCTGGCAAAATCCTAAAACAGCAGAGCAGATGGTATCACGTCAGGCGGGTCAATGGAACGCTGAACGATGCCTTATAGGAGCTAGGGTTGCCAATCTCCAGGTGGGGGGGGGTCTGACGTTCTCCCAGAGTGACAACTCGTCTCCAGTTCCCCTGGAGGAAATGGCAGCACCGGGAGCAGAACGCTCTGACATCTTATCCCCTGCTGAGCTCCCTTCCTTCTCCTAGCCCTGTCCTCTCCCGGTCCTGCCTCAAAAATGCTCCAGGGATTTCTCAAGCCAGAAATCGGCAGCACTAAAGTGAGATCTGCCCTTACCGGGATGGCCCAGGCTAGCCTGATCTCACCAGAGCTTGGAAGCTGAGCAGGGTCGGCCCTGGTTGGTCCTTGGATGGGAGACCACTGAAAAAGTCCAGGGCTGCTATACAGAGGCAGGCAGTGGCAAACCACCTCTGAACGTCATAAGAACGTAAGAGAAGCCAATGTTGGATCAGGCCAATGGCCCATCCAGGCCAACACTCTGGGTCACACAGTGGCCAAAAATACCAGGTGCCATCAGGAGGTCCACAGCGGGGCCAGGACACTAGAAGCCTTCCCACTGCTGCCCCCTCCAGAACCAAGAATACAGAGCATCCCTTGCCCCAGACTGAGAGTTCCTATCGATACCCTCTGGCTAATAGCCACTAAGGGACCTCTGTTCCAGATGCTTATCCAGGGCTCTTTTTGTAGAAAAAGCCCAGCAGGAACTCATTAGCATAATAGGCCATCAACAGAAACAATTAGCATATTAGGCCACACCCCTGACAGCACAGCTCATTAGCGTATTAGGCCACACCCCCATGTTACCAGACCTGTGGGCATCCAGCCACACCCACCTTTTGCTTCTCATTCTGTTTACCTTGTATCTTGTTGTCAAAACCCAGGGCTTTTTTTTGTCGCAGGAACTCCTTTGCATGTTAGGCCACACATCCCTAATGCAGCCAACCCTACTGAGTTTCTGCTGTTGGGTGTGGCCTGTTATGCTAATGAGTTCCTGCTGGGCGTGGCCAACTTGGGAGCCAGCCGGAACTCTGCTCCTGTGCGTTCCTGCCCCAAAATAGCCCTGTGCTTATCTAATTCCCTCTTGAAGCCATCCAGGCTTGTAGCTGCCACCACCTCCTGTGGCATCTCTTGCCTTGAAAAGCCTTGAGGAGTCACCATAATTCGACGGTGACTTGATGGCACTTACCGCCACCACCAGTGTTAGCTCTCACCACAGTGGGACCATTTACAGCGTAGCTCATAAGGGAGAGGCTGAGTTGTAATGCAGTTCACTCCTGTATGGATTAATTGAGAAGCATTTTGGTGTAGTGGTTAGGGGCGCGGACTCTAATCTGGGAGAACCAGGTTGGATTCCCCACTCTCCGCGTGCAGCTGTTGGTGTGACCTTGGGTCAGTTACGAGTTCTTTCAGAGCCGTTCTCTCACAAGCAGTTCTCTCAGAGCTCTCTCAGCCCCACCTACCTCACAGGGTTGTCTGTTGTGGGAAGGGGAAGGGAGAAGGGATTGTAAACTGCCCTGAGACTTCTTTGGGGTATAAATGTAATCTCTCTCTTCTTCTGATTTATTTGCAGGGAGATGTTTTTAAATGCAAGTGAGCATCCAAAAATGCTAGCCCTCCTTTGTAGTTTCAAGCAGTGCAGTCTGCAGTCGGTCCCACGTTTGTAATTATCCCCCTCTTAAATAAGCTTGCAGACAGCATCACCCTGTCCACGCAAAGCATCATCTAAGCAACACCAGTGTGGATCAATGGATTCGTCCGAAGGGACACACATCTGGCTTTCCCAGCCGGGATTGACATCTTTGTAGATAAAAATTGAGATTTCGTATTTCGAACTTTGTCCCACCCCTCCCCCTTTCTAGGGGGGGGGGGAAGAAAAAAGGCTCCACGACGCTGAAAAATGATGAATGCTTTTGGAGGCAAATCCATCACTGGTCACCGGAGGGAGGAAATGTCAGGAAAAGTTATGGTTTGTTAGTTTTTACCTCCTGACATTATACAAAGAAGGTAATTGAAGTACAACAAATGCCATGTATCACCTTACCTGCGCCCTGCCTCTCCCGTTGCTTTTCTCCCCATCTATTTATTCAGTGATATGACAAGATGAATATGTCCTACAGCACCTTGGGAAATATTAACACAACTGGCATCCTTCTTGCTTAGAAACTTTATCAACAGTGACCAGCCTTCTTATCCTCCGGTCTTGGTGGATTCCACAAGGAGCAAGGGGGGGGGGGCTTTATCCTTTTCCTTCCCTCCCCTTTCCTTTCCTCTGCTCTCCTTCCCTCCCCTTTTTCCTTTCCTTTCCTTTCCTTTCCTTTCCTTTCCTTTCCTTTCCTTTCCTTTCCTTTCCTTTCCTTTCCTTTCCTTTCCTCTGCTCTCCTTCCCTTCCCTTTCTCCTTCCCTTCCCTTCCTTTCCTTTCCTTTCCTTTCCTTTCCTTTCCTTTCCTTTCCTTTCCTTTCCTTTCCTTTCCTTTCCTTTCCTTTCCTTTCCTTTCCTTTCCTTTCCTTTCCTTTCTCCTTCCCTTCCCTCCCCTTTATCCTTTTCTTTTCCTTCCCTTCCCTTCCTCTGTGTTTTGTATTTCAGGGATGACTTCTCATTCCTGCTGTTTCTGCACCCCAGATGCCAACACTCTGGTTTTACTTTTCATTCCTGTGACTCGGATATGGTGGCCAACCTCAAGGCGGTGGCTGGAGGCCTCCTGGGATTACAACTCCTCTCCAGACAACAGATCTGGTCCTTTCCGCATTTGCCTGCCACTCCAGACTTTCTCAGTGGCCCATTCTGCACCCTAGCGTTCACTCTGCTGTTTTACCAAACCCACACGGGAAGAGAAATTCCCCTCTACATTGCATGCTGCTTTCGCTTTCTTTGATTGTCGGGTTTTATGGTAGCCTCCACACTGCATGCTGGTTTCAGGCCCTTTCTGCAAGCTCCTTTTAATCCATGTTCACCGCGGTGTCCTCCAGGCAATTCTGCACTACAATCGGTTTTAGCCTTCTTTTTAATCCAGGTTTTCCCTCCCCAATTCTGCACTAAAATTGAGTTCAACCTTCTTTTTATTTTGGTTTCCCTCCCATTCTGCATTACCTTCCCTCCCTCCGGTGGTCAGCCCAGTTTCAGCCTGTTGTCGCCCCAGATTATTTGGATGCTGTTTCACTGTGGACTTAAATTGCTTCAGCTCGAACACTGAGAAAATCTGGAGTGGCAGGCCAATGGGGAAAGGACCTCACTTCCTTCGATCACTGTCTACTTAGATTTATGGCCATTTTATGGTCGTTCAGGGGCGACTCTGCAGTCAGTACGACATTGGCCCGGGGTATTTAAATGTGTTTCAGAGCCACATCTTTTTCTGTTCCAGTGTGGGTTTCGTGAAACAATGGAGCGAATGCTAGATGCAGATGGGCCAGTATTTGAGTCAAAGCAGTTTAAATCCATGGCAACACAGCATCCAAATAACCTGGGGCAACAGCAGACTGAAACCGGGCTGTTGTGTACTGATCCGACCATGTGTGCGATCCGATTCCAGCTGGTCCACACGTGGTCATGTGAAGAGCAGAAGCTTCACTTCCCCAGAACAATAGATGGTCAGATCCTAGTTCCCCCTCCTAGCGGGAACCTCGGATCCTGGAGTTAACCTAATCAGTGTAAATAGACCTATCACGGGTGTTGGGGCGTGTCAGGGTGTGGTCGGGCTTCAGGATATAAGCCGGCCTGCGAGCCAGCTAAAGTGTCTTGTTCCTGATCTTGAAATAAAAGTATGAGCTGATTTCCCTCTACCCGATACTTCAGTCTTAGTACTTTTCACGGGCTGACCACAGAAAGGAGGTAATGTAATGCAGAATGGGGGCGGGAGACCCAAAATAAAAACAAGGTCAAACTCGATTTCAGTGCAGAATGGGGGAAAAAACCCTGGATTAAAAAGAAGTCTGAATTAGATTTTAGTGCAGAATTGCTTGGAGGGGACCCCAGTGAACATGGATTAAAAGGAGAGTGCAGAAAGGACCAGAGATCAGTTCACCTAGAGAAAACGGCTGCTTTGAAAAGTGGATTCTATGGCACTGTACCCCATTGAAGTCCCTCCCCTCTCCAATCCCCCCATCTCAAGCTCTGCCCCCAAAATCTCCAGCTATTTCCCACTATTAAATACTGGGTTCTAGATGCATTGCAGTGATAGTTTATTCAGTGATTTCAGCAAGCTACAAGGTAACGCCAGCAGGGCAGGAGCCCTGCTTATAAGCATGCAAAACACCACACCCAATGCACGCCTGCTCCCAGTGATAGGCTATTTACATTACACTGGTTATCTAGAGGTTAGTTCCTGGATCCAACAATCTATTGTTCTGTAGAAGCAAGCTCAGCCTGTTCAAGGCACAGCTGGAGGAAAGGCTTAGGCTCAATACCAACCAAGAGCTGGCAATCCTAGGCTCGAAGGGGGGCTGCGATGGAGTGGCTGAGCGTCTGTTTTGCATGCAGAAGATCCCGGGCTCAACCCCTAACACCTCCAGTTAAAAGGATCAGGTAGGTGATGGGAAAGACCTGGGCTTGGGAACCAGGTATCTGAAGGAACATCATCTCCCCTTCTTACCTGTTTTACTGAAACTCTATGGTTGGGGTTGCCACCCTCCTGGGCACCCGGACATCTTCTGCTATTACAGTTGATCGCCAGGTGACCAAGAGCAGATCCCCTGGAGGAAATGGCTGCTTTGGAGGGTGGATTCTAGGGCATTACCCCCTGCTGATGTCCTTCCCCTTTCCAAACCCCGCCCTCCCCAGGCTCCACCCCCCAAGCCTCCAGGTGTTTCCCAATTCAGAGTTGGCCACCCTACCTATGGCCCTAACTTTGATCTGAGCTTTAGCATCCATTTTTATTTCCTATGTCCCGTACCGGTTGCAGCAATGGATTTAAGACATCCCGAGTGAATGGTCCGGATTTATATATCCCGGGTCTAGATTAGGGTTGCCAGCCTCCAGGTGGGGCCGGGGATCTCCCGCTTTTACAACTGATCTCCAGCTGACAGAGATCAGCTCCCCTGGAGAAAATGGCTGCTTTGAAGGGTGGACTCTGTGGCCTTGGACCATGCTGAGGCCCCTCCCCTCCCCAAACCCCGCCCTCTTCTGGATCCACCCCCAAAGTCTCCAGGGATTTTCCAACCCAGACCTGGCGACCCAATCCTGGATTTAAATATGGCCTCCTATAGCCCAGGCTCACTCTGAGAGTATTGGTTTATTTATTTATTTATTATTTGTATTTATAGCCCACTCATCCTACGAGTGGGCTCGAGGTGGGTTACATCATAAAAACAGTACAATAAATAAGATTCAAATCAAACAAGTTAGAAAATTTAAACAATAATAACACATTAAAACTCAGTCACACTTCTGACCGTCACTGGTTGTACGGTTCTTTAGCATATTATTCGGATTAATAGATGGATAGGTGACAGCCACCTCAAGGGAGGCCATATAGAGATGCCCGCTGCCTCCACCAAGGGAGATGAGCTAGATCTGAGTTAAGCAGGGTACACACGATCCCTCAGTAGATCCAAACAAGGCCTGACTGGGGTCCGTTTCGGTTATTTGTCTTTCACTCTAGTAGCACTTAAGAGTTTTGGACGGAGCCAGGGCTTTTTTTGTAGAAAAAGCCCAGCAGGAACTCATTAGCATAATAGGCCACACCCAGCAGCAGAAACTCATTAGCATATCAGGTCACACCCCTGACAGCACAGCTCACTGGCATATTAGGCCACACCCCTATGTTACCAGAAGTGTGGTCATCCAGCCACACCCACCTTTCGCTTCTTATTCTGTTTACCTTGTTTGTTGTCAAAACCCCAGGGCTTTTTTTGCAGCAGGAACTCCTTTGCATGTTAGGCCACACACCCCTCATGTAGCCAATCCGAATGAGTTTCTGCTGCTGGGTGTGGCCTGTTATGCTAATAAGTTCCTGCTGGGTGTGGCCAACTCGGGAGCCAGCCGGAACTCCCTTCCTGTGTGTTCCTGCCCCAAAATAACCCTGGATGGAGCACCTGACGTCCTCTCTGGTATCACAGGCAACTTCCCCTTCAAGAAGAATGGCACAAAGGTTTTCCTAAAGTCACACCGCTTCCCAAGTATAGCGCTACTTAGTTCTGCCCCGTGATATATGACCCCGGGTATGCATGGCTGCGGTTTTGTGCACCGATTCTATTGAGTTGGCATTTTTTATTTTGAATGTGTGCATTTCTTTTCCATTCTTGCAGTTCACCAGAAATTTAATGGGCCCTTCCTGACTGACTAAAATGGCTGCAGATTTCGGGAGCATCTGTCAGAAGATGATTATGTTGTAACTCTTTAAAGAGTCCTGAATGTGCAGTTTTTAAGACAGAGTGTGTGTGTGTGTGTGTAGTTGACGACAACAACACAGCTTAGAGAACAGTTGCGGTTGGGCTTTGTTACCTCAACCCCCCTCCGAAGATGTTAAAATATAGAGAGGAATTCCATCCATTGGAATGTCCTGGTAAAGACCACTATGAGGCATGAGATAGAGACCTTAGATGATGAGCAGGGGAATTCTGGTTCAAATCCCCGCTTGTAGAGCATAAAAAAAAGAAAAGAAAAGAGGACCGCGAATAACAAGAAAATAATTGTATTTTTCACTTGCTTATCATTGGTAAAAATCAAGTTAACCAGATGTGATTTTGTGGTTGTGCCTTGTTTCTTCTTAACCTCACAATGAAGGGCTGTGGTGAAACGGGGACCGGACTGGTGCCCGGATAGAAGCTCCACGCTGATACCAATGTCACTGTACATAAATCATTCTTTTGAACAAGTTCCCGTTTGCTTTTGGAAGCCGTATAATCACAGATTTCCCTGAAGTGGGTGGTCCGGGCCGGCCTGACCTTGTCAGATGTTGGAAGCTAAGCAGGGTCAGCCCCGGTTAGTGCTTGGATGGGAGACCCCAAAGGAACACCAGGGTTGAGCTGCAGAGGCGGACAATGACAAATCACCTCTGTCCGTGTCTTGCCCTGAAAACTACGTGGGGTTGCCCTGAGCTGCGACTTGATGCCACTTTCCACCACCAGTCACACCAATCAGCTTTTTAATGACGTTCTTGCTTAGCTGCTCTGTGGCGCCTTGCAAAGACTCTTTGTGATTTTAGTCTTGTGCTGACATTTGGTCCTCTTGCAATCTATGGACATTTTGATATAATGTCGTGTCTACCAATGTGAACACGCACTAGCCACTACTGTTTGCCAGCCAGCCCCACTGCTAACGACCAGCCTATCTCTCAACCAACTGTGGTTTGTGAATTCAAACGCTGGGCGGTTCTGCATCTAGCGTTCGCTCCACATTTTCTCAGCTGGGAGGAAAAAGTGCAGCTCAAAACCGCATTTGAATACCCCGGGGTCAACGCCATACTGACTGCAAAGTCGCCCCTGAATTGCCATGAAACGGCCATAAATCTATGCAGAAGGTACCGTAAAATCCAGTGATCAAAGGAAGTGAAAGCAGCATGGAGTGTGGAGGCTACCATAGAATCTGATGATCAAAGGAAGAGAAAGCACCATGGAGTGTGGAGGTTACCATAAGATCTGAAGATCAAAGGAAGTCAAAGTGGCATGGAGTGTAGAGGCTACTATAAAATCTGATGATCAAAGGAAATGAAAGCATCGTGGAGTGTGAAGGCTACCATAAAATCTGTTGATCAAAGGAAGCCAAAGCGTCATGGAGTGTGGAGGCTACCATAAAATATGATGATCAAAAGAAGTCAAAGCGGCATGGAATGTGGAGGCTACCATAAAATCTGATGACCAAAGGAAATGAAAGTGTCATGGATTGTGGAGGCTACCATAAAATCCGATGAGCAAAGGAAACGAAAGCAGCATGGATTGTGGAGGCTACCATAAAATCCAGTGATCAAAGGAAGCAAAAGCGGCATGGAGTGTGGAGGCTACCATAAAATCCGATAATCAAAGGAAGAGAAAGCAGCATGGAGTGTGGAGGCTACCGTAAAATCTGGTGATCCAAGGAAGTGAAAGCGGCATGCAATGCAGAGGGGAATTTCTCTTCCAATGTGGGTTTGCTAAAACAACGGAGGGAAAAGCCAGTGCGGAATCAGCCACTGCAACGAAACACAATAAATACAAATTCTGGTTCACGAACAGCTTCAGCTCCTCATTGGAAATCCTGGTTTGGTGCCAAGCAACACACCGCGGTTTGTTAGGCCCTTTGTGTTCAGACATCACCATTAACATGGGGCTGATCGAAGCGCAGATGATAAGCCATGGTTTCGAATGACTGAAAGAATCCTTTGGCGTTTATTTACTGAGAGAATTTATATGCTGTCTCTTTCGACTTGCAATGGCAGCAGGAAGACCAGCTAGAGTGGAGTGGAATGGCCAGGCAGCCAGGCGTGCTTTTTGCAAAAAGCTAGTTGCAGCCTTTCCATTTCCCCCCTAACAATGAAAGGCCTGTCTCCATTTAATCACAGCATTGAGTGGTTTATCTCTTTTTTGTTTTACAGACAGGTCTATAGATTCTGGGGTTAAAAGGGAATCTATTTGAGGCAGCCACTTTCCAAGACTTAGTGGATCGAAAAATTGAACCAGTTAGGAAAGGTCTAGGTACAGGGAACTCTAACGATGTTTTCAGACAATGGCAGAAAAGCACTTTCCGAACACCAGGTTCTGTTGAGACATGTCTAGGGAGGGAAGTGGAGGAGGAGGAGGAGAAAGAAGAAGAGATTGGATTTATACCCCGGCCTACGCTACCCGAAGGAGCTGTGGTGGCTCAAGTGGTTAAGATGCTGAACTGCAGGCTGTGGAAGGTCAGTAGTTCGGCAGTTCAAGACCCGGGTGCCGCATGACGGAGTGAGCTCCCGTCTCTAGTTCCAGCTCCTGCCAACCTAGCAGTTTGAAAGCAAGAAATTGCAAGTAGATAAATAGGTACCACTTTGGTGGGAAGGTAACAGCGTTCCGTGCACCTTGGTGTTTAGTCATGCCAGCCACATGACCACGGAAACGTCTTCGGACAGTGCTGGCTCTTCGGCTTTGAAACAGAGATGAGCACCGCAACCCTAGAGTCGGATTCGACTGGCTTTCGAGCAAGGGAACCTTTACCTTTACCTTACGCTACCCAAAAGAGTCTCAGAGTGGCTTACAATCTCCTTTCCCTTCACCTCCCCACAACAGACACCTGGTGAGGTAGGTGGGGCTGAGAGAGCTCTTTCGAGAACTGCTTGTGAGAGAACAGCTCTGGAAGAACTTGTGACTGACCCAAGGTCACACCAGCAGCTGCAGGTGGAGGAGTGGGGAATCAAACCCGGTTCTCCCAGATCAGAGTCTGCTCTCTTAACCACTACACCAATCTGGCTCTCAACATAGAACCCTCTGGAATGGAATCTTTGGTTGTCTGGTTGTTGAAGGAGAGATTCTTCCTGGTTAGCGGGGAATGGGTAGGTGGGATAGAGATCCAAAGGTAGAGACCCTAGTTTATAAATCCACAGTTTATGACTCTCAAATCCCCCCAGTGGAAAGATCTCTGATATATGATCAGGAGGACCATGATCATCCGTACAGAAAAGGTAATGCCCATCACGGATAACGCTGCAAATAATTTCAGGGACTAACTGTAGAAGATGTTGACAGACACAAGGTTAGAGCTTCCAAACATTTTTAAAAAAACAAAACTGGTACCAGGGGTGTCAAACATGTGGCCCGGGGGCTGGATGAGGTCCCTGGAGGGCTTCTATCAGGCCCACAGTGGAACTGGCTGTCTTCTGCTTCTTTGTCCAGTTCTGCTGCTGCTGCTGCGTCATCGTAGGTTTGCAGCTTACAGATACACACCTGAACAGCACACTCAAGATTGCAACAGCACAGACATTTTGATGCAATAACTCAGAGCAAGAGGTCTTATCAGACACTGTTAAATAAACAAAATATTGCAAGGGTGCTAATGTTTTAAGCATGTTTTTATTTTAAGTAAAAAGTCCTCTGTGTTTGTGCCCTTTGTAAAGTTTATCTCTCCGCTGCCTGGCGTTACATTTTATGACACACGTGGCCCGGCCCAGCAAGGTCTCATTTATGTCAGATCTGGCCCTCATAACATATGAGTTTGACACCCCTGTGGTAGACACTAAGGTTGCCAGGTTGCTCTGGGCTACTGGTGCAGGATTGGGTTGCCAGATCCAGGTTGGAAAACTCCTGGAGATTTGGGGATGGATCCTGGGGAGGACAGGGACCTCGATAGGGTACAAGATAGCGAGTCCACCTTCCAAAGTGCTCATTTTCTCCAGGGGAACTGATCTCTGTAGTCTGGAGATGAGCTGTTATTCCTGGGGATCCCCAGGTCCCCCCTGGAGGCTGGCAACCCTGTGACAGGGTAATAGTGCAATCCTAGACAGAGTTCTTCCAGTTTAAGTCTATTGAAATCATAGTTTCTTATGATTGCTGACAAATGTACAGGCTATATGGGTAGGGTTGCCAGATCCAGGTCGGGAAATTCCTGGAGTATTTAGTGGGGAAAGTCTGGGGAAAGGAAGGTTTGAGGAGGGGAGAGACTTCAATGGGGTGTAATCAGGGCTATTTTGGGGCGGGAATGCACAGGAACGGAGTTCCGGCTGGCTCTTGAGTTGGCCACGCCCAGCAGGAACTCATTAGCATAACAGGCCACACCCAACAGTAGAAACTCCTTAGGATTGGTTACATTAGGGCTGCTTGGCCTAACATGCAAAGGAGTTCCTACTCCAAAAAAAACCCCCTGGGTTTTGACAACAAACGAGATAAACAGAATAAGAAGCAAAAGGTGGGTGTGGCTGGATGGCCACACTTCTGGTAACATGGGGGTGTGGCCTAATATGCTAACAAGCTGTGCTCTCAGGGGTGTGGCCTAATATGCCGATAAGTTTCTGCTGTTGGGTGAGGCCTGTTATGCTAATGAGTTCCTGCTGGGCTTTTTCTACAAAAAAAGCCCTGGGTGTAATGCCACAGAGTCCACCTTCCAAAGCATCTATTTTCTCCAGGGGAACTGATCTCTGCAGCCCAGAGATAGGCTGTAATTCCAGAGGATCTACAGGTCCCACCTGGAGGCTGGCATGCCTAGTAGAAATTCAGGGGCCTTACTTGGCTTGGGGTGGCCTGAGGAGGGGCAAAATATGAGACTCTCCCACCCACGGCCCCGACGGGACTTTTTCACAGTGCAATCGTAAACAGAGTTACACCATTTAAACCTATTAAAGTCAATGGGCTTAGAAAGCTGCAACTCCGTTTAGGACTGCGGTGTCTTGTTTGGTTAAACCTTTGCTTTTTCTTTCAAGAGGAGCAGGTGGGCTATGATGGCGATAAGAAGCCTCATAGAAAATTAGGAACTGCTGCACGATGTCGGTGCTCCTAAATATTATAATCTGTCTCTGTTCCAGGCATAGTGAAATATTAGAGCCGCGTTCCAAATACTTATTCCTCCTGGGATGTACTATTTATAACCCCATTCTCTGCTCAAGGGCAGCATAGTCTGAGTTTCTGCTGGTCTTTGGATAGTGGTCGCTAGATGTCAGCTTATCTTGACTACGTGGCCAAGCATAACAGAATCTGGCCACCGTCTTTCCAAAAAAAACACCCCACCCCACTCCACCCTTATTTCTCTGCGTCTCAAACCTGTTCACTATCTTGTTCACTCAATCTTTTTGTTTCTTGGAAGAGTAGCAAAACAACGGACGTGCAACTTACAAGGCAGGCGTTCATTGCAACGTTTTAGGAACTCCTGTCCAGAACGCCTCCTGTCCTGCTCTCCTGCTCAGACATAGCAAAATATGAGATCTGGTTTCTGAAAGCTTTTTGGGACCTGGTATTTGCATACCATCTCATTTCCTTTTTCCAGTAGCATTAACAGAATACAGAGGGAATGACTGCTAATTCTCATAGTGGAAGAAAGTGCCGTCAAGTTATAGCTGACTTATAGTGACCCCATATGATTCTCAGGGCAAGAGACGTTCGGAGGTGGTTTGAAGAAGAAGAAGAAGAAGATATTGGATTTATACCCCGCCCTTCACTTGGAGCCTCAGAGCAGCTTACAAACGCCTTTCCCTTCCCCTCCCCACAACAGACACCCTGTGAGGCAGGTGGGACTGAGAGAGCTCTTTTAAGAACTGCTCTTTCCAGAACAGCTGTGAGAGAACTGTGGCTTGCCCGAGGTCACCCAGCAGCTGCATGTGGAGGAGTGGGGGAATCAATCCCAGTTCTTTCAGATTAGAGTCCGCGCACTTAACCACTACACCATACTGGCTCTTGCCTATTTCTGTGCAGCAACCCTGGACTCCTTGGTGGTCTCCCATAAACAGGATTGCCAGATTTGGGTTGGGAAATTCCTGCAGATTTGGAGAGCAGAGCCTAGGGAGAACAGGGTTTGAGATAAAGAGAGGCTTCAGTGGGGTATAATGCCACAGAGTCCAGCGTGGCGTAGTGGTTATGTAGTATGAATGGGAATATAAAGATTTTTTTTATATAGTTTTTTTCCCTTTTTGATTATTCATATTCGTATTTTCTCTTAATTTTCTGGATTTCTCTTTTAAATAATATTTTATTAGGATATAAGGAAGGCCTGTTCTATAGAAGACTTTAATCTTGTAAGTCTGTTATTGTTAGCAGACAAGATAACACATATAAAGTTCATGATTCTGTAGTTCTTAAAGACAAAACCTTGAAATGTCTGGGTCAGATAAGATTTTAGTCTTGTATCAGGGAAAAAAACCTTTTTGTTTGGGATATGAAGAATCCTTGCCCATTATCATTTTGGGGTAAGTTAAGTAAACATTTAGGTTTGACGTAGATATGTTTCTTTACATCTGACAAATCAGAAGCTTATTATTTGAATGACCGCTGTCTTTTGTAACCAATTATACCTTTTTGAATATTGTTTTCTTAATGATGTCAGTTCATGTATAAAAGATCATGTACTTCCTGAATATGCTCAGAAAGCAGTCAGTTTTTGTTGGGAGAACTGGATTTGATCCCCCACTCTTCCACGTGAACCTTGGGCCCATCACAGTTCTCTCAGGACTCTCTCGGTCCCACCTGCCTCACAAAGTGGCTGTTGTGGGGAGAGGAAGGGAAGGAGACTGAGAGCCGCTTTGAGATTCCTTAAGGCAGAGAAAGGCGGGATATGAAAACCAGCTCTTCTTCCTCTGAGGCCACCATTTTGCCCAGGGAACGGATCTCTGTAAGCTGGAGACCAGTTGTAATTCCTGGAGATCTCCGGCCACCACCTGGAGGCCGGCAACCCTACCATCCAAGCAGTGTTCCCTCTGAGCTGAGTTAGTGTGAGCTAGTTCACGGTTTTTTAGCCTCTGGCTCTGTAGACGGCTTCAAGCATGGATGGCTTCAAGGGGAATTAGATAAGCATATGGAGCAGAGGTCCATTGGTGGCTATTAACCACAAGGTGAAGCTGAAGCTCAAATACTTTGGCCACCAAATGAGAAGGGAGCACTCACTGGAGAAGACCCTGATGCTGGGAAAGGTTGAAGGTCACAGAAGAAGGGGACGGCAAAAGATGAGATGGTTAGACAGTGTCATCGATGCAATGGACATGAAGTTGAGCAAACTTCAGAGGACAGCGGAAGACAGGAGGGCCTGGCGTGATCTGGTTCATGGGGTCACAAAGAGTCAGACTCGACTGTGCGACTGAACAACAAAATAGATAGGGACCCTGGGGCAAGGGATGCTCTGTATTCTTGGTGCTTGGGGGGATCAACAGTGGGAGGTCTTCTAGTGTCCTGGCCCCACTGCTGGACCTCCTGATGGCACCTGGAATTTTTGGCCACTGTGTGACAGAGTGTTGGACTTGGATGGGCCATTGGGCTGATCCAGCACGGGCTTCTCTTCTGTTCTTATGTCTAGGAAAATGGTGCTCTGTCTTCTTGGTGCTTGGCGGGGGCAACAGTGGGAGGGCTTCTAGTGTCCTGGCCCCACTGGTGGACCTCCTGATGGCACCTGGTATTTTTTGGCCACTGTGTGACAGAGTGTTGGACTGGATGGGCCATTAGCCAGTTTGGTGTAGTGGTTAAGTGTGCGGACTTTTATCTGGGAGAACCGGGTTTGATTCCCCACTCCTCCACTTGCACCTGCTGATGTGACCTTGGGTTAGTCACAAGCTCTGGCACAGCTGTTCTCTCAAGGACAGTTTCTGTCAGAAGTTCTCTCAGCCCCACCTACCTCACAGGGTGTCTGTTGTGGGGAGGGGAAGGGAAAGGAGTTTGTCAGCCGCTCTGAGACACCTTTGGGCAGTGAAGGGCGGGGTATAAATCCAAACTCTTCTTCTTCTTCTCTTCTTAGCCTGATCCAACATGGGCTTTTCTTATGTTCTTATGGCTCACACATTTTTATCTTCGCTCAGGAAGGATGGCTCCAGACTCGAGCAAAATAATATATGCAGTAGCCAAATCACCTGCTCCCAACTTTAATGCCGGTAGCTCACAAAGTAGAATTTTTGCTCATAAGACTCCGTAGCTTAGAGTGACCCTGCTTAGCTCCCAAGATCTGTCGCGAACAGTTTAGCTTGGACCATACTTGGTCAGGGCACCAGTTCTCATAGGTAATCAGAAGTTGCTAGATGTCAGGATCTCACAATCTGTCTTTCTGGTCTAGACAGACTCATTCCAGATGAACCTGGCTGTAAAGCCTGGTTAAAGCTCATCAGGTTACCATGCCCGGCATTGGACTGGGGTCATTCACATGAAGGGGTTTTGCAGATCTCTGTCTTACAAGCCAGCAAACACGGATGATCCGTCGGAATGCTTTTTGTGCCCCCCCTAAAATCCCACAATTCCCCAGCAGGTGGCAGTTTGATCAAATCTGTGTGCGTTTGGTTCCCTTCCCCCTGCCCCCCTGCTCCCGAAAGTTTAAATATTTATCCAAATTCAATAAAGCCCTGCTCATCAAATCGCATACTTACCGTTCGGGCTTGAACACGGGTATGGTCTTAACTCGCAACTCAGCTTCTCCCGCTGTATGATTACAGAGAAATGGATGATAATCGGTCTTGACTTGAAATCCCCAAACCAGGGGAATATAGCGAAAGAGTGAAGGCTTTATTGTGTTTGGGTTTTTTTTTTTGTCTTAAAAGCCTCGGAAATGTGGCAGTGTTGTAAAGCACACTTGAAAACCCCTAAAAGCCTCAGATAGCGTCTTTGTCACAGGTTCCATTGATTGCACTCACAATACGACACAGAATTAGATGCGTTTGTATAGGTGGCATTTCCCAGCCGTGTGTGTGCAGATTCGAATGTGACATTTATCTCTCTGTCCCTCCATCCAGCTGGGTTGTGGCGGCTATTAACAAATTAGGATGTGTTCATGGGTCATCTTTCTGCCCTCTGGGATTCAACATTTGTGCATGATACCAAGGGGACAAGCAATCTACCATCTTGAAAGAGTTTAGCTGCTGTTCCCTGTTCATAGGGAATCCTGGGAACTGTAGTTCAGGGTGGGGGAACTACAATTCTGAGGATGCCCGAGGGAAGCCAAGAGGCTTTAAGAGGCATAAAACCAATATGGGTTTGTAGTGTAGATTATGTGTCAGGTGAGTGGGAAGTGGATGCAGATAACTTTGCATGCGGGATGGAATCTCTGCGCTGAATTTTAATTCCACCGTTCCTCCGGTGAGCCCAGGGTGTATACATTATACTTCCCTCCTCCTTTTTTTGCCTTCACAACAACCCTGTGAGATAGGTTATGCTGAGAGAGACAAGATTACGACAGACGGAGCGCATGAACGCATGACGCTGCCTGTTCAATAGTGGGGGTTCCATGGGTGAACAGACTCCCAGTCTAGTGACCAGCTCTACTTTATTCAGTGATTTCAGCAACAACCAGAGCCTTGGCTCAGTTATATTGCATGCAATGGCCACATCCCAACACACCCCACTCCCAATGATAGGCTATTTACAAAACTTTACATCTTAATTGGCTACTGCTAGAATCCTGTTGGTCTATTGTTCTTCGGCTCCAAGCTCACCCTGTCTCTGGCAGCACAGTCCTACACTTTGATTGGCTACTGCCAGAATCCTGTTGGTCTATTGTTACTCGGCTCCAAGCTCACCCTGTCTCTGGCAGCACTGTCCCTCAATGTTTCAGTACCAATACATAACATTTCCTTACACAGAATCAGTCTATCAGTCCATCATAGTCAGCAGGGCTATTTTGGGGCAGGAACGCACAGGAACGGAGTTCCGGCTGGCTCCCGAGTTGGCCACGCATAATAGGCCACACCCAACAGCAGAAACTCATTAGGATTGGCTACATTAGGGGTGTCTGGCCTAACAGGCAAAGGAGTTCCTGCTCCAAAAAAGCCCTGGGTTTTGGCAACAAACAAGGTAAACAGAATAAGAAGCAAAAGGTGGGTGTGGCTGGATGACCATACTTCTGGTAACATGGGGGTGTGGCCTAATATGTTAATGAGTTGTGCTGTCAGGGGTGTGGCCTAATATGCTAATGAGTTCCTGCTTTTTCTACAAAAAAAGCCCTGATAGTCAGTATTGTCTACTCAGACTGGCAGTGGCTGGCCAGGGTCTTCAGGCTAAGGTCTTTCACATCACCTTCTACCTGGCCCTTTTAACTGGAGATGCCAGGATTTGAAACTGGGTCCTTCCGCATGCCAAGCAGATGCTCCACCACTGAGCCACAGCCTCTTGTGGGGACCGGCGGAAGCTCTCCTGGAGATCTTTCATATCATCTACTACCTGGTCCTTTTAACTGGAGAAGACGGGGATTCAAACTGGGACCCTGTGGGTGTGTTCAGAGGGGGCATTTAAGCCGGTATAGAAGCCAGTTAGAAATGGAGTACTTATGCGCGATCACACGCACAACATCTGCCTTCCATCCCTAACCGTTGCCAACCATCGCAAACACCCCTTAAACCGGTGTAGTTAACCCAAGTGGTGTTATCCCGAGTGCTCCGGTTCTAGCCGCTTTTTCCCTGTCCAATCGCTCTCCGCCGGTGTAGAGTCACTTCCGCTCGGAAGCCTGAGGCTTCCGCTTTTTGTCCTCCATTTTTTTTAGCATTGGCGATGTGCGCTTGGGCAAAGCTTCGCCCCGGCGTTAACACAAACAAAGTTTAAACGGTGCCTAGTTTAAGGCTTTAGAGGAGTCTGGGACCTCACGGAGGCCGTTTTCAGTGTTAAAGTTTAAAGGGAAGTCTTCGCTTCAGGGCATGCTTTTCAGGATATGGTATTCTGTGCATGCGTGAGGATCTCAATTATATGAAAGATTGCCTATGCGCATGCGCAAACTGTAAAAAAAAATTTAAAAACCCACCGATGCGCACTGCTGTGTAACTAGTGTGGATGTCCGGGAGCAATGTGCTGCACGGTGAGAGAGGTATGTGTGACCACACTTGTCCTGGATCAAATTAGTCCAGTTGGAACCGGAGCCGTTTACACCGCTCCCAGCACACCATCTGACTGCACCCTCTGCATACCAGGCAGTTGTTCTACCACTGAGGCACAGCCCCTCTGGAAGCCTGATATTGGGAAATGTGTGTGCATAGATGGCGTTCCCTGGTTTTACATCAGCTTTCTCAGATGTGGCACTTATCTCTCCATCTAGCCCCCATCTGGTCTGTTTCATCTCCACTGAATACGTTAATCTCCCTTCCCCTGTTATCCTTGTGAGTGAAACCCACAAACTGTAATCCCCACACTAGCTCTGTCGGTTCATCTGCAACAGAATCTTGGCATTTCCTGGCCAATCAAGAGAGGTGCCAATTTTGGACCTGGGGAATATCCAGGATTCTGGAGACCCAAACAGCTGTGCTGAAGCTGTTCTTTGTTCTTGGAATAAGAAGTGTGAAGCCACTGGGAAGTCAATGGCCTACCCGCCCTCTGAAGAAGGAAAAAAGCAATATCCATTGATGAATAAGCGCCCTTCTAAATTCTGTTTCAGCAGGGAGCTAAGACCATTTCCGCAATAGTGGAATTCCCTGCGATGACTTTTTAAAACTGCATGTTATGTGAAATTTTCCACAGTAGGTATTTCCTCACCAGGCACAAACCCGAATTTTTCTCCTTCTTACCCCCAAGTTTTTGGGATTTGCTAAAACCAGGGATTCTGGAAACATAGGGTAAGAAGGAGAAAACTTTGGTTTTGTGCCTGGCGAGAAAACGAATCTACCGCAGAAAATTTCACATAATGTACAGTTTTAGAAATATCAATGCGGGAAATTTCACTACTGTGGAAATGGTCTAAAACTGGGGATTCTAAAAACGCAGGGTAAGAACATCGGGTTTGCACCTGGTGAGGACAAATCTACTGCAGAAAATTTCACATAATGTACAGTTTTAAAAACATCAATGTGGGGAATTTCGCACCTGCGGGGGGTGGGAGAGCGAGGCTATTTCCTCTGGAGGAATTTGATCTGCAGTTACATGATCACACCTCCCTTTGAAGCTCCCTCAGAGTGGCTTACAATCTCCTTTCCCTTCCCCTCCCCACAACAGACACCCTGTGAGGTAGGTGGGGCTGAGAGAGCTCTTTCGAGGACTGCCCTTGAGAGAACAACTCTGAGAGAACTGCAACTGATCCAAGGTCATCCAGCCAGCTGCATGTGGAGGACTGGGGAATCAAACTCAGTTCTCCCAGGTTAGAGTCTGTGGCGGAGCAGAACAGGTTGCCGACAGCTCCGGGATTCTTCCCAGATGTTGTCTGATCGTGCCCTTTAAATCTGCCCGGCATTCGCGCCTATGTCGGGTCTAATTGTGCATATGATCTCAGCCTAAAAATGGGGGTTCCAAGAATGCAGGGTAAGAAGGGGAAAAATTGGGGTTTGCACCTGGTGAGGAGAAATCTACTGCGTAAAATGTCACATAACGCACAGTTTTAAGAACGTCAGTGTGGGGAATTTCACTACTGTGGAGATAGTCTAACTGGTGACATTTTTTTTCCCCCTTCCTTACCAGCAAGATGTAATAGCTGGACTCACTTGCCCAAGAAGGTCATGGTGAGGTGGTATTTGGCGAGACAACTCAGTTGAGCCAACCATTTGCGATCTGCGGATTCTTGGGTGAGTGAGGGAATCTATGACAATCTCGCTTCCGCCTCTTTGTGTGCCGGCCTCTCTGTGGCGGTCACTCCCAGCATGTTAGAATGCAGTGGGCATATTTTAGCATATTAATATTTCCTATATTTTAAAAAAGAGAAATCCCTGTTCTTTGCAATATTTCCCCTCCTTTCTTGCAATATGTGGAGCAGAGGTCTATCAGCGACTACTAGCCAGGGTGACTGAGGGGAACCTCCACATTCAGAGGCGCTTGACCTCTGAATCCTACAGCTAGGAGGCAACATGAGGGGAAGGCCTCGGCCTCTATGCCCTGTTGTTGGCCCTCCAGAGGAACTGGCTGGCCACTGTGTGAGACAGGATGCCAGACTAGATGGACCACTGGTCTGATCCTACAGGGCTCTTCTTATGTTCTTAAAATGTCACTATTATTTTAACTTCTGAGTCTGTGGAGGGATAGGGTTGCCAACTCCCGTTTGGAAATTCCCAGAAATTTGGGGAGTGGAGCTTGGGGAAGGTGGAGTTTGGGATGGGATGGACCTCATCAGGGTATAAGCCAGAGAACCAGTTTGGTGTGGTTAGGAGTGTGGACTCTAGTCTGGGAGAACCGGGTTTGATTCTTCGCTCTTCCACATGTAGCTGCTGATATGACCTTGGGTCAGTCACAAGTTCTTTCAGAGCTGTTATCTCACAAGCAGTTCTCGAGAGAGTTCCCTCAGCCCCACCTACCTCACAGGGTGTCTGTTGTGGGGAGGGGAAAGGAAAGGAGATTGTAAGCTGCTCTGAGACGCCGAGTGAAGGGCAGGGTATAAATCCAATCTCTTCTTCTCTTCTTCTTCTCTTCTTCTTCTCTTCCATAATGCCACCCTCCAAAGCATCCATTTCCTCCAAGGGAACCAATCTCTGTTGCCTGGAGATCTGTTGAAATTTTGGGAGACCTCCACGCCTCACCTGGAGGCTGGCAACCATAGTAGGGAACATGGGGATAATATGAGATAACAAGAGGAAAGAGAAATGCTACCAAGCATGTGTTTAGCACTTTCCTGTTGATAGTAAGAAATCAGCACCAATCCTCACATTCATGGAATTAAGCAGGGTTATCTGTTCAGAAAATACAGCTTACATAAGAAGAGCCCTGCTGGATCAGACCACTGGTCCATCTAGTCCAGCGTCCTGTCTCACACAGTGGCCAACCAGTTCCTCTAGAGCGCAGGGAGGCCATGGCCTTCCCCTGATCTTGCCTCCTGGCTCTGGTATCCAGAGGTTTAGTGCCTCTGAATGTGGAGGTTCCCCTCAGTCACTATGGCTAGTAGCCATTGATAGCTCTATCTAATCCCCTTTTAAAACTGTTTACATGGCCATCAATACATCCTCTGGCAGCAAATTCCACATTTTAACCATTCTCTGTGTAAAGTAGTATTTCCTTTTGTCTGTCCTAAACCTCCTGCCCATCAGCTTCATTGGATGCCCTCGAGTTCTAGTATTTTGGGAGAGGGAGAGAAAAATTTCTCTTTGTCAAATGTTTCCACCTCGTGCATAATTTTACAAACCTCTATCATTTCCCCCCCCTTAGCCGTCTCTTCTCTAAACTGAAAAGTCCCATGTTTAGGCTTGGGTGTAAGGACTGGCCCCTCCCATTGTAGAAATTAAGCACCGAGTGGAATGCCATTCCATCCTTCTGGAACTGGAAGTTCTCAGCGTGGGAACACCATCTGCAGTCATTCATGTGCACAAAAAAGCAGAACTGGTTTGCCTATCGTACCAGAGACAACAGCCTCATTTGCTCAAATAAGTCCACACATTTGACTCGGAGCATTGGAAACTTCTTTACAATTAGCCAGTTACATGTCGGGAGCCGCAGCTAACGCCTCTGACAAAGCCTTGCAGAACGTTTCCCGGCACAGCCTCACGCTGGCTTCCCTGCTCCCCATTTACAGCTCTTTCCTTGCATATCTACACTGCAGAATAATATGATCAGGTACAAACTTGACACACCGCGTAATCTGTAATATGCTAACATTCCTGTATCATGTTAGTATTGCATTAGGCTAATATGACACTAATGCAAAATGACAGGGGAAAAATGACTAATACAATCAAACTTCCGTAGAATACGTTAGGGCTGCCGTAAGTGTCCATTTCAATTCGTCTGAAGCCCTGCTTAAGATCCGGCGAGAAGCTCCGTTGGAATGCAGAGGGATTGGAAAGTGGACCTCCCGTTCAGTAGGCAGGGCTGCTCTAACCGGTGGGCAATGCTGTCCACAGAGGCCTGGACGTGTGACTTATTTGCGGAGGGGCGAGCAGGCAGAACAGGAATGAGTGTGCTTCCCATAACCCCCACAGGGTTTCCCCTATGATAATCCTGATAACAAACACTGTGCATGCAATGTATTTAACGGGGGGCGGGGGGGGCAGCAAACCCTGGTTGAGGGAAAGAGGGGCCAAATGTGCTGGCCTCCATCTTCCGCCTTCTGACTAGACATGCCGACCAGGTGCATTCAGCGGAAAACGGGCACAGTGCCCACCACTGTACAAACTAGGGTCCCCATCATTGCCTGAGCAAATACTGAGGGATTTGGGGGCAGTGCCTTTTGAGAGCCAGTTTGGAATAGTGGTCAAGAGCAGCAGAATCTGTTCTGGAGAACCAGGTTTGATTCCCTGCTCCTCCACATGCAGCCAGCTGGGTGAGCTTGGGTCAGTCACAAGTTCTCTCAAAGCTGTTCTCCCAAGAGCAGTTCTTGAAAGAGCTCATTGCCACAGACTAGAGAGATCAAATGGATGCTTTGGAGGGTGGGCTCTACGGCGTTGTTCCCCACTGAGGTCCCTGTCCTCCTCAGGCTCCATCCCCACATCTCCAGGACTTTCCCAACCTTTATTGGCAACTCCAAGTACAACTGATCTTAACAATACAGAGATCAGTTCCCCTGGAGGAAACAGCAGCTTCGGATGGTGCCCTCTATGACGTCACATCGCTGCTGAGCGCCGCCCTGAAATCCCCAGGAATTTCCCAACCTGAAACCGACCAACCTTCATGGCCTCAAGTCACAAAAGATCCACCTCTGCCTTAGTTCTTGGAGAGAATATAACAGAGTACAGAATGCCGAGCTAGATCAAGCAGTGGTTTGATTCCATACGAGTTGGCTATATTGGGAGGGGCATTAGCTCAATGGTGAATGCATGCATTGCATGAATGAAGGGAAGGGAAGCCATTTATGCTTTTCTGAGTTTGTTGGAGGGAGAGTGGAGCCTAGAATCATAGAATCATAGAATGTTAGAGTTGGAAGGGACCTTGCAGGTCATCTAGTCCAACCCCCTGCACTCTGCAGGAGCGGAGTAAATATGTACTAGATCAGGAGTGTCAAACTCATTTGTTACGAGGGCTGGATCTGACATAAATGTCACTTCGTTGGGCCAGGCCATCCGTGCCATAAATTGTAATGCCAGGTACCGGAGGTATAAACTTTATAAAGAACCCTGGCAAACCCGATTAACAATATTATTTTTACCTCAAAATACAAACAAAAGCAATTGATTCCTAGCAGTGAAGGCAACTGGTTTACTGGGGAACTCAAAAAAGACCCAATAAATGTATTTAATCATATGCAAGACTAGGTTTTTTCCCCCAGGGGATACCATAAAAGAGGGAGTACTTTACATTTCCATACATACCAGTTGCTTGTAGGCCAGGTAAGAGCCCTGGACGGGCCAGTTCTGCCCCCCGGGCCTGTTCCGCCCCCCGGGCCTTATGTTTGATACCCCTGTACTAGATAGATAGATGTTCCAGATTCAAGCCCTGGCATCTCCAATTAAAGGATCTCAACTTAGTGGGGGAAGACCTCTCTATGTTGAAGATCCAGGAAGCCGCTGCGAATCGCAATAGACATGAGTTAGCTAGATGGACCACCCGTCTGGCTCATTGTAAGTCATGTTCATGTTTCCTTGTTTGGAGAGTGTTATGTATTGGGCTGGAATATCCCAGGTCTGTCCATAAGAGACGGGCTGAGCTTGGAGCTCTGGAACAATAGACCACCAGGATTCTAGAGGTAACCAATGAGAAAGCAATGTTATGCAAACAGAGGTAACCAATGAGGAGACAATGTTATGTGTTATGTACTGAGCTCAAATGGTACCAGAGAACTAAGCTAGCTTGAAGACCTGAACAATAGACCACTAGGATCCTGAAGGGAACCTATTGAACGGGAGTTATCATGTCAATAGCCTATCACTGGGAGTGTGTATGTGTTGGGTGTGGTGTGTTGCATGCATTTAAGCAGGGCTCAGGTCCTGCCAGAGTGTCTTTTGAGTTAGTGAAATCACTTTTGATTTAGTGAAATCACTAAATAAATATGAGTGGATCACTAAATGCATCTAGAACCCAGTATATTTCACTGGCGACGAGGATGGGATCCTGATGAGCGAGCCAGCTCCATCCAGCACTGCACCGCATCGTGCCCCCGAGCCCCCAGTATATTTCATTATGTAAATAGCCTAACGTTGGGAGTGGGGTGTGTTTGGGTGTGGTTTGTGCATGCTACTTAAACAGGGCAATGGCCCTGCAGTCTTGGGTCTTGTTCCTGAAATCACTAAATAAAGTAGAGCTGTTCACTGCAATGCGTCTTGAAACCCAGTATTTAATGGAGGGTTCCCAGAGAAAACCATCAAAAAAGGTGCACTGCATTTTGCAGCCTGGGGACAGAGCATCTGAACGGTAGGGTGTTTCAGCTCAGCCCAGTGCCGCTGATAGCCAAGGCTGAGTCACAGAATGTTGACCAATACCCATCTCGTGCAAGAGAAGTGAAAGGTCAGCTTGGCTCATCTCACATTGAAAGATGGAAGGGGTCACTGTGCTATTGGTGGAGGGAAAGAGGGTAGTCTAGGAAACAGGGAGGCAGGGAAACGAGAGAACATTTTGCATTTTTGAAACACTCCGCAACATGCTTTGTTTGGCAAAATCTTGCAATTACTGCTGATTACCTTAAAAAAAAGAAAACTTGCTCGAAAGCAGAGCAGATGGGAGACCTGTTTTATTGTATCTCTCCCCCAAATATAGAGGCCTAAGATCAGGCTTTTATCATCAAGGCACTATAAAAGATTTCAAAGGGTTTCTTCCTATTTGTCCCATTTTCTCCTTCTCTTGGAAAAAAACCCACACAAATACTCCGTAGCGTCACCCCATTCCTGTGGCTCTAATCGACTCTCCAAGGAGTTAGTCTTGTATCCCTATTGAAGTAGCGTGAAGTATACTTTGTACCTGATTGCAATTTGGAGACTTAAGAAGCGTGGCGACAGATTGCCTTAGTGGGTTTTAATCAATCCTCCAACATTTTTTTCCAAAAAAATAGAAATGTACGTATCATCATGTAGGACGGGGAGTGAAAGGAAGCAGGGGTTTTCAAATCTCACCTTGTCCTGTTTAGCTCTTCTTAATGTAGCTTGAATTATGTTGCACATGTAAATGGCGCTAGAGATCATACGCCCGGAAGCCAACCATGCTTAATGCCGGGGACAGTTCCAAGCTTTCCTCCAGGCCCATAGCAACGGTGGGGCATCTCGGGGCCTGGCCCCCTGACTTACTGCCATGGCCCCCCTGACTTCCCATCCAGCCCAGGTCCCCCAACTTCCAATTTTTTATTTTATTTGTGGTACTCCCTTAGGGGTGTGTGTGGGGTGCCCCCTGACTTATTTAAAGGCTCCCTGAATTTAAAAAATCCTAGCTACGGGCCTGCTTGCCTCCCTTCCAGAGTCTAGGATTAACATTGGCAAAACGCAAATGCAACTCTTGTTGCAACTCCCGATTTTCTGTGCAAACGAAAATCACATTGCTTGGGGGGGCAGCTGCGTTGGTGTTATTGCCTCACTCCACTTTCCCCTCATTTCCCCTGCATTTGGACTTCCTCTGAGCGTGTGTGAGGCTCCACCCCCTGCAGCAGCCATTTTGGGGCTCCACCCACCGCTTCATGTCAGAGCTCTGAAGATGCCCCAAGAGCTACTTTGGAGTAGTGGTTAGGAGTGTGGACTCTAATTTGGGAGAGCCGGGTTTGATTCCCCACTCCCCCACGTGCAGCTGCTGGTTTGACTTTGGGTCAGTCACAAGTTCTCTCAAGGCTGTTCTCTCACAAGCAGTCCTTGAAAGAGCTCTCTCAGCCCCACCTATCTCACAGGGTGTCTGCTGTAGGGAAGGGAAAGGAGATTGTAAGCCGCTCTGAGACTCCTTCGGGTAGTGAAGGGCGGGGTATAAATCCAATCTTCTCTTCTCAAAAAGTCTGGGGACCCTTACCTTAGAGGACCCTGGAGAAAGAGGTGTTGATGGGAAGGGTCAGATTTCCAGGTTGTTCTTCTCCTTCTCCTGGTTGAGCTGTGGAATGGTTTGCCTCGGGAGGTGGTGGATGCTCCTTCCCTGGACATTTTGAAGAGGAGGCTGGACGACCATCTTTTGGGTATGTTGTAGGTATGTAGGGCTATCTTTCGGCTATGCTCCTGCAGAGTGCAGGGGGTTGGACTAGATGACCTGCAAGGTCCCTTCCAACTCTAACATTCTATGATCCTATGATTCCTGTGATTCCTCATGGGTCCCAGCTTGTTTGCTTAAAACATGTTTTGGCTGCTTGCTCTATTAAAAAACAAAAACAAAACGTGAGGCAGCTCACCTCACATACCCCTCAATCTGCCAGCAATAAAACAGGAGAAGCAATGCAAAGCATCAAGGAAGCAGCAGCGGAGGAAGCAGAAGACACGACAAGATGGCGGCAGATAGAACACAAGAGCACAAACTAAATTCGGGGGTTTCGGTAGTCAGGTGCCAGGCAGGCCACTGAGGGGGAGGACATCCCGGAAATGAGGCATCACCACCAGAAAGGCCCCGTCTCTGGTCAGCACCTCCCTTCCTTCAGAAGATGCAGACCTCAGAGAGAAGAGCATCTAATGCTCGTCTTAATGGGCAGGCCAGTACATGTGTGAACGGATCTTTCATGGATATAACACCAATGAATTGACCTTTCATTTTGCCTCAACCCTTTGCGGCGAAGTCAGTGTGCATGCGCACACATTTCAGTACCAGCCATGAAACGTACCGTGATTTGGTGATGTGAGTGCATATGGGCAGGAACACACAGGAACGGAGTTCCGGCTGGCTCCCGAGTTGGCCACACACAGCAGGAGCTCATTAGCATAACAGGCCGCACCCAGCATCAGAAACTCATTAGGATTGGCTACATTAGGGGTGTGTAGCCTAACATGCAAAGGAGTTCCTACTCCAAAAAAAGCCCTGGGTTTTGATAACAAACAAGGTAAACAGAATAAGAAGCAAAAGGTGGGTGTGGCTGGATGGCCACAGGTCTGGTAACATGGAGGTGTGGCCTAATATGCCAATGAGCGGTGCTGCCAGGCCTAATATGCTAATGAGTTTCTGCTGTTGGGTGTCGCCTATTATGCTAATGAGTTCCTGCTGGGCTTTTTCTACAAAAAAAAGCCCTGCATATGGGAATGAGCCCCGTGGATGAGAAACTGCATGTATGTGGAAATGAGGGGATATGGAATTTAGAACAAAGGCCCAAATCCTGCCATCTCCTCTGATGTTCCAGAGAAAGGAATAGGTACATTCCTTCAGGTCCCTAATTGGTATCGCCTTTCTTTGGCTTCCATCGATTTTCTTTTAAGTAGGGCTTGTTCATGTAGATTCCTGCATTTGGAAAGTTTTTCTGGAATTGCTAGTATGACGAGTTGGGTTATTTATTTGGAGAATGAACATTTTTTAAAAAATTGCCCTGCTAAATAAATAAATAAAGGTCCCAGAAGCTCTCAACACTTATCTGTTTACAGCGGCCTTCCGTGCATTCCGGGGGGTAGACGGCGGTGAGCTGAGCGCAGGTTCCGACTGGTGAGAGATGTCTATTTCAGAGAGACGGTTCTGGATTTCAACAAGTTATTTTAGGTACAGATGAAACACGGCCGGCACAAAACACCAACTTCCAAGAGACGATGACATCTTCACTCTCTCTCTCAGATTCCTTTTGAGAGGGGGGGGAGGAATCCCAACTCTCAGTCTAAAACTTAAAGCCCGAGAGAGATGGACTTTTATCCTTGTTCTTTTTCAACCTCGCCTTTCTTTCGTTGGCTCGGATAGCTCTTTCATCTGGAGATGGAACCGACACTCCGAACCGCTCATTAAGACAGGCGGTGCCCCTGCCCTTGCTTGCTGTTTAATGGACTATCGAGTGCATAACAGGAAGGAGGAATAGGATACACAGGTGGTATTCTTCTTCAACGAACTTGGCCCGAAGGTGAATAGGATCACCCACAACCTCCCCATGTTGAATGAGGGTGGCCTGTGTGGTGTTTTCATTCTTGTGTTGCGTTAGGACACGACCCAGAAGGATGCCCCACGACTGCACACGTGTCTCGTGTGTCTTGCCAAGATGGGGGAGCCAAAGGGACAACATTCTGGTGGGTTTGGTCATCCCGGGGACTCCTGGGGGTAGGCAACAATGCTCCCTCTAAGCTGTGGAGTCCTGCGAGCAAAGATTCTACTTTGTGAGCCGCTGGCATTCAAGTTGTGAGCGAGCCATTTGGCTACTGCGTAAATTAGTTTGCTCTGGAGCCATCCCTTCCTGAGCGAAGACAAAAATGTGTGAGCTGGAGGCTAAAAAACTGTGAGCTGGCTCACGCTAACTCAGCTTAGAGGGAACACCGGGCAAGTCCCTGTTTTGATTTTGCTTCTCTGTTGGGTAAAAGTTTTTTTGGCATGGCTTTCAGATTTGTGCCCTTTAATTTCCCCCATAAAACATACGTATTATTGGTGCAAGAATAAATCAGCACGTGCATACAAGAAGGAGACTCATGGGAATTCATGGGGAAGAGGAAACCCCATTTCCTCTGTCCTTATCACCACCTCCAGCTTCATCCCAACTTTTGGTGTTTCTACCTGTGTGGTATCCCTGTGCAATCTGGCTTACCGTGCTCTGGGTGGCCAGTCCCCCAATGGGGGTGGGGATTTTTTTGCACCCACATCTTGTTCCCTACTGCTGTTCAGAACAGCAGCAGGAGAAAAAAAAAATTAGAAATGGCTATTGGGCTGATGCCATGATGTCACTTCCCGGAAGTGATGTCACACCTCTCTAGGAATCTCTAGAAACTCCCTAGGAATTTCCAAAAACTCTGTGGTCTTATCATTGAGTTTTTGGAGATTCCTAGAGAGGCATGTCATTTCAAGGTCTTCCCCAAAAGTAACATCATGTCACTGCTGATGTTACCCCCCATGTCCCTGATGCCCAGTCTCCTGCTACCTGCCAAGCTGGGCCTGGAAAACTTAACCTGCGCTTCTGCTCCATCTGCCTCACCTTGGCTGCTTACAACTCTGATTTACCTCAGCCCCCAAGTTCAGCTTAACTCTTTCCTGCTTACTTCTTTCTCCAATGATGGTAGAAAGTAGATAGGCAAAGAAAGGCCTACCAGAACCGTCTCCAGCTTCCCCTTTTCACCCGCTCCTGGCTGATTCCTCATGAGCCATTTTTGGTTACTATGGCAACCCCATACACTGCCTGAACTCTGGGTGGGATGGGATTGTCACCTGCGCATGCACAGGGGTGTAGTAGCATTGTTGGTGGAGACCTAAAGCAAACAGGTTAAAACAGTGGGGACGAGGTCTGAAATCACCCCTCATAGGAGGGGAGGAGCTCTTCTATGGGTTTGTCCCACAGGTAATATCTGGGGCTTTTCACCTTACATGGGACCACAGTGCTGGGCTTCCACAACAGAGCAGCCCTTCCCACAAGGTGATGTAAGAAGCCAGCCAAAGCTGACACAAAATATGACCTGAAGAAAAATTCGGCAGGAAATTTTCAGGTTACTGCTTGTCGTAAATCTCTGGGGAATTTTAGGGGAAGAATTTTGGGAACTCTTCCCTAAAAGCCAAAATGACTAAACGGAGGCTGTTGTACTTCGGTCAGAACCCAAGAGTCACTGGAAAAGACAATAATGCTAAGAGAAAACGACGGCAGCAGGAAAAGAGGAAGACCCAACAGGGGATGGATTGACTCCATGAAGAAAGCCGTGGCCCTTAGTTTGCAAGGCTAGTAATGATAGGACATTTTGGAGGTCATTAATTCATAGGTCACTGTAAGTTGGAAGCAACTTGATGGCACTTCACACACCCCCATCAGAAGTTGCCGGAACTTTTTTTTTTTTTGAAAAAACCTTTATTATTAGGATATAATAACATGTTCCATATTTAACAACCAGTTCTTAACATATCCTTTTCTAGAATTTTTTTTATGCCCCCCTCCCCTGGCTTCCAGCGATGCCCCACCCCCATTAACATTTCTATCAATATTATCTTACATTCAATTCATATTCAATTTTCAAATCTTAACTTTCAGTATTTTCCTTTTCTATTTTTCACTATTAGGTAACTTTTCTATTGCAATCCCTTTTCTTACATCACTTCTATTCTTAGTAATTATCGAAACAAAGCAATCTATTTTTCACATCCCAATTAAGTTCTAAATAATCTTTAAAGTCTTTCCATTCTGCTAAAAATTCTTCGTCTTCTTTTCCGTGAAGTTTTCTTGTCAGCTTATCCATTTCGATCATAAAAATCATTTTCTGTATCCATTCCCATTTGTCAGGTACTTGCTCCTGCTTCCAGAACTGAACATAAGTCATTCTCACAGTTGCAATTAAGTACCATAGCAAAGTTCTCTTAACCATTTTGACTTCTTCTAATTTAAGTCCTAAGAGTTGCTGGAACTTCTAGCTTACCAGGTGAACTTCTACTCCAAACTCCTAATGCACTCAACAAATTCACTATCCATAAACGTCCTTTGCAGAAACCATGTTGAAGAGTAAACATGTTTGCCCGTAAAACAAGGCTCTCTCTCTTTTTTTTTTTGCTGTGTACACGAGTGGGCAAGCGGTGTTATATTTTTGTAGGAAAGAAAAATCAGAGACGACTGTAAATTAAATATGTTGGCTTTGCTGATATACTCACTGCTCTATAGCCCTGGAGTAAAATATAGCCGGGTAGGCTGGAGGGAAGAGAAGAAAAAAAACCCAACCAGTGATAAGTGGCTAAATGGTACCATAAATCACATTTTAGAAGACTGCCAATATGTTTACAGAATGGATTTCTCTGGACAAATGGAAGAAAAATGTAAAGCAAAGGAACACACTGTACTAATAACGGGAGCTGAACAGTCTCAGCAGGTACACCTTGCCACTGAACTCTGAGCAAACAACGCTATTTCAGGCTACAGCAATGTTCTTTCTGCTTTCAGGCTGAGCTGTGTATGAGAGTTTGTGCTGTACAGAGCCGAAGTTCTTTGTGCAACGAGTATTACTGAACTTTCGGTTCCGCGCTGTCAGTTTCGAGCATCATCGCAACCAACAGTCTTTTGACAATCACCGTGAACAAAAAAAGTCATTATTTACGGGAGAATTTCACTCTCTGGTCTTGAAGACTGGGTGGCAAACCTGAGCCAGATCCCCTTTGAATACATGTATGAATTTTCATAAACCTTTCTTGTGTTATCGTCGTATTCTCAACAGTTGTTCATGGGATCGGGATGGAAACAGTTGTGACTAAATATCTGCAAATAATTGTACGGGATCCCAGAATGGATGAACACACATACCTATGTAGCTGCTTTATCTTGAGTCAGATCATTGCTGTGTCAAGGTCAATGTTGCCTCCTCTGACTCTCCAGGGTCTCAGGTTGAGGTCACAGCCTGTGGGAGGGGCTGTGGCTCAGTGACACAGCATCTGCTTGGCATGAGGAGGGTCCCAGATTCAATCCCTGGCAACTTCCGTTAAAAAGGACCAGGCAGTGGGTGATGTGAAAGACCTCTGCCTGTGACCCTGGAGCGGGGCTGCCAGTCTGAGATGACAATACAGGCCTTGATGGACCAAGGATCTGATTCAGTATAGTAAAGGTTCCCTTGCTCGAAAGCCAGTCGAATTCGACTCTAGGGTTGTGGTACTCATCTCCGTTTCAAAGCCAAAGAGCCAGCGCTGTCCGAAGACGTTTCTGTGGTCATATGGCCAGCATGACTAAACACCAGGGCACACGGAACGCTGTTACCTTCCCACCAAAGTGGTACCTATTTATCTACTTGCAATTTCTTGCTTTCAAACTGCTAGGCTGGCAGGAGCTGGAACTAGAGACGGGAGCTCACTCTGTCATGCAGCACTTGGGTCTCGAACTGCTGAAGTACTGACCTTCCACAGCCTGCAGTTCAGCGTCTTAACCACTTGAGCCACCGCAGTATAAGGCAGTTCCATATGTTCATATGTTCACAGCAGCGGCTACCTAGTTCTTTTAACCGGGGATTGAACCTGAGACCTTCTGCATGCCAGGTAGGTGCTCTGTGATAGAAACATGCCCCGACCATGGTGAACTTGACATTCCCCAAATCATTCAACTTGAAGGACAGCCGTGCGATCTCAGAAACAAAATCACCCCTTACCAAAATTCAAAATGGATTCCTAAAGAGCAATCCAGGCTGCATTGTGCGGTCGTATGGAACCTCATGATGGGTTCACAAGCTACCGAATGCAGTTCCACCTACACCATCTGGACTCTTCGTTTGGCAGTCATGGCCGGAGAAAATGAGGCATGTGTTTATGAAAGCCGCATTCATCATCGTTGGCAATAAGAATCATCTGTGCACGAGAAGCTGTCGGTGAATCGTAGATGATTGGATTACGGCTGACATTTTGATGACGGCAGCAATCAAACACAGAGCCACTGACAACTAATAGATTTCAGTTTTTATAATCCTGAAGCTGGTTGTTTTTCTCTGACCATTCATCTTTTACAAAATGGGAAACTTCCTGACTACCCTCACACCTGGAACTCTGGCCCAGAGCATCTAGAGGGGCCCATTTCTTTCTTTATTCAAAACCGACCTTGCCCATAAAGCTGTGAATAATTACTAACCAGAATCCTTGGCTAAAGCAAAGGCAGTATTTGGATTTGTATAGTTTGGTTCATATCTTAAAGAACTAGAGTTGGGCCTTGTAGACAGTCTCATTCAACCCCTCGATGTGTTCAGGAAATCCAGTTCTATGAAATTCCAGAGCGATGGTTGACCAGTCTCTAGAACAAGACCCCCTGTGAGGAGGAGTCCTTGGTTCCATTGGCGGACATCCCATCTGGTATTTGAAGAGCTCTATCATACCGGCCTCTCTCATGGATCACTGCCTTGATGTGGTGAGGGGGCTTGAGTGGTCCGATGAGGCTGTGAGCTATGCCCTGGAGAGCCACCCAGGATGGACAGGCCACAGCGAAGAACTCAGACAAAACGTCATCCACTGGAGAAGGCAATGGCAACCCACTCCAGTATCTTTGCCAAGAAAACCCCATGGACAGTAACAAAAGGCTAAAAGATATGATGCCGGAAGATAAACCCCTCAGGTCAGAAGGTGTCCAGTATGCTACTGGGGAAGAGCAGAGGGCAAGTACAGGTAACCCCAGAAAGAATGAAGCGGCTGGGGCAAAGCCGAAAGGACGCTCAACTGTGGATGTGTCTGATGGTGAAAGGAAAGTCTGATGCTTCAAAGAACAATACTGCATAGGAACTTGGAATGTAAGGTCTATGAATCAAGGTAAGCTTGATATGGTAAAAAATGAGATGGCAAGACTGAACGTCAACATCTTGGGAATCAGTGAAATAAAGTGGATGGGAATGGGCAAATTTAACTCAGAAGACCATTATATCTACTACTGTGGCCAAGAATCCCGCAGAAAAAAAATGATGTGGTCTTTATACTCAACAAGAGAGAAAGGCAGTAATGGGATATAGTCTCAAAAATGACAGAATGATCTCACTCCAAATCCAAGGCAAATCATTCAACATCACAGTAATCCAAGTCAATGCCTCGACCACTGATGCAGAAGAGGCTGAAGTGGACTGGTTCTATGAAGACTTACAACACCTCCTAGAACTAACACCAAAAAAAGACGTCCTCATCATCATAGCGGACTGGGAAGTCAAAAGGTAACTGGAATAACGGAGAAGTTTGGCCTTGGAGAACAAAATGAAGCTGGGCAAAGGCTAACAGACTGGTCATAGCGAACACCCTCTTCAACAACCTAAAAGGTGATTCTACACATGGACATCACCAGATGGGCAACACCAAAATCAGATTGACTATATCATTTGCTGTCAAAAATGGAGAAGCTCTGTACAGTCAGTAAAAACAAGACCTGGAGCTGACTGTGGCTCAAATCATGAGCTACTCATTGAAAAATTCAGGCTTAAACTGAAGAAAGTTGGGAAAACCACTAGGCCATTCAGGTTTAACCTAGATCATATCCCTGATGCCTATACAGTGGAGCTGAAGAATAGGTTTAAGGGGCTAGATTTGATAGACAGAGTGCCTGAAGAACTGTGGATGGAGGTTTGTGACATTGTACAGGAAGCAGCAATCAGCACCATCCCAAAGGAAAAAGAAATGCAAGAAAGCAAAGTGGCTGTCTGATGAGGCTTTACAAATAGCAGAGGAAATAAGGAAAGCGAAAGGCAAAGGTGAAAAGGAAAGATTTACCCAACTGAATGCAGATTTCTAGAGAACAGCAAGGAGAGATAAAGAGGCTTTCCTGAATGAACAATGCAAAGTAATAGAGGAAAACAATAGAATGGGAAGGACTAGAGATCTCTTCAAGAAAATTGGAGAGATCAAGGGAATGTTCCGTGCAAAGCTGGCCATAATAAAGGACAAAAATGGTAGGGACGTAACAGAAGCAGAAGAGATTAGGAAGAGATGGCAAAAATACACAGAAGAACTATACAAGAAGGACCTCAATGTCCTTGACAACCATGACAGTGTGATCACTGACCTCTAGCCAGACATCCTGGAATGCAAAGTCAAATGGGCCTCAGAAAACATTACTAACAACAAAGCTAGTGGAGGTGATGGTATCCCAGCTGAACTATTCAAAGTCTTAAAGGATGATGCTGTTAAAGTGCTGCACTCAATATGCCAGCAAATTTGGAAAACGCAACAGTGGCCACAGGACTGGAAAAGGTCAGTTTACATTGCATTCCAAAAGCAAGGCAATGCTAAGGAATGTTCAAACTATCGGACAATTGCACTCATTTCACACACTAGCAAGGTCATGCTCAAGATCTTACAAGCTAGGCTTCAGCAGTACGTGGATAGAGAACTGCCAGAAGTACAAGCTGGGTTTCAAAGAGGTAAAAGAACTAGAGATCAAATTGCCAACATTCGCTGGATTATGGAGAAAGCAAGAGAGTACCAGAAAAACATCTACTTCTGCTTCATTGACTATGCTAAAGCCTTTGATTGTGTGGATCACAACAAACTATGTCAAGTCCTTAAAGGGATGGGTGTATCAGACTACCTTACATGTCTCCTAAGAAACCTGTATAAGGGTCAAGAAGCGACAGTTAGAACCGGATATGGAACAACTGATCAGTTTAGCATAGGAAACATCACAGGGTGTCTGTTGTGGGGAGGGGAAGGGAAAGGAGTTTGTAAGCTGCTCTGAGACTCCTTTGGGTAGTGAAGTGCAGGGTATAAATCCAATCTCCTCCTCCTCCTCCTTCCTCCTTCCTCCTTCCTTCTCTTCCTCTTCCTCTTCCTCTTCCTCTTCCTCTTCCTCTTCCTCTTCCTTTTCCTCTTCCTCTTCTTCTTCTTCTTCTTCTTCTTCTTCTTCTTCTTCTTCTTCTTCTTCTTCTTCTTCTTCTTCTTCTTCTTCTTCTTCTTCTTCTTCTTCTTCTTCTTCTTCTTCTTCTTCCAACCATTTATACAGACAGGACAACTCCATTTGTGTCCTCCTGCATGGAGACATTGGCTTGCAAAATAACCCATTTATTTTGCTGGTGGAGGGCTGAAATCTAGAGGAACATTTGCGGTAGCAAAATGGAGGAAGGGAACGTGTTTTCCCAGAGCATTATGTATCTCCTCCCGTCAACATGATCTCCAAAGCCCAGGGTTCTTGTCTGCCCCTGGTCAGGATTGTCATGTGCCTGCCTTTAATCATTCTAACAATCGCCACCTGCATGAAAATTAAATGCATAAATTCTGTTTATTAATCATGGCATCCCTGGAATCGTTGCGAAAGACCCATCTATATCAGTGGCCCGGCTGCGTCTTTGCATGGCCGTAATCACTTCCATCAGAACCCTTCAGGAATTACAGTAACCCGTGATTCATTCATAATTCACTATGTCCATTATTTCCTCTCCACATTTAGTACGTGGTAAAATTTATAGCTTCATTTACATTGTGTTTCTATGAATAATAGAAGGGATACATTGAAGACCATGGGAAGCGATTGCAGATGTAAGCTGGGCATCTGCATCACAATATGAGATGTTTGCCTCCTTCGCGCCGCACAGGCTGACAAAGGGCCCAGCTGCAAGGAAGCATTATTTCAAAATCGTCTTGATGAAAGACAGCATCTTTCTTCTTGAACTTCAAAGCAGGACGAGTCAGGGACCTCGACCAAATGGATGTAGGTTAAAAAGAGACAGAGACATAGAAACGATGGTCGTTTATTTAGCCTGCTACAAGATGAACGATACATTCAATGAAGTGCGGCCAGAGACCGGGGTACTCCCAAACAGCTTTTCTGAGCTCAAGTTGGAGAAGTGCTTCGTTCTTCATATCCAGAAAAGGGTTTCCATAGAGACATGGATGGCATCAATAACCTATGGCAGTGCCCTTGTCTGTAGAGTATTCCACCAATCATGGCAAGCCACGCCCACCATATTGTGCCCTTTCCCACCCTTTGCTGCTCGGAGCAGGGCCATGCCGAAAGGCAGATCGGGGAGACAACGGCGGGTTTCCCAAATCAAACTGGATGGGGTCACTGTAGCATTCCTATCTCTTCCTTTCATCCCCACACGCGGCAACCAAACCCACTCCAGAACCACAAAGCCAGCTCTCATTAGTGACTGCCGAGTCAGTAGATTGTCCTATTGTTGATTCTGAACCACAAGACAGCAGAAGTTTTTTCTGGAACACCAGTGACTTAAGCAGACGTCCTCCGTCTACGGGCTAAAAGTCAGGATTTTCCTTTGTGTCTGCACAATTTAATATTCTGGGCATGAGTCCACTTGAAGGAAATTTCTGAAGAACATGAGAATAGCCATGCTATGTTAGACCAATGAGCCACCTGGTCCAGCATCCAGGAGCCAGTCAGATGCCAAAGAGAAGTCCACAAGCAGAGTCTCCTGGCAACAGCGAACTGCTCCCCAGCATCTGATGGACAGAGGCATACTGCTGTGGATCAAACCCCTTCCTATCTCTATATTGAGCAAAGTTGGAAGCCTTCCTTCAGCCTAAGAAGTCTTTCTCCGGCTCAACTGGCTCTTCCATGAGAGGAAGACCCCTTCAGGTGGAGGAGGGCTACTTAAAGGACGGTTGGATCCACCCCACTGCCAGTTTGGTGTAGTGGTTAAGAAGAAGAAGAGAAGATATTGTATTTATACCCTGCCCTTCACTACCCAAAGGAATCCCAGAGCGGCTTACAAACTCCTTTCCTTTCCCTTCCCCTCCCCACAACAGACACCCTGAGAGGTAGGTGGGGCTGAGAGAGCTCTGACAGAATCTGCTCTTTTTCAAGGACAACTCTGGCAGAACTATGGCTTGCCCAAGGTCATCCAGCAGGTGCAAGTGGAGGAGTGGGGAATCAAACCCGGTTCTCCCAGATTAGAGTCCACGCACTTAACCACTCCACTAACCACTCCACTAAACTGGCAGAGGAGGAGGAGGAGATTGGTTTCACTTTTACTAGTCTGTCTTTCTCCATTTTTTTCATCTCCATTTTTATGGATTGTTTATTTTTACCAAAACTTTCAAAAGTCTCTGAAGGTCACAAAACGCCTATCAGTGCTCTGGTAAGGTTCTTCAAACAGGTTTGAGTGCTTTTATTTCCTCTCCCGCCCTGCTAGAATGCTTTACAGTTTATACGTAAAGGAGGGGCCCCTCCCGCACTCACTTTTCTCACCATTACCAGGGGGTGTGCTCTATTTATGTTGCCTATGTTCACTTTAACTCATTAACCAACTCATTGTTGGTCATACGACCTCACTTGTAGTATGATTCATTTGCTCGATCCCCGATGCTTGTTCCGGTCAGCAGCACTAGTTCCAGTCGGACGCATGGCGGCAGGACCGTTGGGGCGGAAGAGCACCTCAATTCCCCAGCATCGCGCTGGCGAAGAGGTCACCCCTCAAAAGCCCCATGACTAGGAGCCTTTCACAAAGGCTCTGGGGGGGGTGGCGGACAATCGCCCCCCTCCTATCCGCCAGCACGCAGATCGCACCCCGGGAGGTCCAGGAGGTGCGTCTGCTCGCGTGTCGCCATAAACCGGAAGCTCTAGTTTAACTAGGCTTTTAGATGAACATACTCAATGAACTTTAACTGGAATTTGAGCAAATAAGCTGATTTTATAAGCATTATGTATGACCACCCTCTCTTGGGGTTTTAGTGGGTTTTCTTTACTTTCACCATTAGTTTGTAGTTCCCCTCCCTTTTTTCGTTGTAGTTTATAGAAAATGCAATTAAAAATCCCCTACGGGGGGCAAAAAAATCTATGATGACTCTTGGTCAGTCTCTGCCAGTTCAGACCCCATCAATGCCAGGTACCAGGTAATATGAAAGACCCCTTGCCTGAGACCCTGGAGTAGACAATACTGATCTCGGTGGACCAGTGGTCTGATTCAGTATAAGGCAGCTTCAGATGTCCACATGAGATAGGGGCAAGTCAATCGACATCTACCATTTGTACGGAGAGGTGGGATTTTGTGGGTGCGTTTTGCCGTTGCCTTGCTGTTTAATGCCCTTGCTTTGGAGAAGACAAGATGGCCTTTTTGTTCCGAGTTTGAAAGCATGTTTTGAAAACAAAGCTCTGGAAATAAAAAAGAAGAAGAAGAAGACGGGTTTGAACATAAAACGCTCTGTTTAAGCAGCTTGATAGGATTTTTCTTTTTTTAAAAAAAGGGATGCGTAATAAAAACATGTTAGAGAAGTCAAACTTCTCTTTGTTCCATTTCCAAAGACTTTTTCTTCCCCTGCCTCTCCCCTCAACAAATTAAGTTTTAAAGCCGGTTGGATATTTTTTTCATTTGTGCTATTATTAACCTTGTACTTTTGTTATCAGGCATATAAAAATAAAGACTTCGCTGTCTCAGATATAAGTTTCAATCGTTTTTGTCAAAGTTCACCCGTGGAATTGTCAGGGAGAAGGTTCTTTGTAATGGAAGGTGGCAGGCGTCAGATGGAGAGGCCGAATCAAAATGAGTTGTTACTTTTTCCAGTAGGTGTCTCGACTCATCTCCGTCCTTTCTGATTTAAAATAGGGATATGCTGAAGTCCTGATACTGGATGCTTTCCTTTGTATTTCCAATTTGCTTTTTGAACACAAGGCTTTTTGGTGTGATATTTCAGGAGTTAAGAACATAAGAGAAGCCATGTTGGATCAGGCCAATGGCCCATCCAGTCCAACACTCTGGGTCACACAGTGGCCAAAACCCAAGTGCCACCAGGAGGTCCACCAGTGGGGCCAGAACTCCAGAAGCCCTCCCACTCTTGCCCCTCAAGCATCAAGATTACAGAGAAGAGAAGCCATGTTGGATCAGGCCAATGGCCCATCCAGTCCAACACTCTGGGTCACACAGTGGCCAAAACCCAAGTGCCACCAGGAGGTCCACCAGTGGGGCCAGAACTCCAGAAGCCCTCCCACTCTTGCCCCCCAAAGCATCATGATTACAGAGAAGAGAAGCCATGTTGGATCAGGCCAATGGGCCATCCAGCCCAACACTCTGTGTCACACAGTGACCAAAACCCTGGTGCCACCAGGAGGTCCATCAGTGGGGCCAGAACTCCAGAAGCCCTCCCATTGTTGCCCCCCAAGCACCAAGAATACAGAGCATCACTGCCCCAGTCAATGGCCCATCCAGTCCAACACTGTGTCATACAGTGGCCCAAACCCTGGTCCCATCAGGAGGTCCACCAGTGGGGCCAGAACTCCAGAAGCCCTCCCGCTCTTGCCCCTCAAGCATCAAGATTACACAGAAGAGAAGCCCTGTTGGATGAGGCCAATGGCCTATCCAGCCCAACACTCTGTGTCACACAGTTACCAAAACCCTGGTGCCACCAGGAGGTCCACCAGTGGGGCCAGAACTCCAGAAGCCCTCCCACTCTTGCCCCCCAAGCACCAAGAATACAGAGCATCACTTGCCCCAGACTGAGTGTTCCCTCTATATCAGGGGTGGCCAAACCACAGCTCCGGAGCCGCATGCGGCTGTTTCACACAGTCTAAATTAATTTTAATAAAAAGCAAATTTGCGTATTTTTCAATAAAAAATGTGCGTGTGATATTTGTTCATGTCTTGAGGCTCTCAAACATCTGACATTTACTCTGTGTGGCTCTTATGTGAAGCAAGTTTGGCCACCCCGCTCAATATCTTGCGGCTAATAGCCACTGGTGGACCTCTGCTCCATATATTTATCCACATCGGCATGGTTTGAAGATCTACGTGGATTCGAAATTGCCGGTTTTCAGACATGCGGGCTGATAGCGCACCAGTGTGTCGCATGGCTTTATTTTCACACCTCGGCAGTTGTTATGAATCGAATCAGTAAGTGGTTTATCCTCCCATTGTTAACGACAAAGGGATGAAGTTGAAATGGAGAACTTGATAGAGACGAGCGAATGTTCCCTATTACGTTTCTTTTAATGTCTGTTTAATGCCAGGGTCGTTCATGCGCTTTTGTACAGCTTTGACACACAGTTTGTGAGGAATTTATATATACGGTAGATGACCTTTGAATGATGTGCGTACAGCGCATAATGCTGATCGAGTGATCCACAAATCATCTGCTTGGCCGTGGTGGAAACAGAATGCCGGACTGATGGACCGTTGGTCTGATCCAGAGAGGCTGCTGTTACACTCTTGGTCCTTAAATCATGTTGGAAAAGAGACTATTCAGAGGAGGAACGATTGTTGTGAGAAGCAGGAAAAGGTGCAACCGTAAAGTCTCACAGGTTCAAGTCACGGAAAAGCAAAGCAGAACCGAAAGGGGGAATTTTGGTCAGGGCTGAGAAATGAGAAATCATCCGGAAGGCTGGCGAAATAATTTGTCTGAAAGAATTACTTCTCAATACGGGCAGATGCGGTGGCTCAAGTGGTTAAGACGCTGAACTGCAGGCTGTGGAAGGTCGGTAGTTCAGCAGTTCGAGACCCGAGGGTGCCGCATGACGGGGTGAGCTCCTTTCTCTAGTTCCAGCTCCTGCCAACCTAGCAGTTCGAAAGCAAGAAATTGCAAGTAGATAAATAGGTACCACTTTGGTGGGAAGGTAACAGCGTTCCGTGCACCTTGGTGTTTAGTCATGCCGGCCACATGACCACGGAAACGTCTTCGGACAGCGCTGGCTCTTCGGCTTTGAAACGGAGATGAGCACCGCAACCCTAGAGTCAGATTCGACTGGCTTTCGAGCAAGGGAACCTTTACCTTTACCTTACGGGCAGATGCTGACTTCTGAAATCAACTACCCCCCCCGCCCCGTTCAAGTGGCAACCAACTTATGGCAACCCTGTCGGGTTTTCAAGACAAGAGACATCCAGAGGTGGTTTGCCGTTACCTGCCTCTGCATAGCAGCCCCGGACTTCCTTGATGGTCTCCCATCCAAAATACTGACCACGTACTTAGCTTCTGTGATCTGATGAGATTGCTCAAGTAGACAAGAATAAGGAGAGATTGGATTTATACCCTGCCCCTTCACTACCCGAAGGAGTCTCAGCGTGCTTTCTCCTTTCCCTTCCTCTCCCCACAACAGACACCCTGTGAGGTAGGCGGGGCTGAGAGAGCTCTGAGAGAAACGGCTCTTGAGAGAACAGCTCTGAGAGAGCTTGTGACTGACCCAAGACCACACCAGCAGCTGCATGTGGAGGAGTGGGGAATCAAACCCGGTTCTCCCAGATTAGAGTCTGCGTTCTCTACCACTACATCAAACTGGCTCCCTAAAAATGAGAAGAAGGGGGGATGGCATATTCCTTGTGGTGAGGAGCTGCTTTGCACGTAATGCTGTCCATTCATTTCAGCAGAGAAGCCAGCCCGCTGACTTAACGGACTCTGCAACAGCTCCCTCCATTGAAACCAGAAAAGCCCCATGCAACACAAAGCTCCCACCAGCTTTATCACATGATCTCCTGCAGCTTACTTGGACCTGTTGGAAATATGTGTGTTGCAAGGTCTAAATTCAGTCATTATAGCGTTAATGTGTTTACCTTGTGTGCTATTGTTTAGACTGACCTGGGAGGGAACCTGGCACAAAGCCAATGGGGAGAAAGCCCGGGAAACTAGAGCCCGTTTACTAACAATAATTGGTTAATGTATTCAGGCGATTTCCTTCTAGGCTCAAGAAGAAAGAAGAATCTCCATTACCAACCGTGTGGTCAGTCTGTCTGTTGTACTTGTGACAGTAAGGATGTCGTCTTAAGTGTCTGTTGTTTTGTCGATTTCCTGTGTACCCTTCCCTTTAGAAAAATTTTTTTTTACACAGAAAGAAAATGCCTCCTTTCCAGTGACCAAAGTTCCATTGCAAGCTCTGAATATCTAATTACGTATTTTACCACATTTTCCAACAGCACGCAGATCCCAAGGCCAGCCTATAGCAGGGTAGAAATCCGAGAATCCCCAAACTTATTTAGAGAGAAACTTTCCTAGTTGTTGTGTGGTGGGTTCGATGCATGAAGAACCAGGACACAGCGTGATTGTTAGCTCATAGTTTACTAGCACACCCAACAGAACGGAGAATACCAGCCTGGTGGCCAACTATATACAGTCCCCATAGACCACCCCCAGGTCCCATTGATGGGTTTAAACTCCCCACCAAGGTTCCTATCGGTGACCACTTGAGGTTTCAGGATCCTAGTCCCTATTGTCTCTTGAGAGCTAAGCTCTGGTAAATGTCCTAGTGGCGGTCAGCGGACATAACACTAGTCCTAGTTGTATCTGATGAAGTGTGTCTGCCATGAAAGCTGATACCCAGAATGAAACTTTGTTGGTTTTATACTGGACTCAAACTTTGCTCTTTTCCCTCATCCTTGTAGTGGAAGTGATATGATGAGACGGGTAAATGCTCAAAACAAAACAAAGCAGAGGACCACGGAGAAGGATTAGACGGGTCCTAGGGAGTAACAGGGAAGTCCGCGGATGTGGCACTGGTGCTAGCAGCTCAGCAGCTCTGGAGGGGCAGTGGTAGGCTTGCCAGCCTCCAGGTGGGGCCTGGAGACCTCCCGCTTTTACAACTGACCTCCAGCTGACAGAGCTCAGCTCCCCGGGAGGAAATGGCTGCTTTGAAGGGCGGACTCTGTGGCATTGCACCACACTGAGGCCCCTCCCCTCCCCAAACCCCGCCTTCTCCTGGATCCACCCGCAAAGTCTCCGGGTATTTTCCACCTCAGACCTGGCAACCTTAGGCAGTGGGAACAAGAGCTCAGGCAGGGGGATTCCCTACCCTGACTGAGGTCTTGGCAGGCCTAGTTGGTCCCAGCCCACTTTCCCTCTCTGTCACGCCCAGGACTCTTCCTTGTTCCCCATGGCTTTTGACCATGGAGGTCCCATGTGGTCAGAGGGGATCCTTTCTCCCTCTTTTTCCAGGGGAAAAGCTGGTTGGACCCAATCCTACATTTAGAATTTTAATTTAGAAGACATTTCGAGCCAGCATAGTGTAGTGGTTGAGGTGTCAGACCAGGATCTGGGAAATCCAGGTTCAAATTCCATTTGTGCCATGAAAGTAGGGATGTCAGTGTGCAGGGGGGCCTTGGGGATGCCCTGGAATTACAGCTCACCTGTCGACTACAGAGATCGTCCCTGTCGTAATGAAGGTATAGAGTCCCTAGATAGAACATGTTATCTTTGATTGCAAGGTGTATAATAACCAGTTTGGTGTTATGGTTAAGTGTGCGGACTCTAATTTGGGAGAACCGGGTTTGATTCCCCACTCCTCTACTCGCAGCTGCTGGATGACCTTGGGCAAGCCATAGTTCTGTCAGGGCTGCCCTTGAAAGAGCAGTTCTGGAAAGAGCTCTCTCAGCCTCACCTACCTCACAGGGCGTCTGTTGTGGGGAGGGGAAGAAAAAAGGAGTTTGTAAGCCGCTCTGAGACTCCGAGTGAAGGGCGGGGTATAAATCCCATCTCTTCTTCTTTTTCTTCTTTGTGAATCTCTTCCATTTTCCGTGATTTTACCCCTTACTAGCAGATAAAAAGAGGGGCTGCGGTGGCTCAAGTGGTGAAGATACTGAACTGCATACTGGAAGGTCGGTAGTTCAGCAGTTTGAGACCCAAGTGCCGCATGACAGAGTGAGCTCCCATCTCTGGTCCCAGCTCCTGCCAACCTAGCAGTTCGAAAGCAAGAAATCACAAGTAGATAAATAGGTACTGCTTTGGTGGGAAGGTAACAGTGTTCTGTTCACCTCGGTGTCTAGTCCTGCTGGCCACATGACCATGGAAATGTCTTTGGACAGCTCTGGCTCTTCGGCTTGGAAACGGAGATGAGCACCGCGTCCCTAGATTTGGATTCGACTGGCTTTCATAAGAACATAAGAACATAAGAGAAGCCAATGATGAATCAGGCCAATGGCCCATCTAGTCCAACACTCTGTCACACAGTGGCCAAAATATACCAGGTGCCATCAGGAGGTCCAGCAGTGGGGCCAGGACACTAGAAGCCCTCCCACTGCTGCCCCCTCCAGCACCAAGAATAGAGTGCATCACCTGCCCCAGACTGAGAGTTCCCATCTATACCCTGTGGCTAATAGCCACTGATGGGACTTCTGCTCCATATGTTTATCTAATTCCCTCTTGAAACTGTCCATGCTTGTAGCTGCCACCACCTCCTGTGGCAGTGAATTCCATGTGTTAATCACTCTTTGGGTGAAGAAGGACTTCCTTTTATTTGTTCTAACCCGACTGCTCAGCAATTTCATGGAGTGCCCACGAGTTCTTGTATTGTGAGAAAGGGAGAAAAGTACTTCTTTCTCAACCTGCTCAGTCCCATTCATAATCTTATAAACCTCGATCCTGTCACCCCTCAGCCGTCGTTTCTCCAAGCTAAAGAGCCCCAAGCACTCTAACCTTTCTTCATAGGGAAAGTGTTCCAACCCTTTTATCATTCTAGTTGCCCTTCTCTGCACTTTCTCCAATGCTATAATATCTTTTTTGAGATGTGGTGACCAGAACTGTACACAGTATTCCAAATGAGGTCGCACCATTGATTTATACAGGGGCATTAGGATACTGGCTGATTTGTTTTCAGTTCCCTTCCTAATAATCCCCAGCATAGCGTTGGCCTTCTTTATTGCAGTTCCGAGCAAGGGTAACCTTTACCTTTACTTCAGCAGGTAAAAAGCATGCCTTCCGAAGAACTTCCTTGCAGATAGGCGACCCAAGGTTACATATCAACTGGCCAGGTTTGGTTGGCTTGCTGCAAGAACTAGAAAATCCTTATTACCTCAGGCGGAAAACTGTGAAGTATCTCTTTGCCGATTGTTTTGTATTCTGAGAATCCCGAAGGGTTTAAATTGTATTTTACCCTTATTTTATTGTCGTTTCATCACTTTATGGTTTTAATTTTATACTGATTGCTGGCTTTGGCCGTGAATACAATTCATCATCACTGCAGGGATCAGTTCCCCTGGAGAAAATGGCCGCTTTGGTGGGAGGACTCGATGGCACTGTAACCCATCGGGGTCCCTCTCCCCCTCAGACTCCACCCCCAAATCTCCAGGGATTTCTCAACCTGGCTCTGTCAGCCCTTCATGGAAGCTTGATGGGTGACCTTGTGCCCGTCACCCTCTCTCAGCCCAACCTACCTCAGGGCTGTTGTGAGGATAAAAGGGAGGAAGAGGAGAAGGATGTGAGCCAGTTTGGGTCCCCATTGGGGAGAAAGGAGAGATATGAGGGACTGCCTTTCCCCATATATTCCCTAGAGAGCACTGAGGTCAGGGACACAAAACCTCCTGACTCTCCCTGGCCCAAAAGATGCCAGACTAGCCATTACCAGAGCCAGAGCCTTCTCAGTGGTAGCTCCATACTGGTGGAATGAGCTCCCGAAAGACATCAGGGCCCTGCGGGACCTTTTACAGTTCCACAGGGCCTGTAAAATGAAGCTCTTCCACCAGGCCTTCGATTAGGAGCCGCCACTGATGAATGAGACATGAAAAACTGGACTATTATGGCCTTTACGTTACCGGAACTTAGAACAACCAGGACACTGGCCAGCTATATCGAACTACCTATAGAGATCGTCATCTGCTTTCAATTGAACTTTAGTTATATTTGTTATCTGGGATGGAATTTTAAAATATTGTATTTATATGTGTTTTATTTTATTTAACTTGTTGTACGCTGCCTTGGGTCTGCCTAGGCAGGCGAGGCAGGATATAAATTGAAATAAACAAACAAATAAATAAATAATAAATACAACTCCAATAACTTTGAAACTGGGTTCGCTGTGAGCATAAAGCAAATGATCTTTTTTTGTATTTTTTTTTAAAAACACCCTGTACTTCCCACTCCCCTGTTTTTAAACTAGTTCCCTTTTAAAAATACCAACCAATTCTTGAAACAAAAAGAAAAATATCAAATCTCCCATTGTTGGTTCTCCCAATACTTTCTTTTGATCACGGCCATATCTCAAAGTAACACATCATCTCGCTGACAGCTCAGCGGTGATTTAAAGCCCCGACAGATCATTAGAGCATTGCCAATGCAAGGATGTATTAGTGTAACACATCATCAGCGTGTTAGCGCTCCGATGATCTATCACTCTCGACTGCGGCGTTAGGGGAAAGGGAAGCACTGGGGGGGGGGCCTCCAGCGCCTTCCCTACTGAAACTCCAAAGGTCTGGGAAAGGATAAACAAAGACGAAAGGTGTACTTCCCAGAACCCTGGAAGCAAGACTACTTTGAGTTACCAACTCTCAGAAGACAGCTTTTGAGCAGTTATTTCTCAAGGGCTGGGTTCCCCTAGAACCTGTGGAACAAATAGGTAGCGGTCTGGATTGGAGTTTCAATTTATACGTTCCCCTCCACTGTAGCGAATGGCATGACTGAGGGGTGACGTGATAGTGGTTTACAAGATTAGGACGCCCGAAGGACGCCCGAATGACGCCCGAAGGACACCCAAAGGACGCCCAAAGGATGCCCATCTTGCCTCAACCAGGGCCAGGGCTTTCTCTGTCCTGGCCCCAGCCTGGTGGAACATGCTCCCTATTGAGATCATGGCCCTGAGGGATCTTCTTCAATTCCCCAGGGCCTGAAAGATGGAGTTGTTCTGCCAGGCCTTTGGCTGAGGCAACAGGCGCCCATATATGGCCTCCCTGAGGTTGCTGTCACCCATCTATTTACTGACCACCGTCAACTGGCCTTTAACTCACTGCCCCATCGGGCCAGACCTTTATAGCCAACTGACGCTGTTTCAAGCGGTACCCATTGTTTTAATTGTTATAAGATTTTATCGTGTTTTAAACCAAAATTGTATTTATTATAATGATGTTACCCGCCTTGAGCCCGCCTGGAAACAAAAAAAAAAAAAATGCAAACAATAAATAATTTTTTTAAAAAAAATTATGCATGGGAGAGACCAGGTAGAGAAAGACGTACTTTTCTCCCTTTCTTATGATACAAGAACTCGTGGGCACGCCATGAAATTGATGAGCAGTCGGGTTGGAACAGATAAAAGGAAGTACTTCTTCACCCAAAGAGTGATCAACATGTGGAATTCACTGCCACAGGAGGTGGTGGCAGCTGCAAGCGTGGACGGCTGCAAGAGGGAATCAGATAAACATATAGAGCAGAGGTCCATCAGTAGTCAATGACCAATAGTCAAAGATGACTATTCCCCGTAGAGGATTTTAGATGGAAAGCAAACAAGAAGGTTTTTGTATATTAATAAACTCAGGACATAAACTTGTTTCTCTCACTTGCTTGTAAAACAAATGGTCTTGTACGCTACCCCAGGACCGACTTCTAAGGAATAAGGCTCAATGGCACATTTTTGGAGGGGTAAAATTACCATTCTTTTTTTTAAGTGGTAAAGTGATTTCTAATTTTTTAAAAACCTTCTTTTAATAGCTTTTAATAGTCTAAACCAGTGCTTTTCAAACTGTGTCTGGAGAGGACCTTGATGTTCCTCAGAAACCCATCGGGGTATGGAGAAGAACTCGTGGGCACTCAGAGAAATTGCTGAGCAGTTGGGTTAGAACAGATAAAAGGAAGATAAAAGGAAGTCCTTCTTCACCCAAAGAGTAATTAACACATGGAATTCACTGCCGCGGGAGGTGGTGGCAGCTACAAGCATGGGCAGCTTTGAGAGGGAATTGAATAAACATATAGAGCAGAGGTCTATCAGTGGCTATTAGCCACAAGGTATAGATAGGGACTCTCAGTCTGGGGCAAGTGATGCTCTGTATTCTTGGTGTTTGGGGGTGGGGCAACTGTGGGAGGGCTTCTAGTGTCCTGGCTCCACTGCTGGACCTCCTGATGGCACCTGGTATTTTTGGCCACTGTGTGACGGAGTGTTGGACTGGATGGGCCATTGGCCTGATCCAACATCAGATTCTCTTCTGTTCTTCTGTTCTCTTATGAATCAGGTGAGGGCCACTGGGGGAAATCATCAGCCGCAAAAGGTACTGCTGCTTTGAATTGACTCATAGATCCACAAATACCCTGCTAACTGTTTGCAAACCAAAATGAGTTTGAAATAGTATTTGGTGACAGCATATAGGTGGATTACACTACGTGCCACCATGGCAGCTTGCCAGAGGACGAAGAGGCTGACCCGGGCACAGGATTGGTGCAAATATCTCAGCTGGCACCATTCAAAGGTTTTGCTGCTACCGATGTGCTATAGTGGTTAGGAATGCGGACTCTAATCTTGAAGAACCAGGTTTGATTCCTCACTCCTCCACATGCAGCTGCTGGTGTGACCTTGGGTCGGTCACAAGTTCTCTCAGAGCTGTTCTCTCAAGGGCAGTCCTCGAGAGAGGTCTCTCAGCCCCACCTACCTCACAGGGTGTCTGTTGTGGGGAGGGGAGGGGAAGAGAAGGAGATTGTAAGCCGCTTTGAGACTCCTTCGGGTAGTGAAGGGCAGGGTATAAATCCGATCTCCTCCTCCTCCTCCTCCTCCTCCTCCTCCTCCTCCTCCTCCTCCTCCTCCTCCTCCTCCTCCTCTCTGTTCTCCAGGTGACACTGAACTTCTTCTACAGATCTTGTCTTTTAAGAAATTTCTGCAGTGTCTTCTAACACAGCTGCAGTGAAGCAGGGTGTTCCTCTTCCACCTGCTTTTCCACCCCTTGCCATGATTCACCCTTAGACCAGCTACCCTCTTTTCCTGGTTGCTTTCTAGTTTAATGTCTCCTCTTGCGACAGGCCCCTTTCCTTTTTGCGGACACCCCCCCCCCCGGTTATTTCTCTTCAATCTGCATGTTCCATCTCCTTGTCAGAGGGAGTCGTAGTCCAAGGGAGAGTTGGCCTCTTTCAGTCACACTCTGGTACGTAGACAACTGATGTGCAATTTAAGAGAGGGCAGACGGGTTGGCACGTGGGCATAGATTTGTGTCGCTGACCTGCTGTCTTAAAAAACTTTTACATCTCCCCAGTTGACATTGCTTTGTCAGAGAGCGAGAACGGTATGTATTTCAGGTTCTCATAACCAATCGAACCGATCTAAAGATGCCTTGAAATAAACAATTCATTTGGGCAGTGAAAAATGGCTTCTTTTTTTACTTGGAGAGGTATGAGCAGCAACGTTCGTGGCATAGCAAATGCAGAAGGAACGGCAACCTTGCAGTGCCTGGGTACTTCTCGCTCACACTGTTTTCTTGTATAATTTGATAAGTTAGGGCTGCGTCTCATCAAAGCGCTATGTCTCAAGTCGCCGGCAGGAAAGGGAAAGGAAGAGCAGAAGGTGGAAAGCAGATATGTTTCCAGTTTAGTTCTTGTTCTTTAAATCTTGTAGGCTTTGAGATTTTGCCCAAGGTCAAGACGTTTCCCCCTGGTCTGAATGACCCAGGCTAGCCTGATCTCATCAGATTTAGAAGCTAAGCAAGGGTTGGCCCGGGTTAGAATTTGGATAGGAGAACATCTAGGAAGTCCAGGGTCATGAACAGGCTTTTTTGGGGGGAGGGAGGGAAGAGGTGCCAGAAAATGCTTCCTCTAAGCTATGGAGTCTTGTGAGCAAAAATTCTCCTTTGTGAGCTACTGGCATTAAAGCTGCGAGCGAGCGATTTGGCTGCTGCATAAATAGTTTGTGCTGGAGCCCCGCTTCCTGAGCGAAGACGAAAATGTGTGAGCCGGAGGCCAAAAAACCGTGCGCTAGCTCACACTGACTCAGCTTAGAGGGAACCCTGGCCCGGAACTCTCGAGAGGGAAATGAAGCATTCAGTCTGTACACTGAAAACCCATGAACTGTTAAACATCTTCAAAAGAATTTTGTCAGAGAGGTTCCAGAACTCTGTTCTGGCACGTTCTCCCAGAAAAAAAAGAGCCCTGGCCATGACACTGAGGGCAGCCAATGGCAAACCACCTCTGAACCTCACTTGCCTTGAAAACCCTACAGGGTTGCAATAAGTCAGTATGCAGTATTGTTCTTTGCAGCATCGGACTTTCCTTTCACCATCAGACACATCCACAGCTGAGCATCCTTTCAGCTTTGGCCCAGCCACTTCACTCTTTCTGGGGTTACTTGTACTTGCCCTCTGCTCTTCCCCAGTAGCGTATTGGACACCTTCCGACCTGAGGTTGTTATCTGGTAGCACACAATTGTTATTATTATAACTTGACATTTAAAATGGGGACGGACACACACACACACACACACACACACACACACACCCTAGCTGGCAGGAATTTTGCAGTCAAGTTACAAAATGACCTCTCTCTGTCAACCACCCACCTTTCCTCATGAGGTCTCCAAAGAGGTCATTCCCAGAAGATCTCTGACAAGCTCATATGGAACCAAACAGCCCTTTGGGCCTTGAACCACCACACCTTTGGACTCCATTCAACATTCAACACTGGATTCCATTAAACGTTTTTGTGAGAAAACTACTCTCCTACCTGATTTGTAACAAATAGGGCTCTTTTTGTAGCAGGAACTCCTTTGCATATTAGGCGACACGCCCCTGATGTAGCCAGTTTGGTGTAATGGTTAAGTGCATGGACTCTTATCTGGGAGAACTGAGTTTGATTCCCCACTTCTCCACTTGCACCTGCTGACCTTGGGTCAGTCACAAGCTCTGGTGCAACTGTTCTCTCAAGGACAGTTTCTGTCAGAAGTTCTCTCAGCCCCACCTACCTCCCAGAGTGTCTGTTGTGGGGAGGGGAAGGGAAAGGAGTTTGTAAGCCGCTCTGAGACTCCAAGTGAAGGGCGGGGTATAAATCCAATCTCTTCTTCTTCTCTTCTCAATCCTCCAAGAGCTTACAGCAGCCCCTGTAAGAAGAGCACTGTAAACTCTTGGAGGATTGGCTACATTCGGGGTGTGTCGCCTAAGATGCAAAGGAGTCCCTGCTGCAAAAGAGCCCTGGTTAACAGATGAAAATGCTGAGAACAATCAATGGAAAACCAACGGACAGATCCCAATGTCTAATTCCTGACGGTTTCTTGGTGGGCTTGGTTCAGAAGAACATCCATATTCTGAGTTTATCCTGATTTCTCCCTCTCTGCAGGTTCTTCGAGAGGCTGACAATATCTCGGCGAGCAGACAATGAGTGCCGTAGTTCTCTCACAACAAGCCATTAACAACACCCTCTGTTTTGAAGTGTTCCCATTCACCTGATTCCCAGATTCGGGGGTGTGCCTTTTCTTTGGGAAAAAAATGGAGTCAAAGTTGGCCTGCGGCACGTGCTTCTCTCTCGGCAAGCTTTTAGCAGCAAGCTTAACTTAGACATGTGGCTGGCATCGGAATTAAGCTCAAGTCAATTTACCGAACATAAAACACACTTGACCTTGAATGGATTAATTTACTCTCTGGAGCCTCCTCCTGTATAACAAATAGGAAGCCCTCGCGCTACATGGCATTTTACAGATCTTCCAGCTCCGCAGTGATCCCAGTGCAAAGACTAGCACGTTGGGATATCATGAAGTACTTATGAAAATCCTTGGAGGGCTTTCGGGTAGGGGGGGAGATTCCATTAGTGGCAATAATAGGGCCTTTGTTTGTCGTAGGTACTTGAAACCTACCGTCTTTTCCTGATTAATGCTTTGCATTGTGTTGTCTAGCGTTTTTGGAAGGGGGGGGGAGAGCAGAATATTTTATCCAAACATGAAGTTGGCCTTGAACATCTCTCATTTGGTTTTTGGGTTTTTTTTTTTTACTGAGAGCGTGCATTACAAATTTGACCCATGGTGGAGTAAAAGTCTCCGTATTGTGGAATCGCTCATGTTAAGCAATCCACGTTGAGTTGACATCTTGGGCAACCATCTTGGAGATCCATTCTGGGCAAAACGGAGAGGAATGTTGTAGCCGGGTTTGTCTTTTGATCCGTCAGTGGAGAGGAGAGGTGCTTCATGTCGTTTCTGAATGCCAGAGGTACCCTTTCAAATCACCGGATTTCTTGGCAAAGCATGGAGGAATGGGGCCCCGACCCATTCTCAGTGTGCTGTTTAGGAATGGTTTTCTGAGAAAGGCAAAACACTCATAACCAATACATGGTGTGGTGAGCATTTATTTTTTTGGGGAAAAAATTAACTGTGCAGGAAGCATTCACGGCTGATTCACACTCTCATGATTTTCACCTATTGGATATAAAACTAGATCGGGGTCCCCAGATTGATTCTCGTGGGCATCATGCAGTAGGACAAGGGAAAAATGAATGTGATTTCTGAATGTGGGGTCTGACATTTCCTCTGACGTGTTTACATATTGACAGCTGTCACTGTGCCTCCAAAAGTTTAATTATAATAGATCCAGATCTTGGTATGTAACCTAGAAGAAGAAGAAGAGAAGAGTTTGGATTTATACCCTGCCCTTCAGTGCCCAAAGGTGTCTCAGAGTGGCTTACAAACTCCTTTCTCTTCCCCTCCCCACAACAGACACCCTGTGAGGTAGGTGGGGCTGAGAGAGCTCTGACAGAAACTGTCCTTGAGAGAACAGCTGTGCCAGAGCTTGTGACTGACCCAAGGTCACATCAGCAGGTGCAAGTGGAGGAGTGGGGAATCAAACCCGGTTCTCCCAGATTAGAGTCCGCACACTTAACCACTACACCAAACTGGCTTTTGATTAGAGAAACTTATAGCAGCACATATATTTTATATCTGCATCTCTGTGTATAAGAATCCTCTGTAGGAGGAACTAGGATGCAATAAGAATGGAATGTTGTTTAGAAGTTGCAAGGCCGCCGAGGGCGAAGTTTAATGTGATTCACAGCCCTTATCCGCTAGCTCTCCACATGCGAGCCCGGGAAGGTGTTCTCTAACGTTCCCAATGTTCTGAAGACAAGGTAAACCAGTGTAATTACTGACACCACTGAGAGATGCACTGAGTCAAATTATGCTTGTATGATGTTAACTATCTGGTACCAATTAGAGACTCTCTAGCCGAGTCCAGACTGGCAGTTTGGCCCGAGATAGGCACGTTTCACAGACGGATTAAAGGGGCCGGTTCACACAGGCACAGCAGTCAGGCGTTCCCCAGCTGTTAGCTACAATCACTACAAAACTCAGTGGAACAGGCTTCCTCAGGAAGTGGTGGGTTCTCCTTCTTGGGAGGTTTTCAAACAGCGGCTAGATGGCCATCTGACAGCAATGCGGATTCTGTGAACTGAGGCAGATCACGAGAAGGGAGGGCAGGATGGGTTACCTCAGTGCTTAGTTCTTGTGGCCCTTTCTTACATGCCCAGGGAAATGCTGATTGCCACTTTGGGGTCAGGAAGAAGAAGAGATTGGATTTATACCCCGCCCTTCACTACCCTAAGGTGTCTGAGAGCTCCTTTCCCTTCCCCTCCCCACAACAGACACCCTGTGAGGTAGGTGGGGCTGAGAGCTCTTGACAGAAACTGCTCTTTTTCAAGAACAGCTCTTATCAGAACTATGGCTTGCCCAAGGTCATCCAGCCAGGTGCAAGTGGAGAAGTGGGGAATCAAACCCGGTACTCCCAGACTGGAGTCTGCACACTTAATCACTACACCAAACTGGCTCCAGGAAGCAGTCCTGGAGGTTTTTTTTGTCATCTTCTGGGCATGGAACAGTAGTCACTGTGGGTGTGGAGGGGGAGGTATTTGTGAATTTCCTGCATTGTGCAGGGGGTTGGACTGGATGACCCTAGAGCATAGGTGCATGTCGCTGGAGTGAGAAAAAGCCACTTACAACCATGCCTCCACCAGGGGTGGGCCAACAGTGCAAATGCTCCCTCACGCCTCCTCCCCGGTATGCTCCTGCATCATTAGGTGCAGTGCGACTGGGAATCCCCAACACAACTTGGTCCGGGTCTTTTTGCCCCGCCTCCCTTGCGCTTCATCCTGCCAGTCTGTCCTCAGCCCATGTGAGGTAGGCGGGGCTGAGAGAGTTCTGAGCTAGCTGCATGTGAAGGAGTGGGGAAACAAACTCGGTCGTCTGGATTAGAATCCACCGCTCTTAACTGCCATACCAAACCACTACACCAGACTCACTTGCTCTGAATTCAAAAGCCTCCCCCATTTCAGCCCCGTGCAAGGCAAATATCTAGCCATCCCTTATTCCCATTGTTGGTGTTTTTGCCAGCTGAACGCCATGGAAACGGCTGAACGTATGTCAGTTCATTGTTCGCTTTGTAAGGCTATGCATTCCCAGCATGTTACCCCTCTCTTATTTAAGTTTCCAGGCAGATCTGATAAATATTATATATCTACTCTCCTTGCAGAGTTCCTTAATGAAATGGCTCTTAAGGTGGCCAAATTTTGCGCTTTGATTCAGCTGATAAGAAAGCAGAGGCTCCAGTCCCTTTTATTAACTGCCTCGTATTACTAAAATGAGGACTTCATTAAGAACCGTTATTGTTCTTGCATGTTTTACTTGTGTTTCGCGAATGCTCTCATGTCGGCTGATCTTGGATAGCAAGGAATGAAGTGAAAGATGAAGGCAAGAAGGTGGACTCCTGAACTGGGTATCGAGCCTGCCTTTGGAGACAGTGGAGGATAGAGGGTTGCCAAGTCTTCCCTGGCCATCGGCAGAGGTAGGGTTGCCAGATCCAGACTGGGAAACTTCTGGAGATTTGGGGCTGGGGCCTGGGGAGGACAGGGACCCCAGTTGGGTCCAATGCCACAGAGTCCACCTTCCAAAGTGTCCATTTTATCCTGGGGAACTGAGCCCTAGTAGATAATTGACTCAGCCCTACCCCACCTTCCAGGGTAGAAATAAATTACTTGCCTTGCCTATCAGTTTTCTGCTCTCCTTGAAATAGAGAGTACTCTATCTGATATGTACGAGACAGCACACTGGAGGTCAGTTCAAAAGTGATTTCAGCTTTATTTCAGCTCCAAGTTAGACCAGCTAAGGACTAGACCAGCTAGACAAAATACAGTCCTAAAACAGCAGTTTATATACAGTTCTGGCTGAGGTAGCCACACCCACAGAAACAAAACGCGCCAATAACATTTGAATATCATAACCAATCACAGCTCAGGTATAAGGACCAATCATCTTTGTACCTTATGACCAATCACAGTTGTTACCACCATAAGCCCTCTGATTGGGCAATACTTGTGCAGTATTTCCGATCTGCATAATGAGCACCTGCTCAGTATGCTCACCATTATGTCTATGAGGACATAACAACTCCTCCCCCTTAGATGGAACACACTCGTAGTCTGCTAAATGGGGAGGGGCCTTTCGGCTTCGTTGGGACCGCCTCAGTTCTGGGGCTTCAGGGTCTTCACTGGTCTCAGCGCCAGGCATTGCTGGGCTGTCAGGGTCCACAGGGTCCGAGAGTGCAGGGGTCTGCCCTGCCTCAGGTTCTGGACGAGAACCAGCAGCACTCACCTCGTCTGGAGGCAAGTGGGACTGCTCCCTGGGCCTGAAGCAATCTCCGGCCTCGATCTCCTGGTCCGCAGGAGACCATCGCTGCCGGAGTTGGTCGATGTGGCAGCGTATCTGTCGGCCATCAGATAGCCTCACCACATACATTCGAGACCCCAATTTGTTGGTGACTTCAGCATTAAGCCACCGGTGCCCCTCAGCGTAGTTTCGTGCGAAGACCAAGTCTCCGAGCTGGAACTCCCTGGATGGAGTGGCTGGTTCGGGCCGCACGGTTCTGCTGCCATCCAGGTCTGGGTGCAGGCGGTCGAGAAGGGTTGTCAGCCTTCTCCCCATTAGAAGCTCGGCCGGGCTTTTCCCTGTAGCACAGCTGGGAGTGACATGCTGCCACAGGAGAAAATCGGCCACTCGATGGTCCCAGTCTTCGCCTTGCAGCCGGGCGAGGGTCTCTTTCGCCGTCCGCACCATTCTTTCCGCCTGGCCGTTGGAGGCGGGGTGGAATGGTGCTGTGGTGATGTGCCGGATGCCGTAACCCTCTAGGAAGCCGGCGAACTCCCTAGAGGTAAGCTGTGGCCCGTTGTCACTGACAAGTACATCAGGTAGCCCATGGGTGGCAAAAAGTTGGCGCGTAGCCTTTATTAAGTTTGCCGCTATCGTTGACCGCATGGGAACTACCTCCAGCCACTTCGAGAAGGCATCAACGACCACCAGAAGCATCTGGCCGTTGATAGGGCCAGCAAAGTCGAAGTGTAGCCTTGACCAAGGCTTTTCAGCTCTGTTTAGTTCAGCCGGAGGGGAGCGTGGCGGATCAGCCCGGGACTGCTGGCAGTTCATACAGCCCCGAACTCGTTCCTCGATGTCAGCATCGAGCCCAGGCCACCATACGTATCCCCGAGCCAGGGCCTTCATCCGCACAATTCCTGGATGCCTGGCATGCAGAGATTTCAGAACGCTCCCTCTTAGTTTGGGGGGAATAACAACTCTATTCCCCCACAGAACGCAGCCCTTAGAAATAGATAGTTCCGTTCTTCTCCCCCAATATGCCTTAAACTCAGTCTCGTTACACACACTCGGCCACCCCCTCCACACCCAGTTTAAAACGCGGGACAAAATTAAGTCCTTTTGGGTGTATGTGGCAATGTCCTTAGACCGTAATGGAGCCTCAGAAAGTTCATCGAGTGCGAAGATGTCCGCTGTCGGAGCCGGGTCTGGATCAGTCTCAGGCAGGGGGCATCGGCTCAGGGCGTCGGCGTGAGCAATATACTTGCCCGGTCTGTGCTCTTTGTCGTACTCGTATGCGGCGAGGAATAGAGTCCATCTTAACATCCTGGGCGAAAGGATGTTAGGCGTGGGGCGGTCAGGGGCGAAAATCCCAAGTAGCGGCTTGTGGTCAGTAACTAAAAGAAAACGTCTTCCGTACAAAAAGTCATGAAACTTTTTAACTGCACTCACAAGCGCCAACCCTTCTTTATCAATTTGGGCGTAGTTCTTTTCAGCCCCACTCAGCGTCCTAGAATAATAGGCAATTGGTGCCTCAGACCCGTCAGGCATAATATGGCTTAGAACTGCCCCAACACCAAACGGCGATGCGTCAGCCGCCAGAACCAACATTTTTGTCTCATCATAGTGCGTGAGGACACTGCTAGACGTTAACAACATTTTAACATTTTGAAAAGCTTCTTCTTGACGCTGCCCCCAAACCCATTTTGCATCCTTATTTAATAAATGGTGTAACGGTTCGGCTACCGAAGCTTTGTGAGGCAAGAATGCATGGTAAAAATTAACAAGCCCTAAAAAAGCTTGTAGCTCCATTTTGTTTTGGGGCCTAGGTGCGTTGTGAACGGCAGATACCTTCCCCGGGGTTGGGTGAACTCCCTGCTCATCAATTTTGAATCCCAGGAATTCAACACTGGGAACCCCTATCGTACACTTTTCTCTTTTTACATGTAAGCCAGCTTTTTGAAAACAAAGTAAAACCTGCTTGACTCTTTCAAGCAATTCGTCCTCATCATTCCCTGCAATAAGCACATCATCGAAGTAAGGAATTACTCCCTTGAGGCCTCTAAGCAACCCTTCCATTAATCCCTGGAAGATTCCTGGTGCGACATTAACCCCGAATTGGAGGCGCTTGACTCGAAACGCACCTCTATGAGTTACGATGGTTTGTGCTTCTGCTGCATTGCTATCCACAGGCAGTTGTTGATAAGCCTGGGCAAGGTCCAACTTTGCAAAAACCTTGCCCCCCCTAGAGACGCAAGTACATGACTTATCACAGGTACAGGATAAGAGTGCTGTTGCAACGCCTTATTGATTGTACACTTATAATCTGCACAAATTCTTATTGAACCATCGGGTTTGACAGGAGTAACGATGGGTGTTTCCCATTTGCTGTATGGTACCGGTTCTAAGACCCCTTGCACAATGAGCTTGTCGAGCTCCATTTCTATCTTTGGTCGCAATGCTAACGGTACCTTCCTATATTTTAACCTGATAGGCCGTACATTTGGATCCAGTTCAAATGAAACCGGGGGACCTGTATAGGTTCCCAATCCCTTTCCAAAAACCTGAGGAAACTCGTTATACAAGCAATCCCATTTATCACAACACACTGCATTAATGCCAGAAATAGCAATGCCCAACGGTTCAAACCAATCAAGCCCTAAGAGGCTTACCCTGTCCCCTTCAGCAACAATTAGGGACAGAGCCGCCTTCCGCTCTTTGAAGTTGACTTCAAATTCAGCCTCACCGGCCAACGGAATTCTGTGCCCTTGGAAATCGGCAAGACAGGCATCAGTTGGTAGGAGACGGCGACGGCTTCGGCGAGGGAAAAGACGATCTAGTATATGCATCGAAATGATGGTTCTAGCCGACCCCGAATCGACTTCGAAAGGGCAGGCCACACCGTCAAGATACACGGTGACGAAAATCTTCTTCCTCCGGGGAACTCCCGTGGTGAGAACAGTCGATGATGAAGAGGGGTTGGACGACAGGGTCGGGTTTCGGGACGACAGGGATGAAGAGCAGGTTGTGTTGACCTTGCTTCGGAATTGAGAGCGCTGCGGAGGCGACGTAGGCGGTGATCTCTTCGACTTGCAAACTCTGGCGATGTGCCCGCGTTTTCCGCAAGCCCGACAAACCAACCCTTTGGCCCAACAGGTGTCGCGCTCGTGCTTCCCGCCACAACCAAGGCACTGACGCGCTGGCGCAGTCTTCACTTGGGTTCGCGGCTGGCTGCTGGAACAAGGCTCTCGTACGTCATCCACAGCGGCCGCCGGCTCACGGTCCTCGACCTGTTGGTGAATGCTGGATTCAGCTGCCGCAGGCCGCTGTCGCACTTCTCGCGTCGACCTTTCAGCAGCTTCAGCGGCGATGGCTTCCTCGAACGCGACCTTGAATGTCAGCGTCTTTAGGGCAAACAGGCGTTGTTGCAGCTTTGCATCGCGGTGACCGCAGACCAGCCGGTCTCACAAGGCTGTTTCAAGATTGGCGAAGTTGCAAGCCCTTGCCAACTTCCTCAATGCCGCCACAAACTCGGCTACAGATTCGCTGGAGCCTTGGCGCCTTTCGTAGAACGCGTGCCGGGAAGCGATCTCTGAAGGCTGCGGCGCGAAATGAGCCTTCAACTTCTCTGTCAGCGTGGCGTACGGCACGGTCTTGATGTCATCAGGCGTTACAAGTGAACGAGCAATGTCGAACACCTCTTTGCCACACGAGCTAAGCAGTGCAGCTCGTTTCTTCGCAGCATCCGTCACCCCGCCGCTCTCGAGGTGAAACTCGAACCGGGTGAGGTACGCCTCCCAGTCCTCGGTCGCGGCCTCGAACGGCTCGAACCGGTGCTTGGAGCTCATCGCGGCGCCTCCTGGAGCGGATGGCCCCCTCGGAAACTCGCGGTCGATCGGAACTTCCTCCGTGGTGTCTCAGCGGGGCTGCCTACCCGCTAGATCCCATCCTCGTCGCCAGTTGATAAGTACGAGACAGCACACTGGAGGTCAGTTCAAAAGTGATTTCAGCTTTATTTCAGCTCCAAGTTAGACCAGCTAAGGACTAGACCAGCTAGACAAAATACAGTCCTAAAACAGCAGTTTATATACAGTTCTGGCTGAGGTAGCCACACCCACAGAAACAAAACGCGCCAATAACATTTGAATATCATAACCAATCACAGCTCAGGTATAAGGACCAATCATCTTTGTACCTTATGACCAATCACAGTTGTTACCACCATAAGCCCTCTGATTGGGCAATACTTGTGCAGTATTTCCGATCCGCATAATGAGCACCTGCTCAGTATGCTCACCATTATGTCTCTGAGGACATAACACTATCTTTCTGTGTTATACCTCTGACGATGCCAGTCACAGCTACTGGCGGAACGTCAGGTCCTACAATGCCAGGACCACGGCCACACAACCCGGAAAATCTACAGCAACTAATGAACTCCGGCTGTGAAAGCCTTCGACAACATATTGAGCTCTGTTGTTGTTCAGTCGCACAGTCGAGTCCGACTCTTCGTGACCCCATGGACCAGATTATGCCAGGCCCTCCTGTCTTCCGCTGTCCGCTGAAGTTTGCTTAATTTCATGTTCATTGCATCGATGACACTGTCTAACCATCTCATCCTTTGCCGTCCCCTTCTTCTTTGACCTTCAATCTTTCCCAGCATCAGGGTCTTCTCCAGTGAATGCTCCCTTCTCATTTGGTGCCCAAAGTATTTGAGCTTCAGCTTCAGGATCTGGCCTTCCAGGGAACAATCAGGGTTGATTTCTTTTAGGATTGACTGATTTGATCTCCTTGCAGTCCAAGGGAATCTCAAGAGTCTTCTCCAGCACCATAGTTCAAAAGAATCTAATCTTCGGCGCTCGGCCTTCCTTATAGTCCAACTCTCTCAGCCATACATTACTACGGGGAATACCATTGCTTTGACCATGCGGACTTTTGTTGGCAAGGTGATGTCTCTGCTTTTTATCATGCTGTTTAGGTTTGAGCTGTAGTGGTTTGTAATTCCAGGGTATTCCTTGGTTCCCACCTGGAGATTGGCATCCCTAGTGAGATGGAGGGAGCAAAAAACGAAACAAAAGAGGCCCAGAACTTGCATGCTTATGAGAAAGAAGACAGCGTTTTTGACAACTTTTGCCGTTTCCCGGTTTTCCTTGGTTGTGTTTGAGGGACGGGTGGGGGGTGGGGGGAGCTAGGAAAAGAAGTGTGGTACCGTGCCCAGGGAGGACACTGCACCTGGATGCAAGCCATTGGTCTACAAGCGGTGGATGTCTGTGTGGTGTTGAACACTGGGTATCATGGAGAAGGTTGTCCGGAAGGCCACGGCAGACCCCGTTTCTTGAGTTAGAGCCTCCGAAAACTTGGCAAAAAGGTCCGGGCCTCCCCCAAAATTGCCATTCCAACAATCAAATTACACGGTGATAAGCCAGTTTCGAACCTTTTGTGGCACACAGTGCTGCGCTAAATGCCTTTTCATGAATCCTCTCAAGCATTCCTGATTTTTCAAGTGCTCCCCTGATTGTTCATTCAGAGTTATTTTCATCCACTTTTCATCTGTGGTTTGTCTCATTAAAAACGGGCACTTCAGAAATGATCTGAAAGTTTAAAACACATTCAAGGAGTCCTCAAATATACCACTTTCTGAGCTTTTATTCCCCCGTTTCAAAAGACACCTCTAATTGTGGTCTTTTGTCCCCGCCAAAAAAAAAAAAATTTTTTTTGGTACATTTTTTTTTTGCCTTCTAAAAACCCCCGAGCCATGCCCTCGTGTTGCTATTATGAGGGGTTTCTGTCATGCTGACAGTATGTATGATCTCATGCTGGAATATGATATGTATAATGATCAATTGCAAAACCATTTTATGTCATTAAAACCCCCTTTGAAAGTCACCTCTTTCTTCTCCGTCCCCTCCCCTTATGCATGACTTTTAAAATTAAAGGCAAGATGGAGTTAAAAGTGATTGATACCCATTTATCTGTTGGGAGCGCGGCAGAAATGGTTTTCAGAAAAGATGGTTTGAGATATATATATATATATATATATGTATAATACTTTCAGGAGGTCAGTCGGTATTCAAAACTCACGGTAACCTATTTACACACAATCCTCCATCCAAATCCTGAATGTTTGGCCAACATTCCTGTGATTGTGAATTGCGTGTGGTTGCGTGAGTTGCATCAACCACAATTGCCGCATTCACAGATCTCGACAGGTGGGATGGTTATGGGAGTTCGCGGCACAAAGAGCAACATCTTGCAGAGATACGCACGTGCCCTTAACTGCTACAGCGCCGCTGCTAATGTAAAGTGTCACTTCATTTTAGGCTCCTGCACGCATATGTTTGTAACGGGCTGGCACGCAGAGAGCATAAGCAAATGCTGCATCTCGTGCTCCCCCAGGGCTGACCCAACTGCCAGCGCTGCATGATTTAAAGAAAGCAGGAATCTGACTGATCAGAGCTCAGGAGAAAGTGTTGTGTGTGTGTGAGTGGGTGAACTTAGAGGGAGTTCTATGCAGGGCCGGCCCAACCACTAGGCAAACCTGGGTGACTGCCTAGGGAGTCAGAGTTAGAGGGACGCCAAAATGCCTATGCTGAATGGAGGGATCAATATCTTATACCGAGTTGGACTATTGGCCTATTAAGTCTAGAATCGCAACCAACCTGGAGACGAAAATGTCCTGTCCCTTTAACTGAGGTTCAACGGGATGACTTCTTATATTTCTCTCTACTGAATCTGTGTGTGTGTAAATCACAGCTCGTCTAAGGCTCCAAAAACTCTTCAACCAGCTCTGTCTCAATGGACACTCTGCCTTTCTTCCATCCGGGGATCTCAGAAGGTCTTCCATCCAGACACTGGGCTCTTCCACAGTCTCATTTTTGTTGCTTGTGTGTCCCTATTGCTTTGGTCTTTCCCTTTTCCACATGCGTTTTGCTCCCTCTAGTGGTCTATTCAATATTACATCAGGTATCTCACCGTAGAGTTTAACTGTGGGTTTTTATGCTGGACATAGAGCGATATAATATCGAATCTACCGCTAGAGAGAGTGAAACACATGTGGAAAAGACACCCCCCCAAAAAAAAAAAACAATAGGGATGCACAAGCCACAACGCTGAGACTACAGAAGAGCCCACTAACCAGACCAGGGGTAGGCAACCCATCCAACATGTATGCCAACGTGGCACAACAAACCATTTCGCTTGGCATCTAGGGACAGACCCAAGCAACAGATGCACAGGAAGGACTGCTTGGGCCAGTGTGCAGGATAAGGCAACAGGGATAGCTTATGCCCTTCATTGCCTCTCAGACCAGCACAGCCATCAGCTGAGTCCAAGAAAAATCCCTGAGATGCTGGCACTGGCACTGGGCCTTAGCTTACTCCAAACTGACATGGTCAAGGGATGTAAAGTGCTTTGAAGCTCACGGGGGGGGGTCCCCAATGCTCTGGGAACGACACACTTTCCCAGGGAAGAAGGCCATACAATGCTCAAATGACCAGCAATATGGACATGAGTTTCTGCAAAGAGACAACTATTTGCCCACACTGCCAGGAAGAGGCGAGATGGATGGCTATTGCCAGAACATGAGCTGGGCAATCAAACATGAGAGACGTGCGCTCTATGGTGCTTCAGGTAGGAGTCCTGGGGTCACCTGTGGGGGGAATAGGCTCCCAAACTCAGGACTGGGCAAGGGACTTCCAGCCAACCAGGGTAGGGAGAGTTAACATTTTTGTTGTTCAATCGCACAGTCGAGTCCGACTCTTCGTGACCCCATGGACCAGATTACACCAAACCCTCCTGTCTTCCGCTGTCCGCTGAAGTTTGCTCAATTTCATGTTCTTTACATCGATGGCACTGTCTGACCATCTCATCCTTTGCCGTCCCCTTCCTCTTTGACCTTCAGTCTCTCCCAGCATCAGGGTCTTCTCCAGGGAGTGCTCCCTTCTCATTTGGTGGCCAAAGTATTTGAGCTTCAGCTTCAGGATCTGGCCTTCCAGGGAACAGTCAGGGTTGATTTCTTTTAGGATTGACTGATTTGATCTCCTTGCAGAGTTAACATTATGCAAGCATTTGTTCCCGTTATGTGTCCAAGGGAGGGATTCTGAACTAAAGACTGTGGCCATAAATGTAAATGCTGTGCTCTGGCCTGGATAGCCCCGAACAATCAAGTCTCATCAGATCTCAGCATTTAAGCAGTGCTGGTTAGTATTTGGACTGGAAACCACCAAGGAAGTCCAGGGTTGTGACACAGAGGCAGGTCATGGCAAACCACCTTCGTATATCTTTTGCCCTGGCCTGGAGCTCCCTCTGCCCAGGGTAGCTTGATCTCATCAGATCTCAGAAGCTAAGCAGGGTCAGCTCTGGTTAGTACTTGGATGGGAGCCCACCAAAGAAGTCCAGGGTTGAGACACAGAGGCAGGCAATGGCAAACCACCTCTGGACGTCTCTTGCCTGAAAATCCTGTGGGTTTGCTATAGCTCCATTGCAACTCGACAGGGGGGAAAAGTGAATGTGTTTTCTTAGACCTGCAATAGTCCTGTGTGTATGATATCCATTTTCCCCTGTGTGACGCCCTCCGGATTTTTAAACTGTAGTAAATAAATACCTTTTTCCTTTGTAAAGAAATCAGAGAGTGTGCAAAGTGCCTCCCACTGGCCTAGCTGCTCACGTGCTCATGCACGCATGGAAAGGAGGGGGTAGGAGTTTGGGGACTCTGTACTCTGCACGTGCCCGGAGAGCCTTTACTGGTGCCCAAACCAAGAGAGGCTGTTTAGTAGTTGCAGAATGGAAGATGGGCAGGAATGGGGAAAGTACCCTTTCAGACACACACATGCATAACTAAACCCTTGTGGTGCCAAAATGTGACTCAGGCCCGATTTCCATCCAGCATTCGCTCCGCTGTCTCACCAAATCCACACTGGAACAGAAATCCCTATCTACATCGCATGCCACTTTCACTTTGACTGAGTGTCGCATTTTATGGCAGCGTCCAGACTGCATGCTGCTTTCACTTCGTTTGATCTCTGGTTTTATGGTGGCTGTCTGCATAGATTTATGGCCATTTGGAGGTGACTCTGCAGTCAGTATGGTATTGGCCTGGGGTAGCTGAATGTGCTTTTGAACTGTGGGCCAATCTGCATTTAGCATTTTTACCAAACCCACACTGGAACAGAAAAAGATGCAGCTCAAAACCGTATTCAACTACCCCAGGCCAACACTGTACTGATTGCAGAGTCACGCCCGAATGGCCATAAAACGGCCATAAATCTACACAGACAACCACAATAAAACCAGAGATCAAATGAAGTGAAAGCAGCATGCAGTCTGGTCACTGCCATAAAATGTGAGACTCAAATCAAAGTGAAAGTGGCATGTAATGTAGATGAGGATTTCTGTTCCAGTGTGGGTTTGGTAAGTCAGCGGAGCAAATGCTAGATGCAGATCGGGCCCTGCATCTTTTTCTGTTCCAGTGTGGGTTTGGAAAAAATGCTAAATGCAGATTGGCCCTCAGGCTGCGATCACACACACTAAACAATCCACTTTCAATGCACTCTCCAACTGGATTTTACTGTACAGTTAGGCCCATTCTGCATTTAGCGTTCGCTCTGTTGTTTTACCAAACCCACACTGGAACAGAAAAAGATGCAGCTCCAAACCAAATTCAAATACCCCGGGGCCAATGCTGTACTGACTGCAGAGTCACCCCTGAAAGGCCATAAAACGGCCATAAATCTATGCAGACAATACCGTAAAAACCCGATGATCAAAGGAAGTGAAACCAGCATGCAGTCTGGAGGTTTCCAATGTCTAACAATGAAAAGTTGGTTTTCCTCTTGTCGGATATGTATCCCCTGGTTACTCCCAAGGTAGCGCTTTTTGTACTCGCAGCCAGAAAAGTTAGATCCAAGGCTGGTTCCAGTATTGTCTAACATTGAGCTACAAAACTTGGTGGCATAGCTTTTATGATTTTAAAACTTTGATTGTTTTATTTGCTGAAATGTTATACAGTCTTATTCTGAAGGCTTGTTTTTAGAACAGTACTTTTGAACCTAAAATTTATATTGTGTTTTTATATTTTATATTGTAACAGCCAGTGGCCATATACAAAAAACTTACTTACTTAATAAAAATCCGATGATCAAACAAAGTGAAAGCAGCATGCAATGCAGAGGGGAATTTCTGTTCCAACATTGGTTTGCTAAACAACAGAGGGAAAAGCCAACGCAGAATGGACCCAAACTGGCAAAATTCAGTTTGAAAGTGCATTGAAAGGGGATTGAAAGGGGATTACACAGGCTGATTTCCCACTACAGCTGCCTTGGGGTTGCGCCGCCGTTTGCCCCGATACTATTTGTCAATTTCACACCCGAAGCCGCGGGGCTGCATTTTGACCCGTGGCTTCGCCCGATTTCCCCCGCAGTTTCATAATCCTCAAAAAACAGGATCAGGAAACTGCGGGGGAAATCGGGCAAAGCCGCGGGTCAAAATACAGCCCCGCGGCTTCGGGTGTGAAATTGACAAATAGTATCGGGGCAAATGGCGGCGCAACCCCGAGGCAGCTGTAGTGGGAAATCAGCCTTAGTGTGTGTATGATCACAGCGTAGTGTTCTATTTTCTGCAGATTTGTGAACCTGTGGACGCATTTGCTCAGAGATCATGCATGATGATGGTCTGATGGCTGACACATAGAATGGTCTTAATTTTCTCCCTACTTAGGGTTGCCAAACTCCAGGTGGGGCCTGGAGTCTGAAATTATCTCCAGACTGCAGAGATCAGTTCTCCTAGAGAAAAAGGTGGCTTTGGAGGGTGGACTCTGTGGCATTATACCCTGCTGAAGCCCCTCCCTCCCCAAACCCCGCGCTTCTCAGGCTCCACCCCCTGATCTCTATGAATTTCTGAACCCATCGCTGGCAATGCTGCTTCTAATTCAAATATCTTAGCCATTCTTGTAGGCACACCTGAAATACAGACTAGTACCCACAGTCCTCTCGGGAACATAGCACGGGATCCGATGTCTTTTCAGCTTTCTTTTTGTTTGTCTCCTAAGATAAACAGGCCAAGCATCTTTGATCTCTGCTTATCAGGTGAGGTCTCTATCTGCGTAGCAGGTTGCCCAGGGTAGGGTTTTTGCTTTTTTTGTTTTACTGCAAAGAGTTAACTCAAAAATCGGTTCTCTCATGTTTCCCCCCCATTGTTCACCTTTGGGTTTTGGCAATCCTGCACAAAGGAGAAATTGAAGCAGTGATGAATAGAAGGCAGGAGATAATCAGGAACTGACAGCAGACGGTCCACTGAGCAGGCAGACATTGTGCCTTTTGAAAAGTGCTCGCTCTCTAAATTGGAGATGAAATTGAAGGCCTGGTGATAAATATAAGACAAAAGCCAATGACAGCACAAGGAAAATCTTACCAGTGTGCTCATAGAAAGAGAAAAAAAGAGGTGGAGAAGTCCCAATCCCAGGTGGGGAACAGAAGGTGTAGAAATTCTGACCAAATCAACATTGCCCCCAATGCTCCCTCTAAACTGTGGAGTCTTGTGAGCAAAAACTCTACTGTGTGAGTGACTGGCATTAAAGTTGTGAGTGAGTGATTTGGCTCCTGCATAAATTAGTTTGCTCTGGAGCTGTCCCTTCCTGAGCAAAGACAATAATGTATGAGCTAGAGGCCAAAAAACTGTGAGCTAACTCCAGGCTTGCCAAGAACTTACCTTAATTCGGTGGGGGACGGATACGCCCTGGCAGGACCATCCCTGGGGGAAGGAAAGACATGCACGATGCTGTCACCAGGAAGTGATGTCGGGCGACGCTTTGGCAATGGGGCTGGAAACTTGATGTTGCCCGGAGAAATGTTCCAGCCGGGAACTGTGTGTCCCCCGCCGAATTATGGTAGCTACTTGGCAACCCTAGCTAACTCATATTAGCTCAGCTTAGAGGGAACACTGATTGCGCCCCCCCCCAATTTTTTTTTTGACTATGTAAAAACATTTTGAAGTTGGCTCTATGTACTGTGGCGCTCCTGCACACGTTGAATTATGCACTTTCGTGGCATTTGCAGTTGAATTATACTGTGTGGAGCAGCAAAATCCATTTGCAAACCATCACTAAAGTGCATTGAAAGAGCATTAATTCGACTTGTGTGGAAGTGCCCAGGTGAAAGAGTCAATTCCCCTCTGGGAAGCTGCCTCCGGCTTCCGGTTTTAGTCCACCATTTTTTTCCCCCTTAGCGGTGTACACTTGAGCGGAGCTCCGCACTTAAGTTAAATAAAGAAAAACTTCAATGGTGCCTAGTTTAGGCATTTAGACGAGTCCGGGATCTCGGGGAGGCCAGTTTCGGGGAGAAAATGTAAACAGTAGTCTTCATTTAAACTTTAAAGGGACCGGTAAAAATCTGTTCTGCGCACGGGCCAAACTTTTTGTTCGGGAGAGGGCTGCCTGTGCGCATGCTCAAACGAAAGGGGAAAAAAACCCCTCCTGCATGAGGACGGCGGGGAGCCCCGAAGGAGGAGGTCAGTGTGATCGCGATTCTCCAGTTTTAAAAAAAACACACATCGTGCCAGAGCACTTTAAACCGCTCCAGCACGCTGTCTGAATGCACCCTTCCTTTCAAATCTCCTGGCTTCGATGGTCTCTCGGTTCAGCCACCTGCACAGAATTCTCTAAAAAAGTTCACGACTCCCTGGTTTGACTTTGCCACTGTGTCTTGTGAGTGTTTTAATCTGGAATGCCAATCTCTGAGTCAGCAGAAACCACATTCAGATTGTCAGCCCTTTTAGATTTATTAGAAGCCCGAAGAGCTAATGCTCCATTTTTCCTCAGTGTTTTCTTTTGTAGTTTGTGTGTGCTCATTATAGACACCCATTTAAACCGAACACTTAAGAATGCAAATTTCCTTTTCAACATGGCACTTGAAATTCTAATGCTGAGCCAGCATATGAGTGCAACCTGCCACCCAGCCTAGTTATTAGATTGATGCACACAAAGCAAAGGCCTGGGTTTCATCCTGCTTTTGTGAAATGTAGTCGGGGAATACTGTCATGAATGCTGTTCTTAGGAGAAACCGACACACACACACATGCATAAAAGGGAATGTTAAGGCAGCAGGGAATGATTCTGGTGCTAAAATATGCATAGGTTTTCATTCTGTGGAACTTTTCATCACAGCTAAAGTTCCTGAAATTCCTGAACTGAAGACATACATGCAAATTGCTGTTTTATGTTGCTGCCATGATTTCTAGAATGGTAAACACAGATCTGGGATTCTTAGGCACTATGAAAAACACCCCCCCCTCCAAATCCATATCGTGTTTTGTGTTCGGATGCTTGCTGTCATCATCATCAGGCATCTTGTTTTTCTTCGATTCTTCTGATTTCCAGGACAATGGCATTTCCCCTTCCAATTAGATCCTTGCAACAGGTCCAGGTTGCTCTCAGCCAATCACCATTGGAGACAAGCCCAAGAAAAGAGATTTTTAAGGTCCTCAGTTGCTGCTGTGACCCAGGCAACAGTGTCAAAGGAATGAGAAACCCCACACACCAGGAGCTCCTTAAAGAGTAGTAGCAAATAATTAAGGCACTGCTGCAGTGAATACCCAATGTGAAAACATGTGGGAGATTTAAGAGCTATCTACATCTCCTTGTCAGAAAGATGTGAATGTAGATCTGACAGTGGAGGAAAGGGCAACAACTTTGCTAGGCTGCTAGCTGCAGCTGAATAAGATCTGTCTGGGTTTGGCAGGGTTCCCACAGGTATCTATGGCCTGGGTGTTCCTAGAGCCATGAGCCCTTTGGAACAAGCCAAAGGCTCTTGAAGCGCGGAATCTGATCTGGGAGAACTGGGTTTGATTCTCCACTCCTCCAGGTGCAGCTGCTGGTGTGACCTTGGGTCAGTTACAAGTTCTTTCAGAGCTGTTCTCTCAAGGGCAGTTCTTGGGAGAGCTCTCTCAGCCCCACCTACTTCACAGGGTGTCTGTTGTGGGGAGGGGAAGGGAAAGGGATTGTAAGCCGCTCTGAGACTCCTTTGGGTACTGAAGGGCAGACTATAAATATAAATTGGTATAACTCCAATCTCTTTTCTTCTTCTCCTTGGCCTGAGGGTTGTAGCCTAGAGGTGGGCAGAAGATTAGGTATCAGAGAGGGAGCATTTCTGGTACTTGGAAACCTTTCCCCACCCTTCTGCTGGTTGTTTCTATTGTATGTTTTGTATTGTAAGATGCTTTGGGTCTCCACTGGGGAAAAAAGTGAGATATTAATGCATACATACATAAAATGATTGCCTCTGGATAAATGCTATATCAAATGATGATTTGCAAGTAGTGTTGCCTGCTCTTCAAATTAAAACAAAAAGAAGGCATTGCTTGCTACTGGCTGCGAAAGTCTTTTATCAGAGGCTCTTCTCTGAGTTGCTCCATCTTCAGCACTGAAGCAGGTGGACACTCAAGAGCTGATCTACACATGCCACACAGTAATGTGTTAGAATGGGCTGAACCGGGATGGAAGTGAGGGGTACTCTCATGTTCAGAACTGTATACTCTGCATATCTAAGGGACGGCCTCTCCCCCCGGAGACCCTTGTGCTCCACTGATCAACATCTACTGGTTATCACTGGATGTCCACTTAGCTGCAACCAGGGTCAGGGCCTTTTCTGTCCTGGCCCCTACCTAGTGGAACATGCTCCCACTTAAGATCAGGGCCTTGCAAAGCTTATTACAGTTCTGCAGGGCCTGTAAAATGGAGGTGTTCCACTAGGAACTAGTTGGCCTCCCTGCATAGAAGCTGTCCTAACTGTCTGCCCCCTACAGAGTCCTGGTACTATATGAGCTTGGTTTGACTCCAACTACCGTCAGTCCGGCTTATGGGGGGGGGGGGGTTGAACCGCAATGTTTATTCTGCCATCTTTCAATTGTTTAATGGTGTTAGCTGTTTTTAAGAATTAATTAAGAGAGCCAGTTTGGTGTAGTGGTTAAGTGCGCGGACTCTAATCTGGGAGAACTGGGTTCGATTCCCCACTCCTCCACTTGCACCTGGCTGGATTTGGGCAAGCCGTAGTTCTGATAAGAGCTGTTCTTGGAAAAGAGCAGTTTCTATCAAGAGCTCTCTCAGCCCCACCTCCCTCACAGGGTGTCTGTTGTGGGGAGGGGAAGGTAAGGGAGTTTGTAAGCCACTCTGAGACACCTTTGGGTAATGAAGGGTGGGGTATAAATCCAATATCTTCTTCTTCTTCTAGTATATTAATTTGGTTTGGATTGTTCACACACCCTGATGTCACCCGCCCCAAGCCCACTTTGCATAGGGCAGGATGTGAATTTAATAAATAAATAACAAACGATGGGAAGCAGCTCTCCAGGCTCCCAGGAAGAGAAAAATCTTTCCTGCTGCCCAAGATCCTGTACAAGGAAATGTTCAGGAATAAAGAAGAAACCATGTGAACGGTGTGCTCCGTTGCTGAGCTACATCTCCCCCCACACACACACTTACAAAACCCCCTGTATTGATTAGTCTAAATATATCATGACTTGTATATCGCAAAATGTTTTCCATCACAACCGAGGGATTTATGATCTTTATATGAGCTCGTGTTAATCCGGCATGATGATTTTACGCATTACAGATTAATCTTGCTGCCTTGTGGTGCACTGAGGAATTACGGGAAGCTCAGAGAGACTTTTGCTGAAGTTCTAATTCAGTGTATTTGCTTCTCCAACCTTCTGCCTGTAATTATACGTCGCGGATACAAATCAGCCTCCCTTGTACTTTGGAATTAAATAATGGAAGGGGACAATGTTAACTAGAGGGAATGATAAGAAACCGCAGCCAGGACTCGACACAGGTAGTTCCGTCTCGTCCGTGAAAAATGACCTACTTCACTAGACAGGAGCTTTGGATGAAAGGTCAACGTGTTCTTTTCACAAAGGCACACATGCCCAAAATATATGGATGGTTGTTTTTTTCCCCTCCCTTCCCCAAAAGCCTGAAGCACAGGCTGAGCAAAATTCATGTAGATTAATATGGATGCTGATGAGAAGCAAGACAGCCAATGACAAGCCAGGGTGAGTATGAGGGATACGACAAGCGTCAAAGCTCATTGCACAGGACAAGGAAGAGGGTGATGATGTCATCTGTCTGCGACATCTGTTGAGTTGCTTTCGAGCCGTCCGCTGCCCAAGGAAACGGTTTGAGGATATTGTTGCTTTGCTCCTCCTGAGCCTTGCTGAGCTGATCACTGCAATACCATCCTTTGGCCATCTACAGTGGTGTCACTGCAGAGCAGAGAGCTCCCTGATCTGCAAAGGGACCATGGTGAAGCAGAATGAGGTAATTGGTTACCTGCTGTTAGAGGAGGAGGAGTCAGTCTGTGGCTCACAGACAGCCACTGTTGCAAGCAGGGCTTTTTTTTTGTAGAAAAAGCCCAGCAGGAACTCATTAGCATAATAGGCCACACCCAACAGCAGGAACTCATTAGCATATTAGGCCTCACCCCTGATAGTGCAGCTCTCTAGCATATTAGGCCATACCCCCATGACTTCCCTTTGCTTGCCCGGGCAAACCGCCCCTTGCTTGCTGAGGAAGGCACGGGGAGGCATTTAAATACCTCCCCAATTCATCCAGGGTCCCCCCTGGCCTGCCCGCCTCAGAGTCACTGGAGGGGTCACTTTCCAGGCCTTCCCTCTGTAGCCACGCATGCAGAGGTTTTGGCGGTAGTGGGTGTGGCCAACTCTGAAGCCAGCCGGAACTCCGTTCCTGTGCGTTCCGCCCCCAAAATAGCCCTGGTTGCAAGTATTGTCAACTGAAAGAGCCACATTTACTTCCACCCTGGCATGAGGTCTGTACCTCAGGGACAATCACAGCTTACCTATTCCTCTGACTGTGGCTGTTTCAAGGTGGCAATCACCTGCCACCACAAAGACCCACCAGGCAAGGGCCAATGCCCACTTTCCTAAAACACGGGGAAGGTGCCACGAAGCGGAACAGTGTTCATAGGGTTTCCAGGTCCCATTTTATCCCCAGTAGTGGGATTTGGGGGGGGGCATGTCGGGAGAGGGAGGGGCTGCCCTGACATGATGATGTCACACCCTCTGCTTTTCTTCAACCATTTAAAGGGAACCTTCCCTTTAAATGGCTGGGGGGAAAGCCGGGGGCCACCCTTGCTGGCCCTGCCAGCAGTGAATTCATTGCTTGCAGGGCAGGTGTGCACGGTCCCCACTCTTTTTCAAAGCAGGCCTATAGATGACTGTTGGGGGCGGGGTTTCCCCTCCCCCGCTGGCCAGCTGGCCGGTGTCTTGGGGGAGCCTGAAAAATCAGGGGGTCCCCTGCTCCCCCCCGGGGACTGGCATCCCTAAGTGCTCAGAAGATTCATGGGCAGCTCCTGAGATAACGATCGCCATGTTAAAGCATCTGGGTCAGGAGTTCCCGTGCTTTACAGCCGAAGGGCCGAAACGGGAGCTAAACAACTGTGCTTATCGTCGCCTTCCCACTGCACGTCCTGAAGGAGATAAACTACACTTTTGGAGGATTTAATGGATACATTTCTGGAATGTTTATTTCCAGTAGATATCGTCTTTCTTCCAGTGCTCCAGTGGCGGGGAGTGTCTTCTGTTTTCCTCCGCCGTTAGAAACCAGCAGAGTCACCAGTCTGGAATCCTCTGGTCTACAAGATCTAGTTTTGCCGTCGGTGTCCATCTTCTCGCTTTTTCACACCTCCTTGATTTTGGGCTTAATCCTTGGCACGATGACGCCAGTCATCTTCATGGTGGGCTCCAATGAACTGCCCAACCCGAGGTTACTGATGCAACCTTTGAGCAAGGACAACTGTTGCCATCTGTCTCCACTACGCATGGGCCAATGGCCTTATATGGTGGAGCATGATGGCCCACAGCTCTGCCCCTGCCACTGTGGTGGTGTCTAATGCAGGTTGCTGCTTTACTCCATGTTAGGGTTGCCAGCCTCCAGGTGGTGGCTGGAGATCCCCGGGATTCCAATAGATCTCCAGGCAACGGAGATCAGCTCACCTGGAGAAAGTGGTTGCTTTGGAAGGTGGACCCTGGCACATCACATCCCACCGAAGTCCCTCCTCTCCCCAACACCTCCCTCCTCTGGCTTCACCCCCAGACTCTCCAGGTATTTCCCAACCTGGAGCAGGCAACCCTACTCCATGTTCTTTGAGTGCTTCCACGTGCTTCCGTGTTCTTCAAGTGCTTCCGCTGCAACAGATCTCCAGGCAACGGAGATCAGCTCACCTGGAGAAAGTGGTTGCTTTGGAAGGTGCCCCACTGCTGGACCTCCTGATGGCACTTGGTATATTTTGGCCGCTGTGTGACAGAGTGTTGGACTAGATGGGCCATTGGCCTGATTCAACATGGGCTTCTCTTATGTTCTTAAGGTGGACTCTGTGGCATCAGATCCCACCGAAGTCCCTCCTCTCCCCAACACCTCCCTCCTCAGGTTTCACCCCCAAACTCTCCAGGTATTTCCCAACCCGGAGCTGGGAACCCTACTCCATGTTCTTCGAGTGCTTCCATGTCCATGTTCTTTAAGTGGTCCCGGGTCTATGTCCCAGAATGCATATTGTGTCTTTCATTCCTACCACCCTCGTTGAGATTCTTCTCATGTTCCGGGTGCTCCACAAACTAGCTGGGTAAGTCATACTCCATTTCCTGAATACCATCTGGTGGAGGAGGGGGGGAGGGCCTGATGATCCCATTTCTGTTATCCTGGCTTGTAGTTTGTAAACAGCATTTAATAATGTCGCTTAGTCATTGAAGGGAATCATTCCATTGGCTGTTCACAGCTCCTTTCCCACCCATCATGTCAAAGCTCTATTTAGACGCCCCCACACAATGGTTTCATGTTCTAATATATACGGGGATACGAAAGATCTCATCCCCAATTGCTAGGAATCAGCTGAGTTTTCCGCCAGTCTGATCAAACAGGTCTATCACTGTCAGCTAAACATTCCCAGTGCCACGATTTGCATTTCAATATCTCTTTTACCGGGTTGAGTTTGAGCGGGAAATATAGAGTTCCTCCACCGAGCCTTTGTTCCATAACTATGCCACAAAAAAAAAGAATTAGCAGCAAAACGATCTGCCGCTGGACGGCCCTACCCCGTAACATTAAACCCGCCGATATCCCATCCACTATTTCTAATTCTTTTAATTGCTACAACCTAAAGGGTCCATTATTCTCAAGAACATGCGTGCGTATAATAAACAACATGATTCGGGGAGCAACGGATTTCGTTTTGGCAAGGCAGTGATAGTGAGATCAAAAGAGCTCGCTGGCATTAAAATGATTTAGATACGTTTGTCATCGGCAGCTGTTATGTTAATCTCATTTATGCAGTTGTCAGCTGATGAGCCAGCTTAGTAGGGGGAAAAAAAAATCATTATTAGATCCCCATTGTGATAAATGTTATTTATTACTGTCAAATGGTATTAATGTTTGATTCAAAGATGGGAAGTGGGCACGACGGACATGGGGTTCATCCATTCATGGCCGACGGTAACAAAAGGGAGTCGATGAATCCCAGCCAAACGAACTTCATTTCTGCAGTAGGAAAGAATAATGGATTTAATTTGCATATGTTTTAAAAGGGTAATGAAGTAATATGATGTTTATCTTGGTTGAAGAGTGGTAATTTTTGCTGGCAGGACGCCAGCGACATTCAAGCTATTGTGCAGTGTTTACTGTTCACTTGGTGTGGAAAGGCCGCTACTCCCCCCCCCCATAGCAGCAGGTGCATAAATGGGCCCCCGGATAATTTATTCATTAGGACAAAAAAAAAAAAAAAAAAAAAGCAAAGCAATCTAAGCACACCCCCCCCCCCATTTCCTCTCTAGCAATTTTGGGATTTTTTTTTCTTTTTTGCAACCATGTCTTTGAACGTTGTTTCATACCATGGCTTCCCTTGCTCGCATTCCTGCTGTGGGCCTTGACAATTTAATGGCACACAAAATCCAACCTGTCACTCAAAAGTAACTTTCTTTCTTTGGAAAAAAAAATTACAATCTTCTTTAATGTTACGATTTGGATTTTGTGTTCTGTCCTCGGCGAAAGGCAGAAGGGTACCGAGTGAGCAAACTGGCAGGCGTGGAGTTGTTCCCGTACGGTTGCTAGGTGCCGAGTTCTTTTAGAGATGTTTCAGCAATTTGCAGCTGGGTTTGTTAGTTACGGTGGAAAGTTCGGTGTGTGAGCTTGATGAGCATCTGGATTTGGGGCTGGGTCAAGGCATGAAATGACAGCATCAAGTCGAATGGATCAAATAGAACAGAGTGCTAGCGCCTGTCCACTGGCAGGGAAGTGGGTGGGACTTACCAGCAGTGGGCGTGGGGGTGGGCTAGGCTAGGCCGAAGTCACTTCTGGTGTGTGCAGGAAGTGATATCATTACATTGCTGGTGACACAGGATGCTCTGATATTTGGGCAAAACCCTTTATGGTAGACACCTTTTGTACCATAGAGTTTTTGCCAAAATATCAGAACGTCCTGCATTGCTGGCGATATGATGACATAACTTCCAGTACACACCAGAAATTATGTCACTACAGTGCCAGCCTAGCCCCCTCATGCTGCAGGCAATTCCTCCCACTGACCAGCTGATTGGTGGCCGGGGGAGGGGCAACTGGGGGCCTGTCGGCCCTTTGTAGAGCACAGGTGGAGCAAAGCATTTCTATATGTTCCCCTACATAGGAAGGCATAGCTGGCAACTCTGAGGAGACTCCCAAAACGTGATAACCTACCTGCTTTCTGAAGAAGTTTAGCCAATTTTGCTGCATTTATAGATGATACCTATGTCTATGTGAGGTGCAAAACTTCCTCCCTCCCTGCTTCCCTGCCTCCGTCTCTTCCTTCCTCCCTCCCTTCCACCCTCCCCCCTTCCTCCCCCCTGCCTCCATCTCTTCCTCCCTCCCTCCCTGCCTCCCTGCCTCCCTCCCTGCCTCCCTCCCTGCCTCCCTCTCTTCCTCCCTTCCTCCCTCCCTCCTTTCCTCCCTGCCTCCCTCTCTTCCTTCCTCCCTCCCTTCCTCCCTGCCTCCCTTTCTTCCTTCCTCCCTCCCTGCCTGACTCTCTTCCTTCTAATTTATGCTTTCTGCTATTTTATGAAGCACCCAAGGTAGATTGCACTGTGACATCAGCTTGCTGCAGCTGAGTAGAGCTGGAACTCAACAGCGTCTGGATTGGAAACCTTGTGAGAAACTTTCCATCCTCCACCTTTAGTTCCATGATGGAATGCAGGCAAGGATATGGATGAAATTAATCAATGAAATCTGCATCAAACATCGACACCAAAACAACGAAGCAACTTACCACCACTTATAAAATGAATTTGTCTGCAGGCATGGAGAACAAAACTAATTTCACATCAAAGGCCTTTTGCAATTTGACTTCTCTTTGTGAAGGCCAAAGAGAGGAAGGTCCAGATGAGTCTCAAGGGCCAGATGTTCCACAGTTGGGGGCAATGACAGAGCAGGCCCTGACCCTGACGTCCACTACCTTCATCTTAGAGATCATGGAACGAAATACCACCAATAGGTTATACAGACCAGAAGGTCTGTGGTTCGGCAGTTTGAGACCTTAGTGCCATGTGATGGAGTCTCTGGCCCCAACTTCTGCCAGCCTAGCAGTTTTAAAGCAAGAAACTGCAAGTAGATAAATAGATACCGCTTCAGTGGGAAGGTAACAGCATTCCATGTGCCTTGGCATCTAGTCATGCCAGCCACATGACCACAGAAATATCTTCAGACAGCGCTGGCTCTTCGGCTTGGAAACGGAGATGAGCACCGCCCCCTAGAGTTGGATTCGACTAGCTTTTTGAGCAAGGGAAACCTTTACCTTTACTTGGGTACAAGGAACTGATAAATTGGCTTGTGGGGCCTCCGATGTTGCATGCAGCCTTTGTCCTCTCTCTCTTCACCTCTGTAGGGGTGAGAGAAATGGGGACGCAAACCTATTACGTCCGTAATTTGGACATGCTTGGCTACTAAAACTCTTTCTTCTCAGGCCCAAACTAACATGAAGTTAGCACTGAAAGTGGTAACACAACCTAACTTCCTCTCCCAATTACATTCAGTCATGCCTTTTCAGGTTTCCTCAAGATTGCAACAGCACAGACATTTTGATGCAATAATTCAGAGCAAGAGGTAACAGTTAATAGACACTGTTAAATAAGTAAAATATTGCAAGAGCGCTGATGTTTTAAGCATGATTTTATTTTAAGTTAAAAAAAAACCTTTGTGTTTGTGTCCTTTGTAAAGTTTATGGCTGAGTTCAGACTGGCAATTTGCCCCGGTAGGGACCCGGGCCAGCGACGACTCAATCCCAGAGCAAATGGGGCGTTCACACAGGCACATCTGCCTGGCGTCCCCGACCCATAGCCAACCCGTGCTGTTGCGCTTCACCGCCGGATTAAAAAGATACCTGATAAAACCCATAGCAAATCCGAAAGCCTACGTGTGTTGTGTGTTTCTCCGCTTCTGGGGAGTCTGAACGCGCAGCCGAAAAGCCGGGAGCAACCCGCGTTGGGCAGAAGGTAGCAGCGGTGTGATTGGCTGTGCTCCGCTCCACTGCCCAATGTGGTGCCGGTGCGGGGTCCTCCCCCAATTGGCAAAATGCGCTTATGCGCATGAGTGCATGAGCGCATGGGTGCTCATGCGCACATACACCCATACACCCACAGCCGAATTAATGGGGAAACGGCGAATATAGCACGCCTCCAGCGCGGCAGTCTGAACGCTCCTGCGCGCCTCCGTCCCGTATCTTCTGGCAGCGCCCCTGCTGTGTGAACGGGAAAACCTGGTATAGTTTATTCCGGGGCTTTTTTGCTACGACTGACCACCGGAGCAAACTGCCAGTCTGTACTCAGCCTATGGCCCAGGACAGACTGGCAATTTGCCCCGGTAGCCAGTCGCAGCAAAAAAAACCTGGATTAAACAATACCGGGTTTTCCCATCCACACAGCGGGGGCCGCTGCCGGAAGATACGGGACAGAGGCGCGCGGGAGCGTTCAGACTGCCGTGCCGGAGGCGTGCTATATTCACCGTTTCCCCATTAATTCGGCTGTGGGTGTATGCGTGCATAAGCGCATTTTGCCGATTTTTTATTTTTACCCTGCAACGCCGGCACCGCATTGGGCAGTGGAGCGGAGCGCAGCCAATCACACCGCTGCTGCCTCATGCCCAATGCGGGTTGCTCCCGGCTTTTCGGCTGCGCGTTCAGACTCCCCGGAAGCGGAGAAACGCGCGGCGAACGCAGGCTTTCAAGATTTGCGAAGGCTTTTATCAGGTGTTTTTTTAATCCGGCAGTGAAGCACAAGAGCACCGGTAGGCTACGGGTGGGGGACGCCAGGCAGATGTGCCTGTGTGAACGTTCCATTTACTCTGGTATTGAATCGTTGTCAGCCCGGGTCCCATCCCGGGGCAAATTGCCAGTCTGTCCTCGGTCTATATCTCTGCTACCTGGTGTTACCTTTTATGACACACGTGGTCCGGCCCAGCAAGGTCTCATTTATGTCAGACCCAGCCCTCATAACAAATGAGTTCCAACGCCCGTGGCATAGAACATACAACCCTGACACCAGTCCTCTTCTGGTCTCTCCATTCCTCCCTTCTCCCTTCCAGATAGGTTTGATAGGAGTGGGGTTTTTTTAATACAACAACAACTGAAAATCATATGTATTTCCAGTCCATTTTCTTTGTTCCCCTGAGGCCGCCCTATCTTCTTCCTTATTAGAGGTAGTTTTGTCTCAATTTCTCTTTGAACTGAATTGTTCTCCGGGCTGGCTCCATTTGTTGTGATAGAAATCACTTTTTGTACGTTAGATGAGATAAGAGCGGGTCTTTGAGTCTGAGGCTTGCTTGTCAAACAGTGTGATGTATTCCATGACTACTGTCTTCTGGGGAGAGTGGGATTGTTATGACATGTATAATACAGCAGACGATCCGCTTTGAAGCCTTTGAAATTTATCACTCTCAAATGTTGGCATATTGAGTCACGGGCTTATCAGAGATGTTGAAGAGCGCCGAAAATTGTCTCCAGCTTAGTCATAACTAGGTGACTAGTAAATTCTGATAACAAGGATTATCGCTTGGGAAACGGGACCGAAAAGTCAATAACAACTATATATTCCTGTCCCTCCTCCTCAACTGCGGAAAATGGATTGTCCCCCCTTACGATTCTTCTTCAGAAGTTTGGATGTCAGTTCAGCCCAGGGTCCTCGCACATTTGTTCCTTGCATTTTTATTAGAGAGGAGCAAATGTTACTTGTTTTGTGTCTTTTTAATATTGATTTATATTTTTCTCAGCAGCGGGGGGCTCCATTTTTCAGTGGTGGCTTTGTAGATTCATCTCTGTAGCGAAGGCATACGGCACGTTTTTATATGCAATTCATAAGGTATTTCTATGACAACTAATGTCTAATGCTTACAACGTTATGTATTATCCTGATTGATTGATGCACAAATAATACTGTACATTTTACAGAGCGGAAATTTGGCTTGAAGGAACAGAAAATGTCAGCGCTAAATTATCACGACCATGATTCCCCCTGGGGGCGAAGCAAATTTTCATATTGAAATAGCTGGATGAAAAATTAGAAACCATCCCTTATCCATGTGAAGCATTAATTAACTCCAGATGAACACTGAGTTACATGGTTTGCAGACCAATCCCAAGGAGGTTTATTTGAGGGTATGGTGCACTAAGCTGGATACAGATATCTAAAAATGGAGTTCATAAGAACATAAGAAAAGTCATGTTGGATCAGGCCATTGGCCCATCCAGACCAACACTCTGTGTCACACAGTGGCCAAAACCCAGAGACCATCGGGAGGTCCATTAGCAGGGCTAGAACTCCAGAAGTCCTCCCACTCTTGGCCACTGTGGGACACGCAGTGTTGGCCTGGATGGGCCATTGGCCTGGTCCAACATGGCTTCTCTTATGTTATTCAACTTCTTTCACTTGTAGAATTGATCCTTCCCACCATCTCCTTCCTTCTAGATCCTCTTATGCCAACAAAAAGCTTCACCTGAAAGTCAGAGGACCTTCAAGAGTGGCATGGGAATTCATGTTGACCACCCAACCTGTATGAGCTGAAGTGGCTTCTGCTGACACAGGTGTAACGGAGCTTGAGTTCAGCCTAAAGTATTCAAGAACTGGCATCCCAATTCTTTGCAAGTACTTCAGTTTAAGCACCAAGACTTGAAGGGGCTTAAACTGCAGTCGCTCTGCATAGGATTACAGTTCATTACAGTCAAGATGTGACTCGTGAAGCTCCTGATTCGAATGAGAGCTATATCTTCACCAGGAGACAAGCCCCACTCTCTTAGCTCCAATCCCCTTCCGGAATATTTGACCTTAGATGGACAGCACAGTACAGGCCAAAATGCCAGTTAAATCAATACGGAGAAGGCAGGGGAAAGAATGATGGCGATAAAACCAGTGTTTGTCAAGGCAAACCATCATCTGAGAGCTAAATCCTGGTTAAATAAACCATAGCTGAAATAAACCATGGTTTTGCATGGAACTCTTTATGCTGCTTCAAAGAATCTTTCAAGATATAAATGTGGGAGATGAATGGCTGGGATTTGGCATTTGTGTTCTGCAAACCTGTAAGTTTTCAAGTACTTCTTCACCCGAAGAGTGATTAACACATGGAATTCACTGCCACAGGAGGTGGTGGCAGCTACAAGCATGGACGGCTTCAAGAGGGAATTAGATAAACATATTGAGCAGAAGTCCATCAGTGGCTATTAGCCACAAGGTATAGATAGGAACTCTCAGTCTGGGGCAGGTGATGCACTCTATTCTTGGTGCTGGGGGGCAGCGGCTTCTAGTGTCCTGGCCCCACTGCTGGACCTCCTGATGGCACCTGGTATTTTTGGCCACTGTGTGACAGAGTGTTGGACTGGATGGGCCATTGGCCTGATTCAACATTGGCTTCTCTTATATTCATAAGTACACAAAGCTAAGTGTATCATCATCATCATCACCATCACCACAACCACCACCATCATCATCATCTGGCATTGTGTCTGGCAGTCTTACATTCTAGCCATTTAGCGTTATGCACCACTAAAGTGGTGAACAAGAGTTATTTTGGGGGCTAAGAGAGCTCTGAAAGAGCTGTGACTGACCCAAAGTTACCCAGGGGGCTTCATGCAGAGGAGTGCAGAATTGAACCTGGTTCTCCGGATTAGAGAGAACCACGCTGGCTATATCAGAACATGGTCAAAATGGCACCCACCCACAGCAGATACCAGAGTTCTCCGATTTTGGATGGGTGACATGGACCTCACTTTAAAAGAGATGTGGGATCTATCATATAATAGGAAGTGAAAGGAATATATACAGAGCATACTCAAGTGCTAAGCTACCTATGAGCAGTCATCTAACTGAAAATCATCAAGGGTTTTTTTTTTCCTACAGCTACTTCTATATTTTAGGAAACACGTCTGATTCATGCGTTTTGAATAACGTGCATGACATTATCAAGCTATCAGCTTCTGGTAGAAATAGCAGAGGAGGGTTTTTTCTGACAAGTCTGATGTGTTTCTCTATGTTCCATTTTGTGTTTTGGTGGTGGGAAGTGCCATCAAATCACAGATGACTTATGATGACCCTGTAGGGTTTTCAAGGCAAGAGATGAAAAGAGGTGGTTCACTACTGCCTCCCACCACTGTCTCCCATCCAAGTACTAACCAGGGCCGACACTTGCTTCGCTTCTGAGATATGACGAGATTGGGCTAGCCTGGGCCACTGAACTGCAGACTGGAAGGCCGATAGTTCGGCAGTTCGAGACCCGAGTGCCGCATGATGGAGTGAGCTCCCATCTCTGGTCCTGGCTCCTGCCAACCTGGTCATTCGAAAGTAAGAAATTGCAAGTAGATAAATAGGTACCGCTTAGGTGGGAAGGTAGCAGTGTTCCGTGTGCCTCGGCGTCTAGTCATGCACTCTGATCTCCCACTCATTGTGATGACATAGCGACCCTTGTTGGCAATAAGTTCTGAGACTTTCCATGGAAAGATTCAGATATTCTCTCCCTATGCCTGCCTCATTTTTCTGATAGCAGAATTTTAGAGATTATTACATGTACAATCAGACATATCTTATTTCCCATCACATGTAGCGCTACCGTTGCTGCACAGCAATCTCAGTTGTCCTGTTTATAGGGCGACATTACTATCAGGTCCTTCCTTCTTGACTTGGACCTCCTGAGGGCACCTGGGTTTTGGCCATTGCATGACACGGAGTGTTGGATTGGATGGGCCATTGGCCTGATCCAACATGGCTTCTCTTATGTTCCTCTGTTCTTACTTTCAAAGCCCAAATAGGTTGGGACCAGACTTCTTTTTCCTGCAGGTGGCTGAAGTCATTTCCTGGGACCTGTCTTTGTGTGCACCCGGTGTGAGAATGGAAGCGGGTGGTCACTGCCCATGGCACTTTGTGTATGGATCCCCTTTCCCTCAGCTGTGTACCTGCTACCTGATCTTTTGCATTTCAGGCACTGGGATAAATCATTTCCAAAGAACTGAAGTGCGATAAGGCCCCGTCCCCCTGGACTACCATCAGCAGCCTGTGCTTGCCACATAAATAGATAGAGATGAGCAGCTCATCAGCACAGACTGGACCCCATTTGAATATTCCAACATGATAGTCCCGCCATCTCTATGTAATACTATTATCAGAAGTTTGTTGTTACCAGTGTTCCCTCTGAGCTGAGTTGGTGTGAGCTGGCTCACAGTTTTTTAGCCTCCGGCTCACACATTTTTGTCTTAGCTCAGGAAGGAATGGCTCCAGAGCTAACTAATTTATGCAGTAGCCAAATTGCTTGCTCACAACTCACAAAGTAGGCTTTTTGCTCAGGGGACTCCACAGCTTAGAAGGAGCATTGGTTACGAGCACTTTATGCCCATTTGGATTCTATGAAAGTTTTATCATTGTTATTTTATACGTCTGACTTTTACGTAAGCTGCCCTGAGCTTGCTTCGGTGGGGAGGGCGGGGATGTAAATTGAATAAATAAATAAATAATAAAATAAATTCACTCAGGCATTTGAATGGAGCGATTTCATGGTTGTTGTTTTCTGCTGTGTTGATTGTGGCTTAAACCTGGTTATATTCGTTGTTCCTCTCTCTTCCTCCCCCCCCATTCCTCTCTCTTTCTCCATCCCAGAACAAAGTCGGAGTCCAGGGGCACCAGGGCTATTTTTGTAGAAAAAAGCCCAGTGGGAACTCATTAGCACATTAGGCTACACCCAACAGCAGGAACACATTAGCATATTAGGCCACACCCCTGACAGCACATCTCATTAGTATATTAGGGCACACCCCCATGTTACCAGAAGTGTGGTCATCCAGCCACACTCTCCTTTTCCTTGTTTGTTGTCAAAACTCAGGGCTTTTTGGGGAGCAGGAACTCCTTTGCATGTTAGGCCACACACCCCTAATGTAGCCAGTCCTAAAGAGTTTCTGCTGTTGGGTGTGACCAGTTATGCTAATGAGTTCCTGCTGGGTGTGGCCAACTCAGGAGCCAGCTGGAACTCTGTTCCTGTGCGTTCCTGCCCCAAAATAGCCCTGAGTGGCACCTTTAAGACCACCAAAGTTTAATTCTGGGTATCAGCTTTCTTGTGCATGCACACTTCTTCAGATACATGTACACGCACTCAAAAGCTTATACCCAGAATTCAGTTTTGGTGATCTTAAAGGTGCCACTGGACTCAAGCTTTGTTTCATTGCTTCAGACCAACATGGCCGCCCACCTGAACCTTTCTCCATCCCAGCCATTCTTTCCTCTTCCTCTCTCCATTCCTTCCTTCCTTTTCTTCTTTCCTTCATTTCTCCTCCCACTCTTCTTCTGTGGCAGAAAACTCTTGATAATGGACGGAAGCAGCATAAATTCTGTGCTTTTCCAAGTGGTTGTCATGGGCCATTCATCCTGCCTTCTTAGTCCAAACTTGGCTGAACTTCTGAAGTCCTTCCCCACCCCTTCTGGCTGTTCAACGAGGAGCGCCAGCATACAGAGGTTAATAAACCGCCGCGTCAAGACGAGCGGGATTGTGTTACATTAAGCCTGACACTTCTAGGATGAATTCCACAACTTGTGATTGTATTTTGTGTGGAAACGTATTCAAAATTAACTCTCGCCAGTCCCTCCCGTTGAATGTAATGAAATGTGATGACATTCTAATTGCTTAAAAGTGTTCAGGGTCATTGCCATGTTTGACAGAATCTTGGGTAGGAAAACAGTCGATCATATTCAGAACAGTTGAGGAAATGACTCAAAGTCTTCTGCAAGACATAGATAAGAACAGGCTTGCTATTTGTCCAAAGGCAGCAGGCAATCTCCCATCCTTCCTTCAGTCCCCTGTGCCTGATAATTTGAGGATCAGGAGAAAAAAGGGGAGGTGAAATAGAGTTGGTAGGGATGCTTTAGGAATTTCCCATAGTTAGGGTTGCCAGGTCCCCTTGTTGCTCCAGCGGGGGGATTGGGGGGGGCATGCTGGGGGTGGATTGAAGCCCCCAGAAACCGGGGAACCGCCACCCAGACCTGGAGGCTAGCAACCCTCCTCCAATCTCCACAGTCTTTACCATAGAAATTCAGGGAAATTCCTAGAGTAGAAGTGACGTCACTTCCTGGGAGTGACCCCGCCTCCTCCTGAAACTCTACTCTCCCCAGGCACCACCCAAAAAATTTCCCAATGCAGGCCTGGGGACTCTAGGTAAGAAACATCGATGATGGCCAGAATTCTTGACGAATTCATCATTCATTAATTTACTTATTCCCCTATTAAAACAATCTAAGCCAAGTGGCCACCACATCTTGGGGTGAATTCTACAAGTGGACCATGCTTTCCGCAAAATGCTATTTTTGCAACAAACAGTTGCCATTTATTTTTTTCATGAGTCAGCCTTCTTGTGTTTCCTTCATACCCCAAAGATATCCTCCTAGGATTTCTTCCAGATCTTTTCTCAAGCATTTTTGTACCCATTCCATCCTCCCTCATGTTTATAATGCACATCCTCTGTATTCCTGATACAGCCAGACATCCCTCATGTAACATTACAATGGCATATTCTGAATCTTCAGCTGTTCTTTTTATCATTTCTCTGCTCAGCAGCTATATATATATATATAATGTTTATCACAAAAACTGCTCCTGTGGTAGATAGCCAATCACATTTTCAAGCCCAAATCCAGGATCCTGCTCTACTCCTAAAACCATTTTTTGTGGTGTTGGTCAAACATTCTTCTCTTTTTTATCATCTCAACTAACCTCACTTGTTCCCCATGGTTTATTTCAGATGCCAGTACATTTTTAAGAGTATCAGTCTGGGATTTTAGTCTATTTGTCATTCACAATTTTATTGCTGCCCTCCTTTTGGTCTTCGGTGGCCCCATTCACCACTTTTGTTTCCTCAGCAGATTTCCTCTGCCTCATGCATATTTCATGTGTCAGGCTGCTGGTATATGGAGTGAGCGGGAATGGGCCCGATGTGGCATTGGAAGACAAGTCTCCGCAGACAATGCCCCAGCCAAAGGTGTGATTCACTTAGAATCGTAGGCCTACTCCTTCTGTCATGAGAGAGTTTTCAGCGGCAGGCCTGTTTCTGGACTAAAAATAGTAGGCAAATTGAATTATTATTAATAGTAATTAACAGGGCTATTTTGGGGCAGGAATGCACAGGAACGGAGTTCCGGCTGGCTCCCGAGTTGGCTACGTCTAGCAGGAACTCATTAGCATAATAGGCCACACTCAACAGCAGAAACTCATTAAGACTGGCTACATTAGGGGTACGTGGCCTAATATGCAAAGGAGTTCCTGCTACAAAAAAAAGCTCTGGGTTTTGACAACAAACAAGGTAAACAGAATAAGAAGCAAAAGGTGGGTGTGGCTGGATGACCACACTTCTGGTAAGATGGGGTGTGGTCTAATATGCAAATGAGCTGTGTGGTCAGAGGTGTGGGCTAATATGCTAATGAGTTCCTGCTGGGCTTTTTCTACAGAAAAAAAGCCCTGGTAATTAAAAATGAGGGGACAGCTTTTTTAGGAAGAGCCATTTTCTGAGCATTGTCTGACGTCACTTGTAATCTGCCAGATTTTCTCTACGAGCCCTCAACCATGCTCTCTAACCATCCCATTGGTGGGGTGGAAAGTGCCATTGACTTATGGTGACCCTGTTGGGTTTTCAAGGAACAGATGTTCAGAGGTGGTTTGCCATTACCTGCCTCCATGTCACAACCCTGGTATTTCTTGGAGGTCTCCCATCGAAACACTGACCGGGGCCGACCCTGTTTAGCTTCTGAGATGGGGCTAGGGTTGTCAGGTCCCACTTTTGCTTTAGTGGGGGGCTCCTGGCTCCTTGTTGGGAGTCTTCTGCCATGCAGTGACATAACTGGTAGTGATGTCATCATGCTAGGGCCGTCATGCAGCGACGCTCTAGCATTCGGAGCAAAAATTCTATGGTAACCATAGAGTTCCTCCTGGATGCTAGAGTGTCACAGTGCAATGGCCCCTGTGTAATGATGTCAATACTGATGATGTCATTGTGTCAGTGGTGTCCTCGTGGGATGCTGCTGTCCGGGGGTGGATTGGGGCCTCCAAAATGGGCAAAATTCCCTGGCTCCACTGGGGAGATGGCAACCCTAGATTGGGCTAGCCTGGGCTCTCCAGGCCTGGGCAACCATCCCATTAGAATGCCAAATATCCTGGGAACAGCTGGACTTGAGTCCAGTAGCGCCTTAGAGACCAACAAGACTTTGGGAGCATAACTTTCACGAGTCAAATCCTTCATCAGATACCTTGTTGGTCTCTAAGGTCCTACTGGACTCAAATCCAGCTGTTCTATTGCAGACCGACATGGCTAAACTATGAAACAAATATCCCGGGGACTACATTTCCCAGGATTCATAGCAATTTGGATGCTGTTAAAATTACTTTCCAGGTTTAAGGAAGGGGAGCAAGGAAGGAAGCAGAGGATGAAGTCTCTAGCTGATTTGGACATGCAATCCAAGCCAGTGGAGGATCTTGGAGTGATCATGTTTGCCTTTGTACAGAAGGTAGACATCGTGGTTCGTACGATCTCTAACTCAGGGAAAAGAGCATCTCTATAGCATAATTTATTCATTCCTTTGATTTATATCCCTGCTCGATCCCATGGGCTCAGAGAGGTTCAGAGCAGCTTGTCGAAATGCATTTTGGTCCCCAGAGGGCTCACGGTCTAAATCACATAGGCTAATATATAATTTACGAGCATTTAATATAATATCAATCCGGGGAACAGAGGTCAATGCCAGGTGTTTGGCAAGTGACAAAACGGGGCATCATATTCTATGGGATTTAACTATGTGCAATGTACCTAGCTGGCCCAGTGTGCGTATTGACACCTTTTCTGGTGCCCGCCAGGTGTTTTTAGTATGTGGGTGGGGCCAGGTAAGGCTTTTGCCCAGCAAAGTTTCTGCTTGGCCATTGGAGATTTGATTACCTGTGCAGAATTTTTTTTTTTAAATGTTGCTTTGGCAGCAGCTACCACTATGGCACAAGGCTCGTCACTGTGTGACTGAAGGGAAGCTGGGCCAGCCATTTTGTGGCTTTCTCCGCCTCCTGCGGTAGCCATTTTGTGGCTGTGCCTACCATGCCATGTTCGAATTCCAATGGCTCCTCCAGCCTCCAAAAGAGATGGGGATTCTTGCACTAGACCTTAATGAGGAATTCACTTCTACATGATATTTACACATTCAAGGGTTTGTGTGTGTGTGTGTGTGTGAGAGAGAGAGAGAGAGATTGAGAAAGAGAAAGAGAGAGAGAGCGAGCAGGGGTCATTTTATAGAAAAAAAGGTGCAGGAGCTCATTAGCATAAGTCATTCGCATAACTGATTTGCATATGCCACACCCCTTGACATCACCAGAAGTGTGTCAGAAGGCAACACCCACCACTCAGGCTCTACTGGACTGTTTTGGATTGCTAGCTAAGGGGGGGGAACACACAGATCTGCCCTCACAGAGGAGGGAGAGCTCGTACCTGGATAAACCTTGGTCTTAAAGGTGCCACTGGACTCTTTTGGATGGACAGCGAGCACAGGAAAGTGTCTGGCTTGAGGAGTGTGTGGGTTGAGAAGGCCGGTGTGGAGGATGCACATGGACACAAGCAGGAAGGGGGCCAGGGCGGTGGCGGGGCAGAGGCACAGGAGGAGGCTGAGTAGGCACAGGAGGCTGGGGCAGAGCTCCTCGCAGGCCTCTCCAGGGCCTGCCTTGCAGAGGTGCCACACCAGGGCCGGCATGAGGATGGGCAGAGCCTGGGCGGGCTAGGTGCCATGGCCCACGGAGTGGCAGAGCAGCTTGAGGGCCAGCTCGCGGCAGCACTCCGCTGGGTTGGCCAGCAGGCCAGGAAAGTTGAAGGGGGGCTACTGGGAGCAGGGGGTGGGGCTTGCTGCACATATTCGCCCCCTGGGCTCCTTACTGCTGGAGCTTTGCTCCTGTGTGCTCATGCAGGAAATGAGCCCTGTGTGAGAGTGTAGACACCATTTGCAGTGCAACCCTCAAAAGAGATACAGCCTTCTATGGCAGTTAATGGGCTTAGGGTAGAACTCTTGATATGATAGTCAGTTTGGTATAGTGGTTAAGAGCGCGGACTCTAATCTGGGAGAACCGGGTTTGATTCTCCACTCCTCCACATGCAGCATTGGTGTGACCTTGGGTCAGTCACAGTTCTCTCAGAGCTGTTCTCTCAAGAGCAGTCCTCGAAAGAGCTCCTGCAGCCCCACCTACCTCACAGGGTGCCTGTTGTGGGGAGGGGGAGGGAAAGGAGATTGTAAGCAGCTCTGAGACTCTTTTGGGTAGTGAAGAGTGGGGTATAAATCCAATCTCCTCCTCCTGCTGCTGCTCTTCTTCCTCTTCTCCTTCTCCTCCTCCTCCTCCTCCTCCTCTTTCTCCTCCTTGTCCTTCTCCCCCTCCTCCTCTTTCTCCTCCTCCTCCTTTTCCTCCTCCTCTGAAGATAGGGATATTAAAGAGGCTATTTATTTACTCATTCATTCATTCATTTATATCTTGCCTTTCTCACTTGGACTCGATTTAAGCTCAGACTGTGTTCATCCGCCTTTTTAAATGCTTGCAGCGCCACCCTAACCTGTTCCACCCTATTTCCAGCACCGAGCAGTGACACCTGTCCATTTGACATTCCTCCCCCCAACCCTACAATTTAGTGACCTGTCCTCGGCCACGTCTCTCCACCTGCCCCGCGAATCCTGGCAGGCTTTGAAAGTCCTAATTCGGAATAACTGTATCAAACTGCCTCCCGCGACTCCTTTGGCCAGTATCGTCTCATCTGCCTCCGATGGCGTCCCCGTCTCCATCATCGGGGGAGCCGATGTCACCCCGTGGCATCTGCCTCCCATATCCCTTTGTGAACATTGATTTAAAGAATTCATTTAATATTTTTTTCCCCAGCAAAGTGTATTTCTCCAGTCAATAAATTATCCTTGTTATCCCTCAGAGGCCCGGCTGTCTCCTTCACTGACCTCTTGTTTTTCACGAACTGTAATTGGAAAAATGTCCTATTCTTTATCTCCGCCCGTTCCTGCAACCGGCTTCTCACTCTCCACCTCCGCTTTCCTTACATATTTTACACTTCCTTGACTTCATCCTGTCCCCTCTTCTCTGTTTTGGCGCGTGATGTTTTGGTGTGCCTTTATATTTATACGGCACGGGTGCGACTTTCTCTTTCGGGCCCGGCGTTTTCTTGTTTGCTCCCCGACTGTTTTGATCGGGGCTCTATTTATTGCTCGGGGAGATGCATTTTTTGGCATGCATTAATCTCGCATGGAGCACTTTCCATTCTCCTTAATGCCCTTTTCCTTTGGTACTTCGTTTGATTAGATTTCATCCAAACGGTGCTTGCATTCTTTCAGACTTGGCTAGGCTGAAATTCAGTGCTTTGATTTGTCCCCATCTCAGTCTCATTTCAGCCCAGGCTAATTCCGCAGCCTCGCTCGTTTGTTTCCCTAAATGTTACGGCTTCTGCCATCTCTTTGAATAATATCCATCTCAAGCCACTGCGCTGCTTCGAAGCCAAGAGCTGATTCCCCTCACCCCCCACCTCCCAATTATGTAATGAAGGAACTGCTTTTATATACTCCCTAATGCTGGAGAGAAGCCAAAGTCACTAACTTCTGTCAGAGTTGCCTTATTGGCTAAAGTGATATAGTGATTGCGGAGATTATCGCCATTATCGGGTATTTCTTCGTCCACGGCATGCCAGGGATCCCAAACACTCATACCAAGTCCACCAGTGACTTCACTATCAGGGGATGTCCTGTGTCAGTAATCCATGTATGCTAACATTGGTCCCAATCCATGTGCAAACCCTCTCGGTTCCTCGGTGGAACAGGCTTCCTTGGGAGGTGGTGGGCTCTCCTTTGGAGGCTTTCAAACAGAGGCTAGATGGCCATCTGGCAGCAGTGCGGATTCTGTGAACTTAGGCAGATCATGAGAGGGAGGGCAGGAAGGGTTGCCTCAGGGCTTAGTTCTCATGGCCCTTTCTTACACGCCCAGGGAAATGCTGATCGCCACTTTGGGGCCAGGAAGCAATTTTTCTCCAGGCCAGTTGGGCTGGAGAGGCTGGGTTTTTTTGTCATCTTCTGGGCATGAAACAGGGTCACTGGGAATGTGGAGGGGAGGTATTTGTGAATCTCTTGCATTGGGGGGTTGGACTAGATGATCTTAGAGCTCCCTTCCAACTCTGTGATTCTATGATTCTCCTGTACTGCTGTGGCTCAGAGCTGTCATTTCCAGCCTGGGAAATTCCTGGAGATTTGGGGATGGTGCCTGTGGAAAGGGGTGTTTGGGGAGGGATTTCAACTAGACTCTGTAGCATACCACGGAGTCCACCCTCCCAGACTGCCATCTGAAATTGATCTCTGTGGTCTGGAGATCATCAGTAATTCTAGGAGAATCCCAGGCCCCACTTAGAGGTTGGCGACATTGTATGTGGCTACATGCCTGGCAGGAGGGAAGAAAGCAAGCAACCCTACATCATTGTGTCATGTACTCACCATGTGCCGATGAATCTCCTTTGGAGAAAATGCCACCCTAATCTCCAACAACGCAATGAAGCAATTGAAAGGGATGGATGTGTGTGGGGGGGAAATAGACTTATCTAAAGCTGAGCCAAGATCAGGGTGGAAAGAAGGTTTGAAGCTGGGTAAAAGTCTGGTGAAGAGCCAACTTTGGTCAGCATTAACAGCAATAAAGGGTGTGTTGAGTTGACTAAGTTCAGACCACCAAATGGAGGCTGGGGAAATTAATGTGCAAGATATAGTGTTGCCAGTCAATGGGGGGAGCAAGGATATGGGGCAAGGCACCATTCCCATAATGGTGTGATGTCACTTCTGGGGAAAACCCTGAACTGATTTCATACCACTCTAGGAATCCCTGAAAATTCTATAGCAACCATCGAGTTTCCGGTGATTCCTAATGGGGTGTGATGTCACTGCCAGGTTTTCCCCAGAAGTGATGCCACACCATTGTGCTGACAGTGATTCTCTGAATTAATTTTTGATTACTTTTCCTCCTGCTGGTCAATGGAGAGGCAGTGGGAAGCAATGTTCCCTCCAAGCCGTGGAGTCTTGTGAGCAAAAATGCTACTTTGTGAGCTACTGGCATTAAAGTTGTGAGCAAGAAATTTGACTACTGCATAAATTAGTTTGCTCTGAAGCCATTCTTCCTGAGCTATGTCAAAAATGTGTGAGCCGGAGCCTAAAAAACTGTGAGCTAGCTCACACTTACTCAGCTTAGAGGGAACACTGGTGGGAAGTGGAGGCTACCAGTGCGAGATCTCCTGCAATTGTGGGAGACCTCTCACTTTTAGCAGGAGGGGAGAAGGTGAGCTAGGGGATTACATGTTCGGCTGCAGGTTTTTCAACCTCATTTTAGAGGTTACAATAATTTGAGCTGAACAGACATATAGGGCTGGGCCCAGCACAGAATTCCAGCTTGTGTCAGAGCTTTTGTGCAAGCAGAAATGCAAGAAAAAGGCCTGGATCGTTCAGGCTAGCCCGATCGCGTCAGATCTTGCCAGCTGAGCAGGGTTGGCCCTGGTTAGTACTTGACTGGGAGACGACCGAGGAAGTCCAGTGTTTCTGCACCAAGGCAGGCAATGGAGAACCACCTCTATTAGTCTCTTGCCTTGAAAACCCTACAGGGTCACCATAAGTCAGCTGTTACTTGATGGTCCATCAAGTAACAGCTGATTTATGGTGGCTCTGTAGGATTTTCAAGGCAAGAGACTATATATATTTAGCATGTGTGACTGCAGATATATATATATATATGACTGCGGTCACACATGCTAAATAATCCACTTTCAATCCACTTTCAACTGTGTGAACTGGCAAAATCCAGTTAGAAAGTGGATTGAAAGTGGATTATTTAGTTTGTGTGACCTCAGCCTATGATTAGATTAGAGAGAGAGAGATGATAGATGATAGGTAGATAGATAGACAGGTAGGCTAGATAGATAGACAGGCAGGCTAGATAGATAGACAGGCAGGGTAGATAGATAGACAGGCAGGCAGGCAGATATATATATGTACACATACATACATACAAGTCCTTGTACATGCAGAAATGCCTTGCATTCCCCCTTGAGCACTTGCATTCTGTGGATCCTCATTTAATCTGACACACCCAGATGTCTCCTGCTGCTGAACGTTTCATACGGAGAGAGGCAGAAAGCAGACAACCTTGTAAAGCTATAAAATGACTGATCTTAATAACATCTAGCATTTACATACCACTGAGAGTGTTCCGGTCCTCATCGTACTGTTGTAATCCTTATAAGGGCACCCTAAAGATTCAAAATGTCCAAAATCTATATCCCTTGCAACATCCTGGTATTGACTGAAGTCCTTCCCCTCCCCCAGTTCTGCCCTCCCCAGAATCCACTCCCCAAATCTCCAGGAATTTCCCAACCTAGAGCTGGCAACCCTAAGTGAGCCATACAGCTCCTCCCCAGCTTGAGTGGCACTTGGAAATCTCCTGCTGTTGCAATTGATCTCCAGGCAGCAAAGGGTGGACTCTGTGGTGTTGCACCTTACTGAGGTCCCTGGCCTCCCCCGTCCACACCCTCCCCAGGATCTCCTCTCAGATCGCCAGGAATTTACCGACCCGGAGTTGACAAGTCTACAAAGGTGACTGAGGCTGTAGGAGAGTCCAGATTTAGGTCCTTTCCACACTAGAACTTAAATCCTGGCTCAACCCTGTACCCAAACTTACATTCTACACTACATCCGAGTTCACACCTGTCATTATCTCGGGGTATTTTTTGTTTCCACATGACATTGCGGTCACCCCGGTTTTGCCCCACATTTGACCCCGGGATAAACAGATGCTGCTATAACCAGGGATAAATACAAGGTATTGTGTCGTGATAAAACCAGGCATGAGATCCAAGTACAGAAAGGACCTTTAAGCAGAGACCTTCAGAATAAGAACATAAGAGAAGCCAATGTTGGATCAGGCCAATGGACCATCCAGTCCAACACTGTGTCACATAGTGGCCAAAAATACCAGGTGCCATCAGGAGGTCCACCAGTGGGGCCAGGACACTAGAAGCCCTCCCACTGTTGCCCCCCCCACCCCAAGCACCAAGAATACAGAGCATCACTTGCCCCAGACGGAGAGTTCCTATCTATACCTTGTGGCTAATAGCCACTGATGGACCTCTGCTCCATATGTTTATCCATTTCCCTCTTGAAGCTTTCCATGCTTGTAGACAGCACCACCTCCCGTGGCAGTGAATTCCATGTGTTAATCACTCTTTGGGTGAATCTTCGGGTTAATCACTCTTTGGATTCTAGCCTGACTGCTCAGCAATTTCACTGAGTGCCCACGAATTCTTCTCCATACCCCAATGGGTTTCTGAGGAACATCAAGGTCCTCTCCAGACACTGTTTGAAAAGCACTGGTTTGGACTATTCAAGGCTATTAAAATAGTTTTTTACAAAAAATAAAGATCACTTTACCACTTCTTCTTTTTTTAATGGTAATTTTACCCCTCCAAAAATGTGCCGTTGAGCCTTATTCCTTAGAAGTTGGTCCTGGGGTAGCGTACAAGACCATTTGTTTTATGAGCAAGTGAGAGAAACAAGTTTATGTCCTGAGTTTATTAACATACAAAAACCTTCTTGTTTGCTTTCCATCAAAAATCCTCTACGGGGAATAGTCATCTTTGGGGAAACAAAATATAAACGGTGCTTTATGGGTTATTATTCAGGCTTCCGCGTTTGGCAGGCAGGGTGTATTTCAGGATGCCCAAGTTCATGCTGACACTAGAAAGGCATGGCTGATTTTTGCTGTCCTGGGGGTGGGTGGGGGTGGGGAGAGACAGCAGCTTTGCATTCCACAAATGCAACGAAGCCATATCTTTTAAGGGACACGACATATATAAAAATTTATACGATATGTCTAGGGCTGCGTAAAAGAAAATGTATTCAGAGCATAAAGTGTAACTGGAACTTTTGGCTTTCTGTACACCGAAAACATTTCCTTGCTCACCGGTTTCTTTTAATGGGTTTCTGGAATCATTGCAACAGGGAAATTCCCCCCCTGCATTTCCAACCCCCTCCCCCAATTGATTTGTGTATAACAGCAGAGCATAGAATGTGTCAGCTGAAGGTCATGCAGAGAATTTCAGCAGCTGAGGGGATGGTCTCATGCTTAAGGGGCCCTTTGCATTTATAGTCAATGGTCCCCATAGACTATAATGGAGAATCGAGCTGGGGTATCTGGGGCTCTGGTGGGGCTGTTTTTTGAGGTAGAGACACCAAATTTGCAGCATAGCTGCTGGTGTCTCTCCTCAGCCACCCCAAGTTTTAAAAAGATTGGACCATGGGGTCCAATTCTATGAAGTCCAGAAGAAGGTGCTCCCATTCTCCATTGTTTCCAATGGAGGGGGGAAAGTATTTAAAGGGAATGTGGTCCCTTTAAATGCCTTTTGTAAGGGACTGTGATCCTTTTAAATGACCTTTAAGTTTGGCTATCCAGTGGCCCCAAAAATCCCAAATATCTTCGGGATTTTGGGGGCTTGTCCATTTCAGATAGCCAAAATGGAGCCCCATTTGGTCACAGGCTTAAAAAATACCCCCCAAATATCAATAAGGTATTTTTTGGGTCTTTTTTTGGCTTGGTTTATGCCAAATGCATACCTGTAATGTGAACTCAAGACATGCATTGTTGTAAATATAATTTTCCTATGTAAGAGTGGTATCTATGCAGAATATCATCGTGCATGAATTCTTGTTTCTAACTGTCGTATTTGTGCAGTATAAGCCCATTGACTTCTATGGACTTAGACTGGAGGGATTCTGCATAGGTTTGCACTGGAATTCATGTATCAATAAACCCTGGATTGTTTTTTATTGTTTGTTTATACGGTGCCCAGAATAGCTTTAGCTGTAATTTGTACAGTATTAAGCATTCCATGTACGTCATATATATACAATGACTTACACTGTAAGCCACACTGACTCACACACAATGTTGAAGATATGCATGCATTATGGGAATCTGGTGCAGGGAAACATGAAGCAGCATGAAACAAATGGCTTCATGTTTGCTTCATGCAACAGAAGTAAAACCAAAATAGTGTTCCCCCCCCCAGATCAAACCGGCAGAGATTTGAACTCATTCCCCCAAAGTGCCTGGTATTTTATATAAGAGCATAAGCAGAATGTTTTTACTCCCGTCCCGGAGAGCACATAATAAAAATGTACCAAAGGTTGATTTTGGTTGGGAATGAGAACGAAGCTGTTAAACCAAAAAGTTTTTTTTTTTTTTTAAAAAGTGGGTTCTAAAGTGAAATTTTAAGGGAGACCACACCATACAGATGTTCGGGTAGAAAATTCGAGCCAAGGGCAAATAGGCCATAGCTCAGCGGTAGAGTCTCTGCTTGGCGTGCAGAAGGTCCTGGGTTCAGACCCTGACATCTCCGGTTAAAAGAACCAGGCGGTAGGTTTTATTTATTTTTATTTTTCAAATTTTAACTTTATAGCATGGAAAATAAAAGGAAAACATAGGAGTGAACGTGAACATACCTATAGCATCGTTACAAATACAAGTCATTATAGTAACAGGTGTTGTAACTTTCGGATAAAATCACATACACTATGTTCATACAGATATAATAAATATAACATTATCGTCAAGGCAGATTCTATCATGGAGTCATAACATTGATATAATGTCAAGATATCTTTGAGGAATAGAACCAGGCAGTAGGTGATGCAAAAGACCTCCGCCTGAGACCCTGGAGAGCTGCTGCCAGTCTGAGTAGACAATACTGACCTTGACAGACAGTATAAGGCAGCTTCATGTATATGTGTACCTAAAGGAGCCAGACCTGAACATATCTGGCGCGGAGATACTGGTTCGCGCTCTTTCTGATTTGCAGGCTGTGCACATTCATCTTATGTGCTCACTACTTCGCTCTAGTAAAGTAGCTGATCTAATTCTTGAAGGACAGCTCATACTGCATACAGTTACAGTATTAAGCTGTGCTCCAGGCCCTACTGTTTTCATTTCCCGTCTCTCTAAGGAGTTGACACAGACCTAGATTCTCTAATAAACAGATCTTTTGAAATTTACTGGTGCACCGTGTGGGTTTTTTTTTTTTTTTAAAAAAATCTTTTCTGCATAACAACCTCCCCGTGTTTTCAGGCACACAGAGCCACTCGTCGCCTCACAGTTTGCTCTTCGATGCTTTGTGGTGATGCGCACAATTTAGCTCTTGTGAGGAAACGAAGAGCAATTCTGCTCTTCGCCTTAAACAATCTGCAAACAAAATTCTAGAAGGGATGTTTTTAGAGTGGGTCACGAGCTGTCGCTTCCCCCCTCCCATCAAACAGTCATCCAAACTCAGTCTATGCTAGTCAGGGTCGGTTCTACTTCTGGGGAAGCCTTGGGCAGAGGGCCCCCAGGGCCCCCCTCCTCTCCTGTGCCCAGGCCTCCGCTTGTGCCTCTCTTTGCACCCACCAATCGACATGCCTATGCATCCTTCCTCACAGGCTTCTCACTGCCCGTGTTCACAGACGATCGCACCACTCACATGCCCTTTCCCAGATTATGCTAGGATGATGGAGTGCTTAAGTACATAAGTACATAAGAGAAGCCATGTTGGATCAGGCCAGTGACCCACCCAGTCCAACACTCTGTGTGACACAGTGGCCAAAACCCAGGTGCCATCAGGAGGTTCATCAGTGGGGCCAGCAAGCAGGTGGGGAAGAGGCAGGTCCATCCCCATGGTGGGGTATTTAGGGGCAGTGCCCCCTCACTTGTGGCCCATGCCCCACAACTCCCACTGTGGGAGTTGTGCCGGCAGGTAAGAAAGACCCTTCTCTTCACCTGCCTGCCAACAGGCTCTCTGTCTCTGTCTCTCTCTCTATCCCCTGCCCCCCAGATTTCCCAATGCCCCACGACCCAAAATTTTCTGGCTATGCTCCTGGGAAGAGGCATGCAAGTCAACAGTATTGGGCCCCACCAGAAGCCCTGGCCCCCAACAGCTGTTCCGCCTCAAGCTATGCTGAAGCTGGCCCTGATGCTATCTGTCAAAACTCCTGGTTTAGAGGGAAGAGAAGCCAGTTTGTGCAGCCTATAAACTATACATGTGCCTGAGAAACAAAACATTCAGACAGAGTAGTCAGGCCAATGTCTGTGGCTTGATAGCACCAGATGAGACTAGGGCTGCTAGGTCTGTCACTCTGAGCAGCGGTTGGAACAAAATGGGGGCCGGGAAAGTGACATCACTGAATGTCACGTCAAGAGAGAAATTGGAAGTGGGAGCTCTAGGAATATCCAGAAACATTATGGTTTTACTCTATGGTAAAACCATAGGCTTTCTGGCTATTCCTGGAGCTACCCTATGTTTCCCCGGTAACTGAAGCAGTGATTTCAGCAATATCACCGACATCATATACCCCATGTTCTTCATTCCTCCTGCAGGTTGCCATGCTCACCCTGGTAACCCTAGATGAAACTTTAATGGCTCCCCATATCCCCCCGACACTTTTGGTCCATTAGCTGCAGTACCGTTCTTGTCCATCTGCAGTGGTGGTGCTGCAGTTCATCAGAGATTAAGGTAGCAGTCCCGTTTGACTGAGCCGCCCTGTTGGCATTGAGAGCAGAATGACTGTTAGCGAAGCCCCCAGTTTGAGAACACTTGGTATTGCCCTGTGAGACTTGTAGATTGTGGCTGAGAGCCAATAGCTGGCTCAAGGTCATCTCCTGAGCTGGTAGCTCACGTAAGATTTGAAATGGGACCTTCCTAGGCTGCAACTCAGCGACCATAATCCTGCTGAAAGATGCAGAAGGCATTTGAATGCAACACCTGCGAAGCACCTTGTGCGATTCCCAGTCTCAGCAGAGGTCTATTCTTCACCGTCTTGCTCTGAACTCTCTTGCTCCTCCTTTTATCTTTGTTACAAACATAAGTGACATGATGCTTTTGTGCTACATCAGAGCATAAAGAAGAAAACAGACAAACACCCTTTGCGGCTCTTCGTCTTTTCAGGTACATCAAATAAGTACACATGCACACACAAAACCCCTCGTCTCGTGACACTCAGATTCTCTCTTTCTCTTTTAATTTAATCAGTTCTAATAAATACTTGAGAGGGAAAATAATGGTGACACGCAAGAGATCAAAGCCGTCTCTGTGCCTGTATACGCACTGGATGTTTCGCATGGTCTGACTGTGTTACGTTCAGGGCCGTGGTGAATACTTGCTAATAGTTTTTTAAAAAACACACAGCTTTAAACAGCTATCTTCCTCTCAAGCGTAAATGTTAGAAATGAGATCTAAGCCTCATTCCTTCTTTCAGGAATTATTCTGAATAAGCTTTATTCCTTGTAGGCAAGAGTGAATGCAATAGTGAGAATAAATAGAACGGGGAGGGAGCTTGCACTTAAAAAAATCCATTTTTTTTTGCCAAGCCAGGCCTAGTTATGAATATTAAAATGTATAAATTAAGCAAATAGTACCCCTTTCCTTTCCTTTCCTTTCCTTTCCTTTCCTTTCCTTTCCTTTCCTTTCCTTTCCTTTCCTTTCCTTTCCTTTCCTTTCCTTTCCTTTCCTTTCCTTTCCTTTCCTTTCCTTTCCTTTCCTTCCCTTCCCTTCCCTTCCCTTCCCTTCCCTTCCCTTCCCTTCCCTTCCCTTCCCAGTTCTGTCTCATAGAAAGAGCTATGGACAGGGCTATTTTTGGGCAGGAACGCACAGGAACGGAGTTCCGTCTGGCTCCCAAGTTGGCTACACCCAGCAGGAACTCATTAGCATAATAGGCCACACCCAGCAGCAGAAACTCGTTAGGATTGGCTACATTAGGGGTGTGTGGCCTAACATGCAAAGGAGTTCCTGCTACAAACAGTGCCCTGGGTTTTGACAACAAACAAGGTAAACAGAATAAGAAGCAAAAGGTGGGTGTGGCTGGATGACCACACTTCTGGTAACATGGGGGTGTGGCCTAATATGCTGATGAGCTGTGCTGTCAGGGGTGTGGCCTATTATGCTAATGAGTTCCTGCTGGGCTTTTTCTACCAAAAAAGCCCTGACTATGCATAGCATAAAGCGAAGATATAAATAAATAATAAGTGAATAAGCTTGCCAACCTCCAGGTGGGGCCTGGAATAGTAACTGATCTCCAGACTGTAGAGATCAGAATGGCTGCATTGGAGGGTGGACTCTGTGGCCGTATAACCTACTCAGATGAGTTCCCTCCCTTCCTGGTTCCACTCCCAAATATCCAGGAACTTCTCAACCCCAAGCTGGCGACAGTAACATAGCACCTCTTGTTCAGCAGGGCCGACGCATGCACCAGTGGGTTCATTTTATCACGTTGCAGGAAGTCCCAGTCTGGGTTGCAAGACCAACGGCACGAGTTTCACATCATTTTAGAAATAAAATAGAAAAACTTTTCTCAGACACTTCGGTTGTATGTGTGGGGCAGCCTGCCAAACTCCAGGTGGGCTGGGGAAACCAAAGGAGAGCACGGGAAAGGTTGTGTAAAACAAAAGGTGAGCCACGCCATGCTAACTTAACGTCAAAAATTCTCTATTGTTAATAGCTTCAGTGAACTTAAAGATACTTATACATCTAATTCATAACCTTCTTGGGTAAATAACAGACTATTTTGAAGGCATAAATACAATTTAAGAAGAACTTGTGTAGGGTTTTTTTTCACCCGAAGACAACTCTTGTGGCTTGACTTCAGACGTGGCTGCAAACTCTTCTAACACCCACTTTTGTTTTACACAAACAGATGCTTGAATGCTTGATGGGAGGAAAATGGGGGACGTGAGGCCAATCAGTGTCACAACATCGTGATGGCCTAGGAAGTCCATAAAACTCTCATGGTTCTACCATAGAGTCTGGGGGAATGTCTAGAGTATCATGATGTCACTTCTGAGGGAAACCCGGAAGTGACATCACAATGCTGATGCTTTGCCTCTCCATTCCTGGCCCCCAAATGCTTCTGGGGGTTGACAGCAGAGGCCTAGAGGCCTGGCAACCCTATGGCAGCTTTGGCGGTCAGTTTATGATATAACTTACCTGCTGAGCTAACTCCCTGAACTCCTCCCTCTCTAAACTCTGCCCCTGAATCCTCCAGAAGTTTCCAAGCTGGGATTAGCAACATTAATGTTGATGAAGGGGATAGCATTTTATCAGCTTGTACTACACTTGCCAACTCCAGTTTAGGAAAGGAGATTTTTTGGGGGGTGAAGCCTAAAGAGGGCAGGAGGGAAGGACACCAGCGGAGTATAATGCCATAGAAATGTCCCTGTATAAATCATTGGTGCGACCTCATTTGGAATATTGTGTACAGTTCTGGCCACCACATCTCAAAAAGGATATTATAGCATTGGAAAAAGTGCAGAGAAGGGCAACTAGAATGATAAAAGGGTTGGAACACCTTCCCTATGAAGAAAGGTTAAAACGCTTGGGGCTCTTTAGCTTGGAGAGACGACTGCTGAGGGGTGACATGATTGAGGTTTATAAGATTATGAATGGGATTGAGCAAGTTGAGAAAGAAGTACTTTTCTCCCTTTCTCACAATACAAGAACTCATGGTGGACGCTCCATGAAATTGCTGAGCAGTCAGGTTAGAACAGATAAAAGGAAGTACTTCTTCACCCAAAGAGTGATTAACACATGGAATTCACTGCCACAGGAGGTGGTGGCAGCTACAAGCATGGACAGTTTCAAGAGGGAATTAGATAAACATACGGAGCAGAAGTCCATCAGTGGCTATTAACCACAGGGTATAGATGGGAACTCTCAGTCTGGGGCAAGTGATGCACTTTATTCTTGGTGCTGGGGGGGGCAGCAGTGGGAGGGCTTCTAGTGTCCTGGCCCCACTGCTGGACCTCCTAATGGCACCTGGTATATTTGGGCCACTGTGTGACAGAGTGTTGGACTAGATGGGCCATTGGCCTGATTCAACATTGGCTTCTCTTATGTTCTTATGTTCTTTTGAAACTGTCTTCCAAAGCAGCCATTTTCTCCAGGTGAACTGATCTCTATTGCCTGGAAATCAGCGGTAATCCCAGGAGATCTCCAGCTACCACCCAGAGTTTGGCAACCCAGGCTTGTATCGAGCTCAGGTGGCGGGAGGAATGCAGCCCTGCAGAGAGTTCTGAGAGAACTGTGACTGGCCCATTTTTAAAAACTTTGTATAAGCCGTTTTTGGCCCTGACCAGGACAACTGAGGCTAGCCTGATCTGGTGAGATCTTGGAAGCTAAACAGCTTTGGCTCAGGTTAATACTTGGATGGGAGACCACCAACGAAGTCCAGGGTTGCTACACAGAGGCAGGCAATGGCAAACCACCTCTGTTTGTCTCTGACCTGGATGGCCCAACCCAACTGAATCTGGTCAGATCTCAGAAGCTAAGTGGGGCAATGCTCCCTCCGCGTTGTGGAGTCTTGTGAGCAAAAATTCTACTTTGTGAGCTACTGGCATTATAGTTGTGAATGAGCTATTTGGCTGCTGCATCAATTAGTTTGCTCGGGAGACATCCCTCCTGAGCTAAGGCAAAAATGTGTACGCCGCAGGATAAAAAACCTGAGGTATCTCACATTAACTCAGCTTAGAGGGTACACAAACCCTAATCCTAACCCTAATACTCTAACCCTAACCCTAATAACCCTAACCTGCACCGTAAACCTAATCCTAAACCTAGTAACCCTAACGCTAACCCTAATAACCCTAATCTTAACCCTCACCCTAAAAGCCCTAACCCTGATAATTCTGATCCCTAACCCTAATCCCTAACCCTGACCCTAATAACCCTTACCCTAATGCCTAACTCTAACACCTAATCACAAACCATAACCCCAAAATCTAACCCTAACCCTTAATGCTAACCCTAATAAACCTAACCCTAATAAACATAATAACCTTAACCTTAACCCTATTAACCCTAATAACCCTAACCCTAATAACCCAACAACTCTAATAACCTTTACCCTAAGATCCCTAACCCTAACTTTATTCCTAACCCTAATAACCCTAACCCTAACCTTGACCCCCACCCTAACCATAACTTTAATAATCCTAACCATAACCCTAATAACCCTGACCCTAACCCTAATAACCTTAACCCTTACTCTAACCTTAATAACCGTAACCCTAACCCTAATAATCCTAATCCTAGCCCCTAGCCCCTAACCCTAACCCTAATAACCTTAACCCTAGCAACCCTAACCCTAACTTTAATCCTAACCCTAATAACCCTAACCCTCACCTTAACCCTAACCAATGCTCTCTCTAAGCTCTGGAGTCTTGTGAGCAAAAATTCTACTTTGTGAGCTACTGGCATTAAAGTTCTGAGTGAGCAATTTTAATTACTGCATAAATTGGTTTGCCTGGAGCCATCTTTCCTGAGCTAAGACAAAAATATGTGAGGCAGAGGCTAAAAAACTAGCTCACACTAACGCAGCTTAGAGGGAACATTGAAGCAGGGTCCGATTTGGTTTGTACTTGGATGAGAGACCACCAATAAAGTCTTGGTTGCTACACAGAGGCAGGCAATGGCAAACCACCTCCGAATGTCTCTTGACCAGAAAACCCTGCAGGATCTCCACAAATCGGGGGTGACTTGATGGCATAGATCCCCATGGGGAGAAAACGCTAGGACTCTGTTGAGCAGAATTCCTATTGGCACGGTTAGGTTTTGTAGAGTTTCCAGAAGCTTAGCTGGTTGATGCTAACTGTGGGGTTTTTCAATCTGGGATTGAATCTGGGATTAAAGTAATTAATTCACTCAGGGGTCAAGATAATCCATTGCATCCTATCCTTTTTGGTGGCCTTTTCTTGGTTTATTTAGTCAAGGCATTAATTAACTGCTGTGTTGTCTTGGCTGGCTGCCACAGAGACCACACACTGGAAGCTTGTAAACGCAGTCTGGAATCAAGGTTAGTCACAGAGCCGAGAGTCAAAGAGCTGGGAAGTCAAGTCAAGGTTGCAGGTTGCAAGGACAAGGAGTGTCTGCTACGCACACGCAGGAGCAGGTCTGAGTGAGCAAAGTTGCTGCCATGTTAAACCAGGTGCATGGAGTGCTTTTGAACAGGTCCTTCCTTCCCTGGGGTTGAGTCTGCAAAGGCTTACTAGCTGTTCCCTCTGTCTCTGCAGGAGCTGAAGTCTGGCAGTCCTTCTCTCCTGCATAGTCAGCATCTGGAGTGCCCTACATCCCATGATTGTGGGGCTGCTGCCGAAAAGGCCCTCTCTAGTGTGCTCCCCCAGACAAGCTTCTTTGATGGAGGGCCTTTCTCTGTGATCTTAATTCCCAGGGAGGAACATATGAGAGAAGACTTTTTTCCAGCCATTCTTTAAAATCCAATACCAGCTTCTCCAATGCGGGCCACGAAAATTTATTGAGGCTCCCCAGCATGATTGGTCCATTGAGTTGTGTTCCTTCCATCTTTGACATTGTACATTTCATCAGTTATACGCTGAGTTATCCTGCTGTGGATAGTCCAGGCTTGTCTGAGCTTGCCCAATCTCAGAAGTTAAGTGGGGTCGGCCCTGGTTTGTATTTGGATAGGAGTCCACAGCTTAGAAGGAACACTGGAGACCACCAAGGAATACCAGGGCCATTACACAGAGACAGGCAATGGCAAACCACCTCTGAATGTCTCTTGGCTTGAAAACTCTATGGGGTCACCATAAGTTAACTATGACTTGACTGCAAAAAAGAAGAGAAGAGTTGAGTTAGTTATGGAATGTATCTTTGCTTAGGATGGACTTTCTAGCCTATATTCAGTTACTTATTTACTTTTCTCCTCACTGGGGACTCAAATGTGCTTACAACATTCTCCCACCCTCTGTTCCGTTGTCACAACAACACTGTGAGGTCAGCTGGGCCAAGAGTACGTGACTGGGCCGAGGCCACCCTGCAGAGTGGCAATTTGTCCCTGGTTCTCCCAGATCCTCACCAGCCGCTCTAACCACTACACTGTCTTTTCAGAGGAGCCGCCGTCCTAATTCCTTACAGTCTACCTTGCCCTCTGATTTGCTGCTTGTAGGATTGGGCCATTAGTTTAGCAATCGGCTCCAGAGAGAAATGTTTTATAGTCTTTGCAGGTAGTTCAGGGGAAGGATAAATTACAATATAATAGACAGGTGGTTTAGGAACACAGAGACTGCTAGAAAAATTGTAATAACATTTCATGGCGGGATAATGGTTTCCCCCATATTACTGTAATTTGAAGATACCTAGCGCAGCTTTATGGATGGCTGTACAAATTATATCACAGCTGATTAATTATTCTTTTTATAGCTCTCAAATTCAGTTTAAAGTTAAAATGTACCTTGTCAAATAGCTTCCTTTCTTCAGAAGCCGGCACATACTCTGTCATCTCTTAAATATAATTTCAGCAGCTGTCGAGAGGGAGAAAAAGGCAGTCTATCAGATACCGACACGCTTAATGTTAAGACGGTTGTGGTGGTGGGGGGAGGCGTCTCTTATTGTCTACGATAAATATTTGAAAAATCTAATTTCCCAAACTATTGGGAGATCAAAATAATACTTTAAGCCAAACTAGCGATCTTAATTTGCCGTCTCTGGCTCTGCTTTCAACAGAAATATGTAGGCTGTAATTTTTTTTTTTTTGCAAGCCTTTCTTTTATTATGCAGATTGAACGAGGGTTACATATAAAGTCAATCCACTGTTGCGCATTTACATAATGATTTGCCTCTTTAAGATGGGCTGTTAAAGCTAAATAGTTTTTGAATTTCTCTTGTGAAATGGTCCTTTCTTTATTTAATGTTGAAAATGGAGAAGAGGTTGAGAGGGAGGGGGGAGGAAGGGAGGTCGGGAGCGTGGGGCTGTGTGTTTTGCCTTCCTTAAATAAAACATTCCCTTTCAACACGACCGCCATAATTATCTGTCAAATGAGCCCCAATGAATTCACACTAAACATATCTCCTCAAAACAAAACGAAGAGACCGCCTTATTAGATAACTTCAGAGTATTCCCATTAATAATTACTCTTAAGACAAGCCAAGATGATTATTTTATTTTCAGGGGTGGGAATTTTTTTCCATCAATGACTCGTCTGTCACAGACCTTGGAGTAGGGGAGAACCGAAATCCCTGTGAACTTTTCGTTTCTGTGGGGAGAAAAATAATAATCTCTCTGAATTTTTCTGAAGGAATTCTTCATAAAAGGATGTTTTGCACGCCGAGGGAAGACAAATGCAAAACAGAGAACAAACCACATCATGGGGAAACGCGGGTTATAATATATAATGCATGATGCTTTAAATCTCATTTTAAAAAGCCGGCATATGGAACTTCCTAGCAACCATTCCTCATGAGCTTCTCTGGATAGAGAGTCTTCCTCAAAGGACTTCCAAATATAAGTACTTTAATCAATGAAGCATGTAGGGAAAAAGTAGGATATCAGCATCCTTGGGTATAGGACTTCTCAGGATTCTTACTAGCCCTGTGAAAACCATTTCTTAATTTAGGCTCCGAACAGACGCAGAATTAGCAGTATGAGAGGGATGAATGCCAGGCGGATTTTATGGTCACGATCACACGGGAACATCTGGCAAGCGTCCCGCACCCGTTGCCAACCTGTCTCGCCCCTCTGAAGAAGAGGAGTTAAAAAATACCTGGGAAAGTGCAGTAGCAAACGGGTTTGTGACGGGCTGCAGACGGACGTCTCCGTGTGACCACACCAGTGCTCTCTCATTGCGTCAGTGATCCCTCGTTGAAGCGCACTGGAAACACGCAGCAAAGAATGTGTCCAAAGAAGTGGCGTGTCAAATTACTATGGGGCAAATAGCCTCTCTTCCCCCACCACCCGTGTTATCTGGCATGTGTGACCGGGACCTTAGCACGATAAATTTTGCGTGGCATTAACACTGATGCTAAAGTGCCTATCAACCAGAGAAAAAAGCAAAATAATGGTGGAAATCTCTCCGCCTTCTTGCTTTCTCCAGTCTGACACTCTAACTTCTATGCCACACTGGTTCTTCATAGGTTGGGAGCATACCGAAAACAGTCACCCTTTGGATCTTAATGGACAGTCAGGAATATTATTCTTATTATTTACAAAAATTATATTGCACCTTTCTGCCCAAACGGGGCCGCCAAGTCGGCTAACAATGAAAAGTAAAGCATCGTTGTCGTCGTTGTTGTTGTTGATGATGGTGATGATGATGATGATGATGATATTTTCCATCATCACAGCTGACTTATGTCACCATAGGGTTTTCCAGGCAAGAGGTACTCAGAGGTGGTTAACCTTTGCCTGCCTCTGCATAGCAACCCTAGTCTTCCTTGGTGGACTCTCATCCAAGTACTAACCAGGGCTGACCCCACATAGGCTGAGTTCAGACTGGCAGTTTGAAACGGGAGCCAGTCATGGCAAAAAAGCACCGGAACAAATTGTTTTGGGTTTTCCTGGTCACACAGGGCCGACTGATGTGGGAGCATACCGGGAGGAGGTGCGCGGGAGCGTTCAGACTGCTGCCCCGGAGGCGTGGCTGTAAACGGCTTTTTCCTGGTAAATCAGCTGGATGCCTATATGTGTATGAGTGCATGAGTGCATGAGTGCTTATACACACATAGGCATCCAGCCGATTTGGGGAGGAGCCCATTGCGCTGGCAGCGCATTGGGCGGTAGAGCGGAGCACAGCCAATCATATTGCTGCTGCCTTATGCGCAATGCGGGTTGCTCCCGGCATTTCGGCTGAGCATTCACACTTCCAGGAAGCGGAATGCAGCGGGATAAAGGCACTCTCCGGGATTTGCTACCACTTTCAACAGGTATCTTTTAATCCCGGGAGCCAAGCGGAACAGCATGGGTTGCCTACGGGTGGGGAATGCCAGGCAGATGTGCCTGTGTGAATGCCCCTTTTAATTTGCTTGGGAAATGTGGCTGAAATGTGGCTATAGCGGGGCAAATGGCCAGTCTGAACTCAGCCTTAGTTTCCCAGATCCAATGGAATTGAGCTAGCCTGGGCCACACAAGTCGAGGTGGAGATAAACAGAGGTGTTTTGCCATTGCCTGCCTCTGTGTAGTGACCCTGGGCTTCCTCGATGGCTCCCCATCCAAATGCTAGCCAGGGTCAACCATGCTTAGCTTCTGAGACTGGGCTAATCTGGGCTATCTAAATCAGGGCAAACCATTATAAAATGCTTCCAAAAAGTCTGTTAAAGCCAAAAATACAACGTGTATATAAAAATGACACTTAAACCATAGGGCTGGAAGGAGAGGTCACTGAGGGAATGCCAAGTGGAAACTCCCACCCCACGAAAAAAACAGAATATACACTGCATGTGGTATCTCTCAATCCCAACTGAAATGTCCATTGAAATTTTAAGACACATAGCTCATTGGGTACCACGAATGGATCACCTTGACCACAATGCAAGTGATGGCTTGCAGTAGCCAATCTCACCACTAGGTGACTCTAGGGAGTTCATTCAGGTAGCAGTTTGTAAAGGCACGCTGTCCAATAAGGGCGGAGGAAGCGGGTGATGGATTTTGACAGGCTTCAGCCTCTGCTGCTACCATCACCTTATCCTCATTCCCCTTCTGGCACTGCGCAATTCAGCCAGGAACCAAAGAAGCTCGAGCTCCTTCTTCCCTTGTTCCACAAGCATCCGTAAGCACAATGCAGCAACCTGGGAACATGTACTCTAATGCTGAGATGTAGCCCCGCTTTTCAACATTTTTCATGCTCCCGTACACCTAGGGCTGGTTTGCATCATGCAATGGCACTCGATGTGGCCAGGAATGGAAGGAGGAGGGGAACCTCCACATTCAGAGGCACAAAGCCTCTGAAACCCAGAGCAAGGAGGCAACATCAGGGGAAGACCTCGGCTCCCATGCCCCTGTTGTTGGGACTCCAGAGGAACTGGATACACCCAAAGATGACAGCCAGCCAAAGACTGATATTTCAACTAGAGTTGCCAGGTCCCTTGGGGGGGGAACCCCACTTGATGGGTTTGTTACCCACCAGCCCGGATCGGGTCACCGAGGGGAACCCCACCCCCAAAGTGCCGGGATCGCAGAGATGTGCCCGGCATGATGACATCACCCAGAGGTGATGTCATCGCATCGGGCACTTGGGGGGGGGGCGCTCTAGTGTTTGAGGGAAATGATAGTGGTCCCTTCCCCCTCAAATGATGGTGATCCTCCCCCCCACTGCAGATAAGGTAGGACTTGGCAGCCCTAACTTCAACCAGACTTGCACAGAATCTCCTGCATGAGAGTCATTGAAGTGAATGGAGAGTGACCAGCTTCGGAGGCATCACACCCCTTCTGTTGATAGGGTTATCAACCTCCAGATGGGGCCTGGATATTCCCAGAATTCCAAGAGACCAGTCCCCCAGGACAACTTTCGGAAGGTGCACTCTAGGGAACCTACCCATCTGAGGCCCTTCCCCTGCCCAAACCCCACCCTCTCCAAGCTCCACCCCCAAATTTCCCAGGAATTTACCAAGTCCAACTTGGCAACCCTATCTGTTGAGCTTCTCCCTGCAGAGCATAGAACTGTTCCTTCAAGCTGGTGGCAAATGTACCCATCTATGTTCCACACTGGCATAAATTTTGCTTCTAAAACATTTATACCCCACCTTTCCTCACGGTTCAAGTCATCCGTCGTCGCAGAAGCTCCTGAAACAATAAGCTTGGCAGATATTTACGAAACGAGTCCCTCTTTCCTGCTGCATGGCATAGCTCCCGGCCGACACGCCCGTAAGAATCTTAACATGATTGTTTTGTCATAACTCTTTTTAGACTGACACCAGTAGCTATTTCCTTAACAATGTGTACTTGGACTGTTATTTACTGGATGGGGAAATGGCCTAATCAGTGCTGGCAGTGATTCCCCCCTCCCCTTTTTTCCAAGCTCCAATCTTGATCAGAGATTTTGGCAGGTCTTTGTGAACCTCCCTGCCACTCTTTCTGGATCTCTATAGTAAATTTAGATGCGACTCCTAAATATTTTGCTTTATAAACGTTCTCGCTGTGGCTTGTAATTGATTAAATTGCACCATGCGCCTTTCTCTCTCTCTCTCTCTCTTTCTCTTTTTGCAGCTTTAACTAATAACTTAAAATAAATAAGATTGTAATTATCAGTATCCACTTACCCATTTATTAAATAACAAGCCTTGCACCGAACAGTTGGGTTTGGTCTTTATAATAAGGCAATCTCTCGGTGATGACAGATGGTGTTTCATTTTGCCGACACTGTGCTAAAGCGCTGTGAGTTGTGATGTGTTTGATTTTATTAGAGATCAGATTTAACACATGCATGCTACATAACTGCGATAGCATTCCCATTTCTCATCTGTGGGAGAAAATGAAACTGTGATGAAATGTAATATACTCACCCTCAGGCAGAACTAGTTGGATTGGGAATTGCAACATAATAAATCTAATGGATATTGCACTACAGGACTCTAGAAATTTACTGTTATTATGTTCAAGGAAGGAACTTGCTTTTGTAAAACTCTTTCTATTTCTCTGGCATCGCGGCAATTTCACATTATTTAACTACCAGGTCCCAACAGTTGGCTGCTTTGAAAAGTAACCTAAACTCCAAGGAGCACATCAGTCAAAAAACTCGGGAGAGAAATAATCATAAATGTCTGAACAATAAAATAAGTGCAATTATAGTCATCTGCGACGAAAGGACCAAGAAGTTCCTAGGGATGTTCACTTCTGTAGTGTGTTCTCTTAACTGGGACGCAGAAGAATAACTTAGTAGTGGAGACGATTATAGGATTTCTGTCTGCATGCAAGGAGCAGCTTGTAGGGGGGAAATGGTGTTCTTGCCTGGAAATTAAAATCACAGAGATAAGCCTGAAAGACGCCAGGTTGGCCATCACAAGGGCCAGGGCCTTCTCTGTGGTGGCTCCACATTGGTGGAATGAGCTCCCGGAGGACACCAGGGCCCTGCGGGACCTTTTACAGTTCTACAGGGCCTGTAAAATGGAGCTCTTCCACCAGGCCTTTGATTAAGAGCTGCCACTGGCGAATGAACCATCATAAACTGAATATGATACGACCCTTGCCATAACGCCGGATATGGCCTTTTCTCATCGTACCATGTATAGAAAATCGCCGCCATCTGTATATAACTGTTTTATTATAAATTTTATCGTATTCATTGGGTTTTATTGTATGTTAACTTATGTAAGCCGTCTTGAGCCAGTTTGCACCGGCAAGGCAGGATATAAATTGAAAGTAAATAAAAATAAAATAAATTGGTGGGTACCCAAGAGATAGCTGTTTCAGTGGCAGCCCCACGGTTTTGGAACAACCTCCCCAGGGAGGTGTGCCTGGCCCCCTCACTTTAGGAGGCATCTGAAGACAGTTTTATTTAGGACTGCATTTAATCAAAGCAGACCTAAATTGTGATTTTCAATTTTAGTTTTATGTATTTTCATGTACTCTGTCTGATGTGTCTTATTTATACTCGAAGCCCCCTTGAGCTCTGTAAGGAAGAAAGGAAGCTCATAAAGGTTTAAATGAAAATAAATGTCTGTGCCCCCTGAATTTGTCTGCAAACTTCTTTCTCTTGAGTCTAGAATCAAGGAGACGTTCCAGGCAATAAACAGCTCAGCAAGTCAATATATCTGAACAGGAAGTCAGTCCAACAAAGGAGCCCTGCTAGCATCAGCAGTCCCATAAGGTCCAGTAAGATGCTATTGACTGTTTGTGCTCACCTCATCTTGCCTGTATTATAAGTTGCAATACCACCCTTTGGCCACTTACGGTGGTGGTGCTATAGTGCAGTAAAGACTGAGACGGCTGTTCCCTCTTTGCCTGCCAGTTGCCACAGGGCGAAAGGCACCTAGTCCTCTCAGAGTTCCTAATCTGAGACCTCCCAATACTTTACAGACTACCTAATGTTCTGGGCATTGATCATCCTGCTTAAGTTGAAACGAGGAACACCGCCGATTGAAGTCCCCTGTTTTATGCACTTTGTTTCTTCTTTAGGTTTTCTGCCGCAAAGCATTGTGGAGAGTTCATTGTCGGGGAGAAGGATGGATATTCAGTATTCAGCAGAAGATCAGCTTTTGAGGTGGAGATCAATACGTGATCTGTTGGGTTATATTTTTATCTTCAAATGCGGAGCGTCGACTTCTGCCTGTCCTTGGTATTCTAAATGTATATATGTAACAAGCCAACCTATTCAGCATGGCTGTGGATTGTTCCTTTAATTTAATTAAATTGTATTGTCGCGTTCTACCCCCTGTGTCATCCAATATACTTCCCATTATTCTCCCCCCATTGAAATGACTCCCTTCTTCTGTCAGAAACCATTTTTGACTCGTCTTCAAATGCAAGAAAATAAAGGAATTCTCCCCCCCTCCTGTAATTTTCAATGTTTTTCTTTGCAACATTCAGTGCATTGAGATTCACAGCAGTGACTGAAAACTAAGAAACCCAATAGGGCTTATTACTACCTACACAGCACTGAGCTTGCTGGGGATACTAGGGGACTGCCCTAACAATACAAAAGCGTTGACACATTATGTCTTTTGTGGGGTCTGTTCAAATTTAATCCACGCAAAGGGGGGAGGCTTTGAATAGGTGTCCTATTTATGGCAAAATGCACAGTTCAATTACAGAGATCTGACTCTTGCCCTTTTGCTTCACACTTTTTAAACTGAATATGAAGTAGGTACAGGGTAAAGAATATCTGGAAGGCCGGAATATACGGTAAAAAAATTATGTAGGGCAATCTCGTTTATTGGACCAACCGCTGGAGATGAGTCAATGGAAAGTTATCACCTTGACTGCTTTGTATGTCTGAGATCTGATATTGCATTCGTTTTTGACATGGCAGAAAGAAAAATCCACACCTCATTGTGAGTATTTCCTTTTAAACTACTCATATTTTTGGAGGAGGGGTGAATATAGCTGGGGCGAGAGCCAAGATCGAAAGCGTGGTGCAGAACTTCCAAATTTGAATGGCTGTTGGGGGTATCTCACCCGCGGGACCAAATGGAGAAGAAATTTTCAACCACAAACCATAGACATTTTGAAATTCTTAGAGCGTCGTGACATCACTTCCTGTTCTCAGACAAGAAGTGACTTCCACGTACTGTTCCCCACCTTCCCCCCATTGTTTCATTGAGTGAGGGCAGGGGACACAGAACGTAACTGGGAGGTCCCACACCGCTACGGTGCGTCAACCATATATATGATGATTTAACAACTCAAAAGGTGAGTTGTGGAGTTGGACCCCACCCAACACCCAAACAAAAATTCCCCTATGACAAAACTCTTGTCAGTGGCTCAATCCCCCCTTTCACCCATGAAAGTCACTCGCACAGCCTAACCTGTGTCACAGGGCAAAACTGGGGGGTGAGCAGCCCTGGACTGACCATTAAGCAAAATAAGCACATACTTAGGGCACCGAGAGAAGGGGGGCACCACAGCGGGGTTTGGTTTTTGTTTTTGTTTTGCTTATATTGCTTACTGCTATTTAGTGTTAGGGACCGCGGTGGCTCAGAGGTTAAGATGCTGAACTGCAGGCTGGAAGGTCGGTAGTTCAGCAGTTCGAGACCCTGGTGCTGTGTGATGGAGTGAGCTCCCGTCTCTGGCCCCAGCTCCTGCCAACCTAGCAGTTCGAAAGCAAGAAATTGCAAGTAGATAAATAGGTACCACTTCGGCGGGAAGGTGACAGCATTCTGTGCACCCTCAGCGTCTAGTCATGCCGGCCACATGACCACGGAAACGTCTTCGGACAGCGCTGGCTCTTCGGCTTTGAAATGGAGATGAGCACCGCAACCCTAGAGTCGGATTTGACTGGCTTTTGAGCAAGGGAACCTTTACCTTTACCTATATATATATATATTTAAAAAGTTTATGTTTAATATAGTTGTGGGGTCTGTCCTGGAGGATGGCCTGGAAGAAAAAGGAATTTTTAATCTCTTATTGTCAGTTAAGCAACAAAAGGGCCAAGGGGCACCACCGCTGAGCTGTGCTGAGGGCATCAGTTGACCTTAATCAGGCCCTGGGGGTAAGATGCCATTTGGAGCTCAGGAGAGATTAAAATAACACTTCTACAAGTTCCAGATGCTGCGTAGCTTAGCCAGATGAACCTGATAGCGGTTAGACAGTTTGCATCTTGTCTCTGCTGTTTCACATGCCATTATTGACTGTCTAATTGTTATCTCATCTGTTTGTTTTCTTCATCAGCTGTCTCTAATAATAGCATTGAGTTGTTGTGGAAAGGGGCTGCTGTCTTGCTGGAGGACGGCATAGCTCTCCAGATAAGAGACTGTCACTCCTGAACTAGATGGGTGTTTGGGTTGTTTTTGGTTTCCATCAACGATGGTGTTAAATTTTGAACTACCCAAAGGCCACAGGTACTTTGCAAACCTGGGCAATTGAGAACGTCAGCAAAAAAAAATCTGTGTAGGTTGTGTCTCATAAAAAGCTGCTCAGCAGAACAGGAGATTCCTGCAGAAGCAGAGGACGGTGGTAGTGAATTTCTGCAGACAAGATGTAATACAGGAAAGGCCCTTTCCCCATTGCCAATTGCACAAGGCAACTTGGGTGTATTGTTGACATTGCTGGAGAGGAACTACGACTTGTACAGCTTTTGACAGGCACAGCTTCTGGAAGTCCAGGAGTGTACAGAATGCATCCCGTGCAAGCTAGAGACACCAAACTCGCAAGGGATTTCCAGCTGACTCCTCTGACTGCCCTCCAAGTTTGGTGAGGATTGGATTTATGGGGTCCAAGTTATGGCCCCCAGAGAAGGTGTGCCCAGTAATGTGCTTTCTGGGGAAATGATTGCCTGTAATTTCCCTGGAGAGCACTTTTCTGGGGGCACATTCTTTGGGGAGACCCCATAAATCCAATCCTCACCAGACTTGGAGGGCAAGTAGAGAAGAGTCAGCCAGAGATCCCCTATGAGTTTGGTGTCTCTAGCTTCTGCGGGATCTATTATACCAGGTCATGAACCTTACAAACTGAACCAGTTTGTTTGGCTGCGAAAAGTTCACGATGATTTGTGGTTCACGAACCAGTCATGCCGTGAAACACGAACCAAACCACACTTTCCCAGTTCGTGCCCATCCCTACTGCTGGTCAGGGCCAGTTACCAGGATCATGTGACCAGTGTTCCCTCTAAGCCGAGTTAGTGTGAGCTAGCTCACAGTCTTTTAGCCTCCAGCTCACACATTTTTGTCTCAGCTAAGGAAGGATGGCTCCAGAGCAAACTAATTTGCACAGTAGCCAAATTGCTCGCTTATAACTTTAATGCCAGTAGCTCACAAGGTAGAATTTTTGCCCGCAAGATTCCACAGCTCAGAGGGAGCATTGCATGTGACCCCAATCCTACATCAATTACACTGGTTTCTGATCTTTTCCTGAGTCCAATTCTAGGTGTTATTGTGACCTTTAAAGCCCTACACTGTCGGGACCGGAGTATCTGAAGTCTTCTCCCATATGTTCCTGCTCTAGAATGAAAATCACAGGGAAAATCTTGACTCTCCTATCAATCAAAGAAACTTGTCTGATGGGTACATGCAAGAGGCCTTTTTCAGTGGCAGTCCCATGATTATGAAACAGCCTCCTCCGGGAGGCGTGGCCAGCCCCCTCCCTCTCAGTCTTTAGGAGGTAGCTGAAGACAGTTGTATTCACGGCAGCATTTGATTAGTCCTTCTGCCTACAGGCAGTTTTAAATCATTGAGTTTCTTTAGTGCTTTTTAATGTATTTTATTCCTGTTTACGTTGCCATCCACCTTGAGTCCTTGTAAGTTAGAAAGATAGCTGATAAATGTTTTAAATAAATACATAAAAGAAGTTTCATTCCAGTGCTCACAGGTGACATGTTTGAAGACTGAAAAGTGGCACCACTTGAACCTGTGTGTTATATATTGGGGCTGAATCATTCCAGGTATGGCACACCAGAGACTGGCTGAGCTTGGAGGCATAAGAACAATAGCCGATCAGGACTCTGGAAGTGACCAATCAAGTTGTAGTGTGATGTAAACAGCCTATCATTGGGAGTAGGGTGTGTTTGGGTGTGGTGACTGCACGCTATTTAACAGAGCTGAGGCTCTGGGGGTCTTGTCTTGTTCTTGCTGAAATCACAAGTAAAGTAGAACTGATCACGAGACTTGTGGTCTTGACACAGAGAGTACTCCATCTTTCTGTGTTATACCTCTGAGGATGCCACTCACAGCTACTGGCGAAACATCAGGTCCTACAGTGCCAAGACCACAGCCACACAACCTGGAAAATCTACAGCAGCTAATGAACTCTGGCTGTGAAAGCCTTCGACAAGACTTGTGGTTTGTTCATCCATGGAACCCACTATTTAACACGGTGGCATGTGCTGCTGTCTACTAGTGGGCTCTGGTTCATTTTATTTTATTTTTTATTAATTTCACTTTCACCCTGCCCTCCCCGCCGAAGCCAGCCCATTCTGACCCACGTAGTACTAGATGTTGAAAAACATGGTACGTGTTGCAGAATTAGAATATCAGGAACAGAGGAATATAGACAAAGGATTGACGCTGCTCTACATAGTTCTGCAGAAAAGTATCTCCTATGTTGCCATTTAAGATTCTTCTTACTTATGTGCCTGTAGATTTATATACTGGATAACCAGAAAACTGAAGCGTGCTGATATATCACGCTAAAATACCATCGTCCTAGAACTGTATGCAGGAGATCTCCTGACGGGCACGGTTAGCTTCAGTTCAGCTGAAAAATGCCCGGGAGACCATCAAGCAGAGATGAATCTTGCCTTTCCCGGGGGCACGTGAAGAAATGGAACTTAATAATCTTGCTAGGCAAATTTGTCATGGAAGTCACTTTAAAGAACGGTGAGAGATGCTTTCTCCATCCCCCGTTCTACACAAACTAAACTGGGTGTTATTCTGTGGCTTATAAAGCAGCTGCCAGGACAAAAACGAGACCCATTCTACATGAAGACGCATCGTACGGGAGGCGCACCGTGAATTCTGATCATACACGTCTTGTCCTTTCTTGCTCTGCCATTCTGGCTCACATGCGGCATGTTCCTGAGAAAGTATCCAAGCAGATAGCAAGATCAAGGCGGGGTGGGGGGTTAGGGTGGGGGTCGAAATCCCATCCCTTCTGGTTCATTTCGCAGACAATGCGCTGAGCATTGCCGTACATTCATGCAATGTTATGTTATCGCCGGTTGCTTGGAGGATCTCGCGGTATTAATTCAGCATTGATGAAACCGGTAATTTACTGCTGTTGTCATGGCCCACGTCGCCTCTGTTTGCTTGGTCTTTTGTACCTAATATTCTTAACGTTAAGGTCAATTTCATTGATGTCGAGTCCTCCTTTTCCGTTGCTCTTTTACTAGATGCGTACAGGGGGAGAGAGAGAGAGAGAGAGAGAGAGAGAATGAGAAAGGGAGGGAGGCGGGAGAAGCAGGGAGTAACTCATCTTAATATCTTGTGTTCACAATTCTATTTAGCATGGAATCAGTAACTGACATATTAATTATAATAATCTGTTAAATATACTTTACCTACATGTTAATTATGGCAGGCCATTCTCATCTATTTCTCTGGGTAGCCTATTAATTCCACCCAGATGGTTCAGCGTTGAGAGATTGTAACATCGAGTGTTAACAGAATGAATCAGGTTGCCAAGATACAGCGGCACACACATACACACACAGAGAGAGAAAATGTTATCACATCTGACTAAGCTTCAGGACGATACATCCGAGGAAGAAGCTTACCTATTGAACGAGCAGTTGAGTTAGTACTAAGATAAGTAAGCCAGGTTTAGGGGTGTTTTTGCTATTATCTTTCAGTGACCCCCCCGAACAACATTTCGGGAGCATCTACGGTACGACATATTACTGTTACTATTAATAACGAAAATATTGTGTTAGACAGCATGCAAGAAGGCGGGGTTTTGCCCCCCAAAGAGCTTGCAGTATAAAATGAGGCAACCCAAGTAAGGGAAGGTGGCGGTATACGCATTTTCAAAACAAATAAATATTTAACCCTGGGTTCAAATCCCTGCTCGACATTCACCAGGTGACCTGGGGCCAATTGCTCTCTCAGTTTAACCTTCCTCCTAAGGCTGCTATGAAGTTGAGATGAGGAATGGGAGAATCACGTATTCCTTAGAGAAAGGGCAGGATTAAAATGTCATTGATAACTATGGAGAAACGAGGTGTTTGTACTGATTGCCTGTTTTTAGGCTTCATTTCGGTGGGTGGAGGGGAGACTGAGGGGTCATGTCACCTTAGATAAAGTGTGTGTAGATGAAGACCAGGGGCCGGTGCGGTGTAGAGGTCAGGCTAAGGTCTGGGAATCCCAAGTTCAAATCTCCTGTCTGCCATGCATGAAGGTCTCTAGGACAGGGTTGTCGAGCACAAGGCCTGGGGGCTGGAACTGGCCCATCCAAAGCACTTATGTGGCCTGCGAGCAACTAATGCAAGGGAGGGAACAGCAGACTGCTCAGGGGGAAGTGGGCGGAGCCACTCCAACTGTGGCTTTGGCATGGTGGAACAACCTCGTCTGCCTCAGTCAAGCAGCGTGGGAGCATCTGTCCAGTGCCACACCGCTGGCTCTCTAGTCCACCCATATAGGTTTTCTTTTGGACCCCCCTCCTAGCCCATGGGGCCTTGCAGTGAGGCTACAACAACTTGAAGAAGGAGGAGGAGGAGGAGGATGAGGAAGAGAAGAGAAGAAAAGAGATGAGATTGGATTTATAGCCCGCCCTTCACTACCCAAAGGAGTCTCAGAGTGGCTTACAATCTCCTTTCCCTTCGCCTCCCCACAACAGACACCCTGTGAAGGAGGTGGGGCTGGGAGAGCTCTGACAGGAACTGCTCTTTTTCAAGAACAGCTGTGCTAGAACTATGGCTTGCCCAAGGTCATCCAGCAGGTGCAAGCGGAGGAGTGGGGAATCAAACCCAGTTCTCCCAGATTAGAATCCGTGCACTTAACCACTACACCAAACTTGGAGCTTACCAGCTGCTGTCCTTTATACAGTTTATATCACTGGTACCTGCCATTTCATTTTATGGCACACACAGCCTGGCCCGACAAAGCGACGTTTATGTCAAATCCAGCCCTCGTAACAAATGAGTTTGACACCTCTGCTCTAGAAAGTTGTCGGGATCCATCACACACACTCACACCAGCCTACCTCACAGGATTATTATGAGAATAAAACAAGGAAGGGAGAACAATGCATTCCTCCTTGAGCTTCTAGTGGGTAAAGGTAAAGGTTCCCTTGCTCGAAAGCCAGTTGAATTCGACTCTAGGGTTGCAGTGCTCATCTCCGTTTCAAAGCCGAAGAGCCAGCGCTGTCTGAAGACATTTCCGTGGTCATGCAGCCGGCATGACTAAACACCAAGGTGCATGGAATGCTGTTACCTTCCCATCTATTTATCTACTTGCAATTTCTTGCTTTCGAGCTGGTAGGTTGGCAGGAGCTGGCACTAGAGACGGGAGCTCACTCCATCATTCGGCACCCAGGTCTCGAACTGCTGAAATACTGACCTTCCACAGCCTGCAGTTCAGCGTCTTAACCACTTGAGCCAGAATAAACAAGCACTGGATAGATGAAATTGGTGTAATGGTGTCTTGCCCTCTACAGGGAATCCTGGAAAATATACTTCTATGAAGACTTTTTGAAACAAGTACCTACCAAATAATTCTTAATACCGTTCCCAGACTACAATTCCCAGGATTCTTAGGAGGGGATCCATGGCTGTGAAACTACTATAACAGGTAGATAAATGTATAGCATAGATATATTTACTGGGGACTCAATAGATCAACTTTAAACCAGTGGTTCCCTATCCTGTTGATTTCTAGGGTCTTGCTAAACTCCCAGTTTTCCCATTCGGTGATAGTAGGTGACCTTGAAGAAAGGAAAGTTATCAGGACAGGTGGCAGATAATAGTTGTCACCATAGCTTGCTTTTGGTCTTTACACATGAGTGGAATTGGGACTGAACATTGACATTCCTTCATTACCAAAAACTCTAGTAACCATCTCAAATCCATTGTGTTTTTGCCAGATCGGTCTAAGTGTTTTGTGAACATTCTGTATCCTTGTATCAGTTTCTTGACATTTCAGCATTTTTGCACCAAACCATCTGCATTCATATGATGTTATTTGTCAACGACTCGTGAATGTTACCCTTCCTCTAAGAAATTCAGTCAGTTTATGCATAGAGCAATCCCAGTTCTCCCTGGGTTTTCCATTTGCCCACCCGCAGCAAGAAAACACTTGACCACAGCCCCAATCTTCCGGCTCTTGGGAAATGGAAAAGTAGGGGGAAAATAGCTGGAAAATTTTCACCACAGTGCCACTCTAGGAATTTCCCCATGTTTCTAGAGTCTTTACTATGGAGATGAGGGGAAATTCCTTGAGTGTTACCCACAAGTGACATCACATTCTTCCCAACCTCCCTAGGCACTGCATTGAAATCTACTGGCATTTTCCAAGACAGTGCTGGCAACCTTAGTTCCCCCTTTTAATAAGATCATGAAGTTCAGTAATCTGGGAAACTGGACCAAGATAATCCAATGAGCTTCTTAACTCAGCAAGATGCTCAGGGTCTCGCTGATTTAAGCTAAACAGTGTTCTGCTGTTCAAGAAAAATGCTAAATAACAATGGCTCTTCTTGGTGTTTCCCAGGAGAAGAAGAATGGCCTGACATGAAACTTTTCTTACTTTAGTTTGGCAATAAGAAAAGAAGCCAGATGGGGAGAATTAACCTTTCAGTTTTTAAGCATAAGGTCCATCTTGTCCTTTCTGGGATTCCCATTCTTGTGTTGGGACTGAATGTATATGAACGTGGGCAGGATTAGAGTGGACCCTGTAAAGTACTGGGTTTCAGGCCTCATGACTCGGACGACGACATAAGAGAAGACGCGTTTATTCGTACTTCACATAAGACAAAGAACACACAGTAACGGCCGGAGGCTAACTATATACAGTTAGGGGGGACGGCCCTATATTCCTATTGGCGGGTTTGAATCGCCCGCCAATGCTGCCATTGGTTCACTTCTGGCGAGCTCAGGAACCTAGTCCCTATTGTTCTCAGAGAGCGAAGCTTGGCTGTATTTCGCCAGCTCAGCCCTCTGATCCCAGGACACAACACCCCTCCCCCCATAGTTCGTCTCCTATCAGGTGACGTAGTCCTTTAAGTATGCTGGTGGCCTCCTTTCTCTTAGCGAACGTCGGGGGCCGGTATCGGACTGGCGGGGCCCCTGTCGGTTGGTCCGCCCGCCCGAGGAGCTGGGGCCTCTGGAAGTAGCCGAGGCGGTGACGGTGGTGGCTGTAACGGTGGCGGCAGAGGCGGCGGTGGTTCGGCTGCTACCGGGGCCAACGGTGGCGGCAGCGGCGGCGGCGGTTCAGCGGCTGCTGGGGCCCCCTCCGGATTCCGTGGACTCCCTGGCGCTGGTTCCGCTGTCGGTGCTTGCGGTCGATCGGATGATGGGGCCGGGGCGGCATGTCCCGGTAACTCGATCTCTCTATCGGGGTCTTGTCGCCTCCGGAGCTGGTCGATGTGTTTGCGGAGGACCCGGTCCCCATCGGTTAGGACCTCGTATGACACCGGCCCGGTGGGTTTTAGGATGCGCCCTGCCACCCACTGCGGCCCTGCTCCGTAGTTCCGGAAGTAGACAGGGTCTCCCGGTAGGAAGCTTCGGGGCGCCTCCCTGTTCTCGACCAGCTTTCTCTCGGGGTCTCGGTCTGGGTGGAGTCTGTCTAATAAAGTGGTAGGGTGGCGGCCCATTAATAGTTCGGCGGGGCAGTGGCCGGAGATGGGGTTTGGGGTGGTGCGGTATGTGAGAAGGAAGCGGGCCAGCCGGAACTCCCAGTCCCCCTCCGTTATGCGGCTCAGGGCCTCCTTGGCGGTGCGTACTGTCCTCTCCGCCTGTCCATTAGTTGCTGGGTGGAAAGGCGCGGATCGTATGTGCCTGATGAGGTTCCTTTCGAGGAACGCTTGAAACTCCGCAGATGTGAATGCTGCCCCGTTGTCCGACACGATGGTGTCGGGTAACCCGTGCGTTGCGAATATTTTCCGCAGGGCCCTTATTGCCGCCTTGGTTGAGGTGGTGGACACTGGGCTTATTTCCACCCATTTTGAATAAGAGTCTACCGTTACCATGAACTGGAGCCCCTGGAACGGCCCCGCAAAGTCTATGTGCAGGCGTGACCACGGCTTGTGGGTAGACTCCCAGCTTTGGGTTGGCGCTCTCGGTGGATTGGGGCGGACCTCCTGACATCGTGTGCACCCTCGGACCCAGGATTCGATTTCTGCGTCCACCCCGGGCCACCATACGTAGCTCCTTGCTAGAGCTTTCATTCGTACGATGCCCGGGTGGGCCTCGTGCAGCGTTTCTAACACCCCTTGTCTCATGGGCCCCGGAATGATCACCCTGTCTCCCCATAGTAAACACCCTTTCAATGCGGACAGCTCTTCCCGCCTGGCCTTGTATGCTGCGAACTCTGGCCCTGTCTGTTCCGCTGGCCACCCCCTCACCACCCAGTTTAGGACCCGGGAGAGAATGGGATCTCGGGACGTGCGGGCGGCCACGTCTGCAGCCTGAAGGGGGGTTTGGCAGTTCCTCCATCAGCAAGACAGCGGGGGCTGGGGCCGGATCTTCCCCTGTCTGCGGCAGCGGTAGGCGGCTCAAGGCGTCGGCATGACCCAGCGCCTTGCCCGGCCGATGCTCCAGTCTGTATTGGTAACCCGCTAAAAATAAGGACCAGCGCAACACCCGGGGCGACAAAACTTGCGGCGTTTGTTTGTCCGCCGCGAACAGTCCCAGGAGCGGCTTATGGTCGGTTACGAGCGTGAAGGGCCGCCCGTACACAAAATTGTGGAATTTTTTTACCCCCGCCACCAGTGCCAAGCCCTCCCTGTCGATTTGGGCGTAGTTCCGCTCCGCGGGGGACAGCGTGCGGGAGTAGTAAGCCACCGGGACCTCCCTCCCATCCGGTAGCTTGTGGGCCAAGACTGCCCCGACCCCATATGGTGATGCGTCGCACGCAAGGATGACCGGGAGCTTTTCATCGAAGTGCGCGAGTACCGCGTTTGAAATCAAGAGGACTTTAACCCCCGAAACGCCGCCGCCTCCCTCGCTCCCCAGGCCCAAGGTGTCGCCTTATCTAGCAGCCTGTGTAGGGGTTCGGCCACGGCGGCTTTGTGGGGGAGAAATGAGTGATAAAAGTTCAGGAGGCCTAAGAACGCCTGGAGCTCGGCCTTGGACTTCGGGGCGGGGGCCTCCACGATGGCCTTCACCTTGTCCCTCGCCGGATGCAGGCCGGAAGCGTCTACCCGGTATCCCAAGAATTCCACCTCCGGCACCCCGAGGAGACACTTCTCCCGCTTCACTTTCAGCCCCGCGGCTTGGAAGCGTTCCAGTACAGTTCTGAGGCGGGCGGCGAAGCTTTCCGGGGTGGTCGCGGCGATGAGGACGTCGTCGAAGAACGGCGTCACTCCAGGGATCCCTTTTAACAGATCGTCCATTAGATTTTGGAAGATCCCTGGGGCCACACTGACCCCGAACTGCAGCCTCTTCACCCGGAAGGCTCCCCGGTGGGTCACTATAGTCTGTGCCTCGGCCGTGGCCTCATCTACTGGGAGTTGCTGGTACGCCTGCGCGAGATCCAGCTTTCCAAATATGCGCGCCCCCGCCAGTGTTGCTAGGACATGGCTGACCACGGGTACGGGGTATGCGTGCGCCTGAAGTGCCTGGTTAATAGTGCACTTATAGTCCGCGCAGATGCGGATCTCCCCGTTTGGCTTGACTGGTGTCACAATCGGGGTTTCCCATCTCGCGTTCGGAACGGGCTCTAAGACTCCCTGGGCCACCAGCCGGTCTAGTTCGGTCTCTATTTTAGGGCGTAGGGCCAGGGGCACGGTGCGGAAGCGCCGACGGATGGGCGTCACGGTGGGGTCTAAGTGGAGCGACACCGGGGGCCCTTTGTAACATCCCAGTTTCCCGTCAAAGACCTCTGGGAATTCCTTGCACACCGCCCCCAGTCCCGCACCCCACATTTATTTACTCCCCCAATCGATATGCCTAGGGCCTCGAACCACGCCCGCCCCAGGAGACTCGCGAGATTTCCCTCTACCACCACCAAGTCCAACTTCACCTCAAAGTCTCGGTACTGCACTCGGAAAGTGCCGACTCCCCGGATGGGGACAGGGTTCTTTTGAAAGTCCACCAAGCTTAGTGGCGATGGACGTAGAGGGGTCCCCTAGTGGGCAAAGTCTTTTTAAAGTGTCCAGGGAAATGATGGACGCCGCCGATCCCGAGTCCACTTCCATGCAACAGGGGGACCCCTCGATCCGCACGGTTACTTGGATCTTCGGGGCAGAGGAAAGGTTGGGGTTGGGGAGGCGAAGTACCTGTAGTGGTTGGTCGGTGAGGTGGTACAACTCGGCGACCTCTTCCGTTGTCTCGTGTGCGGTGGACGATGCGCGGTACTGGGGGACCGACGATCTCGAATTCCGGGAGCCCTTGGACCGGCAGACCCGGGCGAGGTGTCCCTGCTTTCCGCACCCGTGGCAGACAGCGTCCCGGAACCTGCAGGATTTCCGTCCGTGGCCCTCCCCGCAGCTGGCACAGACGGCTCGGTTGCCGGAGTACTTGGCTTGCTCCCTGTTGGCCTGTTGGAACGGCGCCGGCCGGCGTTGTTGGGGTTTGAGGGCGAAGACCTCGTCCGTCTCTTCGTTTCCGGGGCTTGGGCTCCTTCCAACCACCTGTGCGGCCGCGACCGGCCGATCCCCTTCTGCGGCCTCGTGGGCAGTGGCGGCGTCGAGGGCCTCGTCCAAGGTGAGCTTCCGGTGTCCCACCAACTTGCGCCGCAGCTTGGAGTCCGCCAGGCCCCACACGAACTGTGTCAGCAGGTTGTCCTCCACCTTCGGAAACCCGCAGTCCACGGCTAGCGCCCTTAGCGCGGCTAGGAAGTTGGCAATGGATTCCCCTCGGGTCTGGACTCGCCTCTGGAAATCCATCCTCTTGGCCAGGAAGGTCGGCCGGGGGCTGAAGTAGCCATTTAGGACGTCCAGGATTTCCCCAAACGAGCTCTCCAAGGCCGTGCGGGGCACCAAGAGGCTCTTGGCGAGGCGGACGGTTTGGGTGCCGCAGGCGTTCAGGAGGATCGCTCGTTTCTGGTCGGGGTGGCGGATTTGGTTGAGCTCCAAGTAGCTGATGAGCTGGTCGACCCATGCGTCCCAGGTTTCTGGCTGCGACTGGTCGAAGTGCTCCAGTGTTACGTGGGAAGCGGCCATGGTTCTGTCAGGAACGGCGTGCGCCGGGGCGAGCGGTGCGGTGCTGCTCTCGGGGTCAGCGATGCGATGCTCGGCGAGCGGTGCGGTGCTGCTCTCGGGGTCAGCGATGCGTTGCTCGGCGGTGTCCGTTTCGTCGTTCATGGAGTCACGGGAGGCGTTAGAATCCCATCCTCGTCGCCACTGTAAAGTACTGGGTTTCAGGCCTCATGACTCGGACGACGACATAAGAGAAGACGCGTTTATTCGTACTTCACATAAGACAAAGAACACACAGTAACGGCCGGAGGCCAACTATATACAGTTAGGGGGGACGGCCCTATATTCCTATTGGCGGGTTTGAATCGCCCGCCAATGCTGCCATTGGTTCACTTCTGGCGAGCTCAGGAACCTAGTCCCTATTGTTCTCAGAGAGCGAAGCTTGGCTGTATTTCGCCAGCTCAGCCCTCTGATCCCAGGACACAACACCCCCCATACTTCGTTGCATAATATTCTGCTTATCCACCTCATGTGTTTTCCTGTGCAGACAGGAAGAGCAGCCAGGTGTATGATTCCAATATATTTTTATCCCGACCTTCTTCCTAGGAATGCAGATCAGCATGCATTGTTTTCCCCTCTTCTATTTTATCCTCACCGGAACTCTGTGCATGAGTTACGCTGAGAGATAGTAAGTGGAGTGGCCCATAGTCACTTGCAAGCTTCATCGCAGGGTGAGGATTCGAATCTGGCTCTCTCCAGTCCAAGTCGAATTGTCTTGGACACATGAACATGTGAAACCGCCTTATAGTGGCTCTGTTCACAGGTTACAATGACCATGGTAAAATATCTGTGCAGTGTACACTTGATTTTTTAAAAAAAAAATTTATATGGCTGCGATCACACAGAAGGGGGGAAAGGCGGCCAGGAAGCGAGGCTGTTTGCCCCGCCTGCAATGACGTGCGTTTGCGCGATCAGACTTCCGGCCGCATGCCCCGCAGTTCCCCATAAGACTAGGTTTTAGCCAGTAGCTTTTTGCCACGCTCCTGCGGCGCGCAACAACGCCCCGCTGACGACTCGGGGATGCCAGACAGATGTGTCTGATCGCGTCCCTTTAATCCGCGGGGGAATCGCATGGCTGCCGCGGCTTCTGGTACGTATGATCGCACCCTATGTGTGTTGAGTAACTCATGTTGCATTCAATGCACCTGTAACTGAACATGTGATATGGACCTGACATTTATTCAGGTTCTGGTCCCTGGTTTCATGTTAGCTGTTTCTTCCATACAGAAGTATGCAGGTACAGGCAGGATGAATATGCTTTCACTGTGTTATGTGAACAGGGACTGAATCAGAATCTTGGTCTATCAAAGCTTGAATCCAGCGGCACCTTTTAGACCAATAAAATTTAATTCTGGGTATAAGCTTTCATGCCAATACCCGGAATCAAACTTTGTTGGTCTTAAAGGTGCCGCCGGACTCAGACTTTGTTCTCTTGCTTTAGACCAACATGGCTACCCACCTGAATTGATCTATTAAGGTTAGTCTTGTCTACTCTAACCAGCAGTGACTCTCCAGGGTCTCCAGGACGGAGTTCTTTTGCATCAACTACCACCTGATGCTCTTACCTGGAGACGCCAGGGATTGAACCCAGGACCTTCTACATGCAAAGCAGATGCTCTACAGCTGAGCCATAATGCCAGGCCACATCGAATCGGACTGTGTATGTGTAAAGTGCCATCAAGTTATGGCTGACTTATGCTTTCAAGGCAAGTGAGGAACAGAGGTGGTTTGCCATTGCCTTCCTCTGCAAAGTCTTCCTTGGTTAGTTTTCTAGAGTTGATGAGATTGGGCTATATGATAGCATTCCACATCCTTGGATCTGATTACAGTAATGCAGTGTTCAATGACACGTGGACCCCTACCAGGACTAAGGAGGGCCAGGCTAGTGGGTACAAGCCTGCTTCACATTGAAGAAGTAGAAGAAGAAGAAGAAGAAGAGGAGGAGGAGGAGGAGGAGGAGGAGGAGGATTTATACCCCGCCCTTCACTACCTGAAGTATTCTCAGAGTGGCTTACAATCCCTTCCCCTCCCCACAACAGACACCCTGTGAGGTAGGTGGGGCTGAGACAGCTCTCTCGAGAACCGCCCTTGAAAGAACAGCTCTGAAAGAACTTATGACCGACTCAAGGTCACACCAGCAGCTGCATGTGAAGGAATGGGGAATCAAACCCAGTTCTCCCAGATTAGAGTCCACACTTTTAACCCCTACAGCAAACCGCACCCCTATACCTCGTTGCATGCACAGGGCTGTGCTTTCTCAGCTTCAGAGAATAACACCATAGCACTATTCTGGAGGTAAATGAGCAGAAAAGGGTTACAGAAAGTGTTCATGCTCATAAATGCACATCATGGAGCATTTGGATTGCAACTCAGAAACGTTTCTCCACCAGCTCCCAAGTAAGTGCTAGACAAACACTACATGGTTAAGAAGAGCCGTTGGCTGGGGAATATAAAAACTTAAATGGCACGGGGAGCGTCAGACTGAGTAACCATTTTCGGAATGACACAGATGTTAGGATAAGGAAGCATAAATGGAAATTAAAGAGAAACAAATTCAGAACAGATGTCAGCCAGTGCTGCCGCTTCTCTCTCTTTTTAAATCCATGCCGAGAATCACAAACGTGTGGAATGGCCTACCAGGCAAGAATGTTAAAGCGAAAGCGCAGGGGATGCCAATGGAACGATCAGATGGCATCACGAGGGACTCGAGCAGTAAAAAAGGAAATGAGCATGCATGAGGCAAATGGCTTTAATTTAATCCCCAACCATGTCCGTCTCCGTACATTGTTACTGCTTACACACATACCTTGGGTAAACACACAGGATTCTACTCATTTTATATCGTCTTTGGTAAGGTTGACTTCTTCAAAATGTTGCCACTTTTTTTTTTGGGGGGGGGGAAGGGGAATAACAAAAGATATAACCAGCCCCAAAGGGAAAACGAAATTTTACAACATGCTGCTTAATTTTCCAGACTGCTCAGTGCGCACATTAAAATGCATGCAAAGAATAACAAGAAACACGAAAACGACCGGTTCTGTTGGGTCTTCGTTTGGCTCTTCTAATAATCTCTTAATGGTATCCACCCTTTGCGCCACCAATGGCTACCCCTTCAAGAATTTGGTTCCCCGGTGATAACAGTTTTAGTGGCAAAGTGGGCTTTGGAGTCATGTCTCTGAAATGCGGAGTTTTAATTGTGTGTTTCTCCAACAGTGGCCCATCCATGATTCTGGATTTCTCATCCTTGCAATTTTGATCTGAAGATCCTGGCTTGATTTCACTGCTCCTTCGTGCAAATTGAATCCGTATTTTAACATTCTTGCACTGTTTACTGTTTCCTCGTATCCAGTCTACACATTTTTGACATCTGTGCATCGCTAGACCAGAATGATACGTTATATTTATAGTATATATGTAAGCGATGTTCACCAAATCGTCTCATGAGAAATCCAACAGAATGGGCTTAGAGAGGTTGGCAATATCATATGTAAATCTCGTAGACATGTTTTTGAGCACTGATTAGCAACTCAGTAAAGAAAGGGGGGGTGTGCATGAGAGAGAGAGAGAGAGAGAGAGAGAGAGAGAGAGAGAGAGAGAGAGAGAGAGAGAGAGAGAGAGAGAGAGAGAGAGAGAGAAAACAGAGTGATCATTCCAGGAATTACTTTTGTGAGTCTGGGGTTTCGTTCATTGCTAAATGGCAGGGCTGATGCTTAATTTTGGATCCTCATTGTAAGAGAATGAACCTTTCCACAATTCCCTTTAAAAAAAAAACAACAACTGCAGCATATGCTTCAGAGGTAGATTAATCCCTAATGGAACCATATGCTTCATTCTCACTGAAAAAATCAAATAGCTACCAGGCTCCCAAAGCTTTTATGAGAATCGCAACCATGCTGGTGGTAAGATTTCTTCTAATCTGAGAACAGCCCTTAATGTCAGAACATAAGAAGAAGAGCCCTGCTGGATCAGCCCAATAGTCCATCTAGTCCTAATGTGTAGGAGTGAGTTCAAGGAAGCCCAGAAATCATGGACTTTATCTTGGAAGGGACCTTACATTTCAGATATGTGAGGGTAGTTGTGAACATGCCTCTTATCCAGATATTGGATCGAGGTATGGCTACTCAGGGCAAACTAGACGATACCACATCCTCGAGTCCGTCATGTGCCATTTTACAGCCTACTTAGTTATCCTTACTTTTATAGTTGCCACATGGTCCCAATCCTGCTGGGGACCATGGCATGGGGCATGAAGGTCTGCCGTCTCTGCTTTATACTCTGTTCAAGATCCAAAATGGACACATATCAGGAGTCCTTCACCCTCCCATGCTGCAGACCTTAGCAAGATTGGGCCCCCTGTGGCAATTTTAAAAGTTAAAAAAATGGCTCTAGAATGGCATGTGTCACTATGGCAGATGTGGGTGTTCAGTATTATCTAGTTTGCCCCTTAATTATGCTTCCATAGGTGGGGTTGCCAACTTCAGGTTGGGGAATTTCTGAAGATTTGGGGGTGGACCGTGCGAAGGGCAATTTTGAGGAGGGGAAGGGCCTCAGCAGGGTATAACTCCATAGGAATCATAGAATGTTAGATTTGGAAGGGACCTTGCAGGTCATCCATTCAGGAGATGGACCTGAAGATCTCATGTTCTTTGAATGCCCTCTAAAATGGCTGGGGAGTTTTGAATCATGAGCTGACATTCTCGAAGCCCATTGAAATCCCTGGTCAGCCATAAAGCTCTCTGACTGTCTTGGGAAGGCTGTGGTCTCCCACAGCAAAACTAAGGGACACCATAAAGTTATAGCTGTTGCAGACCCACCTCTTCTCCTGCAATCTCCCAGTAATGTTTCGCTAAACCAGATGAACGATCTGGTATTCTCATATAGGGTTTCTCCACCTTTGCTCCGCTTCATTAACCACCTGTGGTTAATGTGTCATTTGAGGGTATCAAATCTTGCGTGTAAGGCTATCAAATTATGTTTAATATTAAGATAGCTTCAGAGGGCGGCCATGTTGGTCTGCAGTAGAAGAGCTGGATTCTAGTCTAGTCGCACCTCAGAGACCAACAAGATTTTCAGGGTATAAGCTTTCAAAATTCAAAGCAAAGGAGATCCCTGAGTCCTTATGTTTAACATTAGGAATCTGGAAAGTTATGAGAGAAAGAATTTGGAAAATTATGAGGTAAAGATCGTGTAATTTTACTTCTGTGAGGAAGGTAAAGTTACGAAGTATGTGGGCTTTTCTCAACCTGCCAAGCAGTGCAGTTGATGCCGATTGATTGTTACCAAGGGAGTGCTTTTCTCCCTGAGTTATTCAATTTGTCTCTCAACTATTTGTATGAGACAGAAGGGTTCAAAATGTAGCACTTCTGATTGGTCAGATTTATGATTGGTTAGATAGTGACTTGTTTAATCACTTTTTGTTGTTGTTCAGTTGCACAGTCCGACTCTTCACAACCCCATGGATCACATCATGCCAGGCCCTCCTGTCTTCCACCGTCCCCTGAAGTTTGCTCAATTTCTTGTTTGTTGCATCGGTGACACTCTCTAACCATCTCATCCTTTGCTGTCCCCTTCTTCTTTGACCTTCAATCTTTCCCAGCATCAGGGTCTTCTCCAGTGAGTGCTCCCTTCTCATTGGGTGGCCAAAGTATTTGAGCTTCAGCTTCAGTATCTGGCCATCCAGGGAACAGTCAGGGTTGATTTCTTTTAGGGTTGACTGATTGGATCTCCTTGCAGTCCAAGGGACTCTCAAGAATCTTCTCCAGCACCACAGTTCAAAAGAATCTATTCTTTAGCACTCGACCTTCCTCACAGTCCAACTCTCACAGCCATACATTACTACTGGGAATACCATTGCTTTGACCATATGGACTTTTAACCAGGGCTTTTTCCTTTCCTTTTCTTTTTTTGGAAAAAGAGGTGCTGGAATTCTCAAGAGGGAAATGAAGTTTTCAATCTGTATACTGAAAAATCACGAACTTTTAATCACTAACATGTTGACCCCTGGTGCCACCATCAGCACTAACTCAATAACTAACAGTCTGGCAAGAACTTGGACTATGGCAGTAGCTGACCATCTGGATGCTGAGAGAATCCCGCCATCTTTTATTAATACTTAGTTTATTAATACTTATGTTCTTTAATACCTAAATTTTATATGTTGGGATTTTAACTCAGTTTTCTGTGTTTTAATATATCTTGTTTATATACATACATACATACATACATACATACATATATATATATATATATATATATATATATATAAATTCTGTTTTGGTCGTGGACTCTCCTGAACATTCCACATGCTCCCAAATCAGTTGGCTCCCTGATCTGTCACTCAGAAGCTGCCCCTATCCACTGGCAGTCTAAACAGTTTGCTGTTCCTCTCCTCCCAATAGCCAGTTGGAACCCAGAGGTCATTTGCATATGCAGCTTGATTGGCCTTTGCCTCTAACATTCTAAACAGTTTGTTGTTGCTGTTGGGCATCATTGAATGTGTCCTGAGGTAAAATACATATCCCAATCTTCCCTTAAACAGTCACTGGAGTTGCCAAAATACATATCCCAATCTTCCCTTAAATGGTCACTGGAGTTGCCAGTCTCCCTGTGGGGCCTGGAGATCTCCAAGAAATCACAGTGTTCCCCAGCCACAGCACATCATTTTCCCTGCAGAAAATTTTCCAGCTATTACAATGGCTGCTTTGGGCAGTGGACTCTATGGCATTATACCCTAGTGAAGTCCCTCCCCAGGCTCTACCCCTCAAATCTACAAGTCTGGTCCTCCCCTCAGTATTGTCAACCTCCAGGCAGCACCTGGAGATCTCCAAGATCAGTTCTCCTGGAGAAAATGGCTGCTTTGGGCAATGGATTCTATAGAATTACACCCTGCTGAGGTCTCTCCACACCGCAAACCCTGCCCTCCCCAGGCTCTACCCCTCAAATCTACAGGTATTTCCCAACCCAGAGTTGGCAACCCTGTAACTGGCTATGGAACTGCTTTCCATACCCTTGGAACCCAGAAGCTATGGCATAGGAGGAGGTGCTTTTCTACCTTAGCTGCCACTGCATAACCCCAAATCAACATAAGTCAGGGGGTGGGATTCCTCTTCTTAGATGCGGAAAAAGCTTTTGATAATTTAAATTGGGAGTTTATGCTACAAGTTATTGAAAAAATGAATATTGGACAGTCCTTTTTAAACATGATTGTGGCAATATATTCAGAACAAAAAGCGGCTTTGAATATAAACAAAGAAAAGACGGACTTCTTCCGAGTCCAAAAGGGAACACGTCAAGGCTGCCCGTTATCCCCGTTGTTGTTTATTTGGATATTGGAAATATTATTGACAGCGATAAGAAAAGATAACAGTATTGAAGGACTTACTGTGAAAGGTTTCGCCTATAAATATAGGGCATTTGCAGATGACGTAATGTTTATGATTCAAGACCCAATTGAGAAAATACCACAATTGATGGAAAAAATTGAAGAATTTGGTTCAGTTGCGGGATTTTATGTTAATAAAAATAAAACTAAAGTGATGTGCAAAAATATGACGAAACAAAGACAAACAGAACTTCAAGAGAAAATACAATGTGAAGTAGTCACAAAGACTAAATATCTTGGAATTGATTTAACCATGAAAAATATTGACTTGTTTAAAAACAATTATGAAAAGGTGTGGCATAAGATTCAGCAAGATATGAAGAAATGGGATACTTTGAATTTATCATTGATGGGAAGAATCGCGACTGTAAAAATGAATATCTTGCCGCGTTTGATGTTTTTGTTTCAGACTATTCCAATACTAAAACAAAGGAAAATACTGGATTCGTGGCAGAAAGAATTATCCAAATTTGTATGGGCAGGAAGAAAGCCAAGGATTAAAATGAAAATCTTATGTGATGCAAGAGAGAGAGGAGGCTTACAACTACCAAATTTAAGACTGTATTATGATGCCGTCTGTTTAACATGGTTGCAACAGTGGATTAATTTGGAGAATAAGAAGTTATTGGCCCTCGAAGGACATGATAATAAATTCGGATGGCATGCATATTTATGGTATGGAAAAGTAAAAATGGATAAATTTTTTAAACACCACTTTGTAAGACAATCACTGTTCGAGACATGGACGAGATATAGAAAATTCTTCTCAGAAGAAAGACCACTTTGGATTGTACCAGCTGAAGTGATTAATCCATATTCAAGAAATCAAGGACTAGACTGGCTACCTTATAAAAATCTTTTAAAATCTGAAGGGAAAAATTTTGTGTTAAAAGACAGATTTGATGTTGAATTTGAATATGATTGGTTGAAGTATAGACAGATTTATGATTTATTTAAGACCGATAAAAGAGAACATGGTTTTAGAGGAAAGAATATTGAAATTGAAACTGTATGGCTTGAGAAAGATAAAAAAATGATTTCTAAACTGTACAAGGTGTTATTGAAATGGTATACTGAGGATGAAGTTGTAAAGGAGCAAATGATAAAATGGGCAGTAAATGTTAATAATGAGATATTAATGACATCTTGGGAATACTTGTGGAAAAAATCAATGAAAATTTCAACGTGTGTAAATGTTAAAGAGAATTGTTATAAAATGATGTATAGATGGTATATGACGCCTAAAAAAATTGCTATTATAAATGAAAGTATGTCCAACAAATGTTGGAAATGTAAAAAACATGAGGGGTCTTTTTACCATATGTGGTGGACATGTGATAAAGCAGTAAAGTATTGGACAGAGATCCACAATGAGATACAAAAAATTTTGAATTGTACTTTTAAGAAAGACCCACAGATGTTATTGCTAGGTCTTAAAATGGAAGAATTAAATGTAGCCAAGAGAACACTACTATGGTACTTGATTACAGCAGCAAGACTGACTTTTGCTCAATGTTGGAAACAAGATAAAGTACCTGAAACATGGGAATGGATTAAAAAGACGTTGTTCTTAGCAGAAATGGATAAATTAACAAGAAAATTAAACAACGAAGAAGATGAAACTTTTTTGAAGACTGGAAAGACTTTCAAAAATACTTGTTGAAAAATTGGGACATTAAACGTGGTCTGATTTGTTTTGATAGTTATTAAGTGGAAAATGAAATAGAATTAGATTTCTGAATTGTTACCGTTTGTTAGAGAAAATAAGTTTAGAAATAACTGTAACAGAATAAGAGTGATATTACTGGGGTTGGAGCGGTGCGGGAAGTCTTGTTTGGGGGGGAGAAGGGAAATTAGAAAAATGGGTATGTAGGTTGGTTGAAAATGTTTGAACATGTGATATATCCAATAATAAATTGTATTTACTAAAAAAAAACATAAGTCAGGGGGTGGAGGGAACCATACCTGTTACCATGAGGCTGTCCTCCCATACTACCCACTTGGGGCAGCAAAATGACTTGAGACAGCCCTGCCTTATAGCTAAGCAGAAGGAAATAAACATGACTTGCCTCCCTCTATTTTCCCCTTCCCTCTGCCGCCCCACCAGCCACAGCTGGGATACTCACCTGGAGCTTCCTTCTAGATTGTATTTCTTCCCACAACGGGCCTTACTCCTAGTATGTATGTGTGTATTCTGTAAGCTGGGATAGGATGAGATACAAATTAAACAAACAAATAATAAATAAATAAATAAAGATAATTTTGTCAAAGAGGTTCTGGAACTCTGTTCCAGCATGTGCCCCTAGAAACAAGCCCAGCTTTTAACCAATGAGATGAGAGCCTGTTAAGGCCCTTGTGTTAACAGTAATAAGAACAGCTAATGATACCAGTATGGTCACATAGTACCATCATAAAATGGCCTTATAAGACTCTATCACCATCTACATGCAACAGCATTTTATATATAAATCTGATTGCTTGTCTGAATTTTATACTACTGCATTGTTTAATGCATCTATGTTTTATTGTATTTATTGCACCATATTTTAACCTGTTGTAAACCGCCTTGAGCCTGCCCATGCGAGGAGGGCAGAATATTAATCAAATGAATTAAAATAAATAAATAGAAGAAGAAGAAGAAGAAGAAAAGGAGGAGGAGATTGGATTTATACCCCGCCCTTCACTACCCAATAGTGTCTCAGAGCGGCTTACAAACTCCCTTCCCTTTCCCTCCCCACAACAGTGAGGTAGGTGGGGCTGAGAGAGCTCTTGACAGAAACTGCTCTTTTTCAAGAACAGCTCTTATCAGAACTACGGCTTGCCCAAGGTCATCCAGCCTGGTGCAAGAATCAAACCTAGTTCTTCCAGATTATATTCCACGCTCCTAACCACTACACCAAACTGGCTGAAGGGCCCAGGAGGAGAGAATAAAAGGACAGGCCCAGCCTGATTAAAGTCAGGGTATGTGAAGGTGCTGGTGGAGGTGATGAAATGAACTTTTGATGAGGACAGCAGCAGAAATCCATCTGAAGGAAGACACTTGTGATCTGAGGGAAGATGGAGGCTCAAGGAAGAAGAATCTGAGATGATCAGCTGATGAAGAGGTCTTCTAGGTACACGGCTTCGGTTTCCTTGTTCTCCAGCCTTCAGTGAGCAGTCTTGGCCAGAGGGAAACTGCTAGCTTTATATATGTGACAATGTTTTCAAGATATCGGACACACCACGGAAGAGTCTGACCAGGAGAAAGACTTCTGGAGAATGTAAGCAAGGCTCTGTGAGTGCTGGCTCAGGGTGGAGGTCGCAGAAAGGAAAACTGGCCATTTGGATTCTCCTGGCGGGAGGACTAGCATAAGGATCGTGACTTCCCACAATCACAGTAATATGGAAGAAAGCAATGAGGAGGCGCCCCTGAATAACTGACCATCCGGTTAAATATTCATTCCGTCATTGACAAGATTTCATTCTTTAATAAATATTTTATCGTTGGTTCTTGTTATCTTTTAGTCTCAGTGCCTGGCTATCCTACACCTACTATAAGCCAAGCTGCTGGTATAAATTAAAAAATTGTGTTTACCTCATGTTGGCAGTAGAAAACAAATACACACACACAAACACACACTTCTTCTTGTAGTAGTATTATGGCTTAAGGTGAGGACAAGTAATACTGGGGAAAGATGTTTAAAGACATGTTTCCCCTCCAATCGCCACACTACATTTTCCAGAAAACACCCCTCACTTCCTCTAACTGGACAGTACCAGGAGATGCAGGTCTGTAAAAGCCATGCATTTGAAGTAGGGTTCCCAAGTACTTACTGCGGGGGAGCGGGGGACGCATGCTCCCCGGCCGGACCAGTCCTCCTGGTAACGCACCATGCCGTCGCCAGGAAGTGACACCAGGCGACACTCTGGCAATGGGGCTGAAAACTCGATGGTACCATTGAGTTTCCAGCTGCATTGCCAGAGCGTTGCCTAGTGTCCCTTCCTGGTGATGGCATGGTGCTCCACGCCTGTCCTTCCCCTGGGGATGGTTCTGCGAGGACGTATCCATCCCCCGCCAGCACGCAGTAAGTTCTTGGCAAGCCTAATTTGAAGTAATGTGAACATTGACCTTGAGCCTGTCCTGAACTGCAGGGCTGTTGTAAAAATCCAGTGGAATCACCCCCATCTCCTTGGAGGGGAGAAAAGGGATCTTCTACAACAACCTGTCCTGTCAAACAAATAGTATAGCTTTGTATCAGGCTTTCAGACTGCTCTCCCGCCATGTTCAGAAAGGAACAGAGCTGCTGTGGATGCCGAACAGGGCATGCATTTCTAAACAAATGAGAACCGACGTAACAAAGCTCTACTTTTTTTAAAGTAGAAAATGGCAGTCTTGTTGTCTGGAGCCAGTTCCCCCGTCCAAAAAGTGACCCCCCAACCGAAATCCAGTCCTGGATCCAGACGTCCTTGTTTTGAAGTTTTTGCACCTGGACGGTTTGGTTTCCAACCTGACCTCATCGCCTGCCTCCCCTTCGACTGCCAAGAGAGGACGGGGCTTAAGTGGGTCCATATGGCTCCCAACAATTGGCAGTGGAGCCCCCCCCTCCCACCGCCAGCTCGGTTTCGCAACACCCGTCGTATTTCAATGGGCCGCAGAATCGGCTTGCTATTCACGGAAGAGCGAAAGCCCTGCCAGGCGCAGCTTAATCTATGAATTTATCTAATTATGTCCTGAAAGCATTGGAGGGCTGCGGTGTAATTTCAGATGTTGGGGAGACCGGGCCAAAATCAATTTCACCCAAACTGGGGCACATGGTGACACACATCCAACAAGAATCAAGCGATGCTCGCCTCTTGGTGCACCAAATATGTCATTGATAGATCACCGAATAGACCTCTCTCTCTCTTTTTTTTTAGAATGATGGCAAAAGCAGCAGAAATATTATATCAAAGCAGGATAGCTCGCAACCTTGAACAGTTTTTTTTTTTTATTGCCACCGCTTCCTGTCCCTGATTTTGTAATAGACTTTATTTCGAAGCCATGATCGACGGCAAACAACAACAAAAAAGGCCCTTCTCAATAATGGCTGTGAAGCTTCGAAAATCAAATGATATCCCTGTAAAATCCATGGAATGGGGAAGGAAATAACTTGGCAATATTGGAGTTCTGCAGCTCAGTTTGTTCAGTAGTTGTTTCATTATGTATTTTTATTGGCTATTTTCCCCTCCTTTTATCCCCTGTTGATAGAGGGTACTTAGCTATTTATGAGTCTCTCAGAGGGTGAGGTATGCTGTTCCCTGCTTGGAATTCTAAGCGAAGGAGTTGATAATGGCATAGCAGCTAGGTAGCTGGTGTAAATGCATATGGACATAAGAACATAAGAGAAACTGTGTTGGGTCAGGTCCGTGGCCCATCCAGTCCAACACTCTGTGTCACACAGTGGCCAAAACCCAAGTGCCATCAGGAAGTCACCAGTGGGGGCAGAACTCCAGAAGCCCTCCCACTGTTGCCCCCCTCCAAGCACCAAGAATACAGAGCATCACTGCCCCAGACAGAGTATTCCACCTATACCTTGTGGCTAATAGCCACTTGATGGGCTCCATATTAAAAGGTAAAGGTTTCCCTTGCTCGAAAGCCAGTCGAATCTGACTCTAGGGTGCTTATCTCCATTTCCAAGCCAAAGAGCTGACACTGTCCGAAGATGTATCCGTGGTCATGTGGCCGAAGCACACAGAATGCTGTTACCTTCCCACTGAAGTGGTACCAATTCATCCACTTGCAATTTCTTGCTTTTGAACTGCTAAATTGGCAGGAGCTGGGGCTAGGGCATTTTAAACCACCCAGAAATTATGTGTTTTTTTCCCCTTCAACTTTCCTATTGAAAATCCTTAGCATTGGACTTGAGGAGGTCTGACTTGGGAGGGAGTTCTAAAGTGGGGTATGGGGGGCAGAGAAGATCAACACTTGGCTCTTTTTAGGTTTAATCTGCAGGCCAAATGGTTTATGGAGCAGGGCAGTGCAATCTGATCTTAAAACGTCCAGAGGTTTGTAAGGGTCAGTCGCTTGTCTGTGGGAGCAGGAGGGAGAGAATCACAGGCTGAGTTCAGACTGGCAATTTGCCCCGGTAGGGACCCGAGCCAGCAAAGACTCAATCCCGGAGTAAATGGGGCGTTCACACAGGCACATCTGCCTGGCGTCCCCCACCCGTAGCCAACCCGTGCTGTTGCGCTTCACTGCCGGATTAAAAAGATACCTGATAAAACCCGTAGCAAATCCGAAAGCCCGTGTGTGTCGCGTGTTTCTCCGCTTCCGGGGAGTCTGAACGTGCAGCCGAAAAGCCGGGAGCAACCTGTGTTGGGCAGAAGGCAGCAGCGGTGTGATTGGCTGTGCTCCGCTCCACTGCCCAATGCGGTGCTGGCACTGCGGGGTCCTCCCCCAATCGGCGAAATGCGCTTATGCGCATGAGCGCATGGGTGCTCATGCGCTCATACACCCATAGCCAAATTAATGGGGAAATGGCGAATATAGCACGCCTCCGGCGCGGCCGTCTGAACACTCCCGCGCGCTTCTGTCCCGTATCTTCCGGCAGCGGCCCCTGCTATGTGAACGGGAAAACCCGGTATAGTTTATTCCGGGGCTTTTTTGCTACAACTGGCTACCGAAGCAAACTGCCAGTCTGTACTCAGCCACAGACTAATTATCATCTAGGGCCCATTCTGCATCTAGCATTCACTCTTCTGCTTTACCAAACTCAAGATGGAACAGAAATCCCCCTCTCCATCGCATGCCACTTTCATTTTGATTGATTGTCGGATTTTATGGCACTGTCCAGACTGCATGCCGCCTTCACTTTGTTCGATCTCTCGGTTTTATGGTACTGTCTGCATAGATGTATGGCCATTCTACGGCCCTTCAGGGGTGACTTTGCGGTCCGTATGGCGCTGGTCCAGGGCAGGGCTCTTTTTGTAGCAGGAACTCCTTTGCATATTAGGTGACACACCCCTAATGTAGCCAATCCTCCAAGAACTTACAGAGCTCTTCTTACAAGGGCTTCTGTAAGCTCTTGGAGGATTGGCTACATTAGGGGTGTGTCACCTAATATGCAAAGGAGTTCCTGCTATAGAAAAAGCCCTGGCCCAGGGTATTTGAATGTGGTTTTGAGCCACATCTTCTTCTGTTCCACTGTGGGTTTGGTAAAACCATGGAGCGAATGCTAGATGCAGAATGGGCCTATGGATGACTGTTTACCTTGGATAGCCCTTTCTCTAGGTGATTCTGCATTGGCTTCTCCCTCCGTTGTTTTACAAAACCCGCCTTGGAACAGAAATCCCCCTCCGCATTGCACGCTGCTTTCACTGTCTTTGATCATCGGATTTTATGGTATCCTCCACACTGCATGCCGCACTCGCTTTCTTTGATCATCGGATTTTATGGTACCCTCCACACTGCATGCCGCACTCGCTTTCTTTGATCATCGGATTTTATGGTACCCTCCACACTGCATGCCGCACTCGCTTTCTTTGATCATCGGATTTTATGGTACCCTCCACACTGCATGCCGCACTCGCTTTCATTGATCATCGGGTTTTATGGTACCCTCCACACTGCATGCCGCACTCGCTTTCTCTGCATGCCGCACTCGCTTTCTTTGATCATCGGGTTTTATGGTACCCTCCACACTGCATGCCGCACTCGCTTTCTTTGATCATCGGGTTTTATGGTACCCTCCACACTGCATGCCGCACTCGCTTTCTTTGATCATCGGGTTTTATGGTACCCTCCACACTGCATGCCGCACTCGCTTTCTTTGATCATCGGATTTTATGGTACCCTCCACACTGCATGCCGCACTCGCTTTCTTTGATCATCGGATTTTATGGTACCCTCCACACTGCATGCCGCACTCGCTTTCTTTGATCATCGGATTTTATGGTACCCTCCACACTGCATGCCGCACTCGCTTTCTTTGATCATCGGATTTTATGGTACCCTCCACACTGCATGCCGCACTCGCTTTCTTTGATCATCGGATTTTATGGTACCCTCCACACTGCATGCCGCACTCGCTTTCTTTGATCATCGGATTTTATGGTATCCTCCACACTGCATGCCACACTCGCTTTCTTTGATCATCGGGTTTTATGGTACCCTCCACACTGCATGCCGCACTCGCTTTCTTTGATCATCGGGTTTTATGGTACCCTCCACACTGCATGCCGCACTCGCTTTCTTTGATCATCGGGTTTTATGGTACCCTCCACACTGCATGCCACACTCGCTTTCTTTGATCATCGGGTTTTATGGTACCCTCCACACTGCATGCCGCACTCGCTTTCTTTGATCATCGGGTTTTATGGTACCCTCCACACTGCATGCCGCACTCGCTTTCTTTGATCATCGGATTTTATGGTATCCTCCACACTGCATGCCGCACTCGCTTTCTTTGATCATCGGGTTTTATGGTACCTTCTGCATAGATCTATGGCCGTTCAGGGGTGGCTTTGCAGCCAGTTTGGCATTGCCCTGAGGTATTTGATTGTGGTTCTGAGTTGTACTTTTCCCTCCCAGTTGAGAAAGTGTAGAGCGAATGCCAGATGCAGCCTCGCCCTCTTTCTAGATTCAAGTCTGCCAGTACTGATCACCTGAAACTCTTGTTGCTCTCTAAGCTGCTAACAGACTCAGATCTGGCCTGCGGACCAAGCTGCCCTTTCTATCGGACTTCAAATGCCGAGTGGGGACCCAGCAGGATCCAAATATCTCCTTTCTGTTCAGCGGCCTTGACCGCATCAGCGGTTCGGAGCCAGCCGACCAAGGAAACCCTCCCACCGAGAAAACGAAGTTAGTGCAAAAAGATATATCTGGGTCCAAACAAATTAAAATGTAATTGCACTCTCAAAATTAGGTGGGGGAAAAAAAAGACTTCTAATCATGTCAAGCTGGATTGGCTGCTAATTAGCATCCTTTCAAAAGTAAGATTAAAATGCGCCCATGAATAAAGATGTACCATATATAATTAAAACATTCAAAGCATGTAAAGGATATGTATACTCTCGTGTGACACAGACTCCCCCCCCCCGCAACCGCCAATCTATTCTGATTCTCAGGCAGTAGGTCCAGTGACATGGTGTTTGAGATAAGGCCCCGGTGCCCAAGGTCAAGTTCTGATCTGAAATGGTAGCAGAAAGGTCCATTTGATAATGATGTAAAGCAGGGCCTTTTTTTTGTAGAAAAAGCCCAGCAGGAATTTATTAGCATATTAGGTCACACCCCTGACAGTGCACCTCATTAGCATATTAGGCCACAACCCATGCCTCCCCTTGACTTGCCCGTGTCTGTGGGGAGCCTGGGCAACATGGCGCTTGGACAGGCCGGGGAAGGCACAGGGAGGCATTTAAATGTTGCTCTTGTTGCTCTCTAAGCTGTTAACAGACTCAGATCTGGCCTGCGGACCAAGCTGCCCTTTCTATTGGACTTCAAATGCCAAGTGGGGACCCAGCAGGATCCAAATATCTCCTCTCTGTTCGGCAGCCTTGACCACCCACCTTGGAGTAACGGGGCGGGGGGTCACTCTCCAGGCCTTCCCTCTGTAGCCATGCACGCAGAGGTTTTAGCTGTAGTGGGCATGGCCAACTCTGAAGCCTGCCGGAAGTCGGTTCCTGTGCATTCCTGCCCCAAAATAGCCCTGATGTAAAGATAAAGATTAGGCTAAGGGACTTGGGAATGTTTAGTCTGGAGAAGAGGAGGTTGAGGGGAGACAGGATTGCTCTTTTGAAATCTTTGAAGTCTTCGAAGGGCTGTCACTCAGAGGAGGGCAGGGAGCTCTTCCTGTTGGCAGCAGAGGAGAGGACTCACGAGAAGGGGTTTAAATGAAGGGCGGGAAGGTACCGGTTGGATCTCAGGGAAAATCTTTTAGATTTTTTCGTTTTGACTGTACATTTTTACTGTAAATCTCGAACCTTGAGGCTCTGTATATCCATGTTTTATAATTGAGCTTAAGACCTTTGGTTACAGAAGCTAATAAACGTAAGTAAGAAAACTTTTCTTGTGCAACGGTGGAATCAGCTGCCTGGGGAGGTGGTGAGCTCCCCCTCCCTGGCAGTCTTTAAGCAGCGGCTGGACCAACACTGGTCAGGGATGCTCTAGGCTGATCCTGCATCGAGCAGGGTGGTGGACTAGGTAGCCTGTATATGGCCCCTTCCAATTCTGTGATTCTGTGATTCTATGAAATAATTTTTAAAAAGCCGTAATCTCACGTGTTTCCTGTTGGGTCATTTTAATCCGATGCTCGCTTTTGATTGAATTTCATTGCTCATATTTCACGGTTTCTTGTTTTCATCTCTTAATAACCCGGGGGTGAGTCCCTCTACATTGACACTTTCAAGTTTGCCAGTCATTGGCTGGCAACTGGCAGGAGAGGGAAGGGGGCAGGAACAAGGAGAATGACGTCATGCCAGTGGTGTGATGTCACTTCCGTGTAAACCCGGAAGTGTCCCTGCCGCATGGCATGATGCTCTGCGATCCCTTTGGGAGGATCCTAGAATAGTACAGTGATGCAGTGTAGTGGTTAAGTGTGCGGACTCTAATCTGGGAGAACGGGGTTTGATTCCCCACTCCTCCACTTGCACCTGGCTGGATGACCTTGGGCAAGCCATAGTTCTGGCACAGCTGTTCATGAAAAAAGAGCAGTTTCTGTCAGAGCTCTCTCAGCCCCACCGACCTTACGGGGTGTCTGTTGTGGGGAGGGGAAGGGAAAGGAGTTTGGAAGCCACTCTGAGACTCCTTTGGGTAGTGAAGGGCGGGGTATAAATTCAATCTCCTCCTCCTCCTCCTCCTCCTCTTCCTCTTCCTCTTCCTCTTCTTCTTCCTCTTCCTCTTCTCTTCTCTTCTCTTCTCTTCTCTTCTCTTCTCTTCTCTTCTCTTCTCTTCTCTTCTCTTCTCTTCTCTTCTCTTCTCTTCTCTTCTCTTCTCTTTGTGGTCACTTCTAGGTTTCTGTCCAAAGTGACTTCCCCCCACCATTCCCCCCCACCTCCCTCCTGAGTGGGGGCACGGACAGCAGGCAGAACAGGGAGGGGGAGACCGGAAAGTCTACTTTCAACCTCTTTCAGACTTCTAGATTGCCATCCTAAGGAGGATTTCCTGGGAGTTAACCACCTTGAATAACATGGGATTTATTTCTGGGTAGAACTGGTTACGATTGGTCTCCCAGTTTGTGATCTTGGGCAAGCCATTAATTTGTGTCCTATAAAATGGATGTTGGGCCCCGGCCTGGATAGCCCAGGCTAGCCCAGTTTTGTCAGATCTTGGAAGCTAAGCAGGGTCAGCCAGGGCTTTTTTTGTAGAAAAAGCCCAGCAGGAACTCATTAGCATAATAGGCCACACCCAACAGCAGGAACTCATTAGCCTATTAGGCCACACCCCCATGTTACCAGAAGTGTGGTCATCCAGCCACACCCACCTTTTGCTTCTTATTCTGTTTACCTTGTTTGTTGTCAAAACCCAGGGCTTTTTTTTGGAGCAGGAACTCCTTTGCATGTTAGGCCACACACCCCTCATGTAGCCAACCCTAATGAGTTTCTGCTTTTGGGTGTGGCCTATTATCCTAATGAGTTCCTGCTGGGTGTGGCCAACTTGGGAGCCAGCCAGAACTCTGTTCCTGTGCGTTCCTGCCCAAAAATAGCCCTGTGGGTCGGCCCTGCTTAGATCAAGTTGGGTAGCCACGTTAGTCTGCCTGTAGCAGTAGAAAAGAGCAAGAGTCCAGTAGCACCTTGAAGATGAACGAAATATGTTATTGGAAGACGTGAGCGGTGACTCACGAAAGCTCAGACCCTGCTTAGTACTTGGATGGGAGACCACACTCTGTGACAAAATGAACCCAACAGCATTGCCTCCATGTTTGCCCTGGAAGTGACATCATAGTGCCGATCCAACAGCACGCTCCCAGGTACCCGCCCCTCACGAAAGCTCAGACCCTGCTTAGTACTTGGATGGGAGACCACCAAGGAAGTCCAGGATTGCCCCGCAGAGGCGGGTGATGGCAAACCACTTCTGTTCATCTCTTGCCTTGACCTGGATGGCCCAAGGTAGCCTGATCTCATTAGATCTTGGAAGCTAAACGGGGTCAGCCCTGGTTAGTATTTGGATGGGAGGCCTCCAAGGAAGCCCAGGGTCATGATGCAGAGGCAGGCAATGGCCAACCTCCTCTGTTCATCTCTTGCCTTGGAAGCCCTATGGGGTTGCCCTGCTGGTGGACCTCCTGATGGCACCTGAGTTTTGGCCACTGTGTGACACAAAGTGTCGGACTGGATGAGCCATTGGCCTGATCCAAAATGGCTTCTCTTATGCCGTAAGTCAGCTGCAACTCAATGGCACTTCACACTGACACACACACAAACACACACACACTGGACCTTGCAGCAGCAAATGTAGGCTCCAACCTCAAGTCAGTTCCAACCTCTTCCCTATACTCACTTTGTGGTCTTGAACAAATTACTTGTGTCCACGTAGTCAAGGGCTCTGTTTCCAATATCTGCTAGCCAAAAATATGGCAAGAAAATGGCTATATTCCTTGTCCCCCCTGGTATTCAGAGGCATACTGACACAGCAGACATGGGGCTTCCATCATGACCGACATGAGGATAATAAGCCCAGCAAGGTCTAAACACTCCACAGACAGTTAATGTGAGCTGCATTCCTTCCTGTCCAGGGCCTCTTAGCATGAAAGTTGGTGCACCGTTAGGGAGGTACTAACTTTACTGCCATTTTCCTTCTTAGCGTTTAAGCAAACCTATCTCAATACATGAGATAATCCATTGGGAGGCATTTGCATGAGGCAGTCGGGTGTGTTGTGGGAATGGGCTGGCAGAGGAAATAGGCTTGTAGCAATCCCCTGTTTGGAGGCATCAGTTGCCCCTTGCAAGAAGGTATACCAAGGGAGGAAAGGAATTTAAAAAATATGCAGGTCCCAGACTGTGCGTGGTTCTCATCCATCAGCTTTCAATTGGGTCTGGAAATGGATCAGGACGCACCGCAGTTGAGCCAAGTTTGGTTCTGGAGTCCTTTAGTAAAGAAGAGGAAGAGGAGGAATAAGAAGAAGAGGAGGAGGAGGAGGAGATTGGATTTATATCCCGCCCTTCACTCAGAGTCTCAGAGCAGCTTACAATCTCCTCTTCCTTTCCCTCCCCAAAACAGACACCCTGTGAGGTAGGTGGGGCCGAGAGAGCTCTTTTGAGGACTGCTCTTGAGAGACCAGCTCTGAGAGAACTTGTGACTGATCCAAGGTCACACCAGCAGTTGCATGTGGCGGAGTGGGGAATCAAACCTTGTTCTCCCAGATCAGAGTACACACCCCTAACCACTACACCAAACTGGTTAGGTGAACCTGATGGCCATAACATCATTCCCCCCCCCCAAAGGAACCTGTGTGTGCATTATTTTCATTTTCCTGGTAAAGGAACTACATTTTGTCTGCAGGTCTGTTTCAATGACTTGTAAATAACGGCTAGAAATAGGAAACTTTCATGCAAACAGGAGAGAAAATGGAAAAGGGCTAGATGCGATCATGCCCTCTGTCTCAATATTATTAGGGTTTGCATTACACGTTTGCCTCCCTTCTCCCTGCTGAGTCACAGGGCACAGCCTCCCTTTTGTTAAGCGGTTATAATGCATTGTTCGTTATCCCCAAAGAAGCAGGGTGACAGCTCAGTGGAAGGGGAGATGGTGAAGAGGAGGAGTGATCCAATTGAACAATGAGAGCATTTGCTTTTGCAGCCTCTTTTCACGGAGGTGTAAATACACAGATATATGCCTACCAATTGAGAGGTGAGCTACCACTGAAAGTCTGATGACTCAAAATGTTGCAAGCAGACTAATGTTAATGTTATCTTGGGGGAGGGCTTGTGGCTCGGTGGCAGAGAATCCAGTTGACATGCAGAAGGTCCCAGGTTCAGTCCGCGTCAGCTTCAGTTAGAAGGTCACAGGTGACCTGAAAGACTTCTACAGGAGACCCTGGGGAGCTGCTGCAGGTCTGAATAGACAATACTGACCTTAATAGACTAAGGATCTGATTCAGTATCAGGCAGCTTGGTGTGTACATGTATTCAAGCTCTGCTTCGGTTCTTCTGGCAAGAAGTCAGTCCAGAAGCATCAGCTCCGTCCTGGAGCAGATGGAGTCTGGATCCGGTAATCTGTAGCCACGTCATGCCGTTCTTCATTTCTGTTGAATAATTTGGCCATGTTCTCCTTCCGAGTAGCTGATGGTGGCACCTCTGTAGCATACAGCAGGGTTGTCAGCCATTGGCTGGCATCTGGCGGGAGATTGAGCGGGGGGAGGGTACCTGGGAGCGTGCTGTTGGATCGGCACTATGATGTCACTTCCGGGGCAAACGTGGAGGCAATGCTGTTGGGTTCGTTTTGTCACAGAGTGTCTGATGGATCCTAGAGCGTTGTGTTGACATGATGACATCATTCCAGGAGGTGGTGGCAGCTACAAGCATGGACAGTTTCAAGAGGGAATTAGATAAACATATGGAGCAGAAGTCCATCAGTGGCTATTAGCCACAGGGTATAGATGGGAATTCTCAGTCTGGGGCAGGTGATGCACTCTATTCTTGGTGCTGGAGGGGGCAGCAGTGGGAGGGCTTCTCGTGTCCTGGCCCCACTGCTGGACCTCCTGATAGTATGTGGTATTTTTGGCCGCTGTGTGACAGAGTGTTGGACTAGATGGGCCATCGGACTGCTCTTTGCTTGGGGATTATTTGGCTCTACAATCATAGGAAGGTGTTTCCTGGACCAGAAGTTTATATCTGAGAACCACTGGGCATGTGATTGCACTAATAGAGGCCTCATTTGTATTTTCTTGCTCTATGCCTGGTGGGTTATCTTGAAACAACTTGCTTCTGGTCCTTATTGTATTTATGCTCTGTATATGATTGTGTATGATTGTACTATATGTTTTTATAATAGCCAATATGTTCCTCATTATTGACCTCTGAGGAAGGCCTATGTAGGCCGAAACGCGTCAGGTCAGGTTTACAAGCCCTTGTGTTTTAGCATTTGATACTTATAAATAATGTGTGACTGGGCCCTTATATATTTTTAAAGTTGTGTTTAATAAATACATGCATTTTTATATTTCCTTTATCAAGTTTTTAACATTGGCCCCCTTTCCCACATTTGACTAACCTTTGTCAGGTTCTGGACCATTGGCCTGATTCAGCATTGGCTTCTCTTATGTTCTTATGGGTACACCCCAGAAGTGAAGTCACGTCTCCCATGAGGTGACCTTGATTTTTTATTTTTTTTGCTAATTTTACTCCTGCTGCCCTACTGGGTGGCAGCGAGGGCGGGAGGCTACTCCTGGGAGGTCTCCCACGATAGCAGGAGTCCTGGCAGTCCTAGCATAAACCAGTCCCGAGAGCCTCTTTTCACATTACAAAGTCTTCATGTACGTTGGGTGGTGACATGAGGACTGTGAAACGGATGCTCAGTGTGAATTTTGTGTTTCCCAGACTCAGGTGAGCCATCTCCTCCTCATGACGAGGCCAGGTGGGCAAAAGCAGCTGCCTTCCTCTCTGCACAGTTCACATCTCCTTTAAGTGTCCCCCCCCACCCCATGGAGTAGCTATTGGCCCAGTGGCAAAACTTCCATAAGTAACAAGATTGCATAAAAGGAGCCAATAGGATGCTAGTGTGCTTGAAGGTGCCAAAGGCATTACTGAGGTCCACAGCCAAAGCATGTAGGAAAACTGCAAAGAATATCTCGCCCAAAAAGCCTTGGCAGAAATAATAATAATAACAACAACAACAACAACAACAACAACAACGATGAGGAGGAGAAGGAGGCGGTGGCGGCTTGGCATTAGGACTAACCAATGGGATGGATCCTGCAAGAAAGTGCTTTCTGGGGGAATGATAGGAGCAGGTTCAGGCGGTTCAGGAGTATATAAAATGTGTCCTGTGCAAGACAGAGGTATCAAACTCACAGGGGACCTCCCCCTGATCCTCCCTTACATGACCTCAAATGATGTGCAGGTTGGATTTACGGGGTCTGAGTTACACCCGCCCCCTCGCCAAGAAGGTGCCTCCAGGGAAAATGTCAGGTGCAGGTTCAAAAGTGTGCAGAATGCCCCCTCCCACCTGCAAATTACACACACCAATTGCACAGGGTACCTGACCCTGCTGCCTGCTGTGCTACAATCTCTTCAGATTGGACGTGGATCACATTTCTGGCATCCCAGTTACAGGAACCCCCCCCCCAAAAAAAAAGGTCTCCTCAGTGTTCTCTCTGGAAGACAGCTGCAGTTTACAGTAGTCTATGGAATGGCTCAGGAACAAGCCAGTGACACCAAACTCACAGGGAAACTTCACCTGGGCAGGCCCCCCCAGAAAAACACTGGAAGCAAGGCAAGAATCCCCCCCATGCTCACAGCCTCCCCCAAGTCTCCAAAGGCAGGTTCTGAATGACAGAAAGGCAGATGTACCCCAGAGTTCCAACAGGGGCTCCCCGAAGTAACCCCATAACTGCTTGGCAGACAGCCTAGCTGTATCACACGAACAAGGGAAGTGTGCCCGGAACTCTCACAGCCCCCCCCCCAGGTGAAACACACAGGTCTAGAGCACACCCATCAACCGTGGGGGTCCGACTTATGGTCCCCCCAAAGAAGATGTCCCCGGGAAAGTGCTTTAGGGGGAAATGTCAGGGGCAAGTTCGACAGTGTGGGTCCTCGCTCGAGGCACCCAATAGCTAAGCCCCCACTGCTCAGTGTGAACAGAGAGACGGGGTGGCTCAGAGATTAGTTCCTTTGTAAGAAATGGCAGCTTTGGAGGGCGGGCTCTATGGCATAAGTAATGCCACCACACTCCCCTCCCATCTCCACCCTCCTCAGCTACCACCCTCAAATCTCCACAGATTTCTCAAGCCAGAGTTGGCAACTCCAGTGGTCATCCTATTACTCCCCATCAATCTCGCTGCAGCCGGATGATGTCACCAGGTGTTCTAAGTTCTCCAAGAGCCTGGATTTCAGCTGTAATAGAGGAGAAGAAATTGCATTTATACCCCGCCCTTCACTGCCTGAAGGAGTCTCAGAGCATCTTACAATCTCCTTCCCCTTCCCCTCCCCACAACAGACACCCTGCGAGCAACGCTCCCTCTAAGCTGTGAAGTCTTGTGAGCAAAGACTCTACCTTGTGAGCTACTGGCATTAAAGTTGTGAGGGAGTGATCTGGCTACTGCATCAATTAGTTTGCTCTGGAGCCATCCTTCCTGAGCGAAGGCAAAAATCGGTGCGCCGGAGGCTAAAAAACTGTGAGCTAGCTCACACTAACTCAGCTTAGAGGGAACACTGCCTGTCAGGTAGGTGGGGCTGAGAGAGCTCTTCTGAGAACTGCTCAGGAGAGAACGGCTCTGAGAGAACTTGTGACTGACCCAAGGTGACACCAGCAGCTGCATGTGGAGGAGTGGGGAGTTCTCCCAGATTAGAGTCCGCACTCCAAAGCACTACACCAAGCTGGTTGTCTCAATGAAATGAATGTTCTGACTATACAAAATGAAACCCAGTTTGTTGAAATGGCAATCTGAAGCAAGCGGAAGAGCGGCTTTTAACAGTTTGTAATGCATAAACCATGTTTTGTAGTACTGGGAGCAATCCTGAGGGCACCGCTGCTGTGCCCTTTCCATTCATTCCAGTGGGATTCTCCGCCCAGGACCCATTGAAGTGAATGGGAGAAGTGTGCTTGTTAAAACTCGATGTGGGCAGGAGGGATCTTATCTACACTGCTGGTGGGGCTGCCCAAAGATTCTCAACTTCTGGAATGATGTGACAATGAGTATAAATGATATAACCTCACAGAAGATCTCCTGCAAACCAGAAGTAATATGAATGAACAAATGGGATGATACAGTAAGGGACGAGGCGAAAGAAATCACCGCACTGCTACTTGCAACTGCAAAATTAGCAATAGCAGCAGTATGGAAAACACTGAACCCTCCAACTCTCAAAGCATGGCACGAGAAAACATGGGAACAGTTTGTAATGGCGAAAATAACAGACCTGAGTCATAGCATGCAAATGCGAAGCGTGACATCACATGCAAATTTCAAACGACAGTGGGAACCAGTACTAAATTATCTGACAAAACATGAAATAATCCCATCTAACCCACAGTACCAGAGATGGTTATTTATCTGAAAGCTCGAACAAAAAATAAAAAGTCTCACTCAAGGAATACGGCAAACTAACATACATAGTTCTTTCTACACAACATGAAAACCAGCAGCAGCCACATTAGTAATAAGAAAAAGTTTGGAAAATGGTTACAAGAGGCAGTGACCTCAGAGATTGCATTACTGTAATAATGTAACACTTGTTTCATATATGTTGTTATGTGATAAATAAATAAAAAAATATTTATTAAAAAAACCCCTCGATGCTGGTTTTGTGTCCTTGTCGGTTGTCAAATAATGGAAATAATTCCATTGGAGGTTTTTAAAAAAGTTTCTTCTGTTTGTTTGGAAATAAGATGTTACTATGTAGCAATATAAATATAAGTTATTTTTTCTCCCTCTGGGGAAATCAGAGTTTTCCATTTTACGTGATTAGTGATGCAAGCTGTCTTGCATAATAAAGAAAGGCTGTTTACCGTTTCTTGCCCAACCGAGTGTTTATGGACGGAAGCGTTGACGTATGTTCATACACTGAAATAATGCAGAGAGACCATTTTCAAGGATGTTCCTAAGTAATAGATGCGCTTCTAGGGTTGCTTCCATATTGGATGTTAGGAATGGCTCCTCTACAGTCTCTCCAGGTTGGGGGCAGATTATATTTCTGGGGTCCTGGTTATTCGTGACAAACTTTTAGTTTGTGAGCCAGTTCGTGCCCATCCCTAATTAAGAGTGGCAGACTCTAATCTGGAGAACCGGGTTTGATTCCCCACATGGAGACTGCTGGGTGGCCTTGGGCCAGTCAAAGTTTTCTTAGAACTCTCTCAGCCCCACCTACCTTACAAGGTGCCTGTAGTGAGGAGAGGAAGGGAAGGCGATTGCAAGCCGCTTTGAAGACTCTTTGGGGTAGAGAGAAGCGGGGCATTAAAACCCAGCTCTTTTTCTTCTACTTGAAACAGATAAGTGAGTGGCTGGGCCAGGGACCAGGCCCTAGACCTGCCAGTTCTGAGCATTAATAAGGAGCTCTCCCACTCTGAGCTGCCAGGTCCTGTAAAATTCATGGTTTATTGCCTGCCTTTCAGACAAACCATTTCCACCCATCTCCCACTGTACGGCAGCTGCAAAATCCAATTTACTTCAGGGGGGAAATGCAGCTCTAATTCTATCCTCTGTAGATCTCGTGGCTACCAAGATTTGGCACAGAAACATATATGCATCTGGTTCTGCCATTACGATGCCCTGGCTTCTTGGTGGTTTGCAATGCAATTGACTGCAAGTGGAACTGGCCATTGTGTTTCTCGCAGCACTGGGCCATAAATCAATTTTAAAAATAAGAGCCTGGTTAAACGAGCCTCTGAATAACACCTAGGTTTGCCAGCCTAGTGCTGGCAGCTGGCAGGAGACTGGGCATGGGATGGTGGTGGAGTCCTAGCAAAGGAGAGGAAGAAGAGATTGGCTTTATACCCCGCCCTTCACTCAGAGTCTCAGAATGGTTTACAATCTCCTTTTCCTTCACAGAATCATAGAATCATAGAATGTTAGAGTTGGAAGGGACCTTGCAGGTCATCTAGTCAAACCCCCTGCACTCTGCAGGAACACAGCCAAAAGATAGCCCTACAACATACCTGAAAATGGTCATCCAGCCTCCGCTTGAAAACATCCGGTGAAGGAGCATCCACCACCTCCTGAGGCAGACTGTTCCACTGCTCAACTACTCTTACAGTTAGGAAGTTTCTCCTGATATCTAGGCGGTAACGACTCTCTCGTAATTTCCACCCACTAGATCTAGTCTTGCAATCCGGAGCAAGAGAGAATAGATCTGCTCCATCTTTTACATGACAGCCCTTCAAATGCTTGAAGACTGCAATCATGTCCCCTCTAACTCTTCTCTTTCCCAGGCTAAACATACCCAACTCTTTCAGCCTTTCCTCATAAGACTTGGATTCAAAACCTCTCACCATCCAGGTTGCCCTCTTCTGGACACGCTCAAGCTTGTCAACATCCTAAAGTGTGGTGCCCAAAACTGGACACAGTACTCCAGGTGAGGCCTGACCATAGCAGAATAGAGTGGAACTACTACCACCTCCCATGATCTGAACCTCCCGTGATCTGGACACAATGCTTCTGTTAATGCATCCTAAGATTGCATTAGCTTTCTTCACAGCCACATCACACTGCAGGCTCATGTTGAGCTTCCCCTCCCCACAACAGACACTGTGAGGTAGGTGAGGCTGAAGGAGCTCTTTCAAGAACTGCTCTTGGGGGAAGAGTTCTGAGAGAACTTGTGACTGACCCAAAGTTACACCAGCAGCTGCATGTGGAGAAGGTGGGAATCAAACCCGATTCTCCCAAATTAGAGTCTGTGCTCTTAACCACTCGTAAAACGATGTTACGTGGCACCATGACATCAGTTCTGGCTGCATAACCAGAAGTGATGTCACCTTGTCATGCAATGGTATAGTTTTCCCCCAAAACTCTATGGTGCAAACCATAGAGATTGGGAAACTTCCCAGCTGGTCGCATGACTTGGTGACATCACTTCCAGGTTTCTAGCAACTACCAGGAGACTGGGGTGGGAATGGAGTCCTACTGAAACCATGTGATGTGATGCCACATAATCCCTTCTGGCTCCATAACCAAAAACGACATCATCTTATCTTGCAACGCTCTGGGATTTCCCCACTCCGCTATCATGTAAACCAAAGAGACAAGTGAAATTCCTAGCCTGTCACATGACATGGCGACATCGCTTCTGGATTCCTAGCTGGAAGTGATGTCATCACGTCACACTGTGCCATTTCCCCTACTAGTTGTGCCCTTGCCATTCCGTTGAGCACTAGTGGGGGGACCAGGAGTGTCAGCGGAGAATCCTCTTTCCTTAGCAGGCTTCTAGCAACCCCAAACATAACTCTTGCCCCATGGTTTTGCAGCCTTCAGTGTTGAGCAACACGGCACCAAAGAACCCTTCTCTTAATGCAGTGGATGAAGCATCTGAAACTGTAGACTCCTATCATGTTTTATTCAGCATGGCAACATCAGAAAAAGAGAGGAGAATTTCATCAATACCACACACGTGTCTATCGTGTTGAATACAAAGCACGCAATGTCACCCCCAACAAACCGACCCTAGACAAAAAAAAACCCATTCTGATTTGGGGATTTTCTTTTCTTTTCTTCCTTTCCCTTTTTTTGTTTAGCTTCATAGCAATATCTTTTGGCGCATCTATTACTTCCCATTGCCATGGCTACCGAAACTCATTTATTGTTATTATGTAACTGAGCAGATGTGCTCATTTTTTAATATGAAAACCAGCACTCTTTCATCTCTTTCTGTTTCATAGTTACTGAACTAATAATGTGTCCCTTGGAGAGAGGGGGAAAAAAAACCAGCCTCAAAATTGATTCTGTTCTGTGCCTGTTCATGAAAGTATTATTGATTAGAATTTGACTAAAGCATTCATAATAAAAGTCTACATTAAATCTTCCTTGTTCCAGTGCAGGGAAAAATTGGAAGATGATCATTACTGTGCACTGATTTATATGTGTGTATATATATATATATGTATATATATATATATTCTCTATGTGCTTGCAAACCTATATTTAATTTGCATTTATTCACATGCAAGCAAGAGTTGAGCTTATGTAAAACTGAAAATATGCCATTGCTCCATGAGTAGAGAGCTTTTTGCATGATGCATCTTTGCAGAGAGGATGGAAATACATAGAATAAATGATCATAAAAATGAATCGATTGCAGGGTTTATACCTATCATGCTAAGTGTATTAAAATGCATTTAGAGATATCTGTCAGAGAATTGCTAGACAGGCACAGTTATGAGTTCTTGAATGAGGAAGCCGGTTTGATCCATCTCTGTCTTTGCATATATCTTCTGCCTTGCATCCAATTCCTCTTGCAGCATTCTACCTTGGTCAAGAGGACACGCGGCTCCATTCTCAAGTTACCTTTCTGCTTGAGCGCAGGAAGAGTCTGACTTGTTCTCCCTACCCCCGGCAACCGATGAGCAAGTTGAGGGATAGACAACTATGCTTCATGCAGTAATATCCATTGTTCATTCAAAGAATGAGCAAGGTGGTCTTCTATAAAATTAAAGCTGGGACATCAGGGGTCTTCTCTTTCAATGGACTTCTACCTCTCCAGACAGGGGATCCCATAAGCATGTGAGTCACTGAGCTGCAAGCACATGTCAGGAAGTCATGTGACATCATGTGACAAGATGAAGGGAATCGGAATTATGATCTCACTGGTATCAAAGCAAAGACCCCGGGCAGCAGAACAAGAGACCTGTGGACAGGAAACACAAGCTAAACCACAGAAGGTATACCATAGCCAGGAATGGTCAAAACTATGAAGGGGTTCTCTCCACCACTGATGGACCTCACAGCGGGTTCTTCCAAAATGGCAGCTTTGTAGGGGTTCGCTACCTAGCTGAGGGGTCTTTTCCCCTTTCATCCTTCCTCTTTGAAGTTCCGCTGGGCAACTGTAAACTACTCAATGGCCAGCATCCTAAATTGAGGGAGGGGCCTGGAAACTGTTGAATACTGTTGAAAGAGGAGAGGAGAGGCGATGGCTCAGTGGTAGAGCATCTGCTTGGTGTGCAGAAGGTCCCAGGTTCAATCCCTGGCATCTCCAGTAAGGATCAGGTCGTAGGTGATGTGAAAGACCTCCAGCCTGAGCCCCTGAAGAGCTGTTGCCAGTCTAAGTAGACAATACTGACTTTGCTGGATGAATGGAAGTATTCAGGAGAAGAAGAAGAAGAAGAGAAGAAGAGATTGGATTTATACCCCGCCCTTCACTGCCCAAAGGCGTCTCAGAGCGGCTTACAAACTCCTTTCCCTTCCCCTCCCCACAACAGACACCCTGTGAGGTAGGTGGGGCTGAGAGAACTTCTGACAGAAACTGTCCTTGAGAGAACAGCTGTGCCAGAGCTTGTGACTGACCCAAGGTCACATCAGCAGGTGCAAGTGGAGGAGTGGGGAATCAAACCCGGTTCTCCCAGATAAGAGTCTGCGCACTTAACCACTACACCAAACTGGCTCTCCCAGATAAGGTACATGTGTTCATGTATACCCAGGCAAAGCACTGGTCATAATGATTTCGAGATCTTTCTGTGTACTTTCCCCCAAACTGCTCAGACACAGGCGAGATAACAGACTTGCACTATGTTACTTAATCTCAGCACCCTGGTATGTTCTGTGTTCCATCAGAATTTGCAAGAAGTTAAAGGAATCAAAAGACTAGACATGTAATTGAGTCTATATTTACACTTAAATAAGTTGATTGCTTTGCAATTGCCTGAGAAAAAGGTCACCTCGAGATAACACAAACATGCAAATATATTCAGTCATTAATAACAGACAATTATATATAGATTACAAAATATGCACTTACTATGGCAACAAGCTAGTTATCGGCACAATGGGTAAAAATTGCCATCAGCACCTTTGCTGGTCTCTTCTCTCCCTTTAATCTAGAAGGAAGGTGTGGAATAACGTTTCCAAAAGTTAAGCCAGGAAAGTTTCTCGCGTTATACCATTATTTTGCACAATATTTGATGGCCATTAAGAACCATTTGGCTTTGTTGTGCAAAGTCTCCTTCTAAGCATGAGGTGGGAAGTCAGTGGCTTGGTGGTAGAACATCTGCTTTGCATGGAGAAGGTCACTCCCAGATCCAAATGCCCTCAAATCTCTAGGTAAAAGATCTCAGGTAACAGGTGCTGAGAAAGTCCTCCTCTACCTGAGATTCTGATGAGCCACTGCCAGTCAGAGTAGACAGTATTGAGCGAGATGGCCCAACGGTCTGACTCAGTCTAAGGCAACTGAGAGGGTCAGCCCAAGGTTTTTTGGCATCCCAGGCAAGTATATTGACTTTAGCACCCCCTCCTCCCATTCAACCAAAAGAGCAGTGAGAAATCGAGCATGAATGTTTTACTCATTGAGCAGTCATCAAAATAGACAAGTCCTTCAAAGCTCTCCATGTTCCATCATGGCAGCTGTAGAAGACCACAGTCAACAGATATGGAGCTTCTAGAAGCCAATTAACATCAAGCTTCCTTTCAAGCCAGTAGAGAAGGCTCCTTTCTCCTTTTTGGTGCTCCACAAAATCTGGTGCCCCAGGCAATCACCTAGATTTGCCTAACGGTAGGGCTGGCCCAGTCATCTGATTTGGCTTGGCTGATTTGGCGAGGCTCACTGGCAGAGCATCTGCTGTCCATGCAAAAGGTCCCAGGTTCAGCCCTTGGCATCTAAAAGATCAGGTTGTAGGCTGAATAGACAATACAGACTTTGATAGACCAAAGGTAGAAGGCAGCTTCATGCGTTCAGCAGCACGTCTGCATTGTGCCCCTTTAGTCATGCCTCCACTGATAGGGTATAGTCACTGACAAGAAGAGGAAGAAGAAGATGATGAAGAAGAAGAAGAAGAAGAAAAAGAAGAGGAGGAGGAGGAGGGAGGGGGGATGTTTGGATCTATACCTCACCCTTCATTACCTGGAGGAGTCTCAGAGCTGCTTACAATCTCCTTTTCCTTCCCCTCCCCCAACAGACACCCTGTGAGGTAGGTGGGGCTGAGAGAGCTCTTTCGAGAACTGCCCATGAGAGAACAGCTCTGAGAGAACTGGGACTGGCCCAAGGTCACCCAGCTGGCTTCATGGGGAAACAATAGTGGGGAAACAAGCCCGGTTCTCCCAGATTAGAGGCCTCTCTCCTAACCACTACACCAAACAAGGTATATGAGTAAAGCTTGCCCCTCTTTAACCACAGCAAGTGTCCTCAGTGAGAAAGCAAAAAAAATCCAGTCATTCCTCGATCGCTGTCTAGCAGCAAGTATTACTAAAAGCAGCCTGCCTAAATCGGAAGCCATGTTTGCTACACTCGCACTGTCATACAAACGAGATGCTCTGAGCACCTATCATTTTGCTACAATTAGAGGAGAGCATAATCACTTTTAATTAGCCCTAGGCATAATCTTCATAATCTTTCCTCTCCAATTTGGGTTGAAGGTTCGCTCTTCCCCACGTGTGTTTGCAAGGACTCGACGTGGTTCCCTTTCCCTCTCGCCACTTAATTTCTCCAGCTGCCGTTCTTCATGATAAGCGTCAGAGAAATGCGTTCCTTTTTGAAACCCAAATTATTATTCATATATTAATTGTGTGCTAATCCCTCCTCTTTTGCTAATCTTAAATACAAGCCTGTGTATTTTTGGATCCCGGTTCTGTTACCCATTCGACGAGAGCTGTTACAAAGCTCGTTGGCAACAGTAACAGTGCCGTCAAAAATGACTGGCTGTCAGGAAGACCGCCCGCTGATGCCGTAGAGTTTGTGTTTCCCAATGATGCTTAATGAGTGTAAAGTTTTAAGATGGCAATGGCACAATTTTAATGAATGCTGGCATGATAAATCCAAGGCTAAGGTTGGATTCCCTGCTCTTCAGAAGCCAAAGTATCTCCACTTAACTTGGTGTGATTCTCTCATGCTAAGTACCCTGAGGATTATAACTCTCAAGACATTAAACTCATAATAGAGACACTTATGGTTTTTTTATATAAACAGAAAAGCAGCATTACCGATGCTTGACGGTCCGTCCCCCCCGACATGTTTATTTTCTACATGGTCAACAACAGTGTTAGAGCACTTGGTGTTGCGCCAAAAAGCTGTACAAGAGCCGGTTTTCCTCACTAGGGCTGCATCCATGTGTGGTTGCATATTGCACTATTGTTGTGTTATAGCGATATTACAAACTGGATTTTTCTGGGTTGTCCATTTTCCACATAATCTCGTTGTGAATGATCTCTATAGCCACAACAATAGTACAGTGTGGCTAAGGAGAGTTATGGGATGGATTGACTCAATGAAAGGAAGCTGTGACCTTCAGTTTGCAAGACTTCAGAGAGGCTGATAATGATAGGATGTTTTGTGTGTCAATCAAGTGTCATCAAGTTGCAGCTGACTTTTGGTGACCCCAGCAAGGGGCTTTCAAGGCAAGTGAGAAGCAGAGGTGATCGGTCATTGCCTTCCTCTGCAGAGCCTTCTTTGGTGGTCTCTCATCCAAGTACAGACCCCAGCAAGCAGTTTTCAAGGCAGGTGAGAAGTGGAGGCGGTTGGCCATTGCCTTCCTCTGCAGACCCTTCCTTAGTGGTCTCTCATCCAAGAACTGACCCCAGCAAGGGGTTTCCAAGGGAAGTGAGAAGCAGAGGTGGTGGTCGGTCATTGCCTTCCTCTGCAGAGCCTTCCTTGGTGGTCTCTCATCCAAGTACAGACCCCAGCAAGGGGTTTCCAAGGGAAGTGAGAAGCAGAGGTAGTGGCTGGCCGTTGCCTTCCTCTGCAGAGTCTTCTTTGGAAGTCTCCCTTCAAAGTTCTGATCCTGCTTAGCTTCCAAGAATTGAGTAGATCAAACTATACCATGCTGTGTTCCCTCTAATAGGATGTTTTGGAGGTTACTAATTTATAGGGTTGCCATAAGCTGGAGATGACTTGACTGCACAGAACATACCCACTGTGCAATAGCCAACCATTGGTTGGGCCCCTCTAAGTGCCACTACCCCATTTCCTGGTGTGTTGAGACTTTCCCCAGCCAATCTGCAGGGGTGTCTGGAGCAGAGCAGGGAGATCATAACAGGGATGGATCCAGGTTCAGCTGAAGAGGAGGATAATCCATATTTTGAATTCCCCAGCTTGTTTGTCATAGCAGCTTGTTTGACTAGGGTTGCCAGTTCCAGGTGGCAATATTCCTGCAGATTTAGGGAAGCCTAGGAAGGGTGGGGTTGAGGTAGGGGAGGGACCTGAGCACTATATGATGCCGTAGATCCCACTCTTCAAAGCAGCCATTTTCTCCAGGGGGAACTGATCTCTGTTGCTTGGAGACCATCTGTAATTCCGGGGGATCTCCAGGGGAACAGCAAGTCTACTTGTTGCAAGGTGATTGGCCTCACCCACCAAAGCTCTTGTGGGTTGCTGCCTTAATTTCACTCCTAGGCAACCCAAGGACACGATCACACACACAATTAGCCGCGCCATAGGTGTGAATGCCAGGTGGATTTAAAGGGCGTGATCAGACATGAACATCTGGAAAGTGCCCCGCATCCATCAGCAACCCATTTTGCTCCACTAAAGAAGCGGAGTAAAAAGACACCGGGGAAAGTCCAGTAGCAGACGGGTTGCTACGGCCACGGATGGACTTTCCCCTGTCTGATCTCTCCAGCACGCTCTCATGGTGTTGGGATGGTCTGATCAGGCCATCTGGACTCCGTGCTGTTGTCCCCCTCCCCTTCTCAGGATGCGCATCATCACACCCTCCATTGGGAGCCCCCAGTGCTGAGATGCGATTCATCGATTCCCCGTTTAAGTGAATCGGAAACAATTGGCAAAAAACCCTCCCCCCCCGGCTCACCTGTGGTTGCGTCTGATCACGCAGTGGTGGGCTGCCCCCGCAGCTTCAAAGGACTGTGTGATCGCACCACTGCGGGTCAAATTCCTCTGGAGGGAATAGCCTTGCTTCCCTCCCGGTTTATCTCATGCGTGTGACCGCACCCCAAACTTAACTTTCTGCTAGGTTGTATCCAATGGGATCAAAAAGCACCCACTATTGGCAAATCGTGTTGAACTACAGTTACAAATCTTGAAGAATAGAGTTTAACTAAGATGGGCTGTCTAGTCTGATCCAGCCTAGATTCTGATCTTGGAGACGCTCTCCCCCCAGGCTGCACTAACGGCCAGCGTCCTGACAACTATTTAATCACAGGCATGTTTTATTTACATACACATTTTTATCTGTTTACTTTAAAAATCCCCATCTAATTACCCCAAATACATCAAATATCATACGCGGCAATAGATCAGAATTAACTGAAGGTTATTAGACTAATTGAAGTCAATGAGACCATTCCAGAGGAAATCATTTTGAGGTCTGAAGCCTACAGCAGGAAAGGGAACAAAGGGAAGACTTAATAGTCTTTTTCACTGCCTGACTTATGGATCTTTTACATTTTAATTTACATTAAACACATTATTAAACAAAGCATTAATCCTGCGATTAATTCCGATTAATAATATGAAATATCGCACCATGAATGGGCGAGGGGTGTGTGATGATAGCCTCTGTTTCTGTCTACCCTTTAGTCTGACACTTCAGCTTCACGTTTACCTGCCGTTACCGAATCGTCCGGGGTTTTTTTTTAACATACTGCTCCTGTCTACAAAGATTTCCAAGTTTAAAATCCTGTTCAGAAGTTTGTGAGACCTTATTCAGGCCTGCACTGGATGGCCCCGGCTAGTCTGATCCCATCAGTTCTTGCAAGCTAAGCAGGTTCAGCTCTGGTTAGTGCTTGGATGGGAGACCACCAAGGAAGTCCCGGGTCACTGTGCAGAGGCAAGCAATGGTAAGTCACTTCCGTCCGTCTTTTGCCTTGAAGCCCTTGTGGGATCGCCGTACGATATCTGCAGCTTGGCAGTGCTTTACGGACACATTCCTTTGGCTGCAAAGGAGTTTCTTCAGTCTTCAGCCATGGAGGAGAAAGTTGGGACATCACAAAGCTGATATGTCTGGAAAGGTATTCTAGGTGGTAACCAGTGCTCCCTCTAAGCTGTGGAGTCTTGTGAGCAAAGAAGAAGAAGAAAAGATTGGATTTATACCCTGCCCTTCACTACCCAAAGGTGTCTCAGAGTGGCTTACAAAGTCCCTTCCCCTCCCCACAACAGACACCCTGTGAGGTAGGTGGGGCTGAGAGAGAGCTCTGATAGAAACTGCTCTTTTTCAAGAACAGCTCTTATCAGAACTACGGCTTGCCCAGGGTCATCCAGCTAGGTGCAAGTGGAGGAGTGGGGAATCAAACCCGGTTCTCCCAGATTACAGTCCCCCCTCTTAACCAATACACCAAACTGGCTCTCCAAAAAATTCTGCTTTGTGAGCTACCGGCAATAAAGTTGTGAGCGAGCGATTGGGCTACTGCATCAATGAGTTTGCTCTGGAGCCGTCCTTCCTGAGCAAAGACAAAAATGTGTGAGCCGGAGGCTAAAAAACTGTGAGCTAGCTCACACTAACTCAGCTTAGAGGGAACACTGTTGGCGACTGGTCCGGAGAATCAGACCTGTCTTGCTATGGGAAATACAGTAAGCTGCCTTCTACTGAGTCATGGTCCGTCTAGTTCACTACTGTATAATCTGATTGGCTGCAGCTGGGGCCAGAGATGGGAGGGAGCTCGCTCTGTCATGTGGCACTCGGGTCTCAAACTGCTGAAGTACAGACCTTCCGGTCTGCAGCTCAGTGTCTTAACCTCTGAGCCACCGCGGCCCTAGATTTCCTAAGGCTGCAGTCCTAATTTCCTGGAATTAAGCCCCACTATATACAACAGGATTTACTTTAAAGTAGTCCTGATTTCTATCTCAATAAAGTTCCTGAGACCAGTGTTCCCTCTAAACTAAGTTAGTGTGAGCTAGCTCACAATTTTTTAGCCTCCAACTCACACATTTTTGCCTTCGCTCAGGAAGGAAGGCTCCAGGGCAAACTAATTTGTGCAGCAGCCAAATCACTCACTCACAATTTTAATGCCAGTAGCTCACAAAGTAGAATTTTTGCTCACAAGGCTCCACGGCTTAGAGGGAACATCGCCTGAGACCTATAGCTAGTTTGGGGGTATCTCTGTGAACCTCCAGATGGGGGCTGGAGATCTCCCAGAATAAAACTGATCTCCACACTATATTTGGTTACTATTTATTTATTTGAAACTCTCACTCCACTTCTCCTCCCCTCCCTAAACCCCAGGCTCCGCGCCCTAATCGCCAGGTGTTTCCAAACCCAGAGTTGGCAACCCTACTCCGTCTCTGTCTTTATCTCTGTTTGTCCCTGTCTCTGTCTCAGCACAGTTGGTACTTATCTTTCTGTTACAACAAAAAACTGACCAATAAGTAGCCGAACTTTCCCTCATGAACACAGCTATGAGTACAATCGGGCTCCACAGTGGGCTCAGACAATCTGTGCATTAAAGATTAATTTTCATATTATGAAGGGGGGAAAAAAGTACACTATCTACATCGTCGCTGGAAAAAAAATGAATTAGATCAACTTCACTCGCGGCTTAGAGGCATTCTGTTTGAAATACTGGAATCTAATTCAAGAACGCTGCGCTCTGGTATTGTAATGATTTATATTCACCTCAATAAGCCCTTCTTTTCACACAGCATTAAATCCTCGAGCCGTCTTGTGGATTCAGACAACATCATGAGGACTAGACCGACCCGATACCTTAATTGCTATTATAACCTTAAAAATCAAGGCAGCAATTTTTGCAGCCGTTCTGTTGACATTTTTTTTTTTGAAAGAATGTGCATTTGGAGAGTCTGAGAGGGTTTGTGTTTTTTAATTTCAAAAATGAGGCTAACACCCCCCACACCCCCGAATATTCTGCTGTGGATTAAAACCCAAACAGAAAGAAACTGCCAGGGTGAAAACAAAAGAATTTATCTCCACTGATGTAGCTTGACATATGAACAAGAGACTGAAGTGTTGCCATGGCAATAAATGTGTTGGACTTATGCATGCATTTTCTGCTATAGGATTTTGATTAATGGCATTGACTAAGTAGCCAAAGGAAGGGAAGGAAAAAGGACAGAGAATAGAGATGGCCTGGAATGAATGGACTTGTTCCACTCTGTATTACAACAAACACTCCAACAGGGGCAATCTCGATTTCCTGGTACCTGTCCCTCATACATCACAGGATCTATTCGGTTTCTGGTTTTGACTTTGGGGAGTTGCCTTGTTAACATTAGCGGGAGTTGTTAGTATTGTCTAGCTCCTTCCCCGGGGCATCTGTAAGCTAACAGCGCAAGCCTAAACAGAATTATACCCTTCAAAAATCCAGTGAAGTTAATAGGATTAGAAGGGTGCAACTCTGCATCAGATCGCACAGAGAATGTGAGGGTGATCAGCAGCTGGATACCTCTCGTCTCTAACACAGAGGGCAGGCCATAATGCATCTCTCCCTGTGATATATGTGGACTTCCCAATTGCCGGGGCCTTGTAAGGACTTCCCCACCCCAATCTCCCACCCTGAAGAAATTGGGAGTGGGAGAAAAATGCCCCCCCCCCCGTGGCGATGGTCTAGGAACTCCTCCCTAGTCTCTATGGCTTTCACCACTCCTTTGGGTGAAGGGTACTATCAGTGAGAATTTCCTTTCATTAGTTTGGGATGGGGGGGGAACCTACAGCTAGAACTAAATTCAAAACTAGGGTGTTTGTTTTAAGTATACAATCCTATTCTGAAGGACGAAATATGGTTACTCCATTCCCTTTTATCCAGAATTCCAAACTTTGTTTGAAATGATTCTTTATTTTAATTTTTTAAAAAACTGCAGCGTGCAAGCCATAAACAATCATGAAAAAAAAATTCCAGTAACTTTTTAATCAAGAGAAGGAGAAGAAGAAGAAGAAGAAGGAGAAGGAGAAGGAGAAGGAGAAGGAGAAGGAGAAGGAGAAGGAGAAGGAGAAGGAGAAGGAGAAGAAGAAGGAGAAGAAGAAGGAGAAGGAGAAGGAGAAGGAGAAGGAGAAGGAGAAGAAGAAGAAGAAGAAGAAGAAGAAGAAGTCCCTGTCTGCCAACTATGATCTTCAGGCAGCCATCTGTTGGCTGTCCCATCACTTAGGTTGGCCTGTCTGGCATCCTTTCCATCATATCTCTGCTCTGTGCAATGGGCTCCCTGATTGGGTCACCAGGTCAATTGGAAATGCCAGTAGGGGGATTGGGGGGGATGTTCTGGGAGCCAGAAGTGTCACCCTCGATGTGATGATGTCACCAGAAGTGATGTTGCACGCCTTGCCTGTGTCACCCGGAAGTGATGTAGGCACATCGGGGGCAAGGCTCTGTTCTTTCAGCAAAGCTCTATGGTAAAATCACCCACAAACCATAGAGTTTTGCCCCAAAACCGGAGCATTGCCCCCCAACATCACTGATGTGCCTATGTAACTTCTGGGTGACATAGGCAAGTTGCACAATGTTGCTGTTTGGGAGTGGATTTCCTTCCGCTGGCCAGTTGGCCAGCAGCAATCTGGAACTCACAAAACTGGGCAATCCCCCACCCCCAACTGGGAAATGCCAACCCTACTTCCTGAACAGGTGGGGGGGGGGCTTTGGAGATCTTCAGGAGACACCATGAGGACTACTTGTTTGCCAGGGCCTTTGAGGGGGGGTTGAATGATGGGCATATTTTATGTGGGGGGAGGAGACGAGATTTGGGGTTTGCTATTTCATTTATTTATTTTAATTGAAGATGATTTTAACTAGTATCGTAAGCCACCTGGAACCACGAGGAAAGGCAGGATGTAAATGGTTAAATAAATAAATAGATGGGGGAACACACTTTTGTTAAATCCTTGTTGAGGGGGGAAGAGAACAATCACGTTAGTGTTGTTTACTATATTTTTATTGACAACCACCTTAAATATATACATATGTTCAGAGGCACTAAACCCTCTGAATCCCAGAGCCAGGGGGCAATGTCAGGGGAAAGTCTCAGCCTCTAGGCTCTGTTGCTTGTCCTCCAGAAGACCATTGGTTTGATCCAGCAGGGCTCTTCGGATGTTCTTATCAGGGGAAGGCCTCAGCCTCTATGCCTTGTTATTGGCCCTCCAGAGGAACTGGTCGACCACCGTGTGAGACGGGACGCTGAACTAGATGGACCACCAGTCTGATCCAGCAGGGGTTTTCTTATGTTCATATAAATATATAAACATTTTAAGAAAAATATATTGTCGTTCAGATGTAACCAACCAACTCTGGTTTTCTGTGGCAAGCCTTTAACTGTCAGGCCCCATGAAACCCTTGGATTCATTCTCACAATGACGAACAACAGTTTGTCATTCTATGGAAAGTATATCATTTTTTTTTCCTGAATGGAAGACCAAAAAAAAAAAAAAAATAGGGAATGTGGTATTCAGGAAAGGCAGAAACTGAGCTCATTCATTGCTGTTCAGTATTAAAATTTAAAATAAACTTCAGTCAGTTGGAGGGGGGTCCCTTTGAAAACAACCACTGACATTACAAATACATTATTGTCTGTTAGGAAGCTTCCTTTGTTCTGCTCCCTCTAAACAAAATGGTATGCCTTTCTCATTTTCTCTCCTTTTTTTCGTGTTTAAAAAAAAAGAAGAAAAAAATCCCTGTTTCATCTTATATTGGAAAAATACAATGTGACATCTGGAGAATAAATCGTTCAGTCAGCCAGAAATACGCCTTGTAAAAATTGCTTAGGTTTCTGTAACAAGATTATTTACTGCAACTGTTCACCTAAAATGCAGTGCACTTTTGAAATGGACCTTTTATGAAACGCATCAAGCTCTGTGGAAATGTATTCAGTGCATTAATCTACAGCACTGCACACTTTACAACACTTTGGGAATGGATTTTGAAACTCAAGCCATCTAATGAGACTCAGAGATTGTACACATGCCTACAAAGAGCAGGCACGTTTTATGTTAAATCTTGACAATATTTCGCATAAAGCAATGGGATGGGGGGGGGAATTAAGAAACAAAGAAAGGTTCCAGTCTTCTGCTGAGCATCGCCCACTGACTTTGGTGGGCTATATTTTTTCTTTCTGCTCATGGAAAATGAATTGCGAGCCCAACAGTAGCAGTTGCCAGACTTTCTACATTCAATCTTTCACCATTGACAAAGAACCCATAATCGTCTACCATGGAAAACTTCTGGCAAAGGATTCTGGGAGAACTTCTATAGATTATCTTCCAGCCAGGTAGGAAATTAGCCTGGCCTACTAAATTGCACTATTGACCCAAATGAACCAAGGACCGGACTATATACTATAATAGATTCTCCCGACATTTTCTTGACTGTTCACTCTGACAACTATAGTGCTAGAATAATTTTATATTTATTGACTGTTACTGGAATACTCTTCGCTCTCTTGCAGGGTAGGAATGAGCGTTTTTAAACCTGATGCTGCAAAAGTTGAAATATTGGCATTAAGATTTATATTCAAAAGAACTGGATTTGAAAAATACACTTAATGCTTATTTGCAGTTGTGAAATATAGCATACAATCATGGCAGGGTAGGGGAAGAGAGAGAAAATGTAATTTTTCTTGTTTATTTTATCTCAGGCAGACGAAACAAGAGGATAGGAAACAGGATTGATTTAGCCACTATTTGGGTGCGTTCAGATGGTGTGCTGGGAGCGATGTAAATTGCTCCGGTCCTGATGCGTTGGGTTTTTTTTAACCCGGAGAATCGCAATCACACTCACCTCCTTGTTCCGGATAGCTGCACAACCACATTGCTCCCAATGTGGAAAACAGACTTCATTTAGCCATTATTTGGGTGCAGTCAGACGGCATGCTGGGACCGGTGTAAATTGTGCCGGTCCCGATGCGTTGGTTTTTTTAACTCAGAGAATCGCGATCACACTCACCTCCTTGTTCCGGATCGCTGCGCGGCCACATCGCTCCCTGCCGTCCACACGTGGGAGCGTGCATCGGTGGTTTTTTCTCTCTCTCTCAGTTTGAGCATGCGCACAGGCGGCCATCTGTAGAACTAAAATTTTCGTGCATGCACAGAACAGCAATTTCCACACTTCCCTTTAAACTTTAAACGAACACTTCCCTTTAAACTTTTACCCTGAAACTGGCCTCTGTGAGATCCTGAACTCATCTAAATGCTAAAACTAGGCACCGTTTAAACTTTGCTTTTATTAACTTAGGAGCAGAGCTCCGCTTATGCGCACACCGCCAAGGCATAAAAAAATGGCCGATGAAAAGCAGAAGCCTGAGGCAGCTTTCCAGATGGGAGGGGGCTGAGGCACCCGGAAGTTGTTCGACACCGCATGAGCAATCAGATGTCAGAAAAGTGCAGCTAGAACCAGAGAGTCAGGAAAACACCACTTGGGGACTTGGTATCAAAATACTCCTTTTTAAAGGGGGTTTGATCCAGAAAGCAATGGCTGGGGATGGTGCGCAGATGCTGGATGTGTGAACGTGCACATAAAATCCATTCCTGAAGCGTGCCGAAAGTGGTTCAAACGGAGCGTCTGAACACACCTTTTATGTATTTACTTACTTCATTTATAACCCCACTATCTCCTCAGTGGGTACCCAAAGTAGCTTATATCATTCCCCTCCCTGCCATTTTATCCTCCATTTTATCTTTACAACCATCCTCTGAGATCAGGCTGGGAGCATGTGACTGGCCCAGGATCACCCAGTAAGCATTCACAGCAAAGGGAGGATTTGAACCTGGGTCTCCCAGACCCTGGCCCAGCACTCAGACCGCTACACCACATTGTCTAGGGGGACACAAAATTGCGTAGGCAATAGGCTGTGAGCCGCTGAAGACTGACTAAAAACAGATTTTCCTCCCCCCACCCCCGCTATACCTGAGAAAAATCATTTTTGGCATTGCTTCATATTGGAAGCCATTTTGAAATCCTTCAATGTCAACAGAGCCAGATCCTTCTTGGGATGCCCTGATCAGCAAGCCAGACAGATACCCTGATGAATTGCTGTCCAAAATCTTTATATGTGTCCTTGTTACTGATGAAGACGAGTCGACTGTTGTGGGCCCCTACTAACTTGAACTATGTCCAGAGAGACAAAAGGTGTGGAAACAGCACCTTTATGGACTCTGGTTGTACAGACACCGGACCAGCCCTGTGGTGCTCGGTCAGAGGCCTGTAAATGCTTCAGATGTCATGTGACTTACCTGTCTTGTGTGGCCACAATGATTTCCATTCTAATGTGTAACTGTCTGTGCATTTTATAGGTATCCACAGGCCTATTTTTGGGCAGGAACGCACAGGAATGGAGTTCTGGCTGGCTCCCAAGTTGGCCACGCCCAGCAGGAACTCGTTAGCATAACAGGCCACACCCAACAGCAGCAACTCATTAGGACTGGCTACATTAGGGGTGTGTGGCCTAACATGCAAAGGAGCTGCTGCTCCTAAAAAAGCCCTGGGTTTTGACAACAAACAAGGTACACAGAATAAGAAGCAAAAGGTGGGTGCGGCTGGATGACCACTCTTCTGGTACACGAGGTTGTGGCCTAATATGCTAATGAGCTGTGCTGTCAGGGGTGTGACTTAATATGCTAATGAGTTCCTGCTATTGGATATGGCCTATTATGCTAATAAGAACATAAGAACATAAGAGAAGCCAATGTTGAATCAGGCCAATGGCCCATCTAGTCCAACACTTTGTCACACAGCGGCCAAAATATACCACGTGCCATCAGGAGGTCCAGTAGTGGGGCCAGGACACTAGAAGCCTTCCCACTGCTGCCCCCTCCAGCACCAAGTCCCTACTGGCTATCCAGGGCTTATTTGGGGGGGGGAAGAGATGCTGGAACTCTCAAGAGGGTTTTCAACCTGTATACTGAAAACTCATGGACTTTTAAACATTTTTAAAAGAACTCTGTTGAAGAGGTTCCGGAACTCAGTTACCATAAAACATTAAAAACAGTTTGTTAAAGCCAATGCAATATTAAAGTGCTAGCAGAATTGTTTTGGCGTCATAGAGATGGCATTTCCACAGGAGTGCGTTCCATAGATGGCCTAAATGCTCAGCTCGCCGATCTTTCTCCGAATAATCGGCAGGCACAGGCTGTCAGTAGCAAACCAAGGGCCAGGCTCTGTAGATTTCAGTCGCTATCGATAGTGGTGTTTGTTAAGTATGAGACTCAACAAAGGATTCAGCTTCAAGTGATTTCAGCTTTATTAAACAGCAACTGTAAGTCAGGAACACACACAACAACAAGGGGAGCACAGCTCCTTCTTTTATACTCTCCTAGGCTGTCCAAGCCACACCCATAACAAGTTAAAGACCAATGGCACTGCAAGGATAAAGGCCATTCAGGACCGTTCCCTCTTTGCAACAATAGCACTCAGTGATTGGGTAATTACACAGGTTTCGTAGAAACCGACCAATAGCAATGCGACATCTGAAGAGCCACATTCAGACTCAAGCTTAACATGTGAATAGATAGGAGCGATTCACATTCAGTACATAACAGTGTTATTGAGAGTGGTGGAGGCAGCTCCGAGTTGAAGGCCTGGTGGAAGAGCTCCGTCTTGGTTTACGTGCTCGAGGAATGCAGCGATATCCAGGCATCCACAAGCTGTTTGGCTTCTCAGAATTTTAAAACAGATCTCTCGCTCCCTAATACGATATTTCGTCTTGTGTCACGTTTTGGACTACGTAGATCCAGGGAAGTTTGGTCCGGAGTAAACATTTCTCACGCAACATACTTGCTGGCTTATACATTCTTTGATTCTTATGAAGTCAGTTCCCTGGAGACTAACTTCTGAAAGTACTTTGTAAACAGCTGCTGCCTTGCAACAGAGTCAGTGTCTTAATTACCTGGGACAATCCAGGTTTCCAAATCCAATGTGTCTAAACTGTGTGTCTTGTAACGTTTGCTTATGTTTGAGTTGTCACCAGCAAGTGGCCTCCGGGAATTCTGGGCCGCTACTGCGGAACGTCCTTGAAATAAAGGAACTCCCGTCAGGGAGGAATAAAATAAAGAATACAGCAGAGATCACAGATTGGAGATACGTGATTTATCATGACAAACTCTTATCCCGGAAGTGTCTCAGCTGTGACAGAGACGTACTGCTTGACATGGGTGGACACCGAGTTCAACAACTTGAAAAGGTGTTTGCAGACCGGGAGGGTTTTGATGACCTTTCTGTTAAAACAAGGGAGAAGCGTGTTGTCTTGAATGATCACAGTGAAAGTCACAGTTGAAAGAAATGATCTCTGTCAAGTTCACAATGGGGGGAAATAAAGAACTGGGGGGAGGGAGAAGTGGAAAACCAGACTGAAAGACAGTACTTCTCCCGGCATGGAGATGTAAGGGGAAATGTATAAGCCTCAGAGAGGGTCTGTGGCTCAGGGGTAGAGCATTCCCTTGGCATGCCAAAGGGTGTTCAACCCCCAGTTAAAAGAGTCAGCTTGTAGGTGATGTGAAACATTTCTACTTGACAATCTGGAGAGCTGCTGCCAGTCTGAATGGACAACCCTGACTTGGAGGAACCAATGGTCTGATTCACTATAAGACAGCTTCACATCATGTACAGTTTCTAAACTTTCGTATGCTAGCAAGTAAAAAGATGGAGACTTAGCTGTCTGGGCATAAATATCCTCAACACCTCCATATAAATGGCTTCCGGTAGCTGATGGACCAGTAGTCTGACTTGATATTAGACAGCATTATATGTTCATACTGGGAACAATCGATAAAAGTTGTCTTCTGTCCTGAAGGACGTCCACTTAGCCTCAACCAGGGCCAGGGCCTTTTCTGCCCTGGCCCCAGCCTGGTGGAACATGTTCCTGTGTGAAATCAGCACCCTGCAGGACCTCTTATGGTCCCACAAGGCCCGTCAAATGGAGCTGTTTGGCCAGGCTTTTGGTTGAGGTGGCAGGGGTCCAATAAGGAAGATGCTCCCCCCAAAGATACCATCTGTTACGGTGTGGATTCAATGAACTAGAGTCCAGTGGCACCAGCTTTGATGCGGTTTGTTTTTTAAATGCTGTTTTAATGTTTTAACTGCTTCATAGAATCATAGAGTTGGAAGTGACCTCCAGGGTCATCTAGTCCAACCCCCTGCATAATGCAGGAAATTTACACCCCCAGTGACCCCTGTTCCGCGCCCAGAAGATGACAAAAAACCTCCAGGGTCTCCAGCCAAACCGGCCTGGAGAAAAACTGCTTCCTGACCCCAATGAGCTGGTCAGCATTTCCCTGGACGTGTAAGAAAGGGCCACAAGAACTAAGCACTGCATATTTATTCTTATTGTGTTGTGCGGCCAAATGTCTCCGGTGTTGTCTGTAATCTGCCCTGAGACCATTCGCAGGGAGGGCAGAATACAAATTTGAATAAATCAGTAAATAAACAACCAGTGTTGCTGTTTGCAGAATGGCTCCCTCTAAGCTGTGGAGTCTTGTGAGCAAAAATGCTACTTTGTGAGCCACTGGCATTAAGGTTGGTTGTGAGCGAGCGATTTGGCTGCTGCATAAATTAGCTTGCTCTGGAGCCCTCTGTCCTGAGCGAAGATAAAAATGTGTGAGCCGGAGGCTAAAAAAACCTGTGAGCTAGCTCACACTAACTCAGCTTAGCGGGAACACTGGACTATACCACCAAGCACCTTTTAAATCCCACTCCTGACCTGCCAGTTCTGCCCTAGCCGGTCTTGATGGCCGTTCAGGCCCGTAGCCAGGATGTTATTAGTCAGGGGACATTCAAATTTCTTAGGGAGCATTGGCTAATCGCAATAAAGGTAATTTAATCTGGACCCTTGCACTGGACAGCTGTGCAGGAATACCCGGATCCTTCCCTACACCCACTGCTATTCAGGGGCCCTGAGAGGAATGGGAAGTTGTGGGGCCTTGCCAGAAGAAGAAGAAAAAGAAGAAGAAGAAGAAGGAGGAGGAGGAGGAGGAGGAAGAGGTTGGATTTATACCACACCCTTCACTCGGAGTCTCAGAGCGGTTTACAAACTCCTTTCCCTTCTCTTCCCCACAACAGACACCCTGTGAGGTAGGTGGGGCTGAGAGAGCTCTGAGAGAACTACTCTTTCAAGGGCAGCTCTGACAGGACGATGGCTTGCCCAAGGTCATCCAGCAGCTGCAAGCGGAGGAGTGGGGAATCAAACCCGGTTCTCCCAGATTAGATCCAGGGGGCCTAGCCCCGAGATGCCCCACAGCAGCTACGGGCCTCTGGCCATTCTTATTCATGGAGGCGCATTCTCTCCCCCCCCCTTAACTCTTGAATCTGAAGCCATCCCTTGCTGCAGAAGAACACCCCGACAGAGAGCTAGCAGAGATACCCAAATACAACAGCGGGACTGTGTTTACTTCTGATGTGGTTGTGTGTTTTTCAAAGTTGGCTCCCGCAGTTGCCAGTTTATTTCAGATTCGGTCCTTAATAGAGCTAAACCAGCTGGTCAATTTTAACAAGAGAAGGGCCTACTAGATACTACTGTATTCCAAAATGGTACTAATAAACTTTAATAGATTCTATCTAACAATTGGGTATAAATTAGAGACAGTGCTGGTGCAGAGGTAATAACTCCTGGCGCTGAATGATAGCGGGATCAGACTCTGTGCTGTGTTTCAAAAGCACTTTCATCAAGGCCCTGAGATTCAAGCAGATATTACTATTGATTACCACTTACTCTTCCCTGAGTATTAAAGAAAGCAGCAAACCGCTCCAGCATGAAGGAAAAGAAAAGGGGGGGGGAGGCGGAGAGAAAGCAACACAGCGGTTTTCTTCCTCGGTTCTTTAACGGGGGACAGAGTCTTCTCTCGGAGTTTCTCTCGCAACTCACACAAAGGAAAAAGGAGTTGGCAAGCGATGGGTGGAAATAGCAGGACGACACCTGCAATGGTGTCTTTTCAGAGAAGCCAGGGTGCCGTAGCTTTTAGAATGTCAGATTAAGGAGGAGGAGGAGATCCAGGGTCAAACCCTCCATGCTAAAGTTAACTGGATGACCTTGGGACAGTCACTCGCAGGTCTGGGTTGGAAAATCCCTGGAGATTTGGGGGGTAGATCCAGGAGAGGGCGGGGCTTGGGGAGGGGAGGGGGCCTTGATAAGTATGAGACTCAACAAAGGATTCAGCTTCAAGTGATTTCAGCTTTATTAGACAGCAACTGTAAGTCAGGAACACACGACAACAAGGGGAGCACCGCTCCTTCTTTTAAACTCTCCCGGGCTGTCAAAACCACACCCATAGTCAGATAAGAACCAATAGTAATGCTGGGATAAAGGCCAATCAGAATACAGGGATAAAGGCCAATCAGGACCGTTCCCTCTTTGCAACAATATCACTCAGTGATTGGGTAATTACACAGGTTTCGCAGAAACCGACCAATAGCAATGCGACATCTGAAGAGCCACATTCAGACTCAAGCTTAACATGTGAATAGATAGGAGCGATTCACATTTAGTACATAACAGGCCTCAGCATGGTACAATGCTATAGAGTCCACCTTTCGAGCAGCCATTTTCTCCTGGGCAGCAGATCTCTGCCAGTTGGAGATCAGTGGTAAAAGCGGGAGATCTCCAGGCCCCACCTGGAGGCTGGCAACCTGGCTTGGATCCACTGTACTGTTCTGCTGGTGAAAATGGAAAGGAGGGTCTCCTTTGGCTACCAAAGAAGGCCTAGCTGGGCACCTGCATGGACAAAAGCCATGTGACATGATCGAGGGGTGACATGATCGAGGTTTATAAGATAGAGAAAGAGGTACTTTTCTGCCTTTCTCACAATACAAGAACTTGTGGGCATTCAATGAAATTGCTGAGCAGTTGGGTTAGAATGGATTAAAGGAAATACTTCTTCACCCAAAGAGTAACACATGGAATTCACTGCTACAGGAGGTGGTGGCAGCTACAAGCATGGACAGTTTCAAGAGGGAATTAGATAGACATATGGAGCAGAAGTCCATCAGTGGCTATTAGCCACAAGGTATAGATAGGAACTCTCAGTCTGGGGCAGGTGATGCTCTGTATTCTTGGTGCTTGGGGGGGGCAACCGTGGGAGGGCTTCTAGTGTCCTGGCCCCACTGGTGGATCTCCTGATGGCACCTGGTATTTTTGGCCACTGTGTGACGGAGTGTTGGACTGGATGGGCCACTGGTCTGATCCAACATTGGCTTCCCTTATGTTCTTATGCCATGGGGACTATAATAAAAGGGGAAGTGCGGGAGATTCAATGAAAAACTCGCCTGGATCCAATCCACTATGGTGTATTCTACCTCCCATTCCACTGAGCAAAGTTTGAGGCCTTCTCCACCCAAGGAGTCTTCTCCTAACGTAAGCAGTTCCCCCCCCCCCAATGGAAGAGCCGCTTAAGTTGGAGAAGTTCTCCTGAGGCTGAAGGAAGTCTACTTGGAGGATAATTGAATCCACCCAATGTCTCTCAGCTTCACCTGCCTCACTGGGCTGTTGTGAGAATAAAACTGGGTGCGAAAAGGGAACCACTTACGGTGACCAGAGACCCTTGGAGGAAAGGCCAGATAAAAGTGTAAGTGTAGAATCCATGCAAGATCATTGTTGTGTGGGAAGGGGTTATGGCACAGTGAAAGGCTACACACTTCTGCATGCAGAAGGTTCCAGAATCAATCTTCAGCATGTCCAGTTGAAGGATTCCAGACAGGAGTTTCTGGGAAAGGCTTTTTTTCTTCTTAGGATTCTGGACAGCTGTCGCTGGTCAGAGCAGATCCTCGATGTTCATAACTAACAAACAGATGAACAAGATGGAATGTAGACTGCTTGGATACAAGGCAAACTGCATAGAGTGGGAACGATGCAGTACACACTCTAGGGATCTTGCTGGGTTGCTTGCAACCTGGGGAGCTTTGACGATGCTAGTGGAGCAGGAGAGGTTCCTCAACACATGTCCTACCCATATGAACACACATCGGGTTGCCAGCTCCAGGTTAGGAAATCCCCGGAGATTTGGGGACGGAGCCCGGGGAGGACAGGAACCTCAGAGGGGTACAGCACCATAGAGTCCACCCTCCAAAGCATCCATTTTCCCCAGAGGAACTGATCTCTGTAGTCCGGAGATGAGCTGTGATTCCAGGGGATCCCCCAGTCCCACCTAGAGGAAGGCATCCCTAAACACACATGAAGCTACCTTATACTGAGTCAGCCCATTGGTCCCTCAAGGTCATTACTGCCTGTGCAAACCGGCAACAGCTCTCCAGGGTCTCAGGCAGAGCTCTTTCACCTCCCACCTAAATCTTTAAGCTGGAGATGCTGGGGGTTTGAACCTGAGACCTTCTGCATGTGAAGAAGAAGAGGAGGAGGAGGAGCAGGAGGAGATTGGATTTATACCCTGCCCTTCACTCGGAGTCTCAGAGGAGCTTACAAACTCCTTTCCCTTCCCCTCCCCACAACAGATACCCTGTGAGGTAGGCAGGGATGCGAGAGCTCTGACAGAAACTACTAGTGAGAGAACAGCTCTTGTCAGAACTATGGCTTTCCCAAGGTCATCCAGCAGCCGCGAGTGGAGAAGTGGGGGGATCAAACCCGGTTCTCCCAGATTAGAGTCCGTTCACTTAACCACTACACCAAACTGGCTCTCAAAGCTGAGGCTCTTCCACCGAGCCACACAGCCCTGCCATATTCTTTCCTGGCTCTTTGTGCTCATCCCTCCCCCTTTCTGTTAATTGTGCTCCGCAGCAAAAGAAGGAGTGCAAATGAGGGAACTGGGAAGGACTGGGGCGGGAGTTATATCTAAGGTTGCCAGGTCCCCCCTGGCCACTGGTGGGGGAAGGGGGGGCAGGGTTGCCAGATCCAGGCTGGGAAACTCCTGGAGATTTGGGGACGGGACTCCAGGAGGACAGGGGCCCCTGTGGGGCACCATGCCATAGAGTCCACCCTTCAAAGCAGCCATTTTGTCCAAGGGAACTGATCTCCGGGTCCCACCTGCAGGCTGCCATCCTTAGTTACAGCAAAGGCAACCATCTCCTACTGCACTGAAGGCCCCGAGATGCAAGATTTCTCTCAACGCCGCCTGATCTCTCAGCGGGGCAAAGATCTGGTGTGCGGTGGTTTCAGCCCTGATTTCAGGCATGGCTTTATCGCCGCGTAGCGATTTAAGCTCTTAAAACAGACAAGAAATCCTTGGCTCAGATAGCACCGCAAAATCACCAGGTGGCCTAAGGGTCAAGCTGGAGGAGCTGTGATTCGGTCCCCGACTGTTTTGTTTAAACTAATTAGCAGCTCCCCCTCCGCAGCTGCTTGAAGAGTGAAGACGTGTGTGTGTGTGTGTGAGAGGGGGTTAACTGTTCCCTCCTATGACTTTCTTCCCACTTAAATATCTCCTTTCCTGCCAAAAATTCCATTTACTGGGGGGAGGGGAAAGCACGGTGCCTGCTGTATCAACAGGGCTGATAATCGGTTCTTAAAAAGTGGGAAATCATTGATCATGGATCTTCTATAACATTTCCAAGGCTTCCCCCCCCTTCGTAAATAACCATGTCTCACCCTTGACTCATGAACACGTGAAGCTGCCTTTTTGCCAGACTCCTGGATCAATCAGTTCCCAATGACATTGGGAGAATGATGAGTTTATTGAGACATCGATAGGATCCAGCCTGTACACTGGCTGCGTTAGAACTAAGGTTAAAGGCGCAAAAGCAATAGATATACAGGGTCCAAGCAAGGGCCCCAAAAGGTTCAGAACCAATCACCCCCTGGGATTTTACCTGCCAAATGTAATGACCATCCATCCTCCTTTCTGTGCCATCTCCCCAACATGTAAAAACAAAGGCAAGCATGGAAAGCTGAGACTCAAGGACACTCAAGGTTCTCAGAGCTGATAAGATATCTGGGACATCAAAGCAGCCTAAGAAAGTGAAAGCATTTTGGTTCCACGCTCTCCCCCTCCTCCTCCCCGGTTGCTGTGGCAAAGGAGCTGTAAAATGCACAGTGAGTTTGACACTTATACTGAATCAGACCACTGGTCCATCAAAGTCAGTATTGCTAGTCAAATAGGCCGTGGCTGTCCAGGTTCTCAGGTGGAGAGACATCACCTACTACCTGGTCCTTTTAACTGGAGATGCCGGGGATTGAACGTGGGGCCTTCTGCATGCCAAGCCGATGTTCTATGACTGAGCCACAGTCCCTCCCACAAAAGCACATTGAGACATCCATTCATCCATATGAACACATGAACATGGAGAGCCAGTTTGGTGTAGTGGTTAAGTGCGCGGACTCTTATCTGGGAGAACCGGGTTTGATTCCCCCACTCCTCCACTTGCACCTGCTGATGTGACCTTGGGTCAGTCACAAGCTCTGGCACAGCTGTTCTCTCAAGGACAGTTTCTGTCAGAAGTTCTCTCAGCCCCACCTACCTCACAGGGTGTCTGTTGTGGGGAGGGGAAGGGAAAGGAGTTTGTAAGCCGCTCTGAGACGCCTTTGGGCAGTGAAGGGCGGGGTATAAATCCAATCTCTTCTTCTTCTGCATCAGACCACTGGTTCATCAAGGTCAGTACTGTCTACTCCAACTGGCATGGCTCTCCAGAGTCTCAAGCAGAAGTCTTTCGTATCATTTGCTACATGCACCTTTTAGCTAGAGATGCTGGGAACTGAATCTGGGACTTCAGCATACCAAGAAGATGCTCTACCGCTGAGATACGGACCCTCCTCATTTATAACTCGAAGGTTACAGTTTTCTGCCTTTCAGGGCCTGTTGCAGAGGATTATTGAGATAATGCAATACTTCAGGAACTCAGGAAAACACTAGAAGGAGAATATTATCTTGGAGAAAGGGTCGCGTCTTACAGCAGTCACTGCAGGTTCCAAACACTGGGATAGCTGTACAGTACATAGATCATAATCATATTTCACATTCATCACCAGCTTCTCGGGACACCTTCACCCCCCCCCCCATAGAAGTGTACTTAATATTTGGAAGTGCAAATTGACATTGCCCATTGGAATCGGGACGGCCAACGCAGTTCTGTCACACGCTAAAGAAGGACGCACGCCGAACTGCCAACCGCAAATGATTAGCATCAGTTATCAAATATTTATCATGTCAGGGACTTGGCGTCTTGTTTGACAGTACGGCAAGCAAACCGCTATCTGCCAGTTTTAAGGAAAGTATGTGGCATCCTTATGTGGGATAACGTTTCCTACCCCGCTTGTAGCAGCCCGAGGAAACTGCGAGAGTGTGGGAGAATCACACCAGAGGTGACGATCCGATCCTTCGTAATCCCTTCTCCTTAAACCGACACTGAACAATGTCGAATTCAATGGAATGAGCGCAGGCACCAGAATATCCGGCATCTGCTGTCACCTGTCACAGCTCTTTAATTATAGGTGTAGGGAGTATAGACTGAATTACCATCCAAAACAAAATTGGATGTTCTCTGGGAAGCATGCCTCCAGACGAGCTTCCTGCCAAGCTCTTTTGCCAAGCTTATGCCAGTTTTGGAAGCAGTTGATGGCTTTTATTATTATTATTTTAGTATATTCTGCTTTCTTGTTTCGTAACCGTTTCGATTTGAGTGGGAAGTCTGGGGCCGTTGTTATGCTGCCGTTGTTATTTTATCTCTTGTAAACCGCTCGGAGAGTCTTACGACGGAGAAAGCGGAACGGGGGACTTAGATTTTAAAGGAGGGGCGCCCGCGAAAAGCACACACTCGTGGTCGGTCCTCTCGGATCATTATTTCTTGGCTTCCAGTCCGTCAGCCATCTGTCAGGATGGCATCAGGCCTGTCCAAAAGATGGCATGCCAGTGTGTGTGCGGGTGTGTGTGGGGGGGGGATGGTGGCAGCAATTGGAGATGCTCACAGGCACCTCCAAGTCATCTCTCATGTGTAGAAGGGAAGAGCATGACTTGCCCCAGTCAACTAGACATCCGCCTATTTGTAGAAAGATAGTGGAAGTGAAAGAAAGAAGGCACGCCGCGGGGAACCTTTAAACTTTACTCCACCAGACTGGGCCGGTGATATAGAAGGGGGAGGGGCCGTGACTTAAAGGAGGGGCCGTGGCTCAGTGGAAGAGCCTCTGCTTTGCACGCAGGAGATCCCAAGTTCAATCCCCAGCATCTCCATGTAGAAGGACCAGCTAGCAGGTGATGTGAAATACCTCTGCCTGAGATCCCAGAGAGTCACTGCCAGTCCAAATAGGCAATACTGGCCTTGATGGACCAATGGCGGTATAAGGAAGATTAATGTGTCCATGTGTTGTAGCGGTCAGAGCAGGGGTGTCAAACATAAGGCCCAGGGGCCGGATCTGGCCCACGCAGGGCTCTTATGTGGCCCATAGGCAACTAATGCAAGGGAGGGAACAGGAGACTGCTCAGGGGGAGTGGGCGGAGCCACTCCGATTGTGGCTTCAGAATGGCAGAACAGCCCCATCTGTAGCCGTCAAGCAGTGTGAGAGCGTCTGCCTAGTGCTGCACCACTGGCTCTCCCATCTGCCCAGGCGGGTTTTCCTTTGCTCACCACTCCCAGCCCATGGAGCCCTGCAGTGAGGATACAGCAACTCGGAGCTTACCAGCTGCTGCCCTTTATACAGTTTACATGTCTGGTACCTGGCATTACATTTTATGGCATACACGGCCCGGCCCAACAAAGTGACATTTATGTCAGATCTGGCCCTCATAACAAATGAGTTTGACACCTCTGGGTTACAGAGTCCAACCAGGAACTCTCAAGACCCTAGGGTTCAAATCCTGAGCCTAATGCGAAGCTTGCAGCTACCCAGGATCTCATTACCTGCTACTTGATCCTCTACCTGGAGATGCCAGGGCTTGAACCTGGGACCTTATACATGCAAAGCAAATTCTCTACCACTGAGCCAGCCATGCCTCCCTTCATTGGTTTGTATCAACTATGCTGTTATATGGGCCTGCCTTGTATCAGGCAGTTGGATGTCCCCAAGGGTCATCTAGGCTGTGGTCACATGGTCATTCTGATCGGGTTTCACTGCTGTTCTCTCTTGCATTTAAAACTGCTGATCAGACGCCCACATCCGTCTCCTGCACTGAAGTGGGATCACTCGGGCAATCCTCCCGGTTCCCTAGTGAGTTTTCCTACACCTGGAAAATCAAGTACTTTCCGGATATTTTCACTTTGAATCTGCGATTTCGCCATCTCTCACAATGATCGCGATTAGGTCATCTGAATGTCGTTCTCACTATGCTGTTGTTGTTTTTACAAGCTTCCGTCGTTGTGCACATGAGCAATCCTGTGCTGAATAAATTCAATGTATAAACGGTCAAGTGCACATATAGACTCCAGTGCTCAGTTGTACGTCACCGGTTAATTTTGTTTGCTGTTCGGGCGGGGCGGGGGGCTGCAAGAACAAGGGAGTACGGCGAGTCCCAATGGGAGTGGTGATTCGGCCATGTGTATATGCGCATATGCAAAGTCATTTAAAACAAAAAACAAAAAAAAACAAGCCACACCACCCAAGCAGCGGAGCGGCTATGCCCGGAGCCTCATTGAGCGATGCAAGCCATTCAGAGAGGGATGTGTGGTCATCCCAACCCAGAAAAAATATTCCCGATCAAATCTATAGTGGGAACAAATTGGGATAAGCTTTCCGTGTGACCGCAGCCAGAGTCTAGCCTTGCTTAGCAAAGTACAACTCTAATTGCAACATAACACGCATGAAAACAGGAAAGTGCCTTATACTGAAGCAGATCTTTGGTCCCTCACAGTCACTATTGTCTACTCCGACTGACAGCAGTTGTCCAGAGTCTCGGGCTGAGGTCTTTCACATCACCTAATATCTGGTTCTTTTGACAGGAGATGCCAGGGATCGAACCTGGGATCTTCTGCATGCCGAGGAGATGCTCTACCACTGAGCAACAGCCCACATACCAGGCAAATGGCTATTTAGCCTCTGTCTAAAATTCTCCAGCAAGGGAGGATTGCCTTCACCACTTTCTGGGGAAATCCATTCCACTGTCAAGCTCATTCCAAAATCCTTCCTAATGGCCAAACCAAACTTGCTTCCCTGTAATTTGAACCCATTATTCTTAGCCTGAAGCTCAGAAGCGGCAGAAAAAAAAATGACGGTCTCCCATCTTTTGAGTGACAGCCCCGGCAATATCTGAAGACGGCTATTACATCTGCCCTTAATCATCTGAGCATGCCGAGTACTTTCAGCCTTCCCTCATTGGACTTAATTTCCTCCTCCTTGCCCTCCCATTCCAATTTGTCAATGTATTTCTTAAAGCATGGTGCCCATAATGGAACAGATTATCTCTAACCAGGGCAGAAATATATTGCTTCTCACGATGCAGAAACTCCACTTCTGGAACAACACTAAGAAACAACATCTCCACAAACTGGATTAGCCTTTTCAGCGTATGCATCGCACAGCTGACTCACAGTCATGTGTCTGTGGCCTCCCATAATCCCTAGAGCCTTTTGTGTATACCCAGCCAGGTATCTCCCATCTTGCACTTACGCAGTTGGTTTTATTTTCTACCAAAATCCAAAGCCTTAACACAGATTGCTGGATTTATGGTATTCATTTGCGTCAATACAGCCCAGCTTTCTAGACGATCTTAGCGAATCTCACGTCTGTCGTCTCAGGTGAGGGTTTTTTGCCATCAAATCACAGCCATTTTATGGTGACCCCGTGTACGGTTTTCAAGGCAAGAGCCATTCGGATGTGGTTTGCCATTGCCTGCCACTGTGTGGACTTCCTTGGTGGTCTCCCATCCAAGTAAAATCAAGGTCAGCCCTGCTTAGCTTCTGAAATCCGATAAGATCAGTCTACCCTAGGCTATCTGAGTCAGGTCAAGATATTAATTGCTTCCAAAGTTTGTGTCATCTACAAACGTAACATCATGGCAGACCATAAACCCATTACAAACAACTGTCATCTGACCAAAAGCACCTCTCTAGTCCAGGGATGTCAAACATGCAGCCCAGGGGCCAGATTAGGCCCCTGGAGGGCTCCTATCAGGCTTGCAGTGGAACTGGCTGTCTTCTGCTTCTTCTTCCAGTTCTGCTGCTGCTGCATCATCGTAGGTTTACGGCTTACAGATACACACCTGAACAGCATACTCAAGATTGCAACAGCACAGACATGTTGATGCAATAATTCAGAGCAAGAGGTGTCAGTGATCAGACACTGTTAAACAAAATCTTGCAAGAGTGCTCATGTTTTAAGCATGTTTTTATTTTATTTAAGTAAAAAAAAAACACCTTTGTGTTTGTGTCCTTTATAAAGTTTATATCTCCGCTACCTGGCACTACATTTTATGACAGGCATGGCCCGGCCCAACAAGGTCTCATTTATGTCACATCTGGCCCTCATAAGAAATGAGTTCGACACCCCTGCTCTAGACATTTAAGCAGAGAAACGTGCTGTCCTAACCTCTACTGTCTCAGATTCTTCAGCAGATATCCTTCGACGGGAGATCAACTCGATCCCTTCTGCAAACCATGTCACCTGGTACTGAGTCAGGGCCTCTCACTGTTAGAATTGCAATTGCAGTGGATCAAACTACAAAAAGGGGAGAGGTATTTAGAGGGTTAATTCAGTTCTCCAGCAGACCAAATATGTATGTCACCTAGCAACTAATTGGGCCTAGAAGTTTCTCTTCTGCTTTCTGTTTTATTTACTCAGCTTGCCCTATCTGCCACAGACCGTTCTGCAGTGTTCCTTCTCCCAATGTGACCTGCAAAGTTCCCTGTATTTAAAAGCTAAGTGAAGTCATGTACTTCTTAAGAAAAAAAGTCTTCAGCCTGGACTCAGTCCGGAGTTGCCACATCTCTTGCTACTGTGGAAGACCTCCTGCCCCCTGCTGCCACCAGTCCACTGGGGAGCAGGAGACAAAGGAAGGAAGTGATTGGCAGTGTCCTGGCATGATGATGTTACTTCTAGTGTGACCAGAACTGACATCACCGTGTTGCCAGCGATGCTGTAGCATCTGGCCAAAACCCTATGGTTAAGCCATAAGTGCTCCCCTACAGATTAATCTGGTTGGTTGTCACTCTCATGCAGACAGCCATAACTCAACCATTTGTTCTCAGCCACACCTACCACACAGTGGCTGATTTTGCATTGGCTTTTTCCTCCATTGTTTTACGAAACCCACGTTGGAACAGAAATTCCCTTCTGCATTGCAGGCTGGTTTCACTTCATTTGATCAATCGGGTTTTATGGTAGCTTCCACATTCCATGCCACTTTCACTTTCTTTGACTATCGGATTTTATTGTATCTTCTGCATAGATTTACGGCCGTTGGGTTGGCGTTGCCCCGAGTTATTTGAATGTGGTTTTGAGCTGCACTTTTCCCTCCCGGTTGAGAAAATGTGGAGCGAATGCTGCAGTATCACCCAGTAGGTGTTGTTTAATATCCAGGGGTGAAAGAAAGCTGGGACAGGCTGATACAAAACACCAGTAAGAAAAGGAACCAAAGTGGACGTATCTTCTGCTCCAAGCCCCCCAAGAGACACAATAGTATCAATAAGACAAATCATAGAATCATAGAATGTTAGAGTTGGAAAGGGACCTTGCAGGTCATCTAGTCCAACCCCCTGCACTCTGCAGGAGCGAAGCCGAAAGATAGCCCTACAACATACCCAAAAGATGGTCATCCAGCCTCCGCTTGAAAACGTCCAGGGAAGGAGCATCCACCACCTCCCGAGGCAGACTGTTCCACAGCTCGACCACTCTTACAGCTAGGAAGTTTCTCCTGATATTTAGCTGGTAACAACTCCCTTGTAATTTCCACCCATTAGATCTAGGGTGATTTCCCACTAAAGCTGCCGCGGGGTTGCGCCGCCGTTTGCCCCGAGATTTTTAGTCAATTTCACACCCGAAGCCGCGGGGCTGCATTTTGACCCGCGGCTTCGCCCGATTTCCCCCGCAGTTTCGTAATCCTCAAAAAACAGGATTACGAAACTGCGGGGAATCGGGCGAAGCCGCGGGTCAAAATGCAGCCCCGCGGCTTCAGGTGTGAAATTGACTAAAAATCTCGGGGCAAACGGCGGCGGAACCCCGCGGCAGCTTTAGTGGGAAATCAGCCCTAGTCTTGCAATCCGGAGCAAGAGAGAATAGATCCACTCCATCTTCTACATGACAGCCCTTCAGATATTTGAAGTGACATTTAAGTGACTTTTGCCCCAGTGGACACCGGTAGCAAATCTTCCTTGATATCAAGAAACACAACTGAGTTCAGAAATATGAGAGAGTGCCAGAAGCTCTACAAAATCAGTTCTCACACACAAATGTATGTCCTGCCTGGTTCCATGTCAATATATACCCTCCACCATTGCTGAGCAAATGTCTCTTCAATGACCAAGTTGTCGTGATGTCAGGTTCCTTTTAAGGTTGGTAGACTCTACGACCCAATTAAAAATCCATACATCAGGTCAGCCTGTTGTTTTGCTGCACGGACATTTTGCGCACTGAGCCTAGAGGCCACCGTCCCTCTATCTTTTCCTTTATGTAATGCAAAAATGTGTGCGAGAGCATCGCTGAATAGAGAAGATATCGTGTTTCATCACACGCCCTCTCAATGACTGTTTTCACAGCCAGAGTCATGAACAGCATATTGCTGAACAGAAAGAAACTCTGCAAGCATGGATGTGCCGCAGCCACAGTCAAGCCCCTAGTCACGTCTATCAACATCCTCACCTGCCCAACAGTAATATAATTAAGTGCCATTAAGTCACGACTGACTGATGATGACCCTGTAGGGTTTACAAGGCAAAAGATGAATAGAGGTATTTTGTTATTGCCTGCCTCTGTGTCCCAGCCCTGGAATTCCTTGGTGGTCTCCCATCCAACTACTGACCACGCCCAACCCTGCTTAGCTTCCAAGTTTTGTGCATGTGTGTGTGTGCCCACGCCTTGAAGTCACGGTGGCCTCTAGCGACCCCTACTGGGGCATGGAGGACGTTCAGAGAAGTGACATGATAGCCTGCCTCTGCCTCCTGGCCCTGGTATTCTTTGGAGGTCTCCCATTCCAGATATTTGCCAGGGTCGGCCCTCCTTAGCTTCTGAGATTGGGCTTGCTCGGGCTATCGAGATCAGGGCTTGGCTTCCAGGTTTTGACAAGCTTGGGGGCTCGTCTGGGCTATTCAGGACGTTACCCGACTTAGATGACAAGCTGTGGAGACTTACTTTATGGTTGGAACAGGCAGCTGCTTCATTGGGATAAAGTCTGGGAGCTGCTCACCCTCCTCCAGTACATAGAATCATAGAGTTGGAAGGGGCCATACCAACCATCTTGTCCAGTGCAGGACCAGCCTAAAGCATCTCTGACAAATATTCGCCCAGCCTCTTCTTGAAAGCTGCCGGTGAAGGGGAGCTCAGCACCTCCCTAAGCAGCTGATTTCACCTTTGGACCACTCTGACCATGAAAATGTGTTTCCTAATATCCAGGTGTGTAATTTAAACATAAGAACATAAGAACATAAGAACATAAGAGAAGCCAATGTTGAATAAGGCCAATGGCTCATCTAGTCCAACACTCTGTCACACAGCAGCCAAAATATACCAGGTGCCTTCAGGAGGTCCAGCAGTGGGGCCAGGACACTAGAAGCCCTCCCACTGCTGCCCCCTCCAGCACCAAGAATAGAGTGCATCACCTGCCCCAGACTGAGAGTTCCCATCTATACCCTGTGGCTAATAGCCACTGATGGACTTCTGCTCCATATGTTTATGTTGCTTTGGGTCCTCTCCTCTGCTGCCAACTGGAACAGCTCCTTGCCTTCCTCCAAATGACAGCCTTTCAGATATTTAAAGACAGCAATCATGTCCCCCCTCAACCTCCTCTTCTCCAGACTAAACATTCCCAGGGCCCTTAGCCTTTCCTCGTAGGGCTCAGTCTCCAGACCCCTGATTTTAAGCACTGATGTAAGGCTGGTAAGTTTCTTGTTCACCTGTGTGGTGGTGCTTTGGGGGTCAGGAGCACTGGCTAGTTCTTTGCCACTCATTCTCCTACCCACTTTTCCAGAAGACCACTTAGAATCATAGAATCACAGAGCTGGGAGGAACATTCAGGGTCATCTAGTCCAACCCCCTGCACAATGCAGGAAATTCACAAATACCTCTCACCCCACACCCCCGGTGCCTGCCTGTGACCTATTTGCAGTATCTCTAGCTCTGGGTTTTACTGTGCATAAGTGCGGATTCTTTAATGCCCTTGGCAATGTGTCCCTTCAGCTGGTGCCAAAGGGGTAGCCTAGTTGAAGCAGAAGTCTAGAGCGAATGCCTACCACCGTTGTCCGGAACAGCGCAACAGTCGTCGTTCATTCCAAGATTTTGTTGCCTTGATTGCTTTTCACGTGAAGAAGTTTTCTTTGTTCTGAGTTAGAACTGATTGCATTTCATGCAAACTCTGCTTTGGGAAGGGCATTGCATGTGTGTATGAGATGCCATCAAGCCGTTTCCAGTTTATGGCCACCCTGTGCATTAACGACCACCAAAACAAACTCCGATTATCAGCCTTGCTCAGGTCTCACAAACTGAGGGGTGTGGCTTCCTCGATGGAGTCCACCCGTCTGCTGTTGGGTCTTCCTCTTTTGCGCTGTAAACAGGAATTATCTTATCAGACCCATACAAAAGAAGCATTTTTTTGTTACTGTAAATTGTCACAACACAGTCTCCGCCAGTCATTTTGCATTAGCGTGTTTTCCGTTTCCTCCCAGTTCCTTGAGTCACGCTTGCAGAGTTTTGAGGTGGGGGGGAGTGATGTTTTGAATTGTCTGGATAGCTGTTGCTTGCTTGTGCCAGAAACAAAGCACCCCACCTCACCTGACTCTTCCTTAGGTGGGTTTTCTTTTACTATCAAGCCACACCTGACTCAGGGTGACCAGTGTTCCTTCTAAGCTGAGTTAGTGTGAGCTAGCTCACAGTTTCTTTAGTCTCCAGCTCACACATTTTTGTCTTAGCTCAGGAAGGATGGCTCCAGAGCAAACTAGTTTATGCAGTCGCCAAATAGCTCATTCACAACTTTAATGCCAGTAGCTCACAAAGTAGAATTTCTGCTCACAAGACTCCACAGCTTAGAGGGAACATTGAGGGTGACCCTGTGGGGTTTTCGAGGCAAGAGACGTATAGAGGTGAACTGCCACTGCCTGCCTCTGCATCACAACCCTGGTATTCCTTGGTGGTCTCTCTTCCAAATACTGCTTGGCTTCTAAGATCTGATGAAGTCATGCCAACCTGGCCTATCCAGATCTGGCCTCCCTAAGTGTTAGCTCAATACAACATTGCCTGGAGTGGTGTAGAGCTTCAAACAAATTGACGGCACGTTTCATCCCCCGTGGACAAGGGGAAAGCATTGCCAGTATGGTGTGGTGGTTAAGAGCGGTGGATGCCAATCTGGAGAACCAGGTTTGATTCACTACTCCTCCATATGAAGCCTTCTGGGTGACCTTTATGAAGAAGAAGAAGAAGAAGAAGAAGAAGAAGAAGAAGAAGAAGAAGAAGAAGAAGAAGAAGAAGAAGAAGAAGAAGAAGAAGAAGAAGAAGAAGAAGAAGAAGAAGAAGAAGAAGAAGAAGAGGAGGAGGAGGAGGAGGAGGAGGAGGAGGAGGAGGAGGAGGAGGAGGAGATTGGATTTATACCCCACCCTTCACTCAGAGTCTCAGAGTGGCTTACAATTGCTTTCCCTTCCCCTCCCCACAACAGACACCCTGTGAGGTAGTTGGGTCTGAGAGAGCTCTTTGAGAACTGCTGGTTAGAGAACAGCTCTGAAAGAACTTGTAACTGACCCAAGGTCACACCAGCAGCTGCATATGCAGGAGTGAAGAAGCAAACCCGGTAGTCCCAGATTAGAGTCTGCCTCCTCCTCTTCTCCTTCTCCTTCCTCCTCCTCCTCTTCTTCTCCTTCCTCCTCCTCCTCCTCTTCTTCTTCTTCATCTTCGTCTTCTTCAACTGAAGCCATGGAATACGACGTTCTCTATCTTTGCTACGCATGCTTCAGAGTCAAATCAATGGGGCTTCCTTCCAAAGAAATGTCTTCGGGATATCTGAACATAAGTGTGATTCATCCAGTCATGCTAATTTTATAACCCGTAAATGATTACAGAGATCATCACTGTTCCTTCTCCAAATATATCCTAGGCTACCGTGGCATATAACTGAGTCGTTTTCGTCGCATTAAGTGTCTGACAAGATGTGCTGTGCACCGAGCAGTACCCATCTCGGTATTCTGAGAGCGGCCAGATTCCAGAGAGCCCCATGCCAGGGCCATATGGTGTGATGCGAGCCCCTGGAGGAGGAACAGAACGGCTGTGGATTTGAATCAGAGTCAGGAAGACGAAAAGGCCTTCTCGGGTGGCACGGCAAGCCAACATTCTAGATGTCTTTTTTAGCCTTCCCAGAGTGGTATCCAACCCTACATTGGTGCTTTGGTGTCTAGATAGTCTTCCGGGGAAACTGCCTGCCCAGTAGCTGTACGTCATCCTGATCATTGTGTTCTTAATGGTAGGTATCAAAATAAGGAGGCAGCAAACCTCCAGCCAACCTAGCAGTTCGAAAAGCAAGAAATTGCAGGTAGATAAATAGATACCGCTTCGGTGGGAAGGTAACAGCGTTCCATGCATTTCAGCATTTAGTCATTATTTATTTATTTATTTATTTATTGGATTTATATCCCGCCCTTCCAACGTGGGCTCAGGGCGGCGAACAGGAGGCAAAATGCCATACATCGACATTAAAACATAGAGGCGAAAGCCAAGGTCATGCCGGCCACATGACCACGGAAACGTCTTTGGACAACGCTGGCTCTTCGGCTTGGAAACGGAGATGAGCACCGCCCCCCTAGAGTCAGATTCGACCGGCTTTCGAGCAAGGGACACCTTTACCTTTGCCTCTACTTATGGTTTCAAACAGGAGCGCAGTTTAATAAGTCCAGTTCTTTCTGTCTGGAGCTGCAGTGAGTACAGACCCCCCCCCCGCATGTAATATTCAAGGAAATTTGTTTCAATGTATGTGAAGAAGTGTGCACATGTTGAGTCTCTGTTCTCACACGTACACGAGATTGGGCTCCGTTTTTCTTCTTATCTGTTAAAAGCATCTTCGCTACTTTGCATGCTAATTTAACCAGCCACCCTCTCTGTATACAACTGTGATCTGTAATTCCATTTCATTGTCTGATGCGGGCACACGAAAGCTCACACTTTGAATAAAACTTTGTTGGTCTTAAAGGTGCCGCTGGACTCTAACTTTGTTCTATAGCTTTGGAGATGTTATTCCAGTTTTGTCTGAAGAAGTGTGTTTTGCACACGAAATAAAACTTGGTTGGTCTCAAAGGTGCCACTCGACTCAAACGCTGTTCTTTTCCTTTCTCCCTATTCCTGGTGTGTGGATTAGGGCAGTCTAAAAACACTGGCCTGAATTGAAGGGACAGAGTTGTCAAAACACCACTGATCAGTTTGGGAAGCCGTGCGCCTGTCTTTGGATATTGCAGTATTGTCACGCTATACCAGTTATTTGCAGGTGGCTATTCCTGTGGGGGACAAGCCCGTCCATCTGTGAACTGTTGCTATAGTGGATCAATTGCTCTGACACCACAGACCTGGCTTGCCCTTGGCTGAAGTCAAGTACACATCATGAATTCCACTCATGGATTCCCAACATAACATCTAAGTGAAAAGGAAAGATTTACCCAACTGAATGCTGATTTCCAGAGAACAGCAAGGAGAGGTAAGGAGGCTTTCCTGAATGGACAATGCAAAGTAATAGAGGAAAACAATAGAATGGGAAGGACTAGAGATCTCTTCAAGAAAACTAGAGAAATCAAGGGATCGTTCCATGCAAAGCTGGCCATAATGGACAAAAACGGTAGGGACCTAACAGAAGCAGAAAAGATTAGGAAGAGAGGGCAAGAATACACAGAAGAACTATACAAGAAGGACCTCAATGTCCTTGACAACCACGATGGTGTAATCACTGACCTCAAGCCAGACATCTTGGAGTGTAAAGTCAAATGGGCCTTAGAAAGCATTACTAACAACAAAGCTTGCGGAGGTGATGGTAACCCAGCTGAGCTATTCAAAGTCTTAAAAGATGATGCTGTTAAAGTGCTGCAATCTATATGCCAGCAAATTTGGAAAACACAAGTGGCCGCAGGACTGGAAAAGGTCAGTTTACATTCCAATCCCAAAGAAGGGCAATGCCAAGGAATGTTCAAACTATCTCACAATTGCACTCATTTCACATGCTAGCAAGGTCATCCTCAAGATCCTACAAGCTAGGCTTCAGCAGTACATGGATAGAGAACTTCCAGAAGTGCAAGCTGGGTTTTGAAGAGGTAGAGGAACTAGAGATCAAATTACCAGCATTTGCTGGATTATGGAGAAAGTAAGGGAATACCAGAAAAAGATCTGCTTCTGCTTTATTGGCTACAGCAAAGCCTTTGATTGTGTGGATCACAACAAACTATGGCAAGTCCTTAAAGAGTTGGGAGTACCAGACCACCTCACATGTCTCTTGAGAAACCTGTAAAAGGGTCAAGAAGTGACATTTAGAATGGGATATGGAACAACTGATTAGTTTAGCATAGGAAAAGGAGTACGGCAAGGATGTATATTGTCACCCTGCTTATTTAATTTATATGTAGAGTATGTCATGCAAAATGCCGGTCTGGATGAATCACGAGCTGGAATTAAGATTGCCGGGAAAAACATCAACAACCTCAGATATGCAGACGATATCACTCTGATGGCAGAAAGTGAAGAGGACCTAAAGAACTTCTTGTTGAGGGTGAAAAGTTGGCTTGAAATGCAACATCAAAAAAACAAAGATCATGGCATCCGGCCCCATTACTCCTTGGCAAATAGAAGGGGAAGTCATGGAAGCAGTGACAGACTTCACATTCTTGGGATTCAGGATCACTGCAGACGGTGACTGCAGCCATGAAATTAAAAGACACCTGCTCCTTGGGAGGAAAGCGATGGCAAACCTAGACAGCATAATAAAAAGTAGAGACATGACCCTATCAAAAAAAGTCCGTATGGTCAAAGCAGTGGTATTCCCAGTAGTAATGTATGACTGTGAGAGCTGGACCATAAGGAAGGCTGAGCCTTGAAGAATTATGGTGCTGGAGAAGATTCTTGAGAGTCATTTGGACTGCAAAGAGATCCAATCAGTCAATCCTAAAAGAAATCAACCCTAACTGTTCCCTGGAAGGCCAGAGACTGAAGCTGAAGCTCAAGTACTTTGGGCACCAAATGAGAAGGGACCCCTCACTGGAGAAGACCCTGATGCTGGGAAAGACTGAAGGTCAAAGAAGAAGGGGACAGCAAAGGATGAGATGGTCAGACAGTGTTATCGATGCAACGAACATGAAATTAAGCAAGCTCCAGAGCACGACAGAAGACAGGAAGGCGTGGCGTGATGTGGTCCATGGGGTCACGAAGAGTCGGATTTGACTGTCTGACTGAACAACAACAGCTTTAGCAGAAGTGAGCATGGCAGCCTGAGCTGATCAGATCTCAGAAGCTAAGCGGGGACAGGAGGCCACCAAGGAAGACTCCACAGAGGAAGGCAATGGCCAACCACCTCTGCTTGTCAGTTGCGTTGACAACCTTTGGTGGGGTCACCATAAGTGGGTTGCGACTTGATAGCACTTATGTACATAGTTTTGATAGAACTAGATTATTTTTTGGGGGGGAAATTTAGTGAGGTGGAAGTTAAACTCGGCTAAGCTGACGGGTTGGGTATATTTACCTGCTGTTAAAGAAGGGGGAGAATTATTGGTCAGTTTTTAGTATTCTAGTCCTGTGAGCTCTTAGGTAGGCAGGTTTTCAAGGTAGGGTTGTCAAGTACCCCCTGGTCACCAGTGGGGGATGGAGGGTAGGATTGCCAGATCTGACTTGGAAATGCCTGGAGATTTGAGGATGGAGCCTGGAGAGGACAGGGGCCTCAGTGGGGTACAAGGCCCATAGAGTCCACCCTCCCAAGCATCCATTTTCGCCAGGGGGAACTGATCTCTGTAGTCTGGAGATGAGTTGTAATTCCAGGGGATTCTCCAAGCCCCACCCGGAGACTGGCATCCCTATTTCCATGTGGCTTTTAACAGGAGAACGAAACAATGATAAACAACAGTTTATCAATAAAACGCTTGACTCAATAACAACGCAATGAAACAGCATCCTAAATTAAACAACATTACTTCCCCCCCTCCTTTTCTGAAGGCGATGTTTTCACCAGAATGCACTTTCATATTGCAAAATCAATTATTATAATGTGCAAGGGAAATGATGGCCTATATATGATTTGTCGGATGTATTAATTACGGATCTCACCACATGAGGGTGTGTTGAGAAGGCAGCCTTGTCAGTGACAAACTGCCACTGGAAAATGCTGAAGTCGTCTTGGGGCATCGTTACTATTAGCATATGGGCTATCAGGTTTCATGTAACCGGAGGAATTGGTCGGAGCAAATGCCTGCATAGTCAACAATGGTCCAAACCATGGTTAGATCCAAAGGTACCCTTCTGCCAGAAGCCCAAGCTGACTCAGTCTTGCCAGATCTCATAAGCTAAGCAAGGTCAGCCTTGGTTAGTACTTGGATGGAAGACCACCAAAGAAGGCCAGGAACTAGAGATCAAATTTGCAGAGGCAGGCAATGGCAAACCACTTCTGGTTGTCTCTTGCCTTGAAAACCCTACGGGGTTGCCATTACATGGCTGTAACTTGATGGCAAACACACACACACACACACACAGACACCTGCTCACAGAATGAGCCCTTCCACTTACAGAAAGACTCATTCCACTCACACAAGGAGCCTTTCCATGCGTGAAAGGAGAACTTTGAATCCCAACTTCATGGCCCGAATCCAGCCGAACGATTAGTTAAAAGCATCTGGAAGTCCACCACGAAGACAAGGACCATTATCTGACGTTCCAGAGTGTTCTTCTTCAATATCTGGAGGTCCCGTGTAGCTGCCTAGGTAATAGTGCTGGACAGATGTATCTTTCAAGATATACGTTGCTTTTTTCCTGTGATAAAGTCATCTGAGTTCGACATCATCGCCTTTCCTTGGAACGAAAACCTGCAAACCCATGACGTTCCCTCATACTGGATCAGACCCTTGGTCCATCAAGGTCAATATTGTCTACTCAGACCGATGGTGGCTCTCCAGAGTCTCCGGCAGACGTCTTTCGCATCACCTACCACCTGATAACTGGTGATGCCGGGGATCTGAACTTGGGACCTTCCGCAGGCCAAGCAGGGGCTCTACCACCGAGCCGTGGCCCCTCCCCTATGTTGATCCGCAAGGACCTTTTCATAGGCTCCGAAAGGCAAGAGAAACAGTCATCAGATGAGAACGATCAGCAAACGACGGAGAGCCAGTCAGCAAAACAAGCGAGCATCTGGCACTTCAGGATGTCCGTCATCAAAGAGAACGGCATGCTAGTCAGGCCCTGGTAAGAGCATAAACATAAATGAGGCAATATAAATCCTTGTTTTGTTAATCTGCCTGCTGTTGCTTTAACTCTGCAAAGGACCCTCTCTCTCTCTCTCTCTCTCTCTCTCTCTCTCTCTCTCTCTCTCTCTCTCTCCCCTAATTGCATGACCTGATTCAGCAGAGCTGGAGAAAGAAAGCTCTGCATTGCAGACCCAGCTTCTTGCTGGAGAAGATAGCATCATATGGTCAAGATAAAAGCGGTCCACAAGAAGGGAGTCGGAACAACAGCATCCACCTGAGTCCTGACCAGTGTTGGCTCTCTAGCTAGCTTACCGTTTTTTGAGCCTCCGGCTCACACCTTTTTGTCTCAGCTCAGGAAGGAGGGCTCCAGATCAAACTGGTTTATGCCGCGGCCGGATCGCTCGCTCACAACTTCAATGCCAGCCACTCACTAAGTAGGGTTTTTTTTTGCTGCAAATGTTTTTGGGACAGAGATTCATAGTGAAACTCAGAAAATCTTGAAATGTACGTTGAAAAAAGAACCAGAAATGTTGCTTTTAGGACTAAAGTTAGAAGAAGTCAAAATGACAAAAAGGACTTTGTTATGGTATCTCATTTCAACTGCAAGAATGACTTACGCTCAGTTCTGGAAACAAGAGCACATACCTGATAAGTGGGAATGGATTAAAAAAACCGATTTTTATGGCTGAAATGGACAAATTAACAAGAAAACTTCATGGAGCAGAAGACGAAGAATTTTTAACGGACTGGAAAGATTTTAAAGACTATTTAGAGCTTAACCGGGATGTGAAAAATAGATTACTTTGTTTTGATAGTTACTAATAACAGAAGTGTTGTAACAAGAGAGACTGTATTTGAAAAGTTACCTAATTGTTAAAGTTAAAAAGCAAAATATTGAAATTTAAGATTTGAATATTAAGAACAAGTTGAATGTACGAGAATATCGGGTGGGAATGTTAACGGGGGCGGAGCATCGTGGGAAGCCAGGGGAGGAGGAGATAAAAATCTGAAAAGGTTATGATAAGAATTGTAAACAAAATGTGGAACATGCTATTATATATCCGACAATAAATTTTCTTAAAAAAAACAAAACAAAGTAGATTTTTTTGCTCAGAAGACTCCACAGCTTAGAGGGAGCATTGGTCTGGCGTCTCAGTGAGAAAGGGTGGCTAGAAATGCACTAAACACATGCATGGAAAAAAAATATATGGAGCTGCTTTATAAAGTCAGGGTGGAGGTCTATCAGAAGTCAGCATTGTCTGCCCTGACCGGCAGCATCTCTGGAGGAGGAACACAGGCAGAGGTCTTCACGGCCAGATCCTTTTAACGGGAGATGCCTGGGATTGAATCTGGGATGTAAAATTTTCATGTAGCTCAAAGATCTCTAGACGTGGAAGCACGAAGCAGCCATGGCCTCCGTGGTAGAACATCTGCTTGGAACATCTGCTTGGAATGTTCAGTCCCTAGCGTCTCCAATTGAAAGCCTCTCAGAGAGCAGGTGCTGGGAAATATTTGAAACCCTGGAGAGCCGCTGCTTGTCAGAACAGACAAGACGGGTCTAGATGGAGCAGCTAATTCAATATATTGCTTGCATCTGCATGTTTTTGGATATTGCACTATAGCGATCATTCGCAATGGGATTTCCATGTGTGGGCAACGCAATCCACTTGCAAACGATTGTGATAGTGCAATAACAGTGCAATTCCCAACCCTGTGTGGATGCAACCTTAAGGCAGCTTCACATGTTAGGAAACATAGCTCTGAAGAGGAGCATGAAGGCCCCAGGTTCAATTCTTGGCATTGCCCAGTTGAAGGATCTAGAATAGCAGGGGCTGGGAAAGTCCCTAGAGGTCCAGGAGAGTCTCAGCCCATCAGCGTCGATGATACAGAGACCACCGGAAGAGCTCCATTTAAGTCAGCTTGATATGACCTGCTTTGACCAATTGACAAGAGTCATCCTTGCTCATTGGCTAAAGTCCCATTCTCTGGCTAGAGCTTGTTACCAGGAGACTTCCTTGCCTGCTATTCTATGTAGGTAAATGTAAATGTAAAGGTTTCCCTTGCTCGAAAGCTAGTCGAATCCAACTCTAGGGGGCGGTGCTCACCTCCATTTCCAAGCTGAAGAGCCAGCGCTGTCTGAAGATGTTTCTGTGATCATGTGGCCGGCGCGACTAAACACCAAGGTGCACGGAACGCTGTCACCTTCCCACCAAAGTGGTACCTATTTACCTACTTGCAATTTCTTGCTTTCGAACGGCTAGGTTGGCAGGAGGTGGGGCCAGGAACGGGAGCTCACTCCGTCACGCGGCACTAGGGTCTCGAACTGCTGAACTACAGAACTTCCGGTCTGCAGCTCAGCATCTTAACCTCTGCGCCACTGCAGCCACCTTCTTATGTAGGTGCCAACCTGCAAATAGGCAAAATCAACAACTTCCTGTGCATGGGCTTTCTTGGGGGTGGCCTCCACTTTATGGAAAGGCTTGCCTGAGGCAGTCAGGAAGGTTCCCACGCTCCCGGCTTTCTGCAAACTTCGCAAAACTGAATTATTCAAGACAAGAGGGCTTTGCTGCGCGAGCGATAGGGTCACACTGTACCGAACATTTCGCAAAATGACTTGGATAAATGATTAGGGATGGCGGTCTACGCTACTGCATGTAGCTTGCTAAAACTAGGATCCGGCTATGTGATCTTTGCACCATATAATATGCCATGTTAATATTTAGGCCAGGGGTGTCAAACATAAGGCCCAGGGGCCGGAAGCGGCCCATCCAGGACTCTTATGGGGCCTGTGAGCAACTAGTGCGAGGGAGGGGACAGGAACCTGCTCAGGGGTGTGGAGTGGGCAGACCCACTCCAATTGTGGCTTTGGCATGGCGGAACAACCTCATCTGCAACCGTCCAATAGCATGGGAACACCCGCCCCGTGCTGTACCACTGGCTCTCCAATCTGCCCATTCGGGTTTTCCTTTGCTCACACAACCCTGCCCATGGGGGTCTTGCAATGACAATACAGCAACTCAGAGCTTACCAGCTGCTGTCCTTTATATAGTTTATACCTCCGTTACCTGGCATTATGTTTTACGGCACACATGACCTGGCCCGACAAAACGACATTTACGTCAGATCCGGCCCTCGTGAGAAATGAGTTCGACGCCTCTGACTTAGGCTTTGCTCCAGTTCTCAGACTTCTGGTCGGTGCGACAACCCTAATTCCTATTGTATTGTTCACTGAATGTCTGTCCCCCCCACCCCGGTCGATTGTATTGCCTCACTCTGCATAATCCGCTTTTGAGTCCGAGAGAGAAAGGCGGACTGTGAATAATGTAAATAAATAAATTTTATATCGGCGTTATAAATGAATGGAGCTTCACACACACACACACCCCTCTTTCATTGTCTGCCGTCTATGCTTCAAGGGAAGCCGCGCTATCAGTTCTGAAACAGCTAGGTCAAAACTGTGTCACGATGTAAAAAACAAATGGATGGAGTGGGAATTTGTCTGCAATTAGATTGATAGAAAGCCCCCAGATCTGTTGTTTCATTCTAAGCAGATGTCAGGTTGAAAAGCGTTCCCCCCCTCCCCTCCCCTCCCCCTTTCTGAATGTTGTCTTTGCCGGTTTCGTCTTCTGATCGAATGCCAAAGAAGAAATCTGCTTGTTATTTTGGATTGGGGAATTTTCTTTAAATAAACATATTAGTTAAGTATGTAAATCTGCTTATCGTTGCTTAAGGAATACTGCCAGGGTGTGAAACATCTGGGACTCACGATCAACTGATGAACTAATTTACAAATTTAGTATGCCGAGCCCTGGCTCTCGCCGAGTTATTGTGTTTCCTTCATTCAGCTGTTATCGGAACGGCAATTTTCTGTGAGTTTGGCTCGTTTAAAAAGTTCCAAGCCGTGCAAAAGCCACGGACCCCCTTGTTCTTCTCGGGCCAATAACGTAACCTCCCGGTTCCCAGGGAGGATTGATTCTGAACATTAATTGTTAATGCTTCGGATTAAGACTGGCGTAGTTCTGGTTCATTTCTCTGACCTAGTCACCATGTAATTCTAAGGAGGGATTATATGACCTGTAACAGATAAAGCCCATAAGAACAGTTGTTATTTGGGGATTGTTTGACCCGACACTCTCTCATTTTTATGGACCTTCCTTTTCTGAGATTAGGGATGATTTTCTGCCGGCTTCACCTTTAAAATCTGTAATGAATCATAAGAACATAAGAACATAAGGGAAGCCAATGTTGAATCAGGCCAATGGCCCATCTAGTCCAACACTCTGTCACACAGCGGCCAAAATATACCAGGCGCCATCAGGAGGTCCAGCAGTGGGGCCCCTTTCATCTGTGATGAACCATAGCCCCTTTCTGTAGGGGCCAGTCCAAGCCAGTGTTCCCTCTAAGACCAGTCAGTGTGAGCTAGCTCACAGATTTTAGCCTCCAGCTCACAGATTTTTGTCTTCGCTCAGGAAGGATGGCTCCAGAGCAAGCTAATTTATGCAGTAGCCACATCGCTCGCTCACAACTTTCATGCCAGTAGCTCACCAAGTAGCATTTTTGCTCACAAGACTCCACAGCTTAGAGGGAGCATTGGTCCAAGCTAGGGAAGTAACTACCATTCCCCACTTTCTTGGTTCGGAGCTGGAAGGACCCGTTCTTGCAGACTCAAGTGTGACCAGGGAAGACAAAGAACAGAAAAAAATTCTACTCTTTCCAGTTGAAGGATCCGGGACAGCAAAGACTTATCACTGCCGAGTCCTTGGAGAGCCACTGCCTGTCAGAGCTGACGGTACTGAGCTTGATGGACCAGGGATCCGATTCAGTATAAGGAAGCTTCGTATGTTCACATGATCAGAAGTCATTCGTTTGGGGTTGACTGGAAACACTTGCAGCCTTGTTTCTAACTGGCAGAAACGATTGTGATGATGCGAGTGTTCAAGACTGACGTTGCATGGCTTGCTTACCACCTGCTCCACAGATATATCTGTAAACCAATAGCTCATTACAGGATGCCATAAGATTCCGGCATTCTCAGATCACAAGAACACTGATAACTGAAGCCGATGTTTCTGGGAGACAAGCGCCACCAATGTGACTGCTTGGCTCCCATCTGCTCAGCCTGTATATTTGTAGACAAAGGGTCCATATATTTCCAGTGCTTTCACTGTGCAAAGCTACTGATCCTAAAAACCTGGCCCTGGAATACCTTTCTCGCCGTAGAAGAACAATATTTGCACAACAAACTTGAAGCTACCGTTGAGCCTCAACCTCAAACAATGGACTTTCCCAGGTGTGAAGTGTCAAGAATCTGGTCAATTCCAGCTTGAGACAGAGGTTCCTCCTTGTGCTCTGCTTTGCAACGTGTGTCGAATTTCTACGAGTGTTTAGAGGGTTACTGCTCTTAATGGCCACAACCGAAAACCCACGTCAGAGATGTAGCTGAAATGTTAGCTAGGGGTGGAGTCTCAGATGATGGGGGCATGCAAAGGAGGAAGAAGAAGAAGAGTAAGAAAAGAAGAAGAAGAAGAAGAAGAAGAAAAGAAGAAGAAGAAGAACATAAGAACATAAGAACATAAGAGAAGCCAATGTTGAATCAGGCCAATGGCCCATCTAGTTCAACACTCTGTCACACAGCGGCCAAAATATACCAGGTGCCATCAGGAGGTCCAGCAGTGGGGCCAGGGCACCAGAAGCCCTCCCACTGCTGCCCCCTCCAGCACCAAGAATAGAGTACATCACCTGCCCCAGATTGAGAGTTCCCATCTATACCCTGTGGCTAATAGCCACTGGTGGACTTCTGCTCCATATGTTTATCTAATTTCCTCTTGAAACTGTCCATGCTTGCAGCTGCCACCACCTCCTGTGGCAGTGAATTCCATATGTTAATCACTCTTTGGGTGAAGAAGTATTTCCTTTTATCTGTTCTAACCCGACTGCTCAGCAATTTCATAGAGTGCCCACGAGTTCTTGTATTGTGAGAAAGGGAGAAAAGTACTTCTTTCTCAACCTGCTCAATCCCATTCATAATCTTATAAACCTCGATCATGTCACCTCTCAGCCGTCGTTTCTCCAAGCTAAAGAGCCCCAAGCATTTTAACCTTTCTTCATAGGGAAGGTGTTCGAACCCTTTTATCATTCTAGTTGCCCTTCTCTGCACTTTTTCCAATGCTATAATATCCTTTTTGAGATGTGGTGACCAGAACTGTACACAGTATTCCAAATGAGGTCGCACCAATGATTTATACAGGGGCATGATGATACTGGCTGATTTGTTATCAATTCCCTTCCTAATAATCCCCAGCATAGCGTTGGCCTTCTTTATTGCAGCTACACATTGTGTAGACATTTTCAGCGAGTTATCCACTACGACTCCAAGATCTCTCTCTTGGTCCGTCTCTGCCAGATCAGACCCCATCAACGTGTATTTATATTTAGGATCTTTGGCTCCAATGTGCATCACTTTGCACTTGGCCACATTGAACCCCATTTGCCACCTTGACGCCCACTCACCCATCCTCAACAGATCCCTTTGGAGTGCCTCACAATCCTCCCTGATTTTCACCACCCTGAACAACTTTGTGTCATCTGCAAATTTAGCCACATCACTGCTTACTCCCAATTCCAAATCGTTAATAAACAAGTTAAAAAGCATCGGACCGAGTACTGATCCCTGTGGTACCCCACTGCTTACCACCCTCCACTGAGAACGTTTCCCATTTATACTCACTCTCTGTTTCCTATTTATAAGCCAATTTTTGATCCACAAGAGGACTTGTCCTTTTATCCCATGACTATTGAGCTTACTTAGGAGCCTTTGATGAGGAACTGTATCAAAAGCTTTCCGGAAGTCAAGGTAAATAATATCTATTGGGTCCCCCTTGTCCACATGTTTGTTCACTCCCTCAAAAAACACTAACAGGTTAGTGAGACAAGATCTTCCCTTACAGAACCCATGCTGAGTCTGCCTCAATAGTTTTTGTTCATCAATGTGCCTACTAATTCTTTCCTTAATAATAGTTTCCACCAACTTACCCGGTATCGATGTCAGACTGACTGGCCTGTAATTTCCTGGATCTCCCCTGGAGCCCTTTTTAAAGATGGGAGTGACATTAGCTACCTTCCAGTCCTCAGGAATTGAGGCAGATTTTAAAGAAAGATTACATATTTTTGTCAGGAGATCCACAAGTTCACATTTGAGTTCTTAAGAAGAAGAAGAAGAAGAAGAGGAGGAGGAGGAGGAGGAGGAGGAGGAGGAGGAGGAGGAGGAGGAGGAGGAGGAGGAGGAGGAGGAGGAGGAGCAAGCAGACACCCAACTTTTGATGGGGCTCCATTGGTGCCTACATCGAGTGTGAAGAGTCTGGGGGTGTTCCTGGATACCTCCTTCTCTATGGATGCCCGGGTCACCACCACTGCCAGGTTGGTCTTTTTCTGTCTGAGGCAGATCAGACAGTTAGCCCTGTACTTTGCTCCCTGAGACTTAGCTACAGTTAACCAGGCAATGGTCACTTCCAGACTGGATTATTGTAACTCTCTCTACGTGGGGCTGCCCTTGACTATGCTCTGGAAGTTGCAGCTAGTGCAGAACACGGCAGCAAGGGTGTTGACAGTGACGCCTGTGTAGGCTCGCATCCACCTAGTATTGTGCAAACTGCACTGGCTGCCTACTGAATTCCGGATCCATTTCAAGGTGCTGGTGCTTACCTTTAAAGCCCTATACGGCCAGGGCCCAGAATACCTATGAGACCGCCTCTCCTCATATGAGCCCCGGAGGGACCTGAGGTCCACAAATCAACATTTGTTAGTGGTTCCCAGCCCCAAGGACATCTGACCAGCCTCAACCAGGGCCAGGGCTTTTTCAGCTCTGGTCCCTGCCTGGTGGAATGAACTCCCTTGTGAGATCAGGGCCTTGCTGGACTTATTGCCATTCCGCAGGGCCTGCAAGATGAAGCTCTTCCTCCAGGCATTTGGTTGAGGCAGCAGATGTCCCCCTCTCCCCCCCAGCTTCTTTGGCCCTAACTTTTCCTGGCCAATTGTCCACCAGTGGCCTATTTTTGACTAGTCATCTGAAAACTTTGATAGTCACACAGTGTTTTACAATTTTAGGTGTAAACTGTTCTATTAATACTGTTTTAATTGTATATTTAACTGTTGTACACTGCCCTGGGCCCATTGGGGAGGGCAGAATATAAATCTAAGAAAGGAAGAAAGGAAGAAAGGAAGAAAGGAAGGAAGGAAGGAAGGAAGGAAGGAAGGAGGGAGGGAGGGAGGGAGGGAGGGAGGGAAGGAAGGAAGGAAGGAAGGAAGGAAGGAAGGAAGGAAGGAAGGAAGGAAGGAAGGAAGGAAGGAAGGAAGAAAGAAAGAAAGAAAGAAAGAAAGAAAGAAAGAAAGAAAGAAAGAAAGAAAGAAAGAAAGAAAGAAAGAAAGAAAGAAAGAAAGAGGAGGAGGAGGAGGAGGAGATTGGATTTATACCCCGCCCGGGGTCTCAGAGTAGTTTACAAACTCCTTTTCTTTCCCCTCCCCACAACAGACACCCTGAGAGGTAGGTGGGGCTGAGAGAGCTCTGACAGAAACTGCTCTTTTTCAAGAACTGCTCTGACAGAACTATGGCTTGCCCAAGGTCATCCAGCCAGGTGCAAGTAGAGGAGTGGGGAATCAAACCCAGTTCTCTCAGATTAGAGTCTGCATACTTAACCACTACATCAAACTGCCTCCTGAAGATGACCACAGTGATTGGTTAAGTTCATATGAGAGTAGGCTTGCCAGCTCTGGGTGGTTGGGAAATTCCTGGAAATTTGGAGATGGAGCCTGTGGGGGGCAGGGTTTGGAGAAGGGAGAGACTTCAGCGGGGTATAATTCCATAGAGTCCACCTTCCAATGAGGCCATTTTCCCTAGGGGAATTAATGGGATATTTGGTTAATATAAGAGAGTTTTGCCCAGTCATAGAAGCGTGATACTGAGCACAGTAAATAAATCTCCCAAGGAGTACATTGCAAAAAAAAAAAGGTAAACTTACATTGATTCAAGTAGATCCAGTTCTCATTCAGGTTGCGGTCAAAAGAAGAGAAAAACCTCATCTAAAGAGTACTTTCCCTATCACAAGTGACCAGCTTCCCCAGCATCACGGGTGAGGGAGTATGGGGGCATTGTCTCCACAGACCTATAGAGATGTGTGTCTCCATGGAAAGCCATGTAGAGAGAGTGAGAGGGTAAAGAGAGAAGAAGGATCAGAGGGCGGCTCTCAGGTTAAGACAGAGAGAGGCATCCCATTCAAGAAGCTAACATCTATACACCCTTAGAGTGATATAGCACCCGCCCCCCCAGTGTCCAGGCAAGCTGTCACTCACTCCAACAGAAACTAAACTCTGCAATCTGGAAATCACTTGTCATTCCAGGGGATCTCCAGGCTCCACTTGGAACTTGGCAACCCTACAAATGGAAGCAGGAGGTCCTTAAGGTATACTGGTCCCGAGCTGTATATATCCTAGTCCAGCCTCACACCATACACTAGGGGTGCGTTCAGACACTCTGTTTGAACTCCTTTTGGCATGCTTCAGTAACGGATTTTATGTGCATGTTCACACACCCAATATCTGCACACTGTCCCCAGCCATTGCTTTCTGGATCAACCCCCCTTTAAAACAGAGTATTTTGATACCAGGTCCCCAAGTGGTGTTTTCCTGATTCTCCGGTTCTAGCCACACTTTTCAGACGTCTGATCGCTTCTGTGGTGTTGAGCCACTTCCGGGTGCTTCAACCCTCTCCCCTCTGGAAAGCTGCTGTGAAAGCCCGAGTCTTCCGCTTTTCGTCCGCCATTTTTTTATGCCTCGGCAGTATGCACATAGGCGGAGCTCCGCTCCTAAGTTAATAAAACCAAAGTATAAAAGGTGCCTAGTTTTAGCGTTTAGATGAGTTCTGGATCTCACGGAGACCAGTTTCGGGGTAAAAGTTTAAAGGGGAGTGTTCATTTAAAGTCTAAAGGGAAGTGTGGAAATCGCTGTTCTGTGCACACATGAAAATTTTAGTACTACAGATGGCCGCCTGTGCAGAAAGAGAGAGAGAGGAAAAAAAACGCCGACGCACGCTTCCATGGGTGGATGGCGGGGAGCGATGTGGCTGCGCAGCGATCCGGAACAAGGAGGTGAGTGTGATCACGATTCTCTGGATTAAAAAGGAACACATCGGGACCGGAGCAATTTAAACCACTCCCAGCATGCCATCTGACCACACCCTAGGGGTGTCAAACGTAAGGCCTGGGGGCCGGAAGCGGCCCGTCCAGGACTCTTATGGGGCCCACAAGCAACTAGTGCAAGGGAGGGAACAGGAACCTGCTCAGGGGTGTGGAGTGGGCAGACCCTCTTCAATTGTGGCTTTGGCATGGTGGAACTACCTCGTCTGCAACAGTCCAATAGCATGGGAACACCTGCCCCGTGCTGTACTGCTGGCTCTCCAATCTGCCCATTCGGGTTTTCCTTTGCTCACACAACCCCGCCCATGGGGTCTTGCAGTGACAATACAGCAACTCGGAGCTTACCAGCTGCTGTCCTTTATATAGTTTATATCTCTGGTACCTGGCATTACATTTTATAGTACACATGGCCCGGCCCAACAAAACGACATTTACGTCAGATCTGGCCCTTGGAAGAAATGAGTTCGATGCCTCTGCCGTACACATTTGATGAACCACCCATAATCCAGTTCTCCTTGTCCCCACCTGAATCTGATATGCTACTCGGGCTACCATAGTGGCTATGCTCTCTAACTCCTTTGGACCTGAACCGGAGCTGGAGGGGGCTGTCTCGCCCTCTGGCTATTTCCCGTCCCCCACAGACCCTCCCAAGTATGCTTCCCCCTTTTATTCCCCGCATAAGGTAACCCTCAGTCTGTACGTGTTGATGCTCCCATGCAATGGAGACGTTGCATACATGACTGTGCGATTCAGCCGGCCTTGTCCCTTCCCATTTGTGTCGCTGTGGCCGTTAAAGACATAAAGGGAAGCGCATGAATGGATGAGGAGGACAAAGGCAGGGGCATCTGGGAATGCCAAGTGTCACTGGCAATCAACTTGTCACTTAGGGCAATTATCCCTCGATACGCTGTGGCAAGGTCAGGTGATGATGATGTCTAAAACTGGAGATGTCACTTTGTGGTAGGTGGCCATAGAGATGTCTGCGTGGATGCCTGCTGCAGAAATGCCACATACCCTTGAAAAGCCATCAGGTCCCAGGTGCATCAGCCAGCCATTTAGGGAAAGGAGAACGGACATGTGTCCTGTGGCATCCATTCAGTTCATCTATATTATAGTCCGCCTTTCTCAGTTTGGTGTAGTGGTTAAGTGAGCGGACTCTAATCTGGGAGAACCGGGTTTGATTCCCCACTCCTCCACTTGCACATGGCTGGATGACCTTGGGCAAGCCATAGTTCTGTCAGAGGTGTTCTTGAAAAGGAGCAGTTTCTGT